>LR738710.1:84559258-84773814 GCA_902687465.1 Secale cereale | reverse complement strand
CCCCCCCCCCCAGAACTGCAACAAAAGTGAGTGAAATGTTGGGGAATGTGAATACAAGTAGTGCCCTGTCGGCATTTGAGAAAATGGAGGAAAAAGGTATTCTCTTCATTACTGATTTTGTCTCACCAGTGTTTTTTCTTTTGTGTAAAGTATCATGTCCGTGTTTTGTGGTGGCTATGAACAATAATTTTGTCTTAGGACAGATGGCATGCTCTATATCAAACATAGACATAAACATCTTTATTTTTTAAGAGGCCAAGTAATGAAAATACAGTCAATTGGTTACTATCACCACCCTGTTATGGTTCAAGTTCTTTTGGTGGCTTTTTGGGGCTTGTAGAATAACCTGCCCCCTACCCAGCTTATTCTAGAAGCCCAACATTTTTTTTAGAAGCCTACTAGTCAAGTCCTAATTAGTAGGCTCCTACAAAAATAAATTTGGTTGGGCTTATAGAATAAGCTGGGCAGGGGGGCAGCTTATTCTAGAAGCCAGCAAAAGAACTGGCCCTTGCGTCTCAGTATACAGCTAAAGCTGCCATACTAAGCAATAAACACTATAGTAGTCAGTAAGTTACCTTTATGACCGTGTAGAGGCTGAAGCCTCAAAATGTTGGCAAATTAATATCAGTGCCGAAATATTCATAATGCAGTAGGTGACAATGAGAACCTTTTTTTTATTGCTGGCTGTGGCATCATAGAAGCACATTTCAATGTTTGTTTTACTTGCCTTTTTTTTGGGTGGTAATTGTTTAACAGTGAAAAGTTCAACCACTTTCACAACGGCACATAACTTCGAACGGACGAAATTTGAGTTCTTATAATAATTATTTTGATAGACACATGGTCTGATTTCCCACTTGAGTTGTTCTGAGCAGTGAGCATGACCTTGGCAAATTCTGTCTCCAATTCTTCTTTTTCTTATGTTTTTTTCAATTTGTTAGAATGACATATGTACTAGCCTCTCTTATTGGTTGTGTTCATTAGCGGACATTGATATTCATGGCAAATTATTTGAACACTTTCTTTTTCTTACAAGTTTTTTTATGCTTTTAGTTATGACCATGGAATCCCAAGCTGAGGCACTTGGTCAGTTAGGAGCAGATGATCTAGAAGGAAAGGTATAATTGGACACTGCATGCTTTTAGTAACATTCCTTTTGGTAATAAGATCTGATCACCAGTATTTATTTGTGGGCAGTTCGCCATGCTGGAGACTTCATCGGTTGATGATGATCTTGCACAAATGAGAAAAGAACTGTCTGGGAGCTCTTTGGTATGGCATTTTTTTGTACTCAAAACTATAATTGACTTTCAAGTCAAAACCTGTGTGTTTTAGATTTTCCTCTCTTCTGCTGGCATGTGCACTATGGCATGCACATAATCATTGGAGAAATAGAGTAGGATATGCAAACATGGATCATAAGCTGCCAGCCAACTAAAAAAACAAAAACAAAATCTAGTAAGTGCCTCCTGTTCACTCGATACTGCATGACTATAATTTCATGTCAATGGCAGAAAGGTGAACTTCCTCAAGGTAGAACCGCTACTCCTCGAGACAGGGATATCGAGAGGGAGTTAAATGAGCTGCGGGAGAAGGCCAACGATTATTAGATTTTACAGGACATGTCCGTGCACCGGGCTGGACGAGATCTCCTCAGTCAGAGAACCCCAGAAGAGAGTATAGCCTGCAGATTTGTCCAATGCGCGTTTGAACCTTCAATGCATGTTTCCTTTTGTGTTTAAGGTATGAAGGCGTCGATGTGCGAAAGATTCTCTGCATTTTTCCTGTGAATGACATTGTACAGTTAGCCATTACCTCAATGTAAATCACTAATATTTGTAGAGCTTAGCCGAGAGCTTAAATTGTCCACCCTTTTGTACCTTATACCATTTGGTTGGTGCCATAACATGAATGAAATATTTGACCCAATGATTCAGTTGAGTTCTGATGCTTCAGATCGAGCGCAAGTCAGGAGATGCCAAACTTACCGTCTTGATTGTACATCCCTACCTCCTTTTGGAGTTTGGACTATGTAAATCTGCCTCTCAATTCGTACTTAATGGTTATTGTATCATCTTAAATATTGCCAGGCAGATGTTTAAAAAAAGATGCAGCAGCAGCTGCTGCACCACAGTAACAAAGTTGATCTCAGGATTGAGACACTCGGCTCTCATCTTTGGGCAAGTTCTTAGGTATGGAACCTCGGATCCCAACACCTCTTCTTCATCTTCCCTTGTACTAAATGGATCTTTCTCCATGTCTAGAGCTTCACCCTTTGAACGTCTCATTTACTCTCTCTAGCTCCCACCGCCCTGCAATAGTCGCGAGGATCTTAATTGTCGCTCGCGCCTGCATCGTGTTCAATTGGAAAGAAAGTCTGGCAAGGGCGCTCCAACTCCTGGTTCAGGGTCTGAGAGATCAAACAATCGTTGGAGTTTTAGATGGATATATGACCTGGCATATTGAATTTATCTATTATTTCGTGGATTGGAGTACCCAAATTTTGGTACCGGGGTTAAGGTGTTCGAGTTGAAGGCCCAAGCAAATTTTGGTTTTACCCAAATTCTCATTTCAAATCCCATGTTTAGTTGATTGCGTACTTCATCAACCATCTTGTGTGTTGCCAGTGATACCAACATCATCAAACATGTATTGAGATCATGCAAAATCTTATATGAAAACACATGGCAATCATCGTTGTTGGAGCAAGCCATTGGCAGAAGGAACCCCACCACGTCCGCTGTACTGCATCTGTCTCCACTGTTTTAAGCCGTATATAGTGACTTCTTCTGTTCCACACAATACACGTTGTGTTTTGCTATGGTTTGGGGATACCGACATCTCGCCAAGAATTTCATGTAGATATCCCAATCAAGCAACCTGCAAAACAGGATTTAGGATACCGACATCTCGCCAAGAATTTCATGTAGATATCCCAATCAAGCAACCTGCAAAACAGGATTTAGGATACCGACATCTCGCCAAGAATTTCATGTAGATATCTCTGGCATTAGTGGCGGATGAGTGGTGAAGCGACGATGACAACGGCAAAATGGCCACGGCTCGAAGGCGGGGCAAAGGTGACTAGGTGAGGAGGCAAGGAATTCTCACCTCTCAATCTCCTTCGATCCTTTCTCGTGATGAAAAAGCTCTTTCGACATGGCGTGTGCTCATAACTTGTAGAGTAGATCTACCTGTATGTGAGCGTCTGCGTCTGCAATTTTTTCCAAAGGGTATGCGTTCATAACTGTTTTTTTTGCGGGATAAACTTTCGATCTATTCATCTTCAATCATGATAGTACAACGAACACTAGAAATAATACCCTTAATCTCATAATATAAAAAAGAGGGGTAAATGAAATGAACGATGTTGTAACTTTCTCACACAAAAAAACCTCGTTGTAACCTTTATTGCAACGCCAGCATGCGAGCAACCGTTGCTTCGTTCGGCAACGCCTAACTGGTGGATGGGGATTAACTCATTAGTAACAACAATGACTACACCCGAGCTCAGCGGCCTACAGCACACCTGTAGTACGGAGTAAACCTCGTATCGTTCGCCCATGGGATCTTACTGCGCCGCTGCCGGGCCGATGAGCCCCTTCCCCACCGTGCACCCGCCGTCGACGAGGAGGTTGTGCCCGTTGACATACTTGGCCTCGTCGGACGCCAGGTACACGGCGGCCATGGCGATGTCCTCCACCTCCAGCACCGTCCCGCCGCCCATCTCGTTCATGCCCGTCTCCGCCATCCGCCTCAGCTCCTCCTCGCTGGCCTCAGGGAACAGCTGTGCCATCCCGCGCAGCCCGAACTGCGTCGCTATGCCGTGCGGCGAGATGGCGTTCACGCGCACCCCGTGGCGCCCCAGCTCCCCGGCAAACGAGCGCACGGCGGCGATGACGGCGGCCTTGGAGATGCTGTACGTGGGCGCGATGAGGCCGCCCAGCACCCCCGCGGTGCTCGCCGTGCAGATGATGCACCCGCTCCGGCGCGGCACCATCACGCGCGCCGCGTGCTTGATCCCGGCGACCGCGGACCGGGCGTTGGTCGCCATGGTGCGATCGAAGTCGGCGAGGTCGAGGGACCCGGCGGGGTGCCTGGACATCCGCCCGGTGACACCGGCGTGGTTGTACATGACGTCGAGCCGGCCGTGGCGCGCGACAGCGAGGTCGACGGCGGCGGCGATCTGCGCCTCGGCCGTGACGTCGCAGCGGGCGTAGGCGGCGTCCGGGCCGAGCTGGGCGGCGACGGCGCGGCCGAGGTCGTCCTGGATGTCGGTGAGGATCACCTTGGCGCCGTTCCTGACGAACTCCATGGCGGTCGCCTTGCCTATGCCGCTGGCGGCACCGGTGATCACGGCCACCTTCCCAGCCAACCTTTGGGAGTTTGCGGCCGTGGAGTAGCGGCAGTGGCTGCTCTCCTTCCTGCAACACACACACACACACACACAGAAATTCCAACATGATGAGAGGAAGCATTGTGCACTGTACGATCCAGGAACACGCGCCGACCGATTCGGTCTTGTGCAGAATGCACCGGCCGTGCGTACCTGAGCACGGCCTGCATCGCTCGGAACATCCTGTTGATCGCCGAGCAGGCAGAGAAAGAAAACGCGCAAGGCTGCTCTGTCAGTGCACGCGATTCTATACGCTCAATCAGTGGCGGAGCTACGGAAGGGCTACAAATAGCGAATCTGGGCGGACCAGTACAAAGGGAAGCCCACAAATTTTCCTCTCATGGCCCGGTCTGATTTTTAACGAAAGAAGTCCATATTTCACCCTCAAATGTGGCATGATGGACAAATACCCCCCTAAACTCGAATTTGATATAATTTACACCCTAAAATCCTCAAAACTGGACAAATCTTTCCCTTAAGTGGTTTTGGATCAATTTAACCCGGTTTTGGGTCAGCACTGCTTGACGTGGCATGCTATTGTAGTGGGTAGAGAGAGTTATGCTCTGGTGACGTGGCTCGGTTGGGTTGGGTCAGGTGAACGCACCCAAACCCGCTCTCTCTCGGTCGGTTCGCTTCCTCTACTTCCTTCGACGTCGCTACTGCATCGTCTTTCGTCGCCGTCGAGGTTGAAGCCGTTGCAGCCGCCATCGCCCATGATCCAGACGACGAAATCGAAGTCGCATTGAAGCTACATGGATCCTGGTACGTGATGCGAACCCGCTGCCCCTCTTTCTGATGTGTGATTCAGGGATTTTGGGGAAGGGGATTTGGGGGTTTCAGTCGTCGTTTTATTTCGTTTATTGTTAGTTTAGTTGGTCAAGAGGATGAGGGAGCCACATTCAAATTTACGAACATCTATATTATAGTGACAACAGCAAGCATGTATAATTGATCTTGATGACTAGGAGTCTAGGAGTAGTATTTTAATGAAGGTCCGGTAAAGCTCTCTCCTACGGACATCTAACCCATCAAGATGCACCTTTTCGCTAGCTGCTACCACTTACGTAGGAAGAGAGCAGGAATTAGTTATCTCAGTCAGATCTAAAAAAAGCATAATCTGCTAGCTGCTATCACTTATGAGCAGGAAGAGCAGATAATTAATTTGGATAGCATAAGAGCACATTTTGAATGAATATATACTGTCACAACCGGAACTTATGAACAGGAAGAGCAGATTAATTGAGGTATTGTCAAACCTGACATCCAGAAGGAGCAGGAAGAGCACATTCTAGATGAATATATACTGTCAAATCTGATATCAGAAGAATTAGTACCAGTATACGTGTATGTATGTAGTACTAGTCGTAGCAATACCTTAATATCTGCTCTTCCCTGTGGCATATTATCTGTTCAATATTAAGAAAAAAATTGTAAGGAGAAGGAAAACTGATGAAAGTTCCATTTTTTCAGGTCATGAAGGGGGTCCTTTGAATCCTATTTATTTCGTTTTCGTCAGAGATCACTATTTTGGGCTGAACATACATATGAGTGCCACCTACAAAAAGAACATTTATATGAATGGAAACATGCCAGGTTTCAATGGAAGCATGCTTGCATGAACATACATACAAAAGCAATCAAAAGGAAGTTGGTACTGTTGAAAGCTTAAGTTTCAATCAAAATGACATTTACAACACACTCCCAGCTCTCATTACAAAAGGAAGTAAATGAAGCATTGTGATTCCCTCATTCACAACACACTCCCAGCACAACAGAGCACAAGCACAAAGATACAAATGTCATTTTTAGTTTCAAATGTTCTATTCATCCCAGGCTCATACAAATCTCAGGTTTCAGATTGTTTTCAGGTTTTGGAAACAGAGCATTCTTCTCTTCACTCTTCTTCGTCAGCTCAATTTCTCTCGAACCTCTCATCTCCATTTCGACCTCTGAGACACCGCGTGCCAGTCCGACGATGAGCTGCCCGAGCTATGCTCCACAACAACAGGGGATTTGGGGAGCTATGCGCGAATCAACTCGTGTACATGCATCTGTACAAGTTCTTACATTGTTAACTGCTCGATGGTTCAATTTTTCTCGCCAATGTGCGAATCTGTTGCCAAATAATACAGAATTTTTCACACCCTGTTCCTGGTAAGCAAATGTTATAGCTAGCACGCCAAGCTCCATGTTTGTCTTGCAGAGAAACAAACTCTAAATTGAAGGAGCGGTTTTCTGGCACAAGGGATTATTCAGTAAGTCTTGTTCAATCAGCCAATATTTCCGGTAAATTAACTGCCACCAAGTATAAGATAATCAACCTCAGACGCCCCATAATAACTAAATCACTCCACCATCCGCCCTTTCTACTTTAGCTCCCTTGAGGATTTTGGCTATGGCAGCTCTGCTCCGAGGTCCGAGCAGCTGAAACCGAAGCAAAAACAGGGCTATTTCCGACCATGTCGGAGCACCTACCTATCCTCAGCAAGAGTGCGACGAAGGGTGGTGTTCCCCGTAGGTCGCCCTGGATCAGGTTCTCCCTCACCTTGGATGGCGGATTTGAACGGCGGCCAACGCTACAGCGAACTGATGGGCAGCTGAACGACGGCGGGTTTGAACGACAGCGGTCTCTACGGCGAACTGATGGGTAGATGAACAACGGCGGCCGCTACGGCGGCGTGTGGTGGGCAGCTGACCAGCGGCGCGTCGTCTTCGGCGTCGTGTCATCTGGAGCGCTACGGCGGCGTGTGAACTAATGGGCAACGGCTCGTCCGGTCTGGTGTGGAATGCTGGTCTGGTCTGGTGCAACCAACAATAAGCGCTCGGGTGCCTCGTCAAAAGTCATTGCCTAATCATCTTCTAAAACCACCTAAAATCTCTAAAATCAGCAGCAAAACCGCTCAGGGAAAGATTTACCCGGTTTTAAAGATTTGGGGGTCAAAATCATACCAAATTGAAGTTTAGGGGGTTATTTGTCCCTGTGCCCACATTTAGGCCTTGTTTAGTACTAGTGTATTTTAGGGAATTGGTGGGGATTATCCCGGTGAAATCCCTAAATCCCCACATATCCCGAAACACCATTTGGTTCTAGTGTATTTGACATGTTTGATCCCCATATTTCCCCACAAATACCCAAGCTTTAGTGCATTTTTCTCAATACCCAATACACTACCCCTACCTAGTGTTTTGGGGAAAAATTGGGATTTGAAGGGATTGGGTGAAGGTTGGGGTTTCACCCAATCCCTGTGGGGACTATCCCCACCAATCCCCTCAAAAACCCTAGTACCAAACAAGGCCTTAAGGGTGAAAAATGGACTTCTTTCAACCCCTCACAATTTTCACTATGGGCTGGGTGGGCCATGGCCCATTAGGCCTGGCTGTAGCTCCGCCAGTGCACTAAATTAGTCCCCCACTAGAAATACGGAAAAAGAACACGCACCCTCTCATTTAGAGTTTCTCGTCCTCCGGCGGCGATCTCATTGCCGTTGTGAGTTTACCCTGCAGCCGGTCCTCCTCCAGCTAGCGCACACCTCCCCGGTCTGCTGCGGGGAGCGTGGGATCGGTGTGTTTTTCTGCTGGACGACTGCCTGGCTTTAACCATAGATGGCGACTTCGGAAGGATCCTCATCGACGGCCGGCTGGACCGGAAATAACTTGGAGGAGATGCTGCAGCACCTTGATATGAAGGATGAGGAGCTGGATGACGTGGTCGTAGGCGAGGAGGAGTTGAGGAAATTGGAGGCAGAGGCACGGTGGATGGCAATCGGGAAGCTGAATACGACGCGTCGTTTTAGTTCCACCACAATGTTTGAGACTATGAAATCGATCTGGGGGCTAGCGCATGTGCTGAAGTTCAGAGAGGCATGCAATAACCTGTTCGTGTTCCAGATGTTCTGCTTGGGAGATTGGAAGAAGGTCGTTCACGGTGGCCTATGGTTGTTTAAGGGGATGGGCCTTCTGATCGAGGACTACGATGGCAAGACAGACCCGAAATCGGTGGTCTTTGATGGTCTGTTCATTTGGGCTCAAATCCACAACATCCCTGATCTATACCACAAAGTAGAAATTGTGGATCAACTTGCTCGCCGTATTGGCAGAGTAAAGGAGGTCTTACTCGCTCCAAAGCTTTACTATGAGGGTGATTATGTCAGAGTTCGCGCAAGGGTGTTGGTTAATAAGCCCCTAACCAGAGTTACGCCATTGAATGTCACGGGCGAGGGGCGTCGTTTCCTCCCAGTTAAATATGAGAAGATTCCTTACTATTGCCAGGTATGCGGTTTCATGGGGCACAATCATGAAGAATGTGGAGATGGGGTGTGAGAACCAAAACAGAGGCAGTTTGGAAGATGGATGTGCTACCTCTTGAGCATGCGTTGGTTTTCCCTTGAAGAGAAAAGGGTGATGCAGCAAAGTAGCATAAGTATTTTCCTCAATTTTGAGAATCAAGATACCAATCCAGTAGGAGACAACGCTCAAGTCACCTAGTACCTGCACAAACAATCAAGAACCTTGCAACCAACGCGATAAAGGGGTTGTCAATCCCTTCACGACCACTGGCAAAAGTCAGATCTAATAAAGATAGTAAAGTAAATATTTTTGGTATTTTTGTTGTATAGATTGGAAAGTAAAGATTGCAAAATAGTAAACGAGATGCGAAGTAAATAAAGGAGATTCAATATAATAGGAAAGAGACCCGGTGTAATGCCCCGGATGTAATACTTTCCTTTTTGGGCATATAATATATCTCTGGCTTCATCTATTCCATTTCGGGTTCTTTGTCTTTTGGGTTTTCGTCATTTTGTTGTGTGCGTGTGTGGCATTCATTCATATCATGTAGTCATATGCATCGCATTGCATTTGTGTTGTCGGTTGCATCCGGTTCCACGCGTTCCTTCTCGTTGTCCGTTTCGCGTTCCGGAGCTCCCTCATGTGTCCATGGCGTCCCGTAGGCCTACTTTGGTGTTTGGCCATGTAACGTTACCGGTTTGGCGCGAGTCTTGTCGTGTGTTGTTGTTTTGTTGTGTGTAACCCGCTTGTCAAATCTCGTCGCGTTTCGAGTCCGTTTGCTCCCCTAACAGTTATTCGTGTGGGCTCAAAGTGCCTCCACTTTGAGGCCCAAGACACCCCTCCAACAGCCCACTTCCCTCTTCTTGGCCCATCTTAACTCCCCTCGCGATCGGATCCGTCGGATCGCGATCGGAGGGCTCCAAAACCCCCCAAATCCCTCAAACCCTAGCACCTACCCTATATAAACATCCCCCATGCCATTTTTGGCAGCCTAAATCCCCTCCACCTACCTCTAGCCCCTCCTCTCCTCAATTTTCGTGCCACACCAGTTCCCAGCCGCCACTTGGCATCCCTCCACCGCAGAAATCCCGCCGTTTCCCATCGAAGCCGCCGCCGCCAGTTCATTGGATCCAGCACCCCGATCTGATCGAGCGCCAGGTCTGTTGACCGCCGCTGGACCACATCGCCAGCTGATGGGCCTCTGATGGGCCTCGAACCCCTCGGTGGTTAGCCCAAGTGGAAGGTGTAAGATGCAGTAAGTAGAAGTGTTTTCCCCTAGCAAAGATGCCAAGGATCGAATCCCCAGAGACTCCTAGGTTCAACAAGTAGGTGTCAATTGCTACGGCGCCAGATTAGTAGCAACCAACGTGGACCTGCACACAGATACAAATAACTTTGCTCCCAACGAGTACAGAGAGGTTGTCAATCTCTCCGGCCTTGTAGTTCACAAAGGGTTAAAAGCAGTGATAGTAGTGATAGATAGTTTTTGCGATAGTAAGTAAATAACGGAAAGTAAATAGTGGATGTGATCAATGATGGTAATAAGGACCGGAGTCTCATGATGTTCACTAGTGATGTCTCTCTCCCAAAAGACGATAAAATAGCTATGTGAGGTAAACAAATTACAGCTGGGCAATTGACAGGACCACGAACGCAAACCAATGCTGACTACATTGCAAGAAAGGTTGAGGTTCAAAGCATGGGCGGTACGCCAAAGTAAGTAGACCGAAATCCATCAATATCTACTACTAATCATCCACCTTGAGATATCTATCCAGAACATCTCGCTGGTATTAAGTTGCCAGTCCCACCCATAGTGTAAACTCAATACAACAGACAACTGCATTAAAAGAACTTTGCGTAAAGTAAACAATCCTTGCACCCGCGGGCACAAGCAACGTTGTTTTCCCCCTTGTGGCAACAACACATCCCCTAGACTCATGTTTCTGTCACTCAAGCTAGTCATCGAGGGGCATGAACCCACAATCGAGCATAACGTTCCCTATTGGAGTCACTACCTATTACTCGGCCAAAGCAATAAATAACAACGGAGAACATGCAAGAATTACTTATGAACTAAAATATAAAAGAGGTGAATCAAATATATTACTCAAGATCAATCTGAACATAATCTCATAATCCATCGGATCCCAGCAAACTCAACATAGCAACAGCATAAGGATTACATAGGTGCCTCGATCATGTAGGGCAGCTCACGAGGACTAATTAGTGAAGCACAAGAACGGGAGGAGAACATCACATAGCTACTGGTCATGGACTCATGGTCCAAGGGAGACTACTCACGAGTCATCCGGGAGGCGTCCATGGTGGTGGAGAAGCTCCCGGTGGTGATCCTCCCCTCCGACAGGGTGCCGGGAAGAGTTCTCCTGGTGCTCCCGATCTTGGAAGCGGCGGCGGCGGCGGAACAGAGGTGGGATCGCGAAAAGAAGTCCTGTTCTGAGCGTTTCGGAGGGTCCTTTAAATATATGCCAAAGTAGGGCACCGGGGGAGTCTCGGGGGGCCGAGGCACCCCCCGGCGCGGCCCAGGGGGGGGCGCCCACAGGGCGCCTGGAGCCCCTGTGGCCCCCCCAGGTTGCCCTTCGGACGCAGTGTTGTTTCCGGTTCGCTGATTTTTTATATATTTTTTCTGGATTTTTCTGGGCAGTTCTCGAAACGTGAAAACCTGAAATACAAAAACAGCCGAAAACAGAAACTGGCACTGGGGTGCACTGGATTAGTAAGTTAGTCCAAATATGATCAAAAGTGTATGGAAGTGTATGAATATCATAGCAATATCACCCAAAAGTGGCATGGAGCAAGCAGAAATTATAGATACGTTTTGGACGTATCAACATCCCCAAGCTTAATTCCTGCTCGTCCTCGAGTAGGTAAATGATAACAAGAATAATTTCTGTGGTGACATGCTATTAACCATATAGGACTTTCTCATAGTCATATGACAAAAGCTTACTGAGACAATGATTCTAGAGTAATTAAGTTGTCTCAAGAGAAAATCACAAATGACTGAAAGTTTTACAATATGAAACTGAAACATCAAAAAGATTTGCAATGAACATGATGTGCAAATATGATAAAGTGATATCTAGCTTGTCCCCTTTAGTGATGCAAAACATAAATGCAAGGGCACCTTCAAGGTTTAAGTGATGACTAGATACAATCATTTCAGAATAAACGATATCACAATCATGCAGAAGACAATGCTACTTTGGGACAATGCACATTACACTTAGAATGACAATCATGCTCTCAGTAGTTGGTTCTTCAATCATAAAGGTAAAAGAAAGGTTAAGTGCTAGAGCTTTTTGTTTGAAAACATGGAAGCAATTGTGTCAACGGTAGTAGTACTTCATATGTGTCATGTATAAAACATCCTATAAGTTGCAAGCCTCATGCATCGAATACTAATAGTGCTCGCTCCTTGTCCTAATTAGCTCGGATCCCCATGGGTTATCATTGCATTGCATATGTTTTAACCAAGTGTCACAAAGGGGTACCTCTATGCCACCTGTACAAAGGTCCAAGGAGATAGATCGCATTTGATTTCTCATTTTTGATAGATCTCAACTTGAGGACATCCATACCGGGACAACATAGAAAATAGATGATGGACTCCTCTTTAATGCATAAGCATATTCTCATGAGAGATTGAGGATTAAGGTCCAAGCTAAAACTTCCACCATGATGCATGGCTTTGGTTGGCGGCCCAATGTTCTTCTCTAACAATATGCATAGTTATTCAACCCACGGTAAATCACCCTTACTTCAGACAAGACGAACATGCATAGCAACTCACATGATATTCAACAAAAGTGTGACAGTTGTTGGCGTCCCCAGAAACATGGTTACCGCTCAGCAAGCAACTCATAAGAAATAAGATACATAAGCAACATATTCTTTACCACAATAGTTTTTAGGCTACTTTCCCATGAGCTATGTATTGCATGGTTAGTTTGCTTAGTGCAGGTGGAGGTTAGCAAAAGACTGGGAGCGACCAACTAAGAGAGCAATGACGGTCATAATCATGCAGAGCGACAAAGCAATATTGAATCAGGCATGGTAGTTATATCGCTACTTAGAAACAAAAGATCATCAAGGCTTGACAGACTTTCTTTACAGTCTTAAATATGCGTGAGCATACGCCAAGTCAATCAAAATAAATTCTCGAAGGAAGATATTACTAAACCATACCACATAATAGGCAAACAAACCAAGTTGGTACTCCAATAACACATTGGGAACCCCCAGCTATTTGAGATTAACCAAAAGAAAACCTGAACTACTAAGCACCATCATGAAAGTAGCATCTTTATCATAGACACATTAACCCATGCAACGGAAGCAAACTCTCTTAATAAGGTGAGAATGGTAATTAAAGAGAGTTCAAGCAACCAACTAAATAAAAGCTCTTGAAAAGATAAGCATGAATACTAAGAGCAGAGCACGATAGTAGCTATTAAAAGACAAAGAACACACACAACATAGATAGACATGAAAATTCTATGTAATGTTCTAGGTAGAGGTGGAGCGTGTTTCTCTCCCAAATAAAGGAATGCTGGGTTCCGACTCGTTATGAAAAACTAAAAAGAAAACTAAAAGCAAGACGCTCCAAGCATAGCACAAAACACATGAAGTGATAAAAATATAGCGAAACGAAAGCGAACTGATAATGTTGATGGAGAAGGGGATGCACGGGGGCATCCCCAAGCTTAGACGCTTGAGTCTCCTTGAATATTTCTTGGGGGTGCACGGGGGCATCCCCAAGCTTGAGCGCTTGACACTCCTGAATCTTTTTATCATCTTCCCTTGCACACTTGAAAACTCCCTTCATATATAACTCATCATAATCTGATTAGCGAGGTTAGTACCCTTAATAAAATAATTATACCTTGCTGGAAATAAGGATATTCTTGAAGTTATACTGTTTCTCAAGATTGCCAAAAGGTTTTTGCAAAGAAAAAGCAAGTTCTTAATTTGCAAAGTGAAGGTAAGGCAAAACAGGACAGAATCTGTGAAAAACAGAACAGCAGGCAGTAATTGACCTGTTCGGGATACTTCTGCAACTCAAATCAAAAAACTCAGAACTGACGCACGAAAGAAAATTATATAGAGAACGCTGTCGAAAAAATTCAGACCAAAAAGATGATCTGGTGATTTTATACAAATTTTTCTATCCAAGGACAGAATCTCTTTCCTGGACAGCACCTCACAACTTTTGAACTTTCTAGCAATCAGAGGCTATACTTGGCACAAATATGAAAAGCAAAGATACAATGATGATGCTACAGCAGTAAACAACATCAAGACACAACAAAAGCAAAAAAAATTTATTCATGTGGGCTGCCTCCCAAAAGCGCTTTCTTTTATGCCTTTAAGCTAGGCATAATGCATAGATCAAGTTTTATCAAGAGTAAAAGAATAGCTAGCCCGTACGACGGACTCAAAAGGTAACTTGACCTTCTTATGAGGGAAGTGTTCCATCCCTTTCTTGAGAGGAAACTGAAATTTTATATTGCCCTCTTTCATGTCAATGAGAGCACCAACGGTGCGCAAAAAGGGACGTCCCAAAATAATTGGACATGAAGGATCACATTCAATATCCATAATAGTGAAATCAACGGGAACATAATTATCATTGACAACAATAAGAACATCGTCGATCCTCCCCAAAGGTTTTTTTATGGAAGAATCAACGAGAACATTACCAAAAGAACAAGAATCAAAAGGTTTCAATTTAAGCATATCATATAGTCTTTTGGGCATAATAGAAGTACTAGCTACAATATCACATAAAGCAAAGCATGAGAAGTTATTTATCTTAATTTTAATCGTAGAATCCCAACCATCTTCTAGCTTTCTAGGTATGGAGGCTTCTACTCTAAGTTTCTCCTCCCTAGCTTTGATGAGAGCATTAGTGATATGCTCTGTGAAGGCAAGGTTAAGCGTGCTAGTGCGGGGATCTCTAGACATTTTGTGAAGGAAATCAATAACTTCGGTAAGAGTGCAATTATCAAAATCAAGGTCACGAGCATCAAGTAAAGTGGTAGTGGTGTCCTTAAGGTTCACCTGTTTGGTAGCTTCTATAGTCATAGCATCACCATTAATAGGTCCATTGGGACCAGTAGTACATTGGGTGCTAAGAGTGTGAACATCCTCAATAACTTGGATAGTAGCAACAGTGTGGTGGGTAGGAAGGCTCTTAATTCTTTCCTCTTCCTCCCTTTCTCTAGCCCATCTTTCTTTAAGCTTAGCCATCATCCTAATATTTTCGTTGATTTGTAGTTGAGTAGCATTAATAGGGATGACTTCCCTCTCCTTAAGAGGAGAAGTTTCAATTTTTAGCAATTTTACCTCATTGGCTAAGTGGTCTACCTTAAAAGAAAGATAATCTAGTTTATGTAGTTTCTCTTCTACATTCTTATTAAAGGCTTTTTGGGTAGTGATGAAATCTCTAAGCATAGTCTCTAGTTCAGTATTGGAGTTCTTGGTACTAGGATAAGCATTGTTGTTCCCATAAGAGTTAGAGGGGAACGGTCTAGAATTGTTACCAAAGTTACTCCTATAAGCATTGTTGTTAAAATTATTTCTAGAGATGAAGTTAACATCTACTTGTTCTTGAGCAATCAAAGAATTTAAAGGAACATCACGAGGATCAACAGTAGATTGCTTCGAAAGTAGAGACATGATCAAGTCAACTTTTTCATTAAGAGAGGAAATCTCCTCGACAGAGTTTACCTTCCTACCTGTTGGAGCGCGTTCGGTGTGCCATTGGGAATAGTTGGTCATCATCTCATCGAGAAGCTTTGTGGCAGCACCAAGTGTAGTTGACATAAAAGTTCCTCCCGCGGCCGAATCTAACAAGTTCCGCGAGGTAAAGTTCAAGCCTGCGTAAAAAGTTTGGATAACCATCCAAGTAGTCAAACTGTGAGTAGGGCAGTTCTTGATAAGAGACTTCATACGTTCCCAAGCTTGGGCAACGTGTTCATTATCCAACTGTTTAAAATTCATGATGTTACTTCTAAGTTGGATAATTTTAGCAGGTGGATAGTATTTTCCGATAAAAGCATCTTTGCACTTGTCCCATGAATCTATGCTATTTCTAGGCAAAGACTGAAACCAAATTTTAGCTCCTCCTCTCAAGGAGAAAGGAAAAAGCTTAAGCTTAACAATATTACCATCTATTTCTTGGTACTTTTGCATATCACAAAGTTCTACAAAGTTGTTCAAGTGTAAAGCAGCATCAGCTCCAGCACCGGAGAATTGTTCTCTCATGACTAAGTTCAGTAAAGCAGGTTTAATTTCATATGAAGGTGCTGAAGTGGCAGGTGTAGTGATAGGTGTGCTGATAAAGTCATCGTTGTTGTGACTAGAGAAGTCACACAACTTGGTGTTCTCGGTGGAACCCATAGTAGCAAGCAAGCAAGATAACTATTTTTATGATTTTTGATAAGAGGAACTAAAGCAAAAATGAAAGGTAAACTAACAAGACTAAAAAGCAAAGGTAAAAGATAGCATGCAACTCCCCTATCCTGAAGAGTAGAGATCCCCGGCAACGGCGCCAGAAAATACTCCTTGATGGGCCTCGAACCCCTCGTTGGTTACCCCAAGTGGAAGGTGTAAGATGCAGTAAGTAGAAGTGTTTTCCCCTAGCAAAGATGCCAAGGATCGAATCCCCAGAGACTCCTAGGTTCAACAAGTAGGTGTCAATTGCTACGGCGCCAGATTAGTAGCAACCAACGTGGACCTGCACACAGATACAAATAACTTTGCTCCCAACGAGTACAGAGAGGTTGTCAATCTCTCCGGCCTTGTAGTTCACAAAGGGTTAAAAGCAGTGATATTAGTGATAGATAGTTTTTGCGATAGTAAGTAAATAACGGAAAGTAAATAGTGGATGTGATCAATGATGGTAATATGGACCGGAGTCTCATGATGTTCACTAGTGATGTCTCTCTCCCAAAAGACGATAAAACAGCTATGTGAGGTAAACAAATTACAGCTGGGCAATTGAAAGGACCACGAACGCAAACTAATGCTGACTACATTGCAAGAAAGGTTGAGGTTCAAAGCATGGGCGCTACGCCAAAGTAAGTAGACCGAAATCCATCAATATCTACTACTAATCATCCACCTTGAGATATCTATCCAGAACATCTCGCTGGTATTAAGTTGCGAGTCCCACCCATAGTGTAAACTCAATGCAACAGACAACTGCATTAAAAGAACTTTGCGTAAAGTAAACAATCCTTGCACCCGCGGGCACAAGCACCGTTGTTTTCCCCCTTGTGGCAACAGCACGTCCCCTAGACTCATGTTTCTGTCACTCAAGCTAGTCATCGAGGGGCATGAACCCACAATCGAGCATAACGTTCCCTCTTGGAGTCACTACCTATTACTCGGCCAAAGCAATAAATAACAACGGAGAACATGCAAGAATTACTTATGAACTAAAATATAAAAGAGGTGAATCAAATATATTACTCAAGATCAATCTGAACATAATCTCATAATCCATCGGATCCCAGCAAACTCAACATAGCAACAACATAAGGATTACATAGGTGCCTCGATCATGTAGGGCAGCTCACGAGGACTAATTAGTGAAGCACAAGAACGGGAGGAGAACATCACATAGCTACTGGTCATGGACTCATGGTCCAAGGGAGACTACTCACGAGTCATCCGGGAGGCGTCCATGGTGGTGGAGAAGCTCCCGGTGGTGATCCTCCCCTCCGGCAGGGTGCCGGGAAGAGTTCTCCTGGTGCTCCCGATCTTGGGAACGGCGGCGGCGGCGGAACGGAGATGGGATCGCGAAAAGAAGTCCTGTTCTGAGGGTTTCGGAGGGTCCTTTAAATATATGCCAAAGTAGGGCACCGGGGGATCTCGGGGGGCCGAGGCGCCCCCCCTGCGCGGCCCAGTGGGGGGGGGGGGGCGCCCACAGGGCGCCTGGAGCCCCTGTGCCCCCCCAGGTTGCCCTTCGGACGCAGTGTTGTTTCCGGTTCGCTGATTTTTTATATAATTTTTCTGGATTTTTCTGGGCAGTTCTCGAAACGTGAAAATCTGAAATACAAAAACAGCCGAAAACAGATACTGGCACTAGGGTGCACTGGATTAGTAAGTTAGTCCAAATATGATCAAAAGTGTATGGAAGTGTATGAATATCATAGCAATATCACCCAAAAGTGGCATGGAGCAAGCAGAAATTATAGATACGTTTTGGACGTATCAGCCTCGAACCCCTCGTTGGTTACCCCAAGTGGAAGGTGTAAGATGCAGTAAGTAGAAGTGTTTTTCCCTAGCAAAGATGCCAAGGATCGAATCCCCAGAGACTCCTAGGTTCAACAAGTAGGTGTCAATTGCTACGGCGCCAGATTAGTAGCAACCAACGTGGACCTGCACACAGATACAAATAACTTTGCTCCCAACGAGTACAGAGAGGTTGTCAATCTCTCCGGCCTTGTAGTTCACAAAGGGTTAAAAGCAGTGATAGTAGTGATAGATAGTTTTTGCGATAGTAAGTAAATAACGGAAAGTAAATAGTGGATGTGATCAATGATGGTAATATGGACCAGAGTCTCATGATGTTCACTAGTGATGTCTCTCTCCCAAAAGATGATAAAATAGCTATGTGAGGTAAACAAATTACAGCTGGGCAATTGACAGGACCACGAACGCAAACCAATGCTGACTACATTGCAAGAAAGGTTGAGGTTCAAAGCATGGGCGGTACGCCAAAGTAAGTAGACCGAAATCCATCAATATCTACTACTAATCATCCACCTTGAGATATCTATCCAGAACATCTCGCTGGTATTAAGTTGCGAGTCCCACCCATAGTGTAAACTCAATGCAAGAGACAGCTGCATTAAAAGAACTTTGCGTAAAGTAAACAATCCTTGCACCCGCGGGCACAAGCACCGTTAGTTTCCCCCTTGTGGCAACAGCACATCCCCTAGACTCATGTTTCTGTCACTCAAGCTAGTCATCGAGGGGCATGAACCCACAATCGAGCATAACGTTCCCTCTTGGAGTCACTACCTATTACTCGGCCAAAGCAATAAATAACAACGGAGAACATGCAAGAATTACTTATGAACTAAAATATAAAAGAGGTGAATCAAATATATTACTCAAGATCAATCTGAACATAATCTCATAATCCATCGGATCCCAGTAAACTCAACATAGCAACAGCATAAGGATTGCATAGGTGCCTCGATCATGTAGGGCAGCTCACGAGGACTAATTAGTGAAGCACAAGAACGGGAGGAGAACATCACATAGCTACTGGTCATGGACTCATGGTCCAAGGGAGACTACTCACGAGTCATCCGGGAGGCGTCCATGGTGGTGGAGAAGCTCCCGGTGGTGATCCTCCCCTCCGGCAGGGTGCCGGGAAGAGTTCTCCTGGTGCTCCCGATCTTGGAAGCGGCAGCGGCGGCGGAACAGAGATGGGATCGCGAAAAGAAGTCCTGTTCTAAGGGTTTCGGAGGGTCCTTTAAATATATGCCAAAGTAGGGCACCGGGGGAGTCTCGGGGGGCCGAGGCGCCCCCCCGGCGCGGCCCAGGGGGGGGGGGGGCGCCCACAGGGCGCCTGGAGCCCCTGTGCCCCCCCCAGGTTGCCCTTTGGACGCAGTGTTGTTTCCGGTTCGCTGATTTTTTACATAATTTTTCTGGATTTTTCTGGGCAGTTCTCGAAACGTGAAAACCTGAAATACAAAAACAGCTGAAAACAGAAACTGGCACTGGGGTGCACTGGATTAGTAAGTTAGTCCAAATATGATCAAAAGTGTATGGAAGTGTATGAATATCATAGCAATATCACCCAAAAGTGGCATGGAGCAAGCAGAAATTATAGATACGTTTTGGACGTATCAACATCCCCAAGCTTAATTCCTGCTCGTCCTCGAGTAGGTAAATGATAACAAGAATAATTTCTGTGGTGACATGCTATTAACCATATAGGACTTTCTCATAGTCATATGACAAAAGCTTACTGAGACAATGATTCTAAAGTAATTAAGTTGTCTCAAGAGAAAATCACAAATGACTGAAAGTTTTACAATATGAAACTGAAACATCAAAAAGATTTGCAATGAACATGATGTGCAAATATGATAAAGTGATATCTAGCTTGCCCCCTTTAGTGAGGCAAAACATAAATGCAAGGGCACCTTCAAGGTTTAAGTGATGACTAGATACAATTATTTCAGAATAAACGATATCACAATCATGCAAAAGACAATGCTACTTTGGGACAATGCACATTACACTTAGAATGACAATCATGCTCTCAGTAGGTGGTGCTTCAATCATAAAGGTAAAAGAAAGGTCAAGTGCTAGAGCTTTTTATTTGAAAACATGAAAGCAATTGTGTCAACGGTAGTAGTACTTCATATGTGTCATGTATAAAACATCTTATAAGTTGCAAGCCTCATGCATCGAATACTAATAGTGCTCGCTCCTTGTCCTAATTAGCTCGGATCCCCATGGGTTATCATTGCATTGCATATGTTTTAACCAAGTGTCACAAAGGGGTACCTCTATGCCACCTGTACAAAGGTCCAAGGAGATAGATCACATTTGATTTCTCGTTTTTGATAGATCTCAACTTGAGGACATCCATACCGGGACAACATAGAAAATAGATGATGGACTCCTCTTTAATGCATAAGCATATTCTCATGAGAGATTGAGGATTAAGGTCCAAGCTAAAACTTCCACCATGATGCATGGCTTTGGTTGGCGGCCCAATGTTCTTCTCTAACAATATGCATAGTTATTCAACCCACGGTAAATCACCCTTACTTCAGACAAGACGAACATGCATAGCATCTCACATGATATTCAACAAAAGTGTGACAGTTGATGGCGTCCCCAGAAACATGGTTACCGCTCAGCAAGCAACTCATAAGAAATAAGATACATAAGCAACATATTCTTTACCACAATAGTTTTTAGGCTACTTTCCCATGAGCTATGTATTGCATGGTTAGTTTGCTTAGTGCAGGTGGAGGTTAGCAAAAGACTGGGAGCGACCAACTAAGAGAGCAATGACGGTGATAATCATGCAGAGCGACAAAGCAATATTGAATCAGGCATGGTAGTTATATCGCTACTTAGAAACAAAAGATCATCAAGGCTTGACAGACTTTCTTTACAGTCTTAAATATGCGTGAGCATACGCCAAGTCAATCAAAATAAATTCTCGAAGGAAGATTTTACTAAACCATACCACATCATAGGCAAACAAACCAAGTTGGTACTCCAATAACACATTGGGAACCCCCCAGCTATTTCAGATTAACCAAAAGAAAACCTGAACTACTAAGCACCATTATGAAAGTAGCATCTTTATCATAGACACATTAACCCATGCAACGGAAGCAAACTCTCTTAATAAGGTGAGCATGGTAATTAAAGAGAGTTCAAGCAACCAACTAAATAAAAGCTCTTGAAAAGATAAGCATGAATACTAAGAGCAGAGCACGATAGTAGCTATTAAAAGACAAAGAACACACACAACATAGATAGACATGAAAATTCTATGTAATGTTCTAGGTAGAGGTGGAGCGTGTTTCTCTCCCAAATAAAGGAATGCTGGGTTCCGACTCGTTATGAAAAACTAAAAAGAAAACTAAAAGAAAGACGCTCCAAGCATAGCACATAACACATGAAGTGATAAAAATATAGCGAAACGAAAGACGAACTGATAATGTTGATGGAGAAGGGGATGCACGGGGGCATCCCCAAGCTTAGATGCTTGAGTCTCCTTGAATATTTCTTGGGGGTGCATGGGGGCATCCCCAAGCTTGAGCGCTTGACACTCCTGAATCTTCTTATCATCTTCCCTCGCACACTTGAAAACTCCCTTCATACATAACTCATCATAATCTGATTAGCGAGGTTAGTACCCTTAATAAAATAATTATACCTTGCTGGAAATAAGGATATTCTTGAAGTTCTACTGTTTCTCAAGATTGCCAAAAGGTTTTTGCAAAGAAAAAGCAAGTTCTTAATTTGCAAAGTGAAGGTAAGGCAAAACAGGACAGAATCTGTGAAAAACAGAACAGCAGGCAGTAATTGACCTGTTCGGGATACTTCTGCAACTCAAATCAAAAAACTCAGAACTGACGCACGAAAGACAATTATATAGAGAACGCTGTCGAAAAAATTCAGACCAAAAAGATGATCTGATTTTATACGAATTTTTCTATCCAAGGACAGAATCTCTTTCCTGGACATCACCTCACAACTTTTGAACTTTCTAGCAATCAGAGGCTATAGTTGGCACAAATATGAAAAGCAAAGATACAATGATGATGCTACAGCAGTAAACAACATCAAGACACAACAAAAGCAAAAAATTTATTCATGTGGGCTGCCTCCCAAAAACGCTTTCTTTTATGCCTTTAAGCTAGGCATAATGCAAAGATCAAATTTTATCAAGAGTAAAAGAATAGCTAGCCCGTACAACGGACTCAAAAGGTAACTTGACCTTCTTACGAGGGAAGTGTTCCATCCCTTTCTTGAGAGGAAACTGAAATTTTATATTGCCCTCTTTCATGTCAATGAGAGCACCAACGGTGCGCAAAAAGGGACGTCCCAAAATAATTGGACATGAAGGATCACATTCAATATCCATAATAGTGAAATCAACGGGAACATAATTATCATTGACAACAATAAGAACATCGTCGATCCTCCCCAAAGGTTTCTTTATGGAAGAATCAACTAGACGAACACCAAAAGAACAAGAATCATAAGGTTTCAATTTAAGCATATTATATATCCTTTTGGGCATAACAGAGGTACTAGCACCAACATCACATAATGCATAACAAGAGAAGTCATTCAAATAAATTTTTATCATAGGATCCCAACCATCTTCTAGCTTTCTAGGTATGGAGGCTTCTACTCTAAGTTTCTCCTCCCTAGCTTTGATGAGAGCATTAGTGATATGCTCTGTGAAGGCAAGGTTAAGCGTGCTAGTGTGGGGATCTCTAGACATTTTGTGAAGGAAATCAATAACTTCGGTAAGAGTGCAATTATCAAAATCAAGGTCACGAGCATCAAGTAAAGTGGTAGTGGTGTCCTTAAGGTTCACCTGTTTGGTAGCTTCTATAGTCATAGCATCACCATTAATAGGTCCATTGGGACCAGGAGTACATTGGGTGCTAAGAGTGTGAACATCCTCAATAACTTGGATAGTAGCAACAGTGTGGTGGGTAGGAAGGCTCTTAATTCTTTCCTCTTCCTCCCTTTCTCTAGCCCATCTTTCTTTAAGCTTAGCCATCATCCTAATATTTTCGTTGATTTGTACTTGAGTAGCATTAATAGGGATGACTTCCCTCTCCTTAAGAGGAGAAGTTTCAATTTTTAGCAATTTTACCTCATTGGCTAAGTGGTCTACCTTAAAAGAAAGATCATCTAGTTTATGTAGTTTCTCTTCTACATTCTTATTAAAGGCTTTTTGGGTAGTGATGAAATCTCTAAGCATAGTCTCTAGTTCAGTATTGGAGTTCTTGGTACTAGGATAAGCATTGTTGTTCCCATAAGAGTTAGAGGGGAACGGTCTAGAATTGTTACCAAAGTTACTCCTATAAGCATTGTTGTTAAAATTATTTCTAGAGATGAAGTTAACATCTACTTGTTCTTGAGCAATCAAAGAATTTAAAGGAACATCACGAGGATCAATAGTAGATTGCTTCGAAAGTTGAGACATGATCAAGTCAACTTTTTCATTAAGGGAGGAAATCTCTTCGACAGAGTTTACCTTCCTACCTGTTGGAGCGCGTTCGGTGTGCCATTGGGAATAGTTGGTCATCATCTCATCGAGAAGCTTTGTGGCAGCACCAAGTGTAGTTGACATAAAAGTTCCTCCCGTGGCCGAATCTAACAAGTTCCGCGAGGTAAAGTTCAAGCCTGCATAAAAAGTTTGGATAACCATCCAAGTAGTCAAACCGTGAGTAGGGCAGTTCTTGATAAGAGACTTCATACGTTCCCAAGCTTGGGCAACGTGTTCATTATCCAATTGTTTAAAATTCATGATGTTACTTCTAAGTTGGATAATTTTAGCATGTGGATAGTATTTTTCGATAAAAGCATCTTTGCACTTGTCCCATGAATCTATGCTATTTCTAGGCAAAGACTGAAACCAAATTTTAGCTCCTCCTCTCAAGGAGAAAGGAAAAAGCTTAAGCTTAACAATATTACCATATATTTCTTGGTACTTTTGCATATCACAAAGTCTACAAAGTTGTTCAAGTGTAAAGCAGCATCATCTCCAGCACCGGAGAATTGATCTTTCATGACTAAGTTAAGTAAAGCAGGTTTAATTTCATATGAAGGTGCTGAAGTGGCAGGTGTAGTGATAGGTGTGCTGATAAAGTCATCGTTGTTGTGACTAGTGAAGTCACACAACTTGGTGTTCTAGGTGGAACCCATAGTAGCAAGCAAGCAATATAACTATTTTTATGATTTTTGATAAGAGGAACTAAAGCAAAAATGAAAGGTAAACTAACAAGACTAAAAAGCAAAGGTAAAAGATAGCATGCAACTCCCCTATCCTGAAGAGTGGAGTCCCCGGCAACGGTGCCAGAAAATACTCCTTGATGGGCCTCGAACCCCTCGTTGGTTACCCCAAGTGGAAGGTGTAAGATGCAGTAAGTAGAAGTGTTTTCCCCTAGCAAAGATGCCAAGGATCGAATCCCCAGAGACTCCTAGGTTCAACAAGTAGGTGTCAATTGCTATGGCGCTAGATTAGTAGCAACCAACGTGGACCTGCACACAGATACAAATAACTTTGCTCCCAACGAGTACAGAGAGGTTGTCAATCTCTCCAGCCTTGTAGTTCACAAAGGGTTAAAAGCAGTGATAGTAGTGATAGATAGTTTTTGCGATAGTAAGTAAATAACGGAAAGTAAATAGTGGATGTGATCAATGATGGTAATATGGACCGGAGTCTCATGATGTTCACTAGTGATGTCTCTCTCCCAAAAGACGATAAAATAGCTATGTGAGGTAAACAAATTACAGCTGGGCAATTGACAGGACCACGAACGCAAACCAATGCTGACTACATTGCAAGAAAGGTTGAGGTTCAAAGCATGGGCGGTACGTCAAAGTAAATAGACCGAAATCTATCAATATCTACTACTAATCATCCACCTTGAGATATCTATCCAGAACATCTCGCTGGTATTAAGTTGCGAGTCCCACCCATAGTGTAAACTCAATGCAACAGACAACTGCATTAAAAGAACTTTGCGTAAAGTAAACAATCCTTGCACCCGCGGGCACAAGCACCGTTGTTTCCCCCCTTGTGGCAACAGCACATCCCCTAGACTCATGTTTCTGTCACTCAAGCTAGTCATCGAGGGGCATGAACCCACAATCGAGCATAACGTTCCCTCTTGGAGTCACTACCTATTACTCGGCCAAAGCAATAAATAACAACGGAGAACATGCAAGAATTACTTATGATCTAAAATATAAAAGAGGTGAATCAAATATATTACTCAAGATCAATCTGAACATAATCTCATAATCCATCGGATCCCAGCAAACTCAACATAGCAACAACATAAGGATTACATAGGTGCCTCGATCATGTAGGGCAGCTCACGAGGACTAATTAGTGAAGCATAAGAACGGGAGGAGTGTTGGGGAACGTAGTATTTTAAAATATTCCTACGATCACGCAAGATCTATCTACCAGATGCATAGCAACGAGAGGGAAGAGTGTGTCTACGTACCCTCGTAAACCGGGAGCGGAAGCGTCAAGTGACGCGGTTGATGTTGTCGAACTTCTTCGCGATCCAACCGATCAAGCACCGAACGTACGGCACCTCCGCGTTCAGCACACGTTCAGCTTGATGACGTCCCACGAGCTCTTGATCCAGTTGAGCTTCACGGGAGAGTTTCGTCAGCACGACGGCGTGGTGACGGATATGATGTGTTCACCGGCGCAGGGCTTCGCCTAAGCTCCGCGACGGTATGACCGAGGTGTGATTCTGTGGAGGGGGGCACCGCACACGGCTAAAACAATTCAACTTGTGTGTCTTTGGGTGCCCCCCTGCCCCCGTATATAAAGGAGCAAGGGGAGGAGGCCGGCCAACCTCTTCTGGTGCGGCTAGGGAAGGATTCCTACTAGGAATAGGATTGCAATCCTATTCCTAGTAGGATTCACCAAAAGAAGGAAGAGGGAAAGGATTAGGAGAGGTGGCGCCCCCCCAATCCTAGTCCAACTAGGAACCCTAGGTGGGGGCGCCGGCCAGCCCTATGGGCTGCCTCTCTCTTTCCCTTTAGGCCCACTATGGACCATCCCCTCTCGTAGGGGGTTCCGGTAACCCCCTCCGGCAATCCCGATAAATCCGAAACTTTTCCGGAACACTTCCGGTGTCCGAATATAGTCGTCCAATATATCAATCTTTATGTCTCGGACATTCCGAGACTCCTCGTCATGTCCGTGATCTCATCCGGGACTCCGAACTACCTTCGGTACATCAATACTCATAAACTCATAATACCGATCGTCATCAAATGTTAAGCGTGCGGACCCTACGGGTTCGAGAACTATGTAGACATGACCGAGACTCATCTCCGGTCAATAACCAATAGCGGAACCTGGATGTTCATATTGGCTCCTACATATTCTACAAAGATCTTTTATCGGTCAAACCGCATAACAACATACGTTGTTCCTTTTGTCAAACGGTATGTTACTTGCCCGAGATTCGATCGTCGGTATCTCTATACCTAGTTCAATCTCGTCACCGGCAAGTCTCTTTACTCGTTCCGCAACACATCATCTCGTGACTAACTCATTAGTCTTTTTGCTTGCAAGGCTTATTGTGATGTGTGTTACCGAGAGGGCCCAGAGATACCTCTCCGACACTCGGAGTGACAAATCCTAATCTTGATCTATGCCAACACCACGAATAATTTCGGAGACACCTGTAGAGCATCTTTATGATCACCCAGTTACGTTGTGACGTTTGATAGCACACAAGGTGTTCCTACGGTATTCGGGAGTTGCATAATCTCATAGTCATAGGAACATGCATAAGTCATGAAGAAAGCAATAGCAGTTAAACTAAACGATCATAGTGCTATGCTAACGGATGGGTCTTGTCCATCACATCATTCTCCTAATGATGTGATCCCGTTGATCAAATGACAACTCATGTCTATGGCTAGGAAACATAACCATCTTTGATCAATGAGCTAGTCTAGTAGAGGCATACTAGGGACATACTGTTTTGTCTATGTATTCACACATGTATTAAGTTTCCGGTTAATACAATTCTAGCATGAATAATAAACATTTATCATGATATAAGGAAATAAATAATAACTTTATTATTGCCTCTAGGGCATATTTCCTTCAGTCTCCCACTTGCACTAGAGTCAATAATCTAGCTCACATCGCCATGTGATTAAATACCGATAGTTCACATCGTTATGTGACCAACACCCAAAGGGTTTACTAGAGTCAATAATCTAGTTCACATCGCTATGTGATTAATACCCAAGAGTAATAAGGTGTGATCATGTTTTGCTTGTGAGAGAAGTTTAGTCAACGGGTCTGTCATATATAGATCCCTATGTATTTCGCAAATTTCTATGTCTATAATGCTCTGCATGGAGCTACTCTAGCTAATTGCTCCCACTTTCAATACGCATCCAGATTGATACTTAGAGTCATCTGGATTTAGTGTCAAAGCTTGCATTGGCGTAACCCTTTACGACGAACTCTTTATCACCTCCATAATCGAGAAATATTTCCTTAGTCATCCAATTACTAAAGATAATTTTGACCGCTGTACAGTGATCTACTCCTGGATCACTATTGTACCTCCCTGTCAAACTCTTGGCAAGGTACACAACGTGTTTTGTACACAGCATGGCATACTTTATAGAACCTATGGCTGAGGCATAGGGAATGACTTTCATTCTCTCTATATTTTTCTGCCGTGGTCTGGCTTTGAGTCTTACTCAACTTCACACCTTACAAGTCAGGCAAGAACTTCTTCTTTGGCTGATCCATTTTGAACTACTTCAAAATCTTATCAAGGTATGTACTCTTCGAAAGTCTTATCAAGCGTCTTGATCTATCTATATAGATCTTGATGCTTAATATGTAAGCAGCTTCACCGAGGTCTTTCTTTGAAAAATTCCTTTCAAACACTCCTTTATGCTTTCCAGAAAATTCTACATCATTTCCGATCGACAATATGTCATTCACATATACTTATCAGAAAGGTTGTAGTGCTCCCACTCACTTCTTGTAAATACAGGCTTCACCGTAAGTCTGTATAAATCTATATGCTTTGATCAACTTATCAAAGCGTATATTCCAACTCCGAGATGCTTGCACCAGTCCATAGATGGATCGCTGGAGCTTGCACATTTTTGTTAGCACCTTTAGGATTGACAAAACCTTCGGGTTGCATCATATGCAATTTTTCTTTAATAAATTCATTAAATAATGCAGTTTTGTTATCCATTTGCCAGATTTCATAAAATGTGGCAATTGCTAACATGATTCGGACAGACTTAAGCATCGCTACGGATGAGAAAGTCTCATCGTAGTCAACTCCTTGAACTTGTCGAAAACCTTTCGCAACAAGTCGAGCTTAGTAAACGGTAACATTACCGTCAGCGTCGGTCTTCCTCTTGAAGATCCATTTATTTTCGATGGCTTGCCGACCATCGGGCAAGTCAACCAAAGTCCATACTTTGTTTTCATATATGGATCCCATCTCAGATTTCATGGCTCAAGCCATTTTGTGGAATCTGGGCTCATCATCGCTTCCTCATAGTTCGTAGGTTCATCATGGTCTAGTAACATGATTTCCAGAACTGGGTTGCCGTACCACTCTGGTGCGGAACGTACTCTGGTTGATCTACGACGTTCAGCAGAAACTTGATCCGAAGTTTCATGATCATTATCATTAACTTCCTCACTAATTGGTGTAGGAATCACTGGAACAATTTCCTGTGATGTACTACTTTCCAATCTGGGAGAAGGTACAATTACCTCATCAAGTTCTACTTTCCTCCCACTCACTTCTTTCAAGAGAAACTCCTTCTCTAGAAAGGATCCATTTTTAGCAACGAATATCTTGCCTTCGGATCTGTGATAGAAGGTGTACCCAACAGTCTCTTTTGGGTATCCTATGAAGATTTACTTCTCCGGTTTGGGTTCGAGCTTATCATGTTGAAACTTTTTCACATAAGCATCGCAGTCCCAAACTTTAAGAAACAACAACTTTGGTTTCTTGCCAAACCATAGTTCTTAAGGCGTTGTCTCAACGGATTCAGATGAGGCCCTTATTTAACGTGAATGCAGCTGTCTCTAATGCATGACCCAAAATGATAGTGGTAAATCGGTAAGAGACATCATAGATCGCACCATATCCAATAAAGTACGGTTTACGACGTTCGGACACACCATTATGCTGTGGTGTTCCGGGTGGCGTGAGCTGTGAAACTATTCCACATTGTTTCAAATGAAGACCAAACTTGTAACTCAAATATTTTCCTCCACGATCAGATCGTAGAAACTTTATTTTCTTGTTACGATGATTCTCTACTTCACTCTGAAATTCTTTGAAGTTTTCAAATGTTTCAGACTTGTGCTTCATTAAGTAGATATACCTATATCTGCTCAAATCATCAGTGAAGGTCACAAAATAACGATACCCGTCGCGAGCTTCAACAATCATTGGTCCGCATACATCAGTATGTATGATTTCCAAAAAATACGTTGCTCGCTCCATAGTTCCGGAGAACGGAGTTTTAGTCATCTTGCCCATGAGGTATGGTTCGCAAGCACCAAGTGATTCATAATCAAGTGATTCCAAAAGTCCATCATTATGGAGTTTCTTCATGCGTTTTACACCAATATGACTTAAACGGCAGTGCCACAAATAAGTTGCACTATCATTATTAACCTTGCATCTTTTGGTTTCAATACTATGAATATGTGTATCACACGATCGAGATCCAATAAACTATTTTCATTGGGTGTATGACCATAGAAGGTTTTATTCATGTAAACAGAACAACAATTATTCTCTAACTTACATGAATAACCGTATTGCAATAAACATGATCAAATCACATTCATGCTCAACACAAACACCAAATAACAGTTATTTAGGTTTAACACTAATCCCGAAAGTATAGGGAGTGTGCGATGATGATCATATCAATCTTGGAACTGCTTCCAATATACATCGTCACTTCACCCATTAACTAGTTTCTGTTCATTATGCAACTCCCATTTTGAGTTACTGCTCTTTAGCAACTGAACCAATATCAAATACCGAGGGGTTGCTATGAACACTAGTAAAATACACATTAATGATCTGTATATCAAATATACCTTTGTTCACTTTGCCATCCTCCTTATCCGCCAAGTATCTAGGGCAGTTCCACTTTTAGTGACCATTTCCTTTGCAGTATAAGCACTTGTTTCAGGCTTGAGTTTAGCTTTGGGTTTCTTCACGGGAGTGACAACTTGCTTGTCATTCTTCTTGAAGTTCCCCTTTTATCCCTTTGCCCTTTACTTGAAACAAGTGGTCTTGTTAACCATCAACACTTGATGCTTTTTCATGATTTCTACCTTCGCCTACTTCTGTATCGCGAAGAGCTGGGAATTCCTTTCGTCATCCCTTGCATATTTATAGTTCATCACGAAGTTCTACTAACTTGGTGATAGTGACTAGAGAACTTTGTCAATTACTATCTTATCTGGAAGATTAACTCCCACTTGATTAAAGTAATTGTAGTACCCAGACAATCTGAGTACATGCTCACTGGTTGAGCTATTCTCCTCCATCTTGTAGGCAAAGTACTGTCAGAGGTCTTATACCTCTCGACACGGGCATGAGTATGAAATACTAATTTCAACTCTTGGAACATCTTATATGCTCCGTGGCGTTCAAAACGTTTTTGAAGTCCCGATTCTAAGCCGTAAAGTATGGTGCACTAAACTATCAAGTAGTCATCATATCGAGCTTTTGTCAAAACGTTCATAACGTCTGCATCTGCTCCTGCAATAGGTCTGTCACCTAGCGGTGCGTCAAGGACATAATTCTTCTGTGCATCAATGAGGATAATCCTCAGATCACGGAACAATTCCACATCATTGCTACTAACATCTTTCAACTTGGTTTTCTCTAGGAACATATGAAGAAAACGGGGAGCAACATCGCGAGCTATTGATCTACAACATAGATATGCTAATACTACCAGGACTAAGTTCATGATAAATTAAAGTTCAATTAATCATATTACTTAAGAACTCCCACTTAGATAGACATCCCTCTGGTCATCTAAATGATCACGTGATCCAAATCAACTAAACCATGTCCGATCATCACGTGAGATGGAGTAGTTTCAATGGTGAACATCTTATGTTGATCATATCTACTATATAATTCACGCTCGACCTTTCGGTCTCCAGTGTTCCGAGGCCATATCTGTATATGCTAGGCTCGTCATGTTTAACCCGAGTATTCTGCGTGTGCAAAACTGGCTTACACCCGTTGTATTTGAACGTAGAGCTTATCACACCCGATCATCACGTGGTGTCTCGGCACGACGAACTTTCGCAACGGTGCATACTCAGGGAGAACACTTATACCTTGAAATTTAGTAAGGGATCATCTTATAATGCTACCGTCGTTCTAAGCAAAATAAGAAGCATAATAAGATAGACATCACATGCAATCAAAATATGTGACATGATATGGCCATCATCATCTTGTGCTTTTGATCTCTATCTCCAAAGCACCGTCATGATCACCTTCGTCGCCGGCTTGACACCTTGATCTTTATCGTAGCATCGTTGTCGTCTCGCCAACTATTGCTTCTACGACTATCGCTACCGCTTAGTGATAAAGTAAAGCAATTACATGGCGATTGCATTTCATACAATAAAGCGACAACCATATGGCTCCTGCCAGTTGCCGATAACTTTACAAAACATGATCATCTCATACAAAACCGTATAACTCATCATGTCTTGACCATATCACATCACAACATGCCCTGCAAAAACAAGTTAGACGTCCTCTACTTTGTTTGTTGCAAGTTTTACGTGGCTGCTACGGGCTTAGCAAGAACCGTTCTTACCTACGCATACAAAACCACAACGATGTTTCATCAAGTATGTGCTGTTTTAACCTTCACAAGGACCGGGCGTAGCCACACTTGATTCAGCTAAAATGAGAGAGACAGACACCCGCCAGTCACCTTTAAGCAACGAGTGCTCGTAACAGTGAAACCAGTCTCGCGTAAGCGTACGCGTAATGTCGGTCCGGGCCGCTTCATCTCACAATACAGCCGAAGCAAAGTATGACATGCTGGTAAGCAGTATGACTAGTATCGCCCACAACTCACTGTGTTCTACTCGTGCATATCATCTACGCATAGACCTGGCTCATGATGCCACTGTTGGGGAACGTAGTATTTTAAAATATTCCTACGATCACGCAAGATCTATCTACCAGACGCATAGCAACGAGAGGGAAGAGTGTGTCTACGTACCCTCGTAGGCCGGGAGCGGAAGCGTCAAGTGACGCGGTTGATGTTGTCGAACTTCTTCGCGATCCAACCGATCAAGCACCGAACGTACGGCACCTCCGCGTTCAGCACACGTTCAGCTTGATGACGTCCCACGAGCTCTTGATCCAGTTGAGCTTCACGGGAGAGTTTCGTCAGCACGACGGCGTGGTGACGGATATGATGTGTTCACCGGCGCAGGGCTTCGCCTAAGCTCCGCGACGGTATGACCGAGGTGTGATTCTGTGGAGGGGGGCACCGCACACGGCTAAAACAATTCAACTTGTGTGTCTTTGGGTGCCCCCCTGCCCCCGTATATAAAGGAGCAAGGGGAGGAGGCCGGCCAACCTCTTCTGGTGCGGCTAGGGAAGGATTCCTACTAGGAATAGGATTGCAATCCTATTCCTAGTAGGATTCACCAAAAGAAGGAAGAGGGAAAGGATTAGGAGAGGTGGCGCCCCCCCCCAATCCTAGTCCAACTAGGAACCCTAGGTGGGGGCGCCGGCCAGCCCTATGGGCTGCCTCTCTCTTTCCCTTTAGGCCCACTATGGACCATCCCCTCTCGTAGGGGGTTCCGGTAACCCCCTCTGGCAATCCCGATAAATCCGAAACTTTTCCGGAACACTTCCGGTGTCCGAATATAGTCGTCCAATATATCAATCTTTATGTCTCGGACATTCCGAGACTCCTCGTCATGTCCGTGATCTCATCCGGGACTCCGAACTACCTTCGGTACATCAATACTCATAAACTCATAATACCGATCGTCATCAAACGTTAAGCGTGCGGACCCTACGGGTTCGAGAACTATGTAGACATGACCGAGACTCATCTCCGGTCAATAACCAATAGCGGAACCTGGATGTTCATATTGGCTCCTACATATTCTATGAAGATCTTTTATCGGTCAAACCGCATAACAACATACGTTGTTCCTTTTGTCAAATGGTATGTTACTTGCCCGAGATTCGATCGTTGGTATCTCTATACCTAGTTCAATCTCGTCACCGGCAAGTCTCTTTACTCGTTCCGCAACACATCATCTCGTGACTAACTCATTAGTCTTTTTGCTTGCAAGGCTTATTGTGATGTGTGTTACCGAGAGGGCCCAGAGATACCTCTCCGACACTCGGAGTGACAAATCCTAATCTTGATCTATGCCAACACCACGAATACTTCCGGAGACACCTGTAGAGCATCTTTATGATCACCCAGTTACGTTGTGATGTTTGATAGCACACAAGGTGTTCCTACGGTATTCGGGAGTTGCATAATCTCATAGTCATAGGAACATGTATAAGTCATGAAGAAAGCAATAGCAGTTAAACTAAACGATCATAGTGCTATGCTAACGGATGGGTCTTGTCCATCACATCATTCTCCTAATGATGTGATCCCGTTGATCAAATGACAACTCATGTCTATGGCTAGGAAACATAACCATCTTTGATCAATGAGCTAGTCTAGTAGAGGCATACTAGGGACATACTGTTTTGTCTATGTATTCACACATGTATTAAGTTTCCGGTTAATACAATTCTAGCATGAATAATAAACAATTATCATGATATAAGGAAATAAATAATAACTTTATTATTGCCTCTAGGGCATATTTCCTTCAAGGAGAACATCACATAGCTACTGGTCATGGACTCATGGTCCAAGGGAGACTACTCACGAGTCATCCGGGAGGCGTCCATGGTGGTGGAGAAGCTCCCGGTGGTGATCCTCCCCTCCGGGAGGGTGCCGGGAAGAGTTCTCCTGGTGCTCCCGATCTTGGAAGCGGCGGCGGCGGCGGAACAGAGATGGGATCGCGAAAAGAAGTCCTGTTCTGAGGGTTTCAGAGGGTCCTTTAAATATATGCCAAAGTAGGGCACCGGGGGAGTCTCGGGGGGCCGAGGCGCCCCCCCGGCGCAGCCCAGGGGGGCGCGCCCACAGGGCGCCTGGAGCCCCTGTGCCCCCCCAGGTTGCCCTTCGGACGCAGTGTTGTTTCCGGTTCGCTGATTTTTTATATAAGTTTTCTGGATTTTTCTGGGCAGTTCTCGAAACGTGAAAACCTGAAATACAAAAACAGCCAAAAACAGAAACTGGCACTGGGGTGCACTGGATTAGTAAGTTAGTCCAAATATGATCAAAAGTGTATGGAAGTGTATGAATATCATAGCAATATCACCCAAAAGTGGCATGGAGCAAGCAGAAATTATAGATACGTTTTGGACGTATCACCAGCGCGGCCCAGTCGCCTCGCTGATCCCACCGCATCGCCCAGATTCGCCGATCGAAGCCGCTCGCTCGGGCCAGGTCCTCCCTCCACCGCATCGCCCGCCTGGGCCGGCCTCGCCGCCGCGTGGCCCCATCGCCACCGCCTCCCAGCCGGCCCACCGCCGCGCCAGCTGTGCTGGGCCACCGCTCCCGAGGCCTCCAGCCGCCCGAGCTCCCTCCGAGCTAGGGCCGACCGCCTCCCTCCGGCCGCCGCGTTGACCTCCAGCGCCGGGCCGCCTCGGGCCAGTTCGCCTTGCCTCTCCTCCGCGGGCCCCGAGCCGGCCCATCTCCACCGCCCGGCTCGCCTCGTCCCAGGCCCGTCCCGACCGTCCGCAGCAGATCCAGCCGCCGCCGGCCCGACTTCGCTTCCCCGCGGGCCTGCTCCCGATCCGGCCCGTTTGACCTCTTTTTCAGATCTGAGGTTGAACCCTAATTTCTCTAAGTCCCATTTTTTCCTTCTCTGATGCATTTTTAGATCTGCGATAACTTTGTGTGTGACGATCCGTTTTGCGCAAATGACATGTCCAGACGCTCGTGGTGACTAGCACTACGTTTCATTCCATTGTGCCATGCATGTTAGAGATCATCTAGATGCTTATTTTTCTGTTGCAAGAGTGCATCCCGATATAAACTGCTGCTATGTGATGTTTTTATGCCATCTTTGCATAGTGATATCTTTTAGCTCGTTTATCCGAATGATGCAAATGACATGTCCACGTGTTCGTCTTGCCATGCTCTACATGTTGCTTGTGTTAGGTTGCATGATTGATTTATTGTTGCCATGGTTATCCTCGTTGCAAAGTGCTATGTGGCTGTTTAGTTGTTTCACTTGTTATGAAATGCCATCTTGTTGAGCTCATTGCTATCGTTGTGTTTATCTCCATGATGCATGCTTGTATGTTTCGGAAGCACCATCATGTGTACTTTGATGTGGTGCTCACCACTTGCCATGTTTAGTTTTGAGGTGACTTAAACTTGCTCTTTTAGATGCCATGATGAAACTGCTGTTTTAACACTTAGTGGATTTTCACTAAGTCTGGAATCTGTAATGTTCCGATGCCATGTTTGCTTGCTGTTCTAGGACAAACCATGATAGTTTTGGGGTGGATCTTGATGGTTCCTTGTAGTATATATTGTTGGCTTTCCATTCATGTTCTCACATGCTTATTTGAGTGGCTGTAGCATGTTTAACTTTTGCTCCAAAGTTTCAATAAAATTCTGCTGTCAGGATTTTGTTGTCAAGTTCAATATGTCCAAGCTTGTTGCTATTGATCCGTAGCTCCTTTGGGGGTGCACCTTTGGACTTATTTGCTGTAGGATATGTCTAATTTATGTTCATGTTCTTTGCCATGATGTTTGAGTGCTGTAGCTTATTTATCTAGTGCTCCGAAGTTGCTATGTTGCTGTAATTTTCAGCTTTCGCCTATTTCTTGTTTCGGGCATAACTTTTAGCACGTAGCTCCGATTGCAGCAAGTCTTATATGAAACTTGATTGATTTTCTGTGTAGATTCATAATATATTATTGTTATCATGTTTTTAGGTGTTTTGCTTGAGTGCTATTTTCCGTGCTCCGTGTGCTCCCTTAGTGCATCCATCATGCATCCATCATTTTGGTGTGCGCATTGCATCTTGTTGATTCGTGCCTTGTGTGATTGTATTGTTTAGAGCCGGAAGCTGAGACCGAGTACGAGTACGAGCACGAGGTTACCAACGAGGTTGAGCACGAGGACCCTTCTTACGATCCGAACGACTACTCTTCAGGCAAGATGACCGAACCCCGATAACATTACTATCTTTGCCTATTGCTAGAAGTCACGATCTATAGTTTTGCCTCGATGCCCATGTCTTTCATGTCAGCCTCCTACTTGTAACCATGTCCATGTCTAACCACCCTACCTATGCAAACCGTTGAATGGCTAAGTACGCTTCGCTCAGCCCCTCTTATAGCATTGCTAGTTGCAGGTGAAGTTGAAGATGCTTGCTTCATGTTGAAGTTTTGTTGGGTTATATCACACTATATAATGCTTAAAATGAAATCATCTATATATTGGCAAGGGTGGAAGGCTAAGCCTTTTTCTTGGTGATTTGTTCCACTCATGCCGTTAGGAACCGTTTAAACCGGTGTTATGTTCCTTGATTATGCGTTCCTAACACGGTTGGGGTGTATGGGACCCCCTCGATAAACCGCTAAGTGCTAAGTCATTTCCAGCAAGTCCCAACATTGGTACTATTTGCCTAATAACTAATAAACTTGCATAGGGAGTAATTAACCCTCTTTCTTAATCAACAACCCCGGGCCAGTGCTCCACATGAGTGTTGGTCCGAACTGGGGGTCCTGCGGGGCCGCCTTGGGGAAACCCGAGGTATCTGGCATACACCTGTAGCATCACCCATCCGGTCGTGTCCTGAGACTAGATACGCGCGGCTACTATCAGGGTGTCGACACGCCGGGAGGATTTGCTGGATTAGCCTTACCTTAGTTCGGAGTATCTTGAGCACGGGATTCCGAGAATACTCGGGTCTTCCCACTTTGGAGTTGCGACTCCGCGGATCGTGGGCTTGTCATGGGCCAAGTTGGAACATCCCTGCAGGGTTATGAACTTTCGAAAGCCGTGCCCGCGGTTATGTGGCAGATGGGAGCTTGTTAATATGTAATGCCCAGGATGGGACTATATCTCCTACGTGTCGAGGCACGACTTAAAGATATAAGCCCATCCTAGAATGATCTCAAGTTTGGTATCTTTGCACAACTCATGTAAACGAGGGATTAAATTGCAAAAGGAGATAGTTGGCTTACACTCGCCACTTCACACAATACATTACATAAGCAATCATCATTCAGAACAACACAACCCGACTACGGGCGAAGATCAAAAGAAAGATACCAAAACAACATAAAGCCACAGGTCAAGATCGAATCCTAGTAGAAACCACTACTGAACATCGAAACGTCACAAGCAAACGGCCACACTCTTCATCGAGCTCCTAGTGAAGAACTTGAACCAGCTCCCGCATCAAACTCGGCTGAACCTGCATCTGGTGTGGTGAAGTAACTGTGAGCCACAGAGGACTCAGCAATCCCGTTCCTGGGTAACAAGACTATTTAAGCCTTGGGTGAGGACAAGGCTGAAGAAAGAACGAGAGGTGAAGGAAACAAAACAAGAGTCTGCAGCAGCAACTAGCACTAACTTACGTAATAGAGAGCGAGAAGAGAAGAGCATCGGTCGAAAGATGATCACGAAGTGATCCTAGCTAAAGCCGGTGAAACAAAACCCCACCGTGTTCAACTCCCGAATCCCTATTCGGAAATTGACAGTCACGGTACACACGCTGGTAGTGTATTAGAAACATTGTGTCAAGTTATCTACAACCGGAATTAACAAGCTCCCATCTGCCACATAACCGCGGGCACGGCTTTCGAAAGTTCAAACCCTGCAGGGGTGTTCCAACTTGGCCCATCACAAGCCCACGATCCGCGAAGTCGCAACTCCATAGGTGGGAAGACCCGAGTATTCTCGGAATCCCGTGCTCAAGTTAAACCGAACTAAGGTAAGGCTAATCCAGCAAATCCTCCCGGCGTGTCGACACCCTGATAGTAGCCGCGCGTATCTAAGTCTCAGGACACGACCGGATGGGCGATTCTACAGGACCCAAACCTCGAGTTTCCCCGTGGTGGTTCCCGCAGACTCCCCGTTTGGGACCAACACCATCGGCACTGGCCCCCCCTGCTATGTAGAAATAAAGGATCCTCGAGGGAGCGACCCTCTATGCAAATTTAATTAATTAATTAAGTTGTTATTATGAGGCAAATAGTACCAAAAGTTGGGACTTGCTGGAAAAGACTTAGCACTTAGCGGTTTATCAAGGGGGTCCCATACACCCCAACTGTGTTAGGAACGCATAATCAAGGAACATAACACCGGTTTATACGGTTCCTAACGGCATGAGTGGAACAAAACACCAAGCAAAAGGCTTAGCCTTCCACCCTGCCAGTATATAGATGATTTCATTTTTAAGCATTTATATAGTGTGATATAACCCAACCAAACTTCAACATGAAGCAAGCATCTTCAATCTTCACCTGCATCTAACAATGCTATAAGAGGGGCTGAGCGAAGCGTACTTAGCCAAGCAACGGTTTGCATAGGTAGGTTGGTTAAACATGGCAATGGTTACAAGTAGGAGGCTGACAAGAAGAACATGGGCATCGAGGCAAAACTAAAGATCGAGACTACTAGCAATAGGCAAAAATAGTAATGGTATCCGGGTTCGGTCATCTTGCCTGGGATTCCACAAGGGAGAAGAACGGAACCATGAAGCAGACGAAGAAGAAGCCTCACAACTCCGGAACGAAACCGAAGCTAACAAGAGAAGCAACCGGAAAGAAAGAAACAACACGGTAAACACACAATCATAAACATGGCATACAATGCACAAGCAAGCATGATGCATGTCCGGTTTAAATATGCATGGCATGGAAAAGTGCACAAACAACACTACAAGTTAAGTGGAGATCAATATGCAACGAGTTGCATATTGACAAAACACCACATTTAATTATTTAGTTGACTCTCGTTATTAACAAGACAAGATTAAATGTTTTTAACATGGCAAGAGGTGAAGCTTAATAAAACTACACTAACTAGGCAATTTAAATGAGGCCGGAGAATAACAACAACATATCCGGAAAATCCTCATGAGCATGTTTAATAATTATAAACAAACAACAATTAAACATTCAAGGTTGTTAACATGATGCGGATGAGATGAACAAGTTAATGCAATTTTATTAAAAGGTTGACTTAAGAGGATAAGAAGTATTGTCACCGTGGTGGAAGAAAAGGGTGCCACGGCAACGATCCGAAATGAGGCAATGGCATCATATCGGTACCGGTAACTCGGTGAGGGACCGGTGCAAAACAAAAGGTGGAGTGAATGAGTTGAACAAGATGATGGGGTGATCCCGTTGCCGGGTTCCCACGAGTCGGTGGCGAGGCAACCGAGGAACATGACAAAAGGTGGAACGGGCACGGAGCACACACGGGAAACATTGCATACAACACAACAAGCATACATCACACGGGTCACGTCTCGGGGTTATACCTTCGAAACACTCGTTTCGGGGCGGTTCGCGATCGTCGAGGAACGTAGTGGAAGAAGTTGTACATGGCCGTAGAGGGAAGTAGTTGTACTCGGGCGGCGGTAGAGGAAGTAGTGGTACTCGGCGACGGTAGACGTTCACGTAGGCGTTTCCGTTTCCGAAGAGGTACTTGTCGCGTCGGCGTTCGTAGGGGTACTTGTGGTCTCCGAACTTGTCGACGGTAGTCGTACACGGGTCATCTGTCCAAAAATTACAGCACAAAGCAACACCAAAACAAAACAAAACTACAGCACGTCTCGGGACGACGAGGCCAGGCAGCAGCAGTCTTGGCAAAAAGAACACAGCAGCAGCAGCGGTGGTTTTGGCGCTGGAGCAAGGAGAAGGCGCTCGGGGCGCGCAGGAGGAGGTCGGGGCGCGTCGGGCGCCGGTGCCTGGGCTCCTGGCCGCGGGAGCTGCAGGGGCTCGGCCCTGGGAACGAAGAGGCGGCGGGGATCCTGCTGGCATCTGGACGAAGGGGAGGAACGGAGGAGGGAGCCGCGGCCTGGCCGGAGGGGAGGGGTTCTGGCGCGGCGGCGCGCTCTGGCCGAGGGGAAGACGCTCGGGGACGGGCGCTCGGGCTGCTGCGCCTGCGGGCGCCTGCGCGACGGAGGGACCCGGGAGGAGGTCGGGGGGACGAGGCCTCCGGCCTGGAGAAGAGGCGAGGGGAGATGAAGGCCCGCAGGAGAGAACGAGGGGAGATCGGTCGGCGCTCGCGAGAAGAAGCGATGGGGAGAAGCGGGGGTTGCGGGAGAGAAAGGGAAAACGGGACGAGGGGCTCGGGCAGAGAGAGAGAGAGAGAGGCAAGAGTGCGAAGGGATCGGGGAAAACGAAGGGGACGAGGGGTTCGGTCGCTACGGGATTGAAGCTGGCGGCGGGGGTGGGAGCGACGGGAGAAGGGGGTGCCTCGCTAGGGTTGCGGGGTGGTCGGGCTGAGGCCTGGAGAGGTGTTGGGCCGGCTTAGGGAGGTGGAGCTGGGCCTGGTGAGGGAAGCTGAAGCCCAAGAGGCTGGGCCAAGAAGGGTGGTTGCTCTGTTGTTTAAAAGATTTAGCAGAAAACAAAGAGAGAAGAAAGAAAGAAGAGGGGGGTTAGGAGCCGAATTGCACAAGGGAATATTTTTCCCGGGCTCGTAAAAATGAGCACGACCGGAGAAAAAATACAAAAGGCCAGGACGGAAAATAATTCAAACATATTTGAATTTAATTCAAATAGGTTTGAACTAAGACGAGATTATTGAAGTGTCCAAAAATGTTCAAATTTTCGGAGGAACCTCGAAACAACGGAAAAGAATTATTGGCAAGATTTTTGAAGGTGAAACTCGAAGTGAAAAGACATGGGGAAATTATGCAAGTGTGTTATGGTGATTCCGAAGCAATGGAATAATTAATTAATATAGCTCCCTAAAATATTGGGAGACTTTTATATGTTATAAAGAGAAGTCACCTTCCCTCGATTTAAATGGACCGAAGGTCCACACAATTTATTTAGGTTGAGATGCAAATAAAATAACATGATGGCATGATGACATGATGCAATGCAAAAAATAAATAACACAAGCACAAAAGAACACACGGGCAACCCCGGAACATCTGGAACTTCGGGAACCTTCTGGAATCTTCTGGGACGTCGGTCTCGGGCGTCACAACTCTCCCACACTAACAGAGGATCTCGACCCGAGATCCTAGAGATATCACCGGGTAAAAACGAAAAGGAGGAGGTAAAACAAAGTTGCTTCTTTGACAGACGAGTGAAACCACGAACCTTGAGAGGTTAAACAAGTTGAAAGAAAGAAAGCAACGGAGATGAACGAAGTTAAGAGCACTCCGGTAAGCAGGAGGAACAAGGAACACAATGAGAACCTTGAGAGGTTGAAAGACATGAAACAAGAGCTCACGGACCAAAAGAAATGAAACTGCAATGGTATAGCCAAGGAATAAGAATGACAGAATTTGGACAGCACTCCGTCTGAAAATGGAAGGAATTGGACAAGCACTTGCCAAGTTGAGATGATACTTGATGAAAACAACAACATATTGTCTCCGAAACAATTAAAAGAATGGCACAAGGGTAAGAAAGACTCAGACAGCACTCCGGTTAAAAAGATAGACAAACTTGATAAGATGAGAGAACTTGAATGAAGAATACAACACTCCGGTTAAGTAGACAAGCAAGAGAGAATATGATCTTGATAAAACGAGATGATGGTTTGGAGAGAGCAACATTACAAGGCCTCCGGAATGAAAGAATAGCATATAGATCAACGAAAGAAAAGAATGGAGAAGAAAATACAACTTCTCCGGCAAATGAATTGAAAGAGCATCCTTACGAAGAAGGGTTGAACGGAGTTGTTGGAAAATCAACAACGAAAAGAATAAGCTCATGTGGGCTTATGGAAAACATCTCAAAATTAAGAGGTGACAACCAGCCACTAACTTAAACAATTGATTTGATTGAGATCAACAAGGAGATGAAAAACTTATTTCACCGGACTGATAAATGAAGAACTTGGGTTATTTATAAGCACCATAATAGCAACAATTCTCAAGGAAAGCTTTTAAGTGCATTATAACCCAAAATAAGTCCAAGAGATAAAAATGATGGGTTGAAAGGATCTCCTAAAGAGAAAGAAATGATGGTTTTAAATATCCCATTCTTGACAACTTGTGAATCATGAATCATGAAGGAAAATTATCAAGAATGACATAACACCATCTGCAAAGATAAGGTAGAAAGGATTGCAATTGGAATGCATGATGAAAATGCTTGAGCTCCAACAAGAATCTTGATGAAGACTTCAAGGATGAATTAAAACATGATGAAACATGAAGAACTCCGGTAATGAAAACACGAGAAGTGAAAGATGAAAAGAATAAGACTCAAGGCCTGCGATGAATTAGATGAAGTTGAAATGATATAATTGAAATAGCTTGAAGCTCCGGAAAACAAGATGAACAACTTAGAACCGAGAATATGATATGATGAACAAGCTCCGGAACAAGAGATTAAATGACCTTGAAGGAATAAGAATAAGAATTATGTTATGCATATCCTTCACCAATTTAAATTGATGACAACCAAAGGATTTGGCATACTACTTATTCTCGTTGGAAAGAATTAAGAGAGATCTAGCCAAACTTGGGTAAATCTTCAACGAACCACCGGTAGGATTATGAAAAGAACAAATGAATTAAAACGATAACAACGGAAGGGTAATCTTGAGTGAACCACCGTAAGAATATGGAGACGAACGAAGAGGCATCAATGAAGAATAGTTGTAGGACGAAGTTGAAAACTGAGAACGAAGAAATCTTCTGAAATGATGGCCTTCGGAGGATCACAAAGAAAAGAATTCATGAAATGCTCCGGACGAGTATAAAAAGAATTCCTCACAATCGGAACAATAATGAGGATGGCAAGAAGCTAGAACCACGAATCTTCAAGAGAACGGGCCAAGATTTAAGAGAAACTCTTCTCCGGTCTCCAAAATCTGAGAAGACGACGAGAAATGGCATGAAGGATTGTTGAGCACTCCGGAATGAAGAATTAAAAAGGTTGACCCAATGATGAACAAGAATTTGAAAACGATCTTGGAGAAGGCATGTGACTGATGGAAATCATTCTTACATCACACTTTGAAAAGAATTCTCCGGAGAAAGAAGAGTCAGGTAAGATCCTGGGAAAAGACCTGTGGGTTAAGGCCCACTCAAAGAAAATCACCGTTGGAAAAGATTGCTTAAGAGATATTGCACCGGTTGAGTTAAAAGGCTTGAATAAGATAGCAATCCTCAAAATAATTTGAACGGATAAAGAATGCAATTATGAATCTTGAGCACTCCGGATATGAATAACAAGAGGAGAATGATTAATTGGTGCACCGGAATAAGAAAGCATTGTGAAATGAGGAAAATGATAAGATCAACACCAAATTCTTGAATTACATCCACCAGCAGAATTAGAGAACAAAAGAATGATGAACTTGAAGCTCTTGAGCATCTTCACGATCAAACACCGGATAAGAACATTGAAGGAAAAGAATGAAGAAACATCACATGAATAAAATGGATACTTCATTTGAGAATTCTTGCTCTGAGAAGAAGAAGGGTGGGAGGGTGGGGAGAAACAAAGACAACTTGGGATGAACAAAATGGACACCGGTTGAAAAGAATTAACACGACCATCTTGATGATCAAGAAAGACTAGCACTCCCATAGATATATGAGAACACCGATTAAGAAAGGTATGGAATCAACATTTGACAACGAAGCAACTCGAATACCAGAATCAAAACAAGAACAAAGGATAGATATGTAACATGATCTTCACAATATCATTCGAACAGAGAAAAGAACGGATGAATTCCGCAGGTACATCAGCTTGACAAGAAGCCACTTGGAGAACAAAGTAAATAAAAGGAACAAGGATCAGATAGAACAAATACAAGATAGAAGCTTCGTTCGACATCTTTGTGCTGAAAGCTCATGGAACATGTTACAAAAGGGTTTTGCAATCCCCGGATCAGCATAGCCAAGGACCCTTTAAGATGCAACTCCCGATCAGAACAAGTCCATAAACCACTTCACTCAATGTAGAACCCCAAACTTCATATCGAGCATCCGTTGGAAGAATGCCTAGAACTACTAGATGAACCCACCTATAGATTTCCGAAAGTTTCCAGTTATGCAATCAGGTGTTGGGGATACACGGGAAGCACCGCGCAATCAACTCTAAACCTACATCCAGGTGTATCCATCCTTCAACACATAACCAGTCTTTCTCGGAAACTGTTTACCTCGGACCTTCGAAAAGCATCCACTATAACAAGCTATGGCAATACTCTCGAACTACCTCCCCAGTACTGGGTGATGTCGGGGTTATCTTGCCACTGGCCGTATAGGAGAGATTTTCGATGTCGGCCGTCTTAAGTATTTAGTACTGTCGCGATATACTTGTGTCAATGATACCCCGAAGCTCAACTCCTCGGTAACAGGAGGCATCGAGAACAATATCCTTGTCACAAGAACATCGAAACAATCCCAGAATACTCGCGGGATCCTAAAAAAAATTTGGTGCAATTTTTTGAAAGTAGAAGAGAAAAGAGTAATCGTCAGGAGTCCTCACCAGAGAGAAAAGGGATGAGAAGCAAAGAAATCCTACTCTCCGATATAATATAGGACTCAAATTTTTTTTCAGTGTGTGCCTAGACTCAACCGTCAACGATTCGATCAATCAGTGGGGGCTTCTAGGTCGGAGAAGGCTCTGAATACCAACTTGTAATGCCCAGGATGGGACTATATCTCCTACGTGTCGAGGCACGACTTAAAGATATAAGCCCATCCTAGAATGATCTCAAGTTTGGTATCTTTGCACAACTCATGTAAACGAGGGATTAAATTGCAAAAGGAGATAGTTGGCTTACACTCGCCACTTCACACAATACATTACATAAGCAATCATCATTCAGAACAACACAACCCGACTACGGGCGAAGATCAAAAGAAAGATACCAAAACAACATAAAGCCACAGGTCAAGATCGAATCCTAGTAGAAACCACTACTGAACATCGAAACGTCACAAGCAAACGGCCACACTCTTCATCGAGCTCCTGGTGAAGAACTTGAACCAGCTCCCGCATCAAACTCGGCTGAACCTGCATCTGGTGTGGTGAAGTAACTGTGAGCCACAGAGGACTCAGCAATCCCGTTCCCGGGTAACAAGACTATTTAAGCCTTGGGTGAGGACAAGGCTGAAGAAAGAACGAGAGGTGAAGGAAACAAAACAAGAGTCTGCAGCAGCAACTAGCACTAACTTACGTAATAGAGAGCGAGAAGAGAAGAGCATCGGTCGAAAGATGATCACGAAGTGATCCTAGCTAAAGCCAGTCAAACATAACCCCACCGTGTTCAACTCCCGAATCCCTATTCGGAAATTGACAGTCACGGTACACACGCTGGTAGTGTATTAGAAACATTGTGTCAAGTTATCTACAACCGGAATTAACAAGCTCCCATCTGCCACATAACCGCGGGCACGGCTTTCGAAAGTTCAAACCCTGCAGGGGTGTTCCAACTTGGCCCATCACAAGCCCACGATCCGCGAAGTCGCAACTCCATAGGTGGGAAGACCCGAGTATTCTCGGAATCCCGTGCTCAAGTTAAACCGAACTAAGGTAAGGCTAATCCAGCAAATCCTCCCGGCATGTCGACACCCTGATAGTAGCCGCACGTATCTAAGTCTCAGGACACGACCGGATGGGCGATTCTACAGGACCCAAACCTCGAGTTTCCCCGTGGTGGTTCCCGCAGACTCCCCGTTTGGGACCAACACCATCGGCACTGGCCCCCCCTGCTATGTAGAAATAAAGGATCCTCGAGGGAGGGACCCTCTATGCAAATTTAATTAATTAATTAAGTTGTTATTATGAGGCAAATAGTACCAAAAGTTGGGACTTGCTGGAAAAGACTTAGCACTTAGCGGTTTATCAAGGGGGTCCCATACACCCCAACCGTGTTAGGAACGCATAATCAAGGAACATAACACCGGTTTATACGGTTCCTAACGGCATGAGTGGAACAAAACACCAAGCGAAAGGCTTAGCCTTCCACCCTGCCAGTATATAGATGATTTCATTTTTAAGCATTTATATAGTGTGATATAACCCAACCAAACTTCAACATGAAGCAAGCATCTTCAATCTTCACCTGCATCTAACAATGCTATAAGAGGGGCTGAGCGAAGCGTACTTAGCCAAGCAACGGTTTGCATAGGTAGGTTGGTTAAACATGGCAATGGTTACAAGTAGGAGGCTGACAAGAAGAACATGGGCATCGAGGCAAAACTAAAGATCGAGACTACTAGCAATAGGCAAAAATAGTAATGGTATCCGGGTTCGGTCATCTTGCCTGGGATTCCACAAGGGAGAAGAACGGAACCATGAAGCAGACGAAGAAGAAGCCTCACAACTCCGGAACGAAACCGAAGCTAACAAGAGAAGCAACCGGAAAGAAAGAAACAACACGGTAAACACACAATCATAAACATGGCATACAATGCACAAGCAAGCATGATGCATGTCCGGTTTAAATATGCATGGCATGGAAAAGTGCACAAACAACACTACAAGTTAAGTGGAGATCAATATGCAACGAGTTGCATATTGACAAAACACCACATTTAATTATTTAGTTGACTCTCGTTATTAACAAGACAAGATTAAATGTTTTTAACATGGCAAGAGGTGAAGCTTAATAAAACTACACTAACTAGGCAATTTAAATGAGGCCGGAGAATAACAACAACATATCCGGAAAATCCTCATGAGCATGTTTAATAATTATAAACAAACAACAATTAAACATTCAAGGTTGTTAACATGATGCGGATGACATGAACAAGTTAATGCAATTTTATTAAAAGGTTGACTTAAGAGGATAAGAAGTATTGTCACCGTGGTGGAAGAAAAGGGTGCCACGGCAACGATCCGAAATGAGGCAATGGCATCATATCGGTACCGGTAACTCGGTGAGGGACCGGTGCAAAACAAAAGGTGGAGTGAACGAGTTGAACAAGATGATGGGGTGATCCCGTTGCCGGGTTCCCACGAGTCGGTGGCGAGGCAACCGAGGAACATGACAAAAGGTGGAACGGGCACGGAGCACACACGGGAAACATTGCATACAACACAACAAGCATACATCACACGGGTCACGTCTCGGGGTTATACCTTCGAAACACTCGTTTCGGGGCGGTTCGCGATCGTCGAGGAACGTAGTGGAAGAAGTTGTACATGGCCGTAGAGGGAAGTAGTTGTACTCGGGCGGCGGTAGAGGAAGTAGTGGTACTCGGCGACGGTAGACGTTCACGTAGGCGTTTCCGTTTCCGAAGAGGTACTTGTCGCGTCGGCGTTCGTAGGGGTACTTGTGGTCTCCGAACTTGTCGACGGTAGTCGTACACGGGTCATCTGTCCAAAAATTACAGCACAAAGCAACACCAAAACAAAAAAAAACTACAACACGTCTCGGGACGACGAGGCCAGGCAGCAGCAGTCTTGGCAAAAAGAACACAGCAGCAGCGGTGGTGGTTTTGGCGCTGGAGCAAGGAGAAGGCGCTCGGGGCGCGCAGGAGGAGGTCGGGGCGCGTCGGGCGCCGGTGCCTGGGCTCCTGGCCGCGGGAGCTGCAGGGGCTCGGCCCTGGGAACGAAGAGGCGGCGGGGATCCTGCTGGCATCTGGACGAAGGGGAGGAACGGAGGAGGGAGCCGCGGCCTGGCCGGAGGGGAGGTGTTCTGGCGCGGCGGCGCGCTCTGGCCGAGGGGAAGACGCTCGGGGACGGGCGCTCGGGCTGCTGCGCCTGCGGGCGCCTGCGCGACGGAGGGACCCGGGAGGAGGTCGGGGGGACGAGGCCTCCGGCCTGGAGAAGAGGCGAGGGGAGATGAAGGCCCGCAGGAGAGAACGAGGGGAGATCGGTCGGCGCTCGCGAGAAGAAGCGATGGGGAGAAGCGGGGGTTGCGGGAGAGAAAGGGAAAACGGGACGAGGGGCTCGGGCAGAGAGAGAGAGAGAGGCAAGAGTGCGAGGGGATCGGGGATAACGAAGGGGACGAGGGGTTTGGTCGCTACGGGATTGAAGCTGGCGGCGGGGGTGGGAGCGACGGGAGAAGGGGGTGCCTCGCTAGGGTTGCGGGGTGGTCGGGCTGAGGCCTGGAGAGGTGTTGGGCCGGCTTAGGGAGGTGGAGCTGGGCCTGGTGAGGGAAGCTGAAGCCCAAGAGGCTGGGCCAAGAAGGGTGGTTGCTCTGTTGTTTAAAAGATTTAGCAGAAAACAAAGAGAGAAGAAAGAAAGAAGAGGGGGGTTAGGAGCCGAATTGCACAAGGGAATATTTTTCCCGGGCTCGTAAAAATGAGCACGACCGGAGAAAAAATACAAAAGGCCAGGACGGAAAATAATTCAAACATATTTGAATTTAATTCAAATAGGTTTGAACTAAGACGAGATTATTGAAGTGTCCAAAAATGTTCAAATTTTCGGAGGAACCTCGAAACAACGGAAAAGAATTATTGGCAAGATTTTTGAAGGTGAAACTCGAAGTGAAAAGACATGGGGAAATTATGCAAGTGTGTTATGGTGATTCCGAAGCAATGGAATAATTAATTAATATAGCTCCCTAAAATATTGGGAGACTTTTATATGTTATAAAGAGAAGTCACCTTCCCTCGATTTAAATGGACCGAAGGTCCACACAATTTATTTAGGTTGAGATGCAAATAAAATAACATGATGGCATGATGACATGATGCAATGCAAAAAATAAATAACACAAGCACAAAAGAACACACGGGCAACCCCGGAACATCTGGAACTTCGGGAACCTTCTGGAATCTTCTGGGACGTCGGTCTCGGGCGTCACATAATATCCAGTTGTAGATAACTTGACACAATGTTCCAATACACTACCAGCGTGTGTACTGTGACTGTCAATTTCCGAATAGGGATTCGGGAGTTGAACACGGTGGGGTTATGTTTGTTGAGCTTTAGTTAGGATCACTTCATGATCATCTCTCGACCGAGGCACTTCTCTTCTCGCACTCTTTCACGTAAGCTAGTGCTAGTTGCTGCTGCAGACACTTATTCTTTTCTTCAGCCTTATCCTCACCCAAGGCTTAAATAGTCTTGTTACCCGGGAACGGGATTGCTGAGTCCTCTGTGGCTCACAGTTACTTCACCACACCAGATGCAGGTCCAGTGGTGAGCTATCCAGGTGATGGCACCGAGCTAGACTGGGAGTATGACGAGGAGCATAGTCGATACTATGTTCGTTATCCTGATGATCAGTAGTGGAGACTTCTACTAGGATTCGATCCGACCTGTGGATTTAAATTATGTTTGGTATCTTGTCATTTGGATTTTACCCTTAGAGGGTTGTGATGTTTTAATGAATGATGTTTGAGACATGTATTGTATTTGGGTGACGTGGCGAGTGTAAGCCAACTATGTTTATGTTTTCCATCCCCCTTTTCACATGAGTTGTGCAAAGATACCAGACTTGCGATCATTCCAGCATGGGGTTATGTCTCTAAGTCGTGCCTCGACACGTAGGAGATATAGTCCCATCCTGGGCATTACAAGTTGGTATTCAGAGCCTTCTCCGACCTAGGAGCCCCCACTGATTGATCGAATCGTTGACGGTCGAGTCTAGGCACACACTGAAAATTTTGAGTCCTATATTTATATCGGAGAGTAAGATTTCTTTGCTTCTCATCCCCTTTCTCTCTGGTGAGGACTCCTGACGTCTACTCTTGACTCTTCTACTTTCAAAAATTGCACCAAATTTTTTTTAGGAATCTCGCGAGTATTCTGGGATTGTTTCGATGTTCTTGTGACGAGAATATTGTTCTCGATGCCTCCTGACATTAGGGGTTGTGGCAGTGTCCCGGGGAGTTGAGCTTCGGGGTTTTGTCGTCACAAGCATATCGCGGCAGTACTAAATACTTAAGACGGCCGACATCGAAAATCTCTCCTATACGGTTAGTGGCAAGATAACCCCGACATCACCCAGTACTGGGGAGGTAGTTCGGGAGTATTGCCATAGCTTGTTATAGTGGATGCTTTTCGAAGGTCCGAGGTTGACAGTTTCCGAGAAAGACTGGTTATGTGTTGAAGGATGGATACAGCTGGATGTAGGTTTAGAATTGATTGCGCGGTGCTTCCCCTGTATCCCCAACACCTGATTGCATAACTGGAATCTTTCGGAAATTAATAGGTGGGTTTATCCAGTAGATCGTAGGCATTCTTCCAACAAATGCAGGTTAGCGAGTTCGGGGTTCTACATTGAGTGAAGTGGTACTATGACCGATGTTCCGATCGGGAGTTGCATCTTAAAGGGTCCTTGGCTATGCTGATCCGGGGATTGCAAAACCCTTTCGTAACGCGTTCATAAGCTTTCAGCACAAAGATTTTAGAACGAAGCTCCTATCTTGTGTTTGTTTCCATCCGTACCTTGTTGTTTTCTTATTTTACCTTTTGTCCCCTATGTGGCTTCTCGTGAAGATTGTTGTTATCATTAAACTGAGAATTTCATTCGTTCCTCTTATTCGAATGATTTCATTTGTTCCTATTGTTCGAATGATTATTGTGAAGACTTGTTGCAATTCATTCCATTGATTCAGCTTATACCTTCTGTCAATCAATTGCTGATTCGTGGTCATCTTTCAGGATGGCTCCAAAAAGGGTTCCCAACGCTAACCCAGAGGGTGAAGAGGTCCCAGATCGTCCTCCTTCCCCTCCTCCTCCGTCTGAGGCTTGGAGAGCGATTATGCAGACTACAACTTAGAACACCCAGATGTTGATGCAGATGATGCAGCAGATGCAAGCTAATCAAGCTAATCAGGGTGTTCTAGGGAATCAAGGCAACTTCTTCAACCAGCAGCACCATGCTACTCTCAACCAGTTCTTGGCCAATAATCCAAAAGCTTTCAGTTACTATGTCGACCCTCTTGATGCTGAAGATTGGTTAACCGATATAAAGAAGCATTTTGAGTGCAGTAACGTGAAGGAAGAGGACTATGTGAAGTTTGCAGCCTTCCAACTCAAAGACCAAGCAGCTGACTGGTGGCAGCAGTACAAAGACTCCAGGCCAGGTCGTGTGATCTCTTGGGAGGATTTCTGCAAGGACTTTTGCTCTCACCACATTCCAACAAGTGTCATCGAGGGTATGCGTGAGCAATTCCGCAACCTGAAGCAGGGCTCTATGACAGTCTATCAGTATAATGTCAAGTTCCAAAACCTCGCCCGCTATGCTAAGCAAAACATTCCTGATGCCAAGAGCAAAATCTATCAGTTTCGTGGTGGTCTGAAAGATGAACTTCAACTTGCTCTCACCTTGTTCGAGCCCGATGAGTTCGACAAATTCTATAACATGGCTTTGAAACAAGATGCAGCTCAGCTTAGGATGGAGGCTTCTAAAAAGAGGATTTGAGATGCCGTTCACTCTTCCTCATCGTCTCAGATGGTCTCGAAACAACAGAAATTTTGGCTTCCTCCTCCTCCAGTGATTCGAGCTCCATACAACAACTCCAACAGCAACAAGAACTCTAGTGGACGTGGTTTCTCCCACCCACCCAACCCGAGCAACCAGTCAAGGAATCAGTTTCAGTCTCAAGGCTCCAAGTCAAGTGGTTCTCATTTCCGTCCTCTCTCAGAAGTGGTGTGCAACAAGTGTGGCAAGAAGGGTCACTATGCCAACAAGTGCCCCAACCCGAAGCGTCTTCCACCTCCTCCGCCTGTCAGTTCAGCTATTGTCAAGCATGATCCAAAGGCAGCAAGGGTCAATCTGATGAGTGCAGCGCAAGCGGAGAATTCTTCTGATGTCATTTTGGGTAACCTTCCAGTGAACTCTTTTCCTGCTAAAGTGTTATTTGATTCAGGTGCTTCATGCTCTTTCATGTCTCAACCTTTTGCATCCAAGTATAATGTGGACATCAAAAGTTTGCCAAGGGAGTTATCAGTTGTTTCTCCGGGGAGACGAATGCATTCCAGTATATATGCTCCGAATGTTTCCATTCGCATGGGTGATTATCGCTTTCTGGCTAATCCGGTGGTTCTTGGCAATTCTGACATCGACCTCATCCTCGGGATGGATTGGCTTTCTCAGCATGATGCTCACATTGATTGTGCACAGAAGGAAGTCAAGATGACTCATCCTGATGAAGATGTGATTATCTTCGCCTCCAGGGATAGCACTATCAGGCTTTTCTCTCTCAATGATAAGGGCGAGATTAATGCCATATCTCAAATTCCGGTGGTGAATGAATATCAAGACGTCTTTCCTGAGGAACTTCCAGGCATGCCTCCACACCGTCAGGTGGAATTTGTCATTGAACTCGAGCCGGGTACTGAGCCAGCATGCTGGCGTCCGTACAAGCTCTCTCCCGAAGAATTGAAGGAATTGAAGAAGAAGCTTGATGAACAGGAGCGTATGGGTCTCATCAGGCCTAGTACGTCTCCTTGGGGCTGTGGTGTCTTATTTGTCAAGAAGAAAGATGGCACGGAGCGTCTCTGTGTTGATTACCGGCCATTGAACAAGAAGACAATAAAGAACAAGTATCCGCTCCCCCACATCAACGAACTGTTCGAGCAGCTCAAAGGAGCTAAAGTGTTCTCTAAGCTCGATCTCCGAATGGGCTATCATCAAATTCGCATTCACGAGCAAGACATTCCCAAGACGGCCTTCAGAACGAGCTACGGTTCATACGAGTATACCGTCATGTCCTTTGGTCTCGCCAATGCTCCTCCTACCTTCTCGAGGATGACGCACTACATCTTCAACCCCTATACCGGCGAGTTTGTGCTTGTGTATCTGGATGATATTCTGGTGTTTTCCAAGAATGAAGAAGATTACGAAAAGCACTTATGTCTGGTTCTTGATCGACTCCGTGAGCATAAGTTCTATGCCAAGTTCTCCAAGTGCGAATTTTGGCTCGATAAGGTTTTGTACCTGGGCCATATCATCTCAGCTGACGGTATTGCGGTAAATCCCAAGAAAGTTGAAGCAATTGTCAACTGGGAAGCTCCTCAGAACGTCAAGCAACTCCGTAGTTTTCTGGGTCTTGCCAGCTATTGCAGAAGGTTCGTTGAGAACTTCTCCAAGATTGCCAAGCCTCTTTCCAACTTACTTCAGAAGAATGTCAAATACTTTTGGTCTCCAGAGTGTGAAGTGGCATTCAAAACTCTCAAAGAAAAGCTCGTCTCTGCTCCAGTTCTTACTCCTCCAGATGAGTCCAAGCCCTATGAAGTATTCTGTGATGCTTCTCTTCAAGGACTTGGTGGTGTGCTTATGCAAGATAAGAGAATTGTGGCATATACTTCTCGTCAGCTAAAGCCAAGTGAGAAGAACTATCCCACACATGATCTCGAGCTAGCAGCTGTGGTACATGCTTTGATTACGTGGAGACATCTGTTGTTGGGCAGAAAAGTCGACATCTTCACTGATCACAAGAGCTTGAAGTACATCTTCACACAGCCTAATCTGAACCTCCGCCAGACTCGTTGGGTTGAAATGATCCAAGAGTATAATCCCAGCATCGAATACACTCCTGGCAAGGCGAATGTGATTGCAGATGCTTTGAGCAGAAAGGCATATTGCAACAGTCTTCTTATCAAGCCGTTCCAGCCTGAGCTTTGTGAAGCATTCAGGAAACTCAACCTCCAAGTTATTCCGCAGGGTTTTCTTGCAAATCTTCAAATTGCTCCTACCTTGGAAGATCAAGTCCATGAGGCCCAACTCAGTGATGCCATGGTGCAGAAGGTGAAACATGGTATTGCAAAGGGCACTCCTAAATACAAGTGCTTTCGTGTTGATGAGAGAGATACCTTGTTCTTCGAGGACAGACTTGTTGTTCCCAAAGGTGATCTCAGGAAGCTCATAATGGAAGAAGCACATGATTCTCTCCTTTCCATTCATCCTGGCAGTTCCAAGATGTACCAAGACCTCAAGCAATCTTACTGGTGGACACGCATGAAAAGGGAGATTGCCCAATTCGTGAATGAATGTGATGTTTGCAGAAGAGTGAAAGCAGAACATCAACGTCCAACCGGTCTTCTCCAACCTCTTCCTATTCCCGAGTGGAAATTCGACCACATTGAAATGGATTTCGTCACTGGCTTTCCTAAATCCAAGAGAGGGAATGATTCTATCTTCGTGGTGATTGACAAGCTTACCAAAGTCGCTCACTTCCTTCCAGTCAAAGAATCCATCAATGCAGCTCAATTGGCAGAGTTGTACACTTCCAGAATTGTGTCTTTACATGGAATTCCTCAAGTTATCTCCTCAGACCGTGGAAGTTTGTTCACTTCAAAGTTCTGGAACTCCTTTCAGCCCGCCATGGGCACTAAGATCAGGTTCAGCACTGCTTTTCACCCTCAGACTAGTGGTCAAGTCGAGCGAGTGAATCAGATTCTAGAAGACATGCTCAGAGCCTGTGTCATATCTTTTGGCATGAAATGGGAAGACTGCCTTCCATTTGCCGAGTTCTCTTACAACAACAGCTTCCAAGCAAGTGCAGGCAAAGCTCCATTTGAAATCCTCTATGGCAGAAAGTGCTGTACCCCTCTCAACTGGTCTGAAACAGGCGAACGTCAACTTCTTGGCAATGACTTGATCTCAGAAGCCGAAGAAATGTGCAAAGTCATACGTGAGAATCTCAAGGCCGCTCAGTCGCGTCAGAAGAGCTACTATGACGGCAAGCATCGTGATTTGGCTTTCAACATTGGTGATCATGTCTATCTCCGTGTTTCTCCGATGAAAGGCACCCAAAGATTTGGTATCAAAGGAAAGCTTGCTCGTAGATACGTCGGGCCTTTCAAGATTCTTGGCAAAAGAGGCGATCTAGCCTATCAACTTGAGCTCCCTTCCAACTTCGCCAATGTTCATGATGTGTTCCATGTGTCTCAACTCCGCAAATGCTTCAAGACACCTGAACGCATGATTCCGTTTGAAGAGATTGATCTTCAACAAGACCTGTCTTACCGAGAGCATCCCGTTGCTATTCTCGAAGAAACCGAACGCAAGACCCGCAACAAGTCCATCAAATTCTTGAAAGTCAAGTGGTCACATCACACCGACCGAGAAGCTACGTGGGAACGAGAAGATCATCTTCGTTCCGAGTACCCTTCCTTTTTCCAGTCCTAGATCTCGGGACGAGATCTTTTTTGTAGTAGAGGAGAGTTTGTAATGCCCCGGATGTAATACTTTCCCTTTTGGGCATATAATATATCTCTGGCTTCATCTATTCCATTTCGGGTTCTTTGTCTTTTGGGTTTTCGTCGTTTTGTTGTGTGCGTGTGTGGCATTCATTCATACCATGTAGTCATATGCATCGCATTGCATTTGTGTTGTCGGTTGCATCCGATTCCACGCGTTCCTTCCCGTTGTCCGTTTCGCGTTCCGGAGCTCCCTCACGTGTCTGTGGCGTCCCGTAGGCCTACTTTGGTGTTTGGCCGTGTAACGTTACCGGTTTGGCACGAGTCTTGTCGTGTGTTGTTGTTTTGTTGTGTGTAACCCGCCTGTCAAATCTCGTCGCGTTTCGAGTCCGTTTGCTCCCCCAACAGTTATTCGTGTGGGCTCAAAGTGCCTCCACTTTGAGGCCCAAGACACCCCTCCAACAGCCCACTTCCCTCTTCTTGGCCCATCTTAACTCCCCTCGCGATCGGATCCGTCGGATCACGATCGGAGGGCTCCAAAACCCCCCAAATCCCTCAAACCCTAGCACCTACCCTATATAAACATCCCCCATGCCATTTTTGGCAGCCTAAATCCCCTCCACCTACCTCTAGCCCCTCCTCTCCTCAATTTTCGTGCCACACCAGTTCCCAGCCGCCACTTGGCAGCCCTCCACCGCAGATATCCCGCCGTTTCCCATCGAAGCCGCCGCCGCCAGTTCACTGGATCCAGCACCCCGATTTGATCGAGCGCCAGGTCCGTTGACCGCCGCTGGACCACATCGCCAGCGCGGCCCAGTCACCTCGCCGATCCCACCGCATCGCCCAGATTCGCCGATCGAAGCCGCTCGCTCGGGCCAGGTCCTCCCTCCACCGCATCGCCCGCCTGGGCCGGCCTCGCCGCCGCGCGGCCCGATCACCACCGCCTCCCAGCCGGCCTACCGCCGCGCCAGCTATGCTGGGCCACCGCTCCCGAGGCCTCCAGCCGCCCGAGCTCCCTCCGAGCTAGGGCCAACCGCCTCCCTCCGGCCGCCGCGTTGACCTCCAGCGCCGGGCCGCCTCGGGCCAGTTCGCCTCGCCTCTCCTCCGCGGTCCCCGAGCCGGCCCGTCTCCACCGCCCGGCTCGCCTCGTCCCAGGCCCGTCCCGACCGTCCGCAGCAGATCCAGCCGCCGCTGGCCCGAATCCGCTTCCCCGCGGGCCTGCTCCCGATCCGGCCCGTTTGACCTCTTTTTCAGATCTGAGGTTGAACCCTAATTTCTCCAAGTCCCAGTTTTTCCTTCTCTGATGCATTTTTAGATCTGCGATAACTTTGTGTGTGATGATCCGTTTTGCGCAAATGACATGTCCAGACGTTCGTGGTGACTAGCACTACGTTTCATTCCATTGTGCCATGCATGTTAGAGATCATCTAGATGCTTATTTTTCTGTTGCAAGAGTGCATCCCGATATAAACTGCTGCTATGTGATGTTTTTATGCCATCTTTGCATAGTGATATCTTTTAGCTCGTTTATCCGAATGATGCAAATGACATGTCCACGTGTTCGTCTTGCCATGCTCTACATGTTGCTTGTGTTAGGTTGCATGATAGATTTATTCTTGCCATGGTTATCCTCGTTGCAAAGTGCTATATGGCTGTTTAGTTGTTTCACTTGTTATGAAATGCCATCTTGTTGAGCTCATTGCTATCGTTGTGTTTATCTCCATGATGCATGCTTGTATGTTTCGGAATCACCATCATGTGTACTTTGATGTGGTGCTCACCACTTGCCATGTTTAGTTTCGAGGTGACTTAAACTTGCTCTTTTAGATGCCATGATGAAACTGCTGTTTTAACACTTAGTGGATTTTCACTAAGTCTGGAATCTGTAATGTTCCGATGCCATGTTTGCTTGCTGTTCTAGGAAAAACCATGATAGTTTTGGGGTGGATCTTGATGGTTCCTTGTAGTATATATTGTTGTCTTTCCATTCATGTTCTCACATGCTTATTTGAGTGGCTTTAGCATGTTTAACTTTTGCTCCAAAGTTTCAATAAAATTCTGCTGTCAGGATTTTGTTGTCAAGTTCAATATGTCCAAGCTTGTTGCTATTGATCCGTGGCTCCTTTGGGGGTGCACCTTTGGACTTATTTGCTGTAGGATATGTCTAGTTTATGTTCATGTTCTTTGCCATGATGTTTGAGTGCTGTAGCTTATTTATCTAGTGCTCCGAAGTTGCTATGTTGCTGTAATTTTTAGCTTTCGCCTATTTCTTGTTTCGGGCATAACTTTTAGCACGTAGCTCCGATTGCAGCAAGTCTTATATGAAACTTGATTGATTTTCTGTGTAGATTCATAATATCCTATTGTTATCATGTTTTGAGGTGTTTTGCTTGAGTGCTATTTTCCGTGCTCCGTGTGCTCCCTTAGTGCATCCATCATGCATCCATCATTTTGGTGTGCGCATTGCATCTTGTTGATTCGTGCCTTGTGTGATTGTATTGTTTAGAGCCGGAAGCTGAGACCGAGTACGAGTACGAGCACGAGGTTACCAACGAGGTTGAGCACGAGGACCCTTCTTACGATCCGAACGACTACTCTTCAGGCAAGATGACCGAACCCCGATAACATTACTATCTTTGCCTATTGCTAGACGTCACGATCTATAGTTTTGCCTCGATGCCCATGTCTTTCATGTCAGCCTCCTACTTGTAACCATGTCCATGTCTAACCACCCTACCTATGCAAACCGTTGAATGGCTAAGTACGCTTCGCTCAGCCCCTCTTATAGCATTGCTAGTTGCAGGTGAAGTTGAAGATGCTTGCTTCATGTTGAAGTTTTGTTGGGTTATATCACACTATATAATGCTTAAAATGAAATCATCTATATATTGGCAAGGGTGGAAGGCTAAGCCTTTTGCTTGGTGATTTGTTCCACTCATGCCGTTAGGAACCGTTTAAACCGGTATTATGTTCCTTGATTATGCGTTCCTAACACGGTTGGGGTGTATGGGACCCCCTCGATAAACCGCTAAGTGCTAAGTCTTTTCCAGCAAGTCCCAACATTGGTACTATTTGCCTAATAACTAATAAACTTGCATAGGGAGTAATTAACCCTCTTTCTTAATCAACAACCCCGGGCCAGTGCTCCACATGAGTGTTGGTCCGAACTGGGGGTCCTGCGGGGCCGCCTTGGGGAAACCCGAGGTATCTGGCATACACCTGTAGCATCACCCATCCGGTCGTGTCCTGAGACTAGATACGCGCGGCTACTATCAGGGTGTCGACACGCCGGGAGGATTTGCTGGATTAGCCTTACCTTAGTTCGGAGTATCTTGAGCACGGGATTCCAAGAATACTCGGGTCTTCCCACTTTGGAGTTGCGACTCCGCGGATCGTGGGCTTGTCATGGGCCAAGTTGGAACACCCCTGCAGGGTTATGAACTTTCGAAAGCCGTGCCCGCGGTTATGTGGCAGATGGGAGCTTGTTAATATCCGGTTGTAGATAACTTGACACAATGTTCCAATACACTACCAGCGTGTGTACCGTGACTGTCAATTTCCGAATAGGGATTCGGGAGTTGAACACGGTGGGGTTATGTTTGTTGAGCTTTAGTTAGGATCACTTCGTGATCATCTCTCGACCGAGGCACTTCTCTTCTCGCACTCTTTCACGTAAGCTAGTGCTAGTTGCTGCTGCAGACACTTATTATTTTCTTCAGCCTTATCCTCACCCAAGGCTTAAATAGTCTTGTTACCCGGGAACGGGATTGCTGAGTCCTCTGTGGCTCACAGTTACTTCACCACACCAGATGCAGGTCCAGTGGTGAGCTATCCAGGTGATGGCACCGAGCTAGACTGGGAGTATGACGAGGAGCGTAGTCGATACTATGTTCGTTATCCTGATGATCAGTAGTGGAGACTTCTACTAGGATTCGATCCGACCTGTGGATTTAAATTATGTTTGGTATCTTGTCATTTGGATTTTACCCTTAGAGGGCTGTGATGTTTTAATGAATGATGTTTGAGACATGTATTGTATTTGGGTGACGTGGTGAGTGTAAGCCAACTATGTTTATGTTTTCCATCCCCCTTTTTACATGAGTTGTGCAAAGATACCAGACTTGCGATCATTCCAGCATGGGGTTATGTCTCTAAGTCGTGCCTCGACACGTAGGAGATATAGTCCCATCCTGGGCATTACACCCGGGGGCCATAGGTTTCACTAGTGGCTTCTCTCAAGATATCATGTATTACGGTGGGTGAACAAATTACTGCCGAGCAATTGATAGAAAAGCGCATAGTTATGAAGTTATCTAAGGCAATGATCATGAATATAGGCATCACGTCCGTGTCAAGTAGACCGAAATGATTCTGCATCTACTACTATTACTCCACGCATCGACCGCTATCCAGCATGCATCTAGAGTATTAAGTTCATAAGAACGGAGTAACACATTAAGCAAGATGACATGATGTAGAGGGATAAACTCAAGCAATATGATATAAACCCCATCTTTTTATCCTCGATGATAACAATACAATACGTGCCTTGCTGCCCCTGCTGTCACTTGGAAAGGACACCGCAAGATTGAACCCAAAGCTAAGCACTTCTCCAATTGCAAGAAAGATCAATCTAGTAGGCCAAACTAAACTGATAATTCGAAGAGACTTGCAAAGATATCAAATCATGCATATAAGAATTCAGAGAAGAACCAAATAATATTCATAGATAAACTTGTTCATAAATCCACAATTCATCGGATCTCGGAAAACACACCGCAAAAAGTATTACATCGAATAGATCTCCAAGAGAATCGAGGAGAACCTTGTATTGAGAATCAAAGAGAGAGAATAAGCCATCTAGATAATAACTATGGACCCGAAGGTCTGTGGTAAACTACTCACGCTTCATTGGAGAGGCTATGGTGTTGATGTAGAAGCCCTCCGTGATCGATTCCCCCTGATCTCACGGGTACAGACAGTTGCGGCGGTGGAAAAGTGGTTTCGTTGCTTCCCCAGATGTTTTTAGGGTATAAGAGTATATATAGGCGGAAGAAATATGTCAGTGGAGGTACGAGGGGCCCACGAGGGTGGGGGGCGCGCCTACCCCCCTAGGCGCGTCCTCCCGCCTCGTGGCTTCCTCGTGGAGTCCCAGACGTCTACTCCAAGTCTTCTGGATTGCTTTCGGTCCAAGAAAGATCATCGCGAAGGTTTCATTCCGTTTGGACTCCGTTTTGTATTCCTTTTCTGCGAAACTCTAAAATAGGCAAAAAAAAACAGAAACTGGCACTGGGTCTTCGGTTAATAGGTTAGACCCAAAAATAATATAAAAGAGCATAATAAAGGCCATTAAACATCCAAAACAGATAATATAATAGCATGGAACAATAAAAAATTATAGATACATTGGAGACATATCAAGCATCCCCAAGCTTAATTCCTGCTCGTCCTCGAGTAGGTAAATGATAAAAACAGAATTTTTGATGTGGAATGCTACCTAACATAGTTATCAATGTAATTTTCTTTATTGTGGCATGAATGTTCAGATCTGAAAGATTCAAGACAAAAGTTTAATGTTGACATAAAAATAATAATACTTCAAGCATACTAACAAAGTAATCATGTCTTCTCAAAATAACATGGCCGAAGAAAGTTAATCCCTACAAAATCATATAGTTTGTCTATGTTCCATCTTCGTCACACAAAATATTCTAATCATGCACAACCCTAGTTTCAGCCAAGCAATTGTTTCATACTTTAGTATTCTCAAACTTTTTCAACTTTCACGCAATACATGAGCGTGAGCCATGGACATAACACTATAGGTGGAATAGAGTGGTGGTTGTGGAGAAGACAAAAAGGAGGAAGATGGTCTCACATCAACTAGGCGTATTAATGGGCCATGGAGATGCCCATCAATAGATATCAATGTGAGTGAGTAGGGATTGCCATGCAACGGATGCACTAGAGCTATAAACGTATGAAAGCTCAACAAAAGAAACTAAGTGGGTGTGCATCCAACTTGCTTGCTCACGAAGACCTAGGGCATTTTGAGGAAGCCCATTGTTGGAATATACAAGCCAAGTTCTATAACAAAAATTCCCACTAGTATATGAAAGTGACAAAACAAGAGACTCTCTATCATGAATATCATGGTGCTACTTTGAAGCGCAAGTGTGGAAAAAGAATAGTAGCATCGCCCCTTCTCTCTTTTTCTCTCATTTTTTTCATTGGCTTCTTTGGCCTTTTTTTCATTGGCTTCTTTGGCCTTTCTCTCTTTTATTCCTCACACGGGACAATGCTCTAATAATGATGATCATCACACTTCTATTTCTTTACAACTCAAGGATTACAACTCGATACTTAGAACAAAATATGACTCTATATGAATGCCTCCGGCGGTGTACCGGGATGTGCAATGAATCAAGAGTGACATGTATGAAAAAATTATGAAGGGTGGCTTTGCCACAAATACGATGTCAACTACATGATCATGCAAGGCAATATGACAATGATGAAGCGTATCATAACAAACGGAACGGTGGAGAGTTGCACGGCAATATATCTCGGAATGACTATGGAAATGCCATAATAGGTAGGTATGGTGGCTGTTTTGAGGAAGGTATATGGTGGGTGTATGGTATCGGCGAAAGTTGCACGGCACTAGAGAGGCTAGCAATGGTGGAAGGGTGAGAGTGCGTATAATCCATGGACTCAACATTAGTCATAAAAAACTCACATACTTATTGCAAAAATCTACAAGTCATCAAAACCAAGCACTACACGCATGCTCCTAGGGGAAGGGTTGGTAGGAGTTAACCATCGCGCGATCCCGACCTCCACACAGAGGAAGACAATCAAATAAACTTCATGCTTGAAATTTGTTACACAACGGTTACCATACGTGCATGCTATGGGACTTGCGAACCTCAACACAAGTATTCTTCAAATTCACAATTACTCTACTAGCATGACTCTAATATCATCATCCTCATATCTCAAAACAATCATCAAGCATCAAACTTCTCATAGTATTCAACGCACTTTATATGAAAGTTTTTATTATACCCATCTTGGATGCCCATCATATTAGGACTAGTTTTATAACCAAAGCAAGTTACCATGCTATTCCAAAAGACTATCAAAATAATATAAGTGAATCATGAGAGATCAATAATTTCTATAAAATAAAACCACCATTATGCTCTAAAAATATATAAGTGAAGCACTAGAGCAAAATTATCTAGCTCAAAAGATATAAGCGAAGCACATAGAGTATTCTAACAAATTCCGATTCAAGTGTGTCTCTCCCAAAAGGTGTGTACAGAAAGGATGATTGTGGAAAACTAAAAAGCAAAGACTCATATCATACATGACGCTCCAAGCAAAACATATATCATGTGGTGAATAAAAATATAGCCTCAAGTAAAGTTACCGATAGATGAAGACGAAAGAGGGGATGCCTTCCCGGGGCATCCCCAAGCTTAGGCTTTTGGTTGTCCTTGAATTTTACCTTGGGGTGCCTTGGGCATCCCCAAGCTTAGCCTCGTGCCACTCTTTATTCCATAGTCCATCAAATCCGTACCCAAAAACTTGAAAACTTCACAACAGAAAATCTCGTGAGCTCCGTTAGTATAAGAAAATAAACCATCACTTTAAGGTACTGTATTAAACTTATTATTTATTTATATTGGTGTTAAACCTACTGTATTCCAACTTCTATATGGTTCATACCCCCCAATACTACTCATAGATTCATCGAAATAAGTAAACAACACACGAAAAACAGAATCTGTCAAAAACATAACAGTCTGTAGAAATCTGTAACTTTCGAATACTTCTGTAACTCTAAAAATTCTAAAATAAATTGGTGGACGTGAGGAATTTGTCTTTTAATTATCTGCAAAAAGAATCAACCTAAAAGCACTCTCGAGTAAAAAAGGGCAGCTAATCTCGTGAGCACAAAAGTTTCTGTTTTTTACAGCAAGATCGCATAGACCACAAACACTAATTAAAACATAAAACCACATCTAACCAGAACTAGATGAATTATTTATTACTAAATAGAAGCAAAAATCAAAGAAAATAAAATTGGGTTGCCTCCCAACAAGCACTATCGTTTAACACCCCTAGCTAGGCATAAGAACGCAAATAGATCTAGGTATTACCATCTCCCCTTTTTTGGCAGTAAAGGGTGAGTCTCTTATCCAAAGTATCCATCTTTCTATCTTGTGAAAGTACATGGCCATTAATAGTAGACGAAAGATTAAGTACATTGCAAAATTTTGCCTCTAGACTAGCCTTCATCTCTTTGATTATTTCATTCTGATAAAAGCACATAAGGGTAGTTGATTCAACATTTTCCTTAGGGTTCCCAAATATGGTTTTCATCTTTTCATAAGTATCAATAGCGTCCCCTCCAAGAAAACCATTCTCAAATATAGAATCCAAGACTTTCTTAAAGGAAGAAGGTAAACCAGCATAAAAACTTTTCAAGTATATCTCTATCTGGTATTGGGGCTTGATAACCCACAAGTGTAGGGGATCGCAACAATTTTCGAGGGTAAAGTATTAAACCCAAATTTGTTGATTCGACACAAGGGGAGCCAAAGCATACTTTTAAGTATTAGCAACTAAGTTGTCAATTCAGCCACACCTGGAAACTTAGTATCTGCAGCAAGATAGTTTAGTAGCATAGTAATATGATAGTGGTGGTAGCAGCAATAAAAGTAAAGATAGTGTTTTTGTAGTTTTTGTGATAGTAGCAACGGAAAAGTAAATAAGCGACTAGCAATATAGGTAAAGATCGTAGGCATTGGATCAGTGATGGGAAATTACGTTGGATGCAATTCATCATGTAGAAGTTATAACCTAGGGTGACACAGAACTAGCTCCAGTTCATCAATGCAATGTAGGCATGTATTCCGAATATAGTCATACATCCTTATGGAAAAGAACTTGCATGACATCTTTTGTCCTACCCTCCCGTGGTAGCGGGGTCCTATAGGAAACTAAGGGATATTAAGGCCTCCTTTTAATAGAGTACCGGACCAAAGCATTAACACATAGTGAATACAAGAACTCCTCAAAGTATGGTCATCACCGGGAGTGGTCCCGATTATTGTCACTTCGGGGTTGCCGGATCATAACACATAGTAGGTGACTATAGACTTGCAAGATAGGATTAAGAAAGCACATATATTCATGCAAACATAATAGGTTCAGATCTGAAATCATGGCACTCGGGCCCTAGTGACAAGCATTAAGCATAGCAAAGTCATAGCAACATCAATCTCAGAACATAGTGGATACTAGGGATCAAACCCTAACAAAACTAACTCGATTACATGATAGATCCCACCCAACCCATCACCGTCCAGCAAGCCTACGATGGAATTACTCACACATGACGGAGAGCATCATGGAATTGGTGATGAAGGAAGGTTGATGATGACAATGGCGACGATCTCCACTCTCCGGAGCCCCGAACGGACTCCAGATCAGCCCTCCCGAGAGAGATTAGGGCTTGGCGGCGGCTCCGTCTCGTAAAACACGATAATTCTTTCTCCTTGATTTTTTCTCCTCGAAACGAAATATATAGAACCTGGGGATACGTTGGTGGGGCACCGGGCTGCCCTCGAGGCAGGGGGGCGCGCCCCCACCCTCGAGGATGGCCCGTGGGCCCTAGGTGTGGATCTTCTTGCAGGTATTTTTTATATTTTCTGAAATAAATCTCCGTTGATTTTCAGGCGATTCCGAGAACTTTTTATTTCTGCACAAAAACAACACCATGGCAGTTCTGCTGAAAACAGCGTCAGTCCGGGTTTGTTCCATTCAGATCATGCAAGTTAGAGTCCAAAACAAGGGCAAAAGTGTTTGGAAGAGTAGATACGTTGGAGACGTATCAACTCCCCCAAGTTTAAACCTTTGCTTGTCCTCAAGCAATTCCATTGATAAACTGAAAGTGATAAGGAAAAGACTTTGACAAACTCTGTTTGCTCTTGTTGTTGCAAATATGTAAACTAGCATTCAGGTTTTCAACAAGATCATGAACTAACCACATTCACAATAACTTTCAGGTCTCAAGACTACTCACATCAATGGCATAATCAACTAGCGAGCAATAATAATAAACCTCGGATGACGACACTTCTCAAAACAATCATGATATGATATAACAGGATGGTATCTCGCTAGCCCTTTCTGAGACCGCAAAACATAAATGCAGAGAACCTTTAAGGATCAAGGACTGACTAGACATTGTAATTCATGGTAAAAGAGATCCAGTCATGATCATACTCAATGCAAATTAATAGTAATACATGCAACGACAAAGGTGCTCTCCTACTGGTGCTCTTTGATAAGAGGATGATGACTCTGCATAAAAGTAAATAGATAGGCCCTTCGCAGAGGGAAGCAGGGATTTGTAGAGGTGCCAGAGCTCGTTTTTTAAATAGAGATTGAATAACATTTTGAGCGGTATACTTTCATTGTCAACATAACAACCAAGAATCTCGATATATTCCATGCTACGCACATTATAGGCAGTTCCCAAACAGAATGGTAAGGTTTATACTCCCCCAACTACCAACAAGCACACTCCACGGCCATCCAAATCCACGGGGTACCGTCCAAACAAGCAATAGCCCTGGGGAAGTTTTGTTTAATTATTATGATTTTAAGCATGGGACTGGGCATCCCGGTAACCAGCCATTTTCTCGTGAATGATGAGCGGAGTCCACTCATCATGAGAATAACCCACCTAGCATGGAAGATATAGACAGCCCTAGTTGATAGATGAGCTGTTCGAGCATACAAAACAGAATTTCATTTGAAGCTTTAGAGTTTGGCACATACAAATTTACTTGGAACGACAGGTAAATACCACATATAGGAAGGTATGATGGAGTCATGTGAAATAACTTTGGGGTTTATGGAAGTGGATGCACACGCAGTATTCTCGCTTAGTACAGGTGAAGGCTAGAAAGAGACTGGGAAGCGACCAGCTAAAGAGCAACAACGGTCATGAACATGCATTAAATTAATCAACAATGAATTCAAGCATGAGTAGGATATAAATCACCATGAACATAAATATCGTGAAGGCTATGCTGATTTGTTTCAACTACATGCGTGAACATGTGTCAAGTCAAGTCACTTAAATCGTTCAGAGGAGGATACCACCCATCATACCACATCACAACCATTTTAATATCATGTTGGCACGCAAGATAGACCATTATAAACTCGCAACTAATTAAGCATGGCATAAGCAGCTATGATCCCTAATTGTCATTGCAAACATGTTTCATTCATAACAAGCTGAATCAAGAACGACGAGCTATCATATTTACAAAAAACAAGAGAGGTCGAGTTCATACCAGCTTTTCTCGTCTCAATTAGTTCATCATATATCATCCTTATTGCCTTTCACTCGCACGACCGAACGGTGTGGAAAATAATAATAGTGCACGTGCATTGGACTAAGCTGGAATCTGCAGACATTTTGATACAAGAGAGAAGACAAGGTAATGTGGCTCAAGATTAAATCAACAACAAAGCATATGAGAGCCACTAAGCATTTTCAATCATGGTCTTCTACTCTTAAACCCTAAAGAAAAGAAAAGGAACTATTTACACGGGAAAGCTCCCAACAAGCAAAAGAAGAACGGGAAATCTTTTTGGGTTTTCATTTTTAGATACTACTACAAGCAAAGAAAGTAAACTAGCTAGAAGCTACAACTAATATTTTTTGTTTTTCTGGATTTTTCTAGCACACAAGAAAAAGACTAAGAAAAAGAAATTTAAACTAAGCATGGATGGTATAGTGAAAGAGTGTGAGCACCGACATCTAGAATAAGTGTGAACATGAAAGTAAAGTCGGTGAGAAACACGTACTCGCCCAAGCTTAGGCTTTTGGCCTAAGTTGGTCTATGGCCACGGATCGAAGCCACTCCCTCCAGTGTACTAAGATGTGTCCTCTGGATTCCACTAGTTGGCGAGCTCGTCCAGATCCCACCCATAAACAGATTGACGAGAAGGATCAAATGGTGGTTCCGGCTCAGGCTTCGAAGCTTGTGCCTGGCCCTGGTACTGGTAGAAGGCATCTGATGTTATGAGGTACTTGCCTGTGGACAGATCAAACAGAGATGGTGCAGGCAAGGTAACTGTTGGGGAACGTAGTATTTTAAAAATTTCCTACGATCACGCAAGATCTATCTACCAGATGCATAGCAACGAGAGGGAAGAGTGTGTCTACGTACCCTCATAGACCGGAAGCGGAAGCGTTAGAACAACGCGGTTGATGTAGTCGTACGTCTTCACGGCCCGACCGATCAAGCACCAAAACTACGGCACCTCCGAGTTCTAGCACACGTTCAGCTCGATGACGTCCCTCGAACTCCGATCCAGCCGAGTGTCGAGGAAGAGTTCCGTCAGCACGACGGCGTGGTGACGATCTTGATGTTCTACCGTCGCAGGGCTTCGCCTAAGCACCGCTACAATATTATCGAGGAGAACTGTGGTGGAGGGGGGCACCACACACGGCTAAGAGATCAAGAGATCAACTGTTGTGTCTAGAGGTGCCCCCCTGCCCCCGTATATAAAGGAGGGAGGGAGAGGCCGACCCTAGAAGGGGCGCGCCAAGTGTGGGGAGTCCTACTAGAACTCCCAAGTCCTAGTAGGATTCCCCTTTCCTTTCCGGAGTAGGAGAGAAGGAAAGAGGGGGAGAGGGAGAAGGAAAAGGGGGCTGCACCCCTTGTCCAATTCGGACCAGAAGGGGGCCACGCGCCTCCTTCCTTTTGGCCTCTCTCCTCTATTCCCGTAACTCCCCGGTACTCCGAAAATACCCGAATCACTCGGAACCTTTCCGATGTCCGAATATAGTCATCCAATATATCGATTTTTACGTCTCGACCATTTCGAGACTCCTCGTCATGTCCCCGATCTCATCCGGGACTCCGAACTCCTTCGGTACATCAAAACTCATAAACTCATAATAAAACTGTCATCGAAACCTTAAGCGTGCGGACCCTACGGGTTCGAGAACTATGTAGACATGACCGAGACACGTCTCCGGTCAATAACCAATAGCGGAACCTGGATGCTCATATTGGCTCCCACATATTCTACGAAGATCTTTACCGGTCAAACCGCATAACAACATACGTTGTTCCCTTTGTCATCGGTATGTTACTAGCCCGAGATTCGATCATCGGTATCTCAATACCTAGTTCAATCTCGTTACCGGCAAGTCTCTTTTCTCGTTCCGTAATACATCATCCCGCAACTAACTCATTAGCTGCAATGCTTGCAAGGCTTATAGTGATGTGCATTACCGAGTGGGCCCAGAGATACCTCTCCGACAATCGGAGTGACAAATCCTAATCTCGAAATACGCCAACCCAACAAGTACCTTCGGAGACACCTGTAGAGTACCTTTATAATCACCCAGTTACGTTGTGACGTTTGGTAGCACACAAAGTGTTCCTCCGGTATTCGGGAGTTGCATAATCTCATAGTCATAGGAACATGTATAAGTCATGAAGAAAGCAATAGCAATAAAACTAAACGATCAAGTTGCTAAGCTAACGGATGGGTCTTGTCCATCACATCATTCTCCTAATGATGTGACCCCGTTGATCAAATGACAACTCATGTCTATGGCTAGGAAACATAACCATCTTTGATCAATGAGCTAGTCTAGTAGAGGCATACTAGGGACACTCTGTTTTGTCTATGTATTCACACATGTACTAAGTTTCCAGTTAATACAATTCTAGCATGAATAATAAACATTTATCATGATATAAGGAAATAAATAATAACTTTATTATTGCCTCTAGGGCATATTTCCTTCAGTCTCCCACTTGCACTAGAGTCAATAATCTAGATCACATCACCATGTGATTAACACCAATAGTTCACATCACCATGTGACTAACACCCATAGTTCTCATCGCCATGCGACCAATACCCAAAAGGGTTTACTAGAGTCAACAATCTAGTTCACATCACCATGTGATTAACACCCAAAGAGTACTAAGGTGTGATCATGTTTTGCTTCGTGAGATAAGTTTAGTCAGCGGGTCTGTTATATTCAGATCCATATGTATTTTGCAAATTTCTATGTCTACAATGCTCTGCATGGAGCTACTCTAGCTAATTGCTCCCACTTTTAATACGCATCCAGATTGATATTTAGAGTCATCTGGATTAGTGTCAAAGCTTGCATCGGCGTAACTCTTTACGACGAACTCTTTATCACCTCCATAATCGAGAAACATTTCCTTAGTCATCCAGTAACTAAGGATAATTTTGACCGATGTACAGTGATCTACTCCTGGATCACTATTGTACCTCCTTGTCAAACTCCTGGCAAGGTACACAACATGTTTGCTACACAGCATGGCATACTTTATAGAACCTATGGCTGAGGCATAGGGAATGACTTTCATTCTCTCTATATTTTTCTGCCGTGGTCTGGCTTTGAGTCTTACTCAACTTCACACCTTACAAGTCAGGAAAGAACTCCTTCTTTGACTGATCCATTTTGAACTACTTCAAAATCTTATCAAGGTATGTACTCATTGAAAGTCTTATCAAGCGTCTTGATCTATCTCTATAGATCTTGATGCCCAATATGTAAGCAGCTTCACCGATGTCTTTCTTTGAAAAACTCCTTTCAAACACTCCTTTATGCTTTCCAGAAAATTCTACATCATTTCTGATCGACAATATGTCATTCACATATATTCATCAGAAAGGTTGAAGTGCTCCCACTCACTTCTTGTAAATACAGGCTTCACCGCAAGTCTGTATAAATCTATATGCTTTGATCACCTCATCAAAGCGTATATTCCAACTCCGAGATGCTTGCACCAGTCCATAGATGGACCGCTGGAGCTTGCACATTTTGTTAGCACCTTTAGGATTGACAAAACCTTCTGGTTGCATCATATACAATTCTTCTTCAATAAATCCTAAAGAATGCAGTTTTGTTATCCATTTGCCAGATTTCATAAAATGCGGCAATTGCTAACATGATTCGGACAGACTTAAGCATCGCTACGGGTGAGAAAATCTCATCGTAGTCAACACCTTGAACTTGTCGAAAAACCTTTCGCAACAAGTCGAGCTTTGTAGACAGTAACATTACCATCGGCGTCAGTCTTCCTCTTAAAGATCCATTTATTTTCAATGGCTTGCCGATCATTGGGCAAGTCAACCAAAGTCCATACTTTGTTCTCATACATGGATCCCATCTCAGATTTCATGGCCTCAAGCCATTTTGCGGAATCTGGGCTCATCATCGCTTCCTCATAGTTCGTAGGTTCATCATGGTCTAGTAACATGATTTCCAGAACTGGGTTACCGTACCACTCTGGCGCGGAACGTACTCTGGTTGATCTATGAAGTTTAGTAGTAACTTGATCCGAAGTTTCATGATCATCATCATTAGCTTCCTCACTAATTGGTGTAGGAATCACTGAAACTAGTTTCTGTGATGTACTACTTTCCAATTCGGGAGAAGGTACAATTACCTCATCAAGTTCCACTTTCCTCCCACTCACTTCTTTCGAGAGAAACTGCTTCTCTAGAAAGGATCCATTCTTAGCAACGAATAACTTGCCTTCGGATCTGTGATAGAAAGTGTACCAAATAGTTTCCTTTGGGTATCCTATGAAGACACATTTCTCCGACTTATCAGGTTGAAGCTTTTTCACATAAGCATCGCAGCCCCAAACTTCAAGAAACGACAACTTTGGTTTCTTGCCAAACCACAGTTCATAAGGTGTCGTCTCAACGGATTTAGATATTGCCCTATTGAACGTGAATGCAGCTGTCTCTGATGCATAACCCAAAACGATAGTGGTAAATCGATAAGAGACATCATAGATAGCACCATATCTAATAAAGTATGGTTACAACGTTCGGACACACCATTACTCTATGGTGTTCCGGGTGGCGTGAGTTGTGAAACTATTCCACATTGTTTCAAATGAAGACCAAACTCGTAACTCAAATATTCACCTCCACGATCAGATCGTAGGAACTTTATTTTTCTTGTTACGATGATTCTCTACTTCACTCTGAAATTCTTTGAACTTTTCAAATGTTTCAGACTTGTGTTTCATTAAGTAGATATACCCATATCTGCTCAAATCATCAGTGAAGGTCAGAAAATAACGATACTCGCCGCGAGCCTTAACACTCATCGGTCCACATACATCAGTATGTATGATTTCCAATAAATCAGTTGCTTGCTCTATTGTTCCGGAGAACGGAGTTTTAGTCATCTTGCCCATGAGGCATGGTTCGCAAGCACCAAGTGATTCATAATCAAGTGATTCCAAAAGTCCATCACTATGGAGTTTTTTCATGCGCTTTACACCAATATGACCTAAACGGCAGTGCCACAAATAATTTGCACTATCATTATTAACGTTGCATCTTTTGGCTTCAATATTATGAATATGTGTATCACTACGATCGAGATCCAACAAACTATTTTTCATTGGGTGTATGACCATCGAAGGCTTTATTCATGTAAACAGAATAACAATTATTCTATGACTTTAAATGAATAATCGTATTGCAACAAACATGACCAAATCATATTCATGCTCAACGCAAATGCCAAAGAACATTTATTTAGGTTCAACACTAATCCCGAAAATATAGGGAGTGTGCGATGATGATCATATCAATCTTGGAACTACTTCCAATACACATCGTCACTTCATCCTTTAACTAGTTTATGTTCATTATGCAACTCCCATTTCGAGTTACTACTCTTTAGCAACTGAACCAATATCAAATACCGAGGGGTTGCTATGAACACTAGTAAAATACACATCAATAATCTGTATATCAAATATACCTTTGTTCACTTTGCCATCCTTCTTATCCGTCAAATATCTAGGGCAGTTCCACTTCTAGTGACCATTTCCTTTGCAGTAGAAGCACTTAGTTTCAGGCTTGAGTTTAGCTTTGGGTTTCTTCACGGGAGTGACAACTTGCTTGTCATTCTTCTTGAAGTTCCCCTTCTATCCCTTTGCCCTTTACTTGAAACAAGTGGTCTGGTTAACCATCAACACTTGATGCTCTTTCTTGATTTCTACCTTCGCCGATTTCAGCATCGTGAAGAGCTCGGGAATTACTTTCGTCATCCCTTGCATATTATAGTTCATCACGAAGTTCTACTAACTTGGTGATAGTGTCTAGAGAACTTTGTCAATTACTATCTTATCTGGAAGATTAACTCCCACTTGATTCAAGCAATTGAACTACCCAGACAATCTGAGCACATGCTCACTGGTTGAGCTATTCTCTTCCATCTTGTAGGCAAAGTACTGTCAGAGGTCTTATACCTCTCGACACGGGCATGAGTATGAAATACTAATTTCAACTCTTGGAACATCTTATATGCTCCGTGGTGTTCAAAACGTTTTTGAAGTCCCGGTTCTAAGCCGTAAAGCATGGTGCACTTAAACTATCAAGTAGTCATCATACCGAGCTTTTGTCAAAACGTTCATAATGTCTACATCTGCTCCTGCAATAGGTCTGTCACCTAGCGGTGCATCAAGGACATAATTCTTCTGTGCAGCAATGAGGATAATCCTCAGATCACGGAACAATTCCGCATCATTGCTACTAACATCTTTCAACTTGGTTTTCTCTAGGAACATATAAAAAATAAACGTGGAGCAACATCGCGAGCTATTGATCTACAACATAGATATGCTAATACTACCAGGACTAAGTTCATGATAAATTAAAGTTCAATTAATCATATTACTTAAGAACCCCCACTTAGATAGACATCCCTCCGGTCATCTAAATGATCACGTGATCCAAATCAACTAAACCATGTCCGATCATCACGTGAGATGGAGTAGTTTCAATGGTGAACATCTTATGTTGATCATATCTACTATATGATTCACGCTCGACCTTTCGGTCTCCAGTGTTCCGAGGCCATATCTGCATATGCTAGGCTCGTCAAGTTTAACCCGAGTATTCTGCGTGTGCAAAACTGTCTTACACCCGTTGTATTTGAACGTAGAGCCTATCACACCCGATCATCACGTGGTGTCTCAGCACGAAGAACTTTCGCAATGGTGCATACTCAGGGAGAACACTTATACCTTGAAATTTTGTAAGGGATCATCTTATAATGCTACCGTCGTTCTAAGCAAAATAAGAAGCATAATAAGATAAACATCACATGCAAATTAAATATGTGACATGATATGGCCATCATCATCTTGTGCTTTTGATCTCCATCTCCAAAGCACCGTCATGATCACCTTCGTCACCGGCGCGACACCTTGATCTCCATCGTAGCATCGTTGTCGTCTTGCCAACTATTGCTTCTACGACTATCGCTACCGCTTAGTGATAAAGTAAAGCAATTACATGGCGATTGCATTTCATACAATAAAGCGACAACCATATGGCTCCTGCCAGTTGCCGATAACATTACAAAACATGATCATCTCATACAAAACCGTATAACTCATCATGTCTTGACCATATCACATCACAACATGCCCTGCAAAAACAAGTTAGACGTCCTCTACTTTGTTGTTGCAAGTTTTACGTGGCTGCTACGGGCATAGCAAGAACCGTTCTTACCTACGCATACAAAAACCACAACGATGTTTCGTCAAGTATGTGCTGTTTTAACCTTCACAAGGACCGGGTATAGCCATACTTGATTCAGCTAAAGTGAGAGAGACAGACACCCGCCAGTCACCTTTAAGCAACGAGTGCTCGTAACGGTGAAACCAGTCTCGCGTAAGCGTACGCGTAATGTCGGTCCGGGCCTCTTCATCTCACAATACCGCCGAAGCAAAATATGACATGCTGGTAAGCAGTATGACTAGTATCGCCCACAACTCGTTGTGTTCTACTTGTGCATATCATCTACGCATAGACCTGGCTCTGATACCACTGTTGGGGAACGTAGTATTTTAAAAATTTCCTACGATCACGCAAGATCTATCTACCAGATGCATAGCAACGAGAGGGAAGAGTGTGTCTACGTACCCTCGTAGACCGGAAGCGGAAGCGTTAGAACAACGCGGTTGATGTAGTCGTACGTCTTCACGGCCCGACCGATCAAGCACCGAAACTACGGCACCTCCGAGTTCTAGCACACGTTCAGCTCGATGACGTCCCTCGAACTCCGATCCAGCCGAGTGTCGAGGAAGAGTTCCGTCAGCACGACGGCGTGGTGACGATCTTGATGTTCTACCGTCGCAGGGCTTCACCTAAGCACCGCTACAATATTATCGAGGAGAACTGTGGTGGAGGGGGGCACCACACACGGCTAAGAGATCAAGAGATCAACTGTTGTGTCTAGAGGTGCCTCCCCTGCCCCCGTATATAAAGGAGGGAGGGAGAGGCCGACCCTAGAAGGGGCGCGCCAAGTGTGGGGAGTCCTACTAGGACTCCCAAGTCCTAGTAGGATTCCCCTTTCCTTTCCGGAGTAGGAGAGAAGGAAAGAGGGGGAGAGGGAGAAGGAAAAGGGGGCTGCACCCCTTGTCCAATTCGGACCAGAAGGGGGCCACGCGCCTCCTTCCTTTTGGCCTCTCTCCTCTATTCCCGTAACTCCTCGGTACTCCGAAAATACCCGAATCACTCGGAACCTTTCCGATGTCCGAATATAGTCATCCAATATATCGATTTTTACGTCTCGACCATTTCGAGACTCCTCGTCATGTCCCCGATCTCATCCGGGACTCCGAACTCCTTCGGTACATCAAAACTCATAAACTCATAATAAAACTGTCATCGAAACCTTAAGCGTGCGGACCCTACGGGTTCGAGAACTATGTAGACATGACCGAGACACGTCTCCGGTCAATAACCAATAGCGGAACCTGGATGCTCATATTGGCTCCCACATATTCTACGAAGATCTTTATCGGTCAAACCGCATAACAACATATGTTGTTCCCTTTGTCATCGGTATGTTACTAGCCCGAGATTCGATCGTCGGTATCTCAATACCTAGTTCAATCTCGTTACCGGCAAGTCTCTTTTCTCGTTCCGTAATACATCATCCCGCAACTAACTCATTAGCTGCAATGCTTGCAAGGCTTATAGTGATGTGCATTACCGAGTGGGCCCAGAGATACCTCTCCGACAATCGGAGTGACAAATCCTAATCTCGAAATACGCCAACCCAACAAGTACCTTCGGAGACACCTGTAGAGTACCTTTATAATCACCCAGTTACGTTGTGACGTTTGGTAGCACACAAAGTGTTCCTCCGGTATTCGGGAGTTGCATAATCTCATAGTCATAGGAACATGTATAAGTCATGAAGAAAGCAATAGCAATAAAACTAAACGATCAAGTTGCTAAGCTAACGGATGGGTCTTGTCCATCACATCATTCTCCTAATGATGTGACCCCGTTGATCAAATGACAACTCATGTCTATGGCTAGGAAACATAACCATCTTTGATCAATGAGCTAGTCTAGTAGAGGCATACTAGGGACACTATGTTTTGTCTATGTATTCACACATGTACTAAGTTTCCAGTTAATACAATTCTAGCATGAATAATAAACATTTATCATGATATAAGGAAATAAATAATAACTTTATTATTGCCTCTAGGGCATATTTCCTTCAGTCTCCCACTTGCACTAGAGTCAATAATCTAGATCACATCACCATGTGATTAACACCAATAGTTCACATCACCATGTGACTAACACCCATAGTTCTCATCGCCATGCGACCAATACCCAAAAGGGTTTACTAGAGTCAACAATCTAGTTCACATCGCCATGTGATTAACACCCAAAGAGTACTAAGGTGTGATCATGTTTTGCTTCGTGAGAGAAGTTTAGTCAGCGGGTCTGTTATATTCAGATCCGTATGTATTTTGCAAATTTCTATGTCTACAATGCTCTGCATGGAGCTACTCTAGCTAATTGCTCCCACTTTTAATACACATCCAGATTGATATTTAGAGTCATCTGGATTAGTGTCAAAGCTTGCATCGGCGTAACTCTTTACGACGAACTCTTTATCACCTCCATAATCGAGAAACATTTCCTTAGTCATCCAGTAACTAAGGATAATTTTGACCGATGTACAGTGATCTACTCCTGGATCACTATTGTACCTCCTTGTCAAACTCCTGGCAAGGTACACAACATGTTTGCTACACAGCATGGCATACTTTATAGAACCTATGGCTGAGGCATAGGGAATGACTTTCATTCTCTCTATATTTTTCTGCCGTGGTCTGGCTTTGAGTCTTACTCAACTTCACACCTTACAAGTCAGGAAAGAACTCCTTCTTTGACTGATCCATTTTGAACTACTTCAAAATCTTATCAAGGTATGTACTCATTGAAAGTCTTATCAAGCGTCTTGATCTATCTCTATAGATCTTGATGCCCAATATGTAAGCAGCTTCACCGAGGTCTTTCTTTGAAAAACTCCTTTCAAACACTCCTTTATGCTTTCCAGAAAATTCTACATCATTTCTGATCGACAATATGTCATTCACATATATTCATCAGAAAGGTTGTAGTGCTCCCACTCACTTCTTGTAAATACAGGCTTCACCGCAAGTCTGTATAAATCTATATGCTTTGATCACCTCATCAAAGCGTATATTCCAACTCCGAGATGCTTGCACCAGTCCATAGATGGACCGCTGGAGCTTGCACATTTTGTTAGCACCTTTAGGATTGACAAAACCTTCTGGTTGCATCATATACAATTCTTCTTCAATAAATCCTAAAGAATGCAGTTTTGTTATCCATTTGCCAGATTTCATAAAATGCGGCAATTGCTAACATGATTCGGACAGACTTAAGCATCGCTACGGGTGAGAAAATCTCATCGTAGTCAACACCTTGAACTTGTCGAAAAACCTTTCGCAACAAGTCGAGCTTTGTAGACAGTAACATTACCATCGGCGTCAGTCTTCCTCTTAAAGATCCATTTATTTTCAATGGCTTGCCGATCATTGGGCAAGTCAACCAAAGTCCATACTTTGTTCTCATACATGGATCCCATCTCAGATTTCATGGCCTCAAGCCATTTTGCGGAATCTGGGCTCATCATCGCTTCCTCATAGTTCGTAGGTTCGCGCGGAACGTACTCTGGTTGATCTATGAAGTTTAGTAGTAACTTGATCCGAAGTTTCATGATCATCATCATTAGCTTCCTCACTAATTGGTGTAGGAATCACTGAAACTAGTTTCTGTGATGTACTACTTTCCAATTCGGGAGAAGGTACAATTACCTCATCAAGTTCCACTTTCCTCCCACTCACTTCTTTCGAGAGAAACTCCTTCTCTAGAAAGGATCCATTCTTAGCAACGAATAACTTGCCTTCGGATCTGTGATAGAAGGTGTACCAAATAGTTTCCTTTGGGTATCCTACGAAGACACATTTCTCCGACTTATCAGGTTGAAGCTTTTTCACATAAGCATCGCAGCCCCAAACTTCAAGAAACGACAACTTTGGTTTCTTGCCAAACCACAGTTCATAAGGTGTCGTCTCAACGGATTTAGATATTGCCCTATTGAACGTGAATGCAGCTGTCTCTGATGCATAACCCAAAACGATAGTGGTAAATCGATAAGAGACATCATAGATCGCACCATATCTAATAAAGTATGGTTACAACGTTCGGACACACCATTACTCTATGGTGTTCCGGGTGGCGTGAGTTGTGAAACTATTCCACATTGTTTCAAATGAAGACCAAACTCGTAACTCAAATATTCACCTCCACGATCAGATCGTAGGAACTTTATTTTTCTTGTTACGATGATTCTCTACTTCACTCTGAAATTCTTTGAACTTTTCAAATGTTTCAGACTTGTGTTTCATTAAGTAGATATACCCATATTTGCTCAAATCATCAGTGAAGGTCAGAAAATAACGATACTCGCCGCGAGCCTTAACACTCATCGGTCCACATACATCAGTATGTATGATTTCCAATAAATCAGTTGCTTGCTCTATTGTTCCGGAGAACGGAGTTTTAGTCATCTTGCCCATGAGGCATGGTTCGCAAGCACCAAGTGATTCATAATCAAGTGATTCCAAAAGTCCATCACTATGGAGTTTTTTCATGCGCTTTACACCAATATGACCTAAACGGCAGTGCCACAAATAATTTGCACTATCATTATTAACGTTGCATCTTTTGGCTTCAATATTATGAATATGTGTATCACTACGATCGACATCCAACAAACTATTTTTCATTGGGTGTATGACCATCGAAGGCTTTATTCATGTAAACAAAATAACAATTATTCTATGACTTTAAATGAATAACCGTATTGCAACAAACATGACCAAATCATATTCATGCTCAACGCAAATGCCAAATAACATTTATTTAGGTTCAACACTAATCCCGAAAATATAGGGAGTGTGCGATGATGATCATATCAATCTTGGAACTACTTCCAATACACATCGTCACTTCATCCTTTAACTAGTTTATGTTCATTATGCAACTCCCATTTCGAGTTACTACTCTTTAGCAACTGAACCAATATCAAATACCGAGGGGTTGCTATGAACACTAGTAAAATACACATCAATAATCTGTATATCAAATATACCTTTGTTCACTTTGCCATCCTTCTTATCCGTCAAATATCTAGGGCAGTTCCACTTCTAGTGACCATTTCCTTTGCAGTAGAAGCACTTAGTTTCAGGCTTGAGTTTAGCTTTGGGTTTCTTCACGGGAGTGACAACTTGCTTGTCATTCTTCTTGAAGTTCCCCTTCTATCCCTTTGCCCTTTACTTGAAACAAGTGGTCTGGTTAACCATCAACACTTGATGCTCTTTCTTGATTTCTACCTTCGCCGATTTCAGCATCGTGAAGAGCTCGGGAATTACTTTCGTCATCCCTTGCATATTATAGTTCATCACGAAGTTCTACTAACTTGGTGATAGTGTCTAGAGAACTTTGTCAATTACTATCTTATCTGGAAGATTAACTCCCACTTGATTCAAGCAATTGAACTACCCAGACAATCTGAGCACATGCTCACTGGTTGAGCTATTCTCTTCCATCTTGTAGGCAAAGTACTGTCAGAGGTCTTATACCTCTCGACACGGGCATGAGTATGAAATACTAATTTCAACTCTTGGAACATCTTATATGCTCCGTGGTGTTCAAAACGTTTTTGAAGTCCCGGTTCTAAGCCGTAAAGCATGGTGCACTTAAACTATCAAGTAGTCATCATACCGAGCTTTTGTCAAAACGTTCATAATGTCTACATCTGCTCCTGCAATAGGTCTGTCACCTAGCGGTGCATCAAGGACATAATTCTTCTGTGCAGCAATGAGGATAATCCTCAGATCACGGAACAATTCCGCATCATTGCTACTAACATCTTTCAACTTGGTTTTCTCTAGGAACATATAAAAAATAAACGTGGAGCAACATCGCGAGCTATTGATCTACAACATAGATATGCTAATACTACCAGGACTAAGTTCATGATAAATTAAAGTTCAATTAATCATATTACTTAAGAACCCCCACTTAGATAGACATCCCTCCGGTCATCTAAATGATCACGTGATCCAAATCAACTAAACCATGTCCGATCATCACGTGAGATGGAGTAGTTTCAATGGTGAACATCTTATGTTGATCATATCTACTATATGATTCACGCTCGACCTTTCGGTCTCCAGTGTTCCGAGGCCATATCTGCATATGCTAGGCTCGTCAAGTTTAACCCGAGTATTCTGCGTGTGCAAAACTGTCTTACACCCGTTGTATTTGAACGTAGAGCCTATCACACCCGATCATCACGTTGTGTCTCAGCACGAAGAACTTTCACAACGGTGCATACTCAGGGAGAACACTTATACCTTGAAATTTTGTAAGGGATCATCTTATAATGCTACCGTCGTTCTAAGCAAAATAAGAAGCATAATAAGATAAACATCACATGCAAATTAAATATGTGACATGATATGGCCATCATCATCTTGTGCTTTTGATCTCCATCTCCAAAGCACCGTCATGATCACCTTCGTCACCGGCGCGACACCTTGATCTCCATCGTAGCATCGTTGTCGTCTTGCCAACTATTGCTTCTACGACTATCGCTACCGCTTAGTGATAAAGTAAAGCAATTACATGTCGATTGCATTTCATACAATAAAGCGACAACCATATGGCTCCTGCCAGTTGCCGATAACATTACAAAACATGATCATCTCATACAAAACCGTATAACTCATCATGTCTTGACCATATCACATCACAACATGCCCTGCAAAAACAAGTTAGACGTCCTCTACTTTGTTGTTGCAAGTTTTACGTGGATGCTACGGGCATAGCAAGAACCGTTCTTACCTACGCATACAAAAACCACAACGATGTTTCGTCAAGTATGTGCTGTTTTAACCTTCACAAGGACCGGGTATAGCCATACTTGATTCAGCTAAAGTGAGAGAGACAGACACCCGCCAGTCACCTTTAAGCAACGAGTGCTCGTAACGGTGAAACCAGTCTCGCGTAAGCGTACGCGTAATGTCGGTCCGGGCCGCTTCATCTCACAATACCGCCGAAGCAAAATATGACATGCTGGTAAGCAGTATGACTAGTATCGCCCACAACTCGTTGTGTTCTACTCGTGCATATCATCTACGCATAGACCTGGCTCTGATACCACTGTTGGGGAACGTAGTATTTTAAAAATTTCCTACGATCACGCAAGATCTATCTACCAGATGCATAGCAACGAGAGGGAAGAGTGTGTCTACGTACCCTCGTAGACCGGAAGCGGAAGCGTTAGAACAACGCGGTTGATGTAGTCGTACGTCTTCACGGCCCGACCGATCAAGCACCGAAACTACGGCACCTCCGAGTTCTAGCACACGTTCAGCTCGATGACGTCCCTCGAACTCCGATCCAGCCGAGTGTCGAGGAAGAGTTCCGTCAGCATGACGGCGTGGTGACGATCTTGATGTTCTACCGTCGCAGGGCTTCGCCTAAGCACCGCTACAATATTATCAAGGAGAACTGTGGTGGAGGGGGGCACCACACACGGCTAAGAGATCAAGAGATCAACTGTTGTGTCTAGAGGTGCCCCCTGCCCCCGTATATAAAGGAGGGAGGGAGAGGCCGACCCTAGAAGGGGCGCGCCAAGTGTGGGGAGTCCTACTAGGACTCCCAAGTCCTAGTAGGATTCCCCTTTCCTTTCCGGAGTAGGAGAGAAGGAAAGAGGGGGAGAGGGAGAAGGAAAAGGGGGCTGCACCCCTTGTCCAATTCGGACCAGAAGGGGGCCACGCGCCTCCTTCCTTTTGGCCTCTCTCCTCTATTCCCGTAACTCCCCGGTACTCCGAAAATACCCGAATCACTCGGAACCTTTCCGATGTCCGAATATAGTCATCCAATATATCAATTTTTACGTCTCGACCATTTCGAGACTCCTCGTCATGTCCCCGATCTCATCCGGGACTCCGAACTCCTTCGGTACATCAAAACTCATGAACTCATAATAAAACTGTCATCGAAACCTTAAGCGTGCGGACCCTACGGGTTCGAGAACTATGTAGACATGACCGAGACACGTCTCCGGTCAATAACCAATAGCGGAACCTGGATGCTCATATTGGCTCCCATATATTCTATGAAGATCTTTATCGGTCAAACCGCATAACAACATACGTTGTTCCCTTTGTCATCGGTATGTTACTAGCCTGAGATTCGATCGTCGGTATCTCAATACCTAGTTCAATCTCGTTACCGGCAAGTCTCTTTTCTTGTTCCGTAATACATCATCCCGCAACTAACTCATTAGCTGCAATGCTTGCAAGGCTTATAGTGATGTGCATTACCGAGTGGGCCCAGAGATACCTCTCCGACAATCGGAGTGACAAATCCTAATCTCGAAATACGCCAACCCAACAAGTACCTTCGGAGACACCTGTAGAGTACCTTTATAATCACCCAGTTACGTTGTGACGTTTGGTAGCACACAAAGTGTTCCTCCGGTATTCGGGAGTTGCATAATCTTATAGTCATAGGAACATGTATAAGTCATGAAGAAAGCAATAGCAATAAAACTAAACGATCAAGTTGCTAAGCTAACGGATGGGTCTTGTCCATCACATCATTCTCCTAATGATGTGACCCCGTTGATCAAATGACAACTCATGTCTATGGCTAGGAAACATAACCATCTTTGATCAATGAGCTAGTCTAGTAGAGGCATACTAGGGACACTCTGTTTTGTCTATGTATTCACACATGTACTAAGTTTCCAGTTAATACAATTCTAGCATGAATAATAAACATTTATCATGATATAAGGAAATAAATAATAACTTTATTATTGCCTCTAGGGCATATTTCCTTCAGTAACAATTTCACAGTATATTTCATCAAACCACAATTTATAAAGTAGCTGCATATTTTTGTCTTTAACAATAAAGTCACGAGCTACCATGCTCTTATAGTCTAGATAAACAGGGGAAAGCAATTTTTCTTCCTTATGATGATGCCTAATAGGTATATTAAAATGTGCAGCAAGGCGAGAAGAAAAGATGCCTCCAAAAACGGGCCCCTTTGAGCGGTTCAGACTCAATCGTTTGGCAACGACGGCGCCCAAGCTAAAAGTTGTGTCACGAAACAAAGCATGGCGTAGAATGATAATATCAGGGGCACTGAGATTCCCATTGTTCCCGCGACCAATTAAACACCTACTAGCAAATAAAGCAAAGTAGCGCAGAACAGGGAAGTGTATACTGGTGATTCTTGCTCCTGAAACTTGTCTAGTTTCACCTACGGCTATCATATCAATAAATCCTTTGACGTCTTCATGATGTGGTTCATCTACTCTACCTTCAAAGGGTACTTTGCATATTTCACAAAAATCTAACAGTGGTATCTCCTTAACCACATCATATAAGTGAAACTCCACCGTAGGTGGTGTTTTCCTAGAGTGAAAATGGAAGCTTTGCGTAAAAATATTAGTGAGTAAGAGATACTGTTCTTTTTGGTCGTTGATGAAGTCGGTGAGGCCTGCATTATTCGCCATCCAATAAAAGTATTCGTGAATACCGGCGGACATCATGAACTTATTACAAGTCCATTCGCACGGTCAAACTTCTGCCATGCGAGGAGGATGATACTTGGCCTTCTTATTTTCTTCTTTCTTCTTCTCCTTTGAGCTCTTGCTGAAAGAGCCCCTCAATATTCTTTTTAACATTTTCCTTTTCTGAAAATTTCTGAAATTTTTAGTAACTCACAAATAAAAGTTAACCAAACACAACAAGATTGATAGCAACAACTCCTACAAGTGCCTAGAGGCTCTATCATGCATTAGAACTACTTGGGACCAAGAAAAATTGAAATGCAAGCTCAAGAACAAGGTCACCACAGTAGCACAAATTTGCAACAAATAAAGCACTAGAACAAAAACTAATTGGACCAATGGAGGAGTCACATACCAAGGAACAATCTCCCCAAACAGTTTGGTGAATGGTGCTTTGAGCAAGGAGATCGAAAATGGCAGCAAAACGAGCTAGAACTCGGGTTTCAGCTGGCTGGGGATTTTTTTGGAAGGAAGAAGAAGAGTGTGGGTGAAAGGATAAGTGGAGGGGGGCCACATGGGGCCCTCGAGGTAGGGGGCGCGCCCTGTACCCACGATGCCAGGTGCTGGCTCCCCTCGTTGTGTGTTCAGTGCTATATTTTCTTAAATATTCTAGAAAAAATCATATTTCATTTTCATGGCATTTAGAGAATTTTTTGTTTTCGAGATATTTTTTTATTGCACAGGCAAGTCTGGAAACAGGCAGATAATGCTAATTTTGTTTTATTTAACCTAATTAACAGAAAGTAAAAAAAATGGGTACAGAAGGTTTGTGCTATCTAGATTCACCTATCCCATGTTCATCAAAAAGAATCCATTAACAAGGTTGATCAGGTTTTGTTAATAAACTCTTTCCGAGTAACATGAAACCGGAGAAGTTTCGAATAACACTATGTTACCTCAATGGGGATATGTATGTCCCCAACAATAAGTATGTCATATGCCTTCTTGATAGTAGGAATAGGAAACTCAAAACCTCCAATAATAATAGTTGAAGTTTTTCCAATATAATGGTACTATAGACCCGAGGTTGTTTCCTCGGAAAGTGTACTATATGCTCATTACCATTGACATGAAAAGTGACATTGCCTTTGTTGCAATCAATAACAGCCCCTGCAGTATTCAAAAAGGTCTTTCAAGAATAATAGACATACTATCATCCTCGGGAATATCAAGTATAACAAAGTCCGTTAGAATAGTAACATTTACAACTACAACAGACACATCCTCACAAATACCGACAGGTACAGCAGTTGATTTATCAACCATTTGCAAGGATATTTCAGTAGGTGTCAACTTACTCAAGTCAAGTCTACGGTATAAAGAGAGAGGCATAACACTAACACCGGCTCCCAGATCACACAAAGCAGTTCTAACATAGTTTCTCTTAATGGAGCAAGGTATAGTAGGCATTCCTGGATCTCCTAATTTCTTAGGCATTCCACCCTCAAAAGTGTAATTGGCAACATGGTGGAGATTTCTACTTCAGGTATCTTTCTTTTGTTGGGAATAATATCTTTCATATATTTGGTTTTAAGCACATCAGTCAAATGCATACGCAAAAAGATAGGTCTAATCATTTCAGCAAAGCGCTCAAAATCCTCATCATCCTTTTTCTTGGATGGTTTCGGAGGAAAAGGTCATATCGTTGATTCTTTGATTGTGGGTTATCAAGATCAACAGCAGGTTCAGTCTCTACATCATTATCATTGCTAGGTTGAGCATTAACATGAACATCATCATTAACAGTATCACTAGGTTCATATTCATTACCAGATAGTGTCTCAGCATCAGAAACAGATATATCATTGGGATTCTCAGGTGAGTGAGCTACAGGTTCACTAGAAGCATGCAAAGTCTTATCGTGTTTCTTTTTCTTCTTCTTAGAAGAACTAGGTGCATCTAAATTAGCTCTATGAGAATCTTGCTCAATTCTCTTAGGGTGGCCTTCAGGATACAGAGGTTCCCGAGTCATTTTGCCGCCTCTAGTTGCAACTCTAACTGCATAGTCATTATTCTTACTTTTTAATTCATTGAGCAAATCATTCTGAGCCTTAAGTACTTGTTCTACTTGAGTGGTAACCATAGAAGCATGTATACTAATGAGTTTCAGTTCATCTTTAGCACTAGACAGATAATCACTCAATCGTTCAATCATATAAGCATTGTGTTGTAGCTGTCTACCAACATAAGCATTGAAGTTTTCTTGTTTCACAATAAAATTGTCAAACTCATCTAAGCATTGGCTAGCAGACTTATAACGAGGAATATCACCTTCATCAAATCTATAAAGAGAATTTACCTTTACTACCTGTGTCGGGTTATCAAGACCATGTATTTCTTCAATAGGAGGTAAATTCTTAACATCTTCAGCTTTAATACCTTTTTCTTTCATAGATTTTTTTGCCTCTTGCATATCTTCAGGACTAAGAAATAGAACACCTCTTTTCTTTGGAGTTGGCTTAGGGGCTGGTTCAGGAAGTGTCCAATTGTTTTCATTGGCTAGCATATTATTCATTAGTAATTCAGCTTGTTCCACTGTTCTTTCCCTGAAAACACAACCAGCACAACTATCCAGGTGGTCTCTCCCCTCGTAGTTGAGGGTAAGATCTTGGTTTATAAGTCCTTCAAATTCTTCATAGTGATAAGCAGATATAAATCCCAAGTGACTTAAAGAATAGAGCTATGCTCCCTGCAACGGCGCCAGAAAATAGTCTTGATAACCCACAAGTGTAGGGGATCGCAACAGTTTTCGAGGGTAAAGTATTAAACCCAAATTTGTTGATTCGACGCAAGGGGAGCCAGAGAATACTCTTAAGTATTAGCAACTGAGTTGTCAATTCAGCCACACCTGGAAACTTAGTATCTGCAGCAAGATAGTTTAGTAGCACAGTAATATGATAGTGGTGGTAGCAGCAATAAAAGTAAAGATAGTGTTTTTGTAGTTTTTGTGATAGTAGCAACAGAAAAGTAAATAAGCGACTAGCAATATAGGTAAAGCTCGTAGGCATTGGATCGGTGATGGGAAATTACGTCGGATGCAATTCATCATGTAGAAGTTATAACCTAGGGTGACACAGAACTAGCTCCAGTTCATCAATGCAATGTAGGCATATATTCCGAATATAGTCATACGTGCTTATGGAAAAGAACTTGCATGACATCTTTTGTCCTACCCTCCTGTGGCAGCGGGTCCTATTGGAAACTAAGGGATATTAAGGCCTCCTTTTAATAGAGTACCGGACCAAAGCATTAACACATAGTGAATACATGAACTCCTCAAACTATGGTCATCACCGGGAGTGGTCCCGATTATTGTCACTTCGAGGTTGCCGGATCATAACACATAGTAGGTGACTATAGACTTGCAAGATATGATCAAGAAAACACATATATTCTTGCAAACATAATAGGTTCAGATCTGAAACCATGGCACTCGGGCCCTAGTGACAAGCATTAAGCGTAGCAAAGTCATAGCAACATCAATCTCAGAACATAGTGGATACTAGGGATCAAACCCTAACAAAACTAACTCGATTACATGATAGATCCCATCCAACCCATCACCGTCCAGCAAGTCTACGATGGAATTACTCACACACGGCGGTGAGCATCATGGAATTGATGATGAAGGAAGGTTGATGATGATGATGGCGACGATCTCCACTCTCCGGAGCCCCGAACGGACTTCAGATCAGCCCTCCCGAGAGAGATTAGGGCTTGGCGGCGGCTCCGTCTTGTAAAACGCGATAATTCTTTCTCCTTTATTATTTTCTCCTCGAAACGGAATATATAGGACCAGGGGATACGTCGGTGGGGCACCGGATCTTCTTGCAGGTATTTTTTATATTTTCTGAAATAAATCTCCGTTGATTTTCAGGCAATTCCGAGAACTTTTTATTTCTGCACAAAAACAACACCATGGCAGTTCCGCTGAAAACAGCGTCAGTCCGGGTTAGTTCCATTCAAATCATGCAAGTTAGAGTCCAAAACAAGGGCAAAAGTGTTTGGAAAAGTAGATACGTTGGAGACGTATCAGGGCACGTAACTGGCTCGAATTCTCAACAACCTATCCCAAGCTTCGTTCAAAGATTCATCAAGCAAATAGCAAAAAGTTCCGGGATCATCCTCATCTAAATTGCTAAAATCAGCCCCGGTAAGCCCTTCCATAGCATCATTATTTATGAGTTTGGAGAGGACGAAGGGGCTATCCAAAGTATTAAAACTTGGGAGAAAACCCCCAGCCTTTTTAAGGTTAGCCATGATAACAAGGGAAAGAGGCGAAGAAAAGGCAAAGACTTTCGAAAATCGTTTTAGAAATGGGGGAGAGGAAAACGAGAGGCGAATGGCAAATAATGTAATGCGAGGGAGAAGAGTTTATGATGGGTACTTGGTATGTCTTGACTTGGCGTAGATCTCCCCGGCAACGGCGCTAGGAATCCTTCTTGCTACCTCTTGAGCATGCGTTGGTTTTCCCTTGGAGAGGAAAGGGTGATGCAGCAAAGTAGCGTAACTATTTCCCTCAGTTTTGAGAACCAAGGTATCAATCCAGTAGGAGACAACACTCAAGTCACCTAGTACCTGCACAAACAATCAAGAACCTTGCAACCAACGGGATAAAGGGGTTGTCAATCCCTTCACGGCCACTCGCAAAAGTGAGATCTACTAAAGATAGTAAAGTAAATATTTTTGGTATTTTTGTTGTATAGATTGGTAAGTAAAGATTGCAAAATAGTAAACGAGATGCGAAGTAAATAAAGGAGATTCAATATAATAGGAAAGAGACCCGGGGGCCATAGGTTTCACTAGTGGCTTCTCTCAAGATAGCATGTATTACGGTGGGTGAACAAATTACTGCCGGGCAATTGATAGAAAAGCGCATAGTTATGTAGTTATCTAAGGCAATGATCATGAATATAGTCATCACGTCCGTGTCAAGTAGACCGAAACGATTCCGCATCTATTACTATTACTCCACACTTCGACCGCTATCGAGCATGCATCTAGAGTATTAATTAAGTTCATAAGAACGGAGTAACACATTAAGCAAGATGACATGATGTAGAGGGATAAACTCAAGCAATATGATATAAACCCCATCTTTTTATCCTGGATGGCAACAATACAATACGTGCCTTGCTGCACCTGCTATCACTGGGAAAGGACACCGCAAGATTGAACCCAAAACAAAGCACTTCTCCAATTGCAAGAAAGATCAATCTAGTAGGCCAAACTAAACTGATAATTCGAAGAGATTTGCAAAGATATCAAATCATGCATATAAGAATTCAGAGAAGAACCAAATAATATTCATAGATAAACTTGTTCATAAATCCACAATTCATCGGATCTCGGCAAACACATCGCAAAAAATATTACATCGAATAGATCTCCAAGAGAATCGAGGAGAACCTTGTATTAAGAATCAAAGAGAGAGAAGAAGTCATCTAGATAATAACTATGGACCCGAAGATCTGTGGTCAACTACTCATGCTTCATCACGCACGCCGTGGGAGCGATGAGGCCGCCCAGCACCCCCGCGATGCTCGCCGTGCAGATGATGCACCCGCTCTGGCGCGGCAGCATCACGCACGCCGCGTGCTTAATCCCGGCGACGGCGGACCGGGCATTGGTGGCCATGGTGCGATCGAAGTCGGCGAGGTCGAGGGACCCGATGGGGTGCTTGGCCATCCGCCCGGTGACACCGGCGTGGTTGTACATGATGTCGAGCCGGCCGTGGCGCGCCACCGCGAGGTCGACGGCGGCGGCGATCTGCGCCTCGTCCGTGACGTCGCAGCAGGCATAGGCGACGTCCGGGCCGAGCTGGGCGGCGACGGCGTGCCCGAGGTCGTCCTGGATGTCGGTGAGGATCACCTTGGCGCCGTTCCTGACGAACTCCATGGCGGTCGCCTTGCCTATGCCGCTGGCGGCACCGGTGATCACGGCCACCTTCCCAGCCAACCTCTGGGAGTTTGCGGCCGTGGAGTAGCGGCAGTGACTAACGAAGCCATTTCCCATGCGACATCATATCGTGATATCAGAATGCCAAACAGGCCAGAGGTCCTAAGTCAATCCGCTCTTCTTCAGAATGCACCCAACGTACCTGAGCACGACCTGCATTGCTCGCAACATCCTGCTGATCTTGTTTCGTCCTCTGCGCTAGCTGCCGCTTCTCGTGGGCTCACTCGCCTGCTTCGTCGGTCCGTCCTCGTGTTCTCTTCGAGGATTAACGGCGTACAATTTATAGCAAAAACTTTGCGGAACAGTTGCAACCCCAGTCCATAATCAATTGCAACCTGGCATGTCTCCCTACTACACAGTACAGGTAACCATTGACTGACTAGCCATAATCTAGTGGCCGGGCAGGGTTGGGTAGCTGCGTGCCCCTGCGAATTTTCGTGAATATCGAGAGCATTGGTAACCACCACAAAAAAAACTAGCTAATCCATACACTCAAACACACGGTACGGAACGAGGTCTTTTTTTTGCATGAAAAATTCTGACCAATTCATCTTTATTTATGAGAGTACAACGAACACTAGAAATAATAAAAATTACATTCAAATTCATAATCCACCTAGCGGCGACTATAAGCACCGAAGCGAGCCGAAGGTGTGCCGCCGTCATCGCCCCTCCCACGCCAGAGCTGGGCAAAACATGTCATAGTAAACAGTCGGTAAGTCGTCCTACTAAGGCCCCTTATGACCAACGCAACAGAATAACAACAATTGTCGAGGAGAACTTTATTTCATTTTCAAGGAGCCGCCACTATCTCGCCTTCCTGAACAGGACACAAACCCTAATAAAACCTGAAGAAACATCTAAAAACGGAGCCCTCCCGCGTCAAGGGCCGGAATCCACCGCGCCCCCGTGGCCATAAGGGCTCCGGAGACGAAGCGGACCGACTGCGGCGCCGACGGGAAGCGGAGGAACCCTAACCTTTTCTTGGGGAGGAGGTGCATAAAACAAGATGGTTGTCACCCCCCGTTTTAATGATTAAATAAGCTATTGCATTATCTATGTTAGTAAACAGATGGGGCATGGAAATGCTATGTAACAAGAAACATTGCCATTACTTTTCGTGTAGAAACATTGTCACAAAGTTAAAATGAATTATATTTGTAAAAGTATTTTATTTATGTAAAAGAGTACAAGACATAAATATAGTCTCCACTTTGTACACTATTAGCAATGTACACATACCAAGATGTCAATGTGTCCAAGAAGCAATGTACACTTAGCAAGATGTCAACTTCATACCCTGGACTTTGAAGATACACTTACCACATCGGATAGAACTCCAAGAAGGTCAAGGAGAACATGGTATTGAAGGTCAAAGGGAGAGAAGAAGCCATCTAGCTACTAGCCATGGACCCATAGGTCTGTGGTGAACTACTTACGCATCACGGTAGGGCAGAAAGGTTGATGTAGAGGCCCTCCGTGATTGATTCCCCCTCCGGCAGAGTACTGAAAAAGGCCTTCAAATGGGACCGCGGAAGAACAGAAGCTTGCGGCGGCAAAATAAGTGTTTCAGGTGGCTCTATGTTGGTTTGAGAATATTTGTAAATTTATAGAGGTGGAATTAGGTCAAACGAAGTTGCGTGGGACCCACGAGCTCATGGGGCGGGCCTACCCCCTAGTGCATAGGTCTTCTGGCCTCCTCCTGAACGTTCTAGGGTCCCTTATGGTCCACAATAATACCGTAAAGTTTCATCGTGTTTGGACTTCATTTAGTATTGACTTTCCCAAAAGTAAAAAACAAGCAACAAATAGGAACTGACATTGGACACTGGGTTAATAGTTTAGTGCCAAAAATGATATAAATAGCATATAAATGCATATAAATCATCCAAGATTGATAATATAATAGCATTAAACAATCGAAAATTAGAGATACGCTGGAGACGTATCACCAGGTACCTAGGGTTATTTGCATCTGAATCAAATCCCTTTCTGTTTGGCTTGTAGTATGAGGGCTTGTTTAAGGGTCGTAGGGTAGTTGGTAGAGCTGTTGGAGCTTTGAGGATGTTAAAATTGACTTGCCTTCTGACAGAGCATGAAGTAAAAGTTAGTTTCCTGATGTTAGTTGATTGCTCCAATCTTCTAGCAATCCACATGACATCTTGTAGGTCTTTAGGTTTGTTGCATTTCAGATATGATTGATTCAGACAACCCAACGATAAAACTATCTATGTAATAATCATCAGGTAAACTTGGGTTTTCCCTTCTCATTAAGTTGAGAGCTCTCTCAAATTGTTCACTATATTACCCCCACTATTCCAGTTTGCACTAAGACATGTAAGTTCTTCACATTGTCAGCAAATCTATCTCCCAGTTACCTGCAGAATCTGTGCCATGGAAGTGTTTGTGCATTGGATCATGTGCCTCTACACCATTGATCCGCAGTTCCTTTCAGACATGAAACAACAAATTTGGTTCTATGTTCTAGAGATGTTCTTGCAGTATCATATTATTGTTCAGGTCTATATCCATTGTTCAACATCTTCTCCAACAAATTCAGGTATATTAAGTTTGGCCGATTTCACACTGACAATGCCTCTTATTCCCTCATGTGGACCATTGCTCATATGTCTCTCGGGTTTGTGGCCATTTCCCACTACTTCATCTTCACAAATGTATAGTTGGTTCTTGCCCATAGGGTGGGTTCCTGTATGGGTGTCTTGTGGTTTGCTCTGTAGGTTTTTCTGCGTCTGATTGGTCAGGGACAACATTAGTGACCAACTCATGATTTTTGGAGCTGAATGGTTGATGTCTCTTAACCAGGTGAAAGGCACATCTCTCTAGATGCATTTAGTAGTTTAGGTGTTCTAGGAGGTCTATTTACAGCCAATTTTTGTGTGCCTAAATTAGTCTATTATGCAAAGAACTATCAAAGTTTCATTGGATCTTGGAGAAACTGCCTTGGAAGTTGACAAAGTTCTAACTTCCTGAATGGGTGAACTCAATGAACTCCTGCTTATCAAAAATACAATGTTGTTGCCATTGTTGGACATCTAACTGTAAGGACTTGAGCTCATGGAGATCTTTGTCCGATGGTGGTTCCATGATTTAGTACGGGTTTATGGAAAGAAGAGCACTTTTGTACCTACTGAACAAGATCTGGGTGGGCAAGGAGGGGATTTTACAACCATGGAGTGGCAACCATACCTGCACAACAAGATCCAACTGCAGTGTAGTGCACTAGAAAGGGGGGGGATTTACCGATGTAGAAGTGTTCTTTAGTAACCACACCGCACCTAACCTACACTGGAAATGCCTGCCGCCGTCTGCCACAAGTTGTATCACCACCGTCGGGATCGTGTATCAAGGTGGAAGGATTTCACCGGCTAGCCGAAGTTCACCTTGCCACAAATCCATGGCGCCACCGAGGACATATGGCTTTGATATCAATTGTTAGGCTCTCACTCACTCATGAGCAAGTTACACACAAGATTTAGTCCTCGGTCCCAAATTCATAGGGGAATACTGACTAGGGTTATATTGCAAGAGGAAAGTAGAGGCCAACCACACTAGTGGCAGTTAGGGTTTACAACCCAATTACATTCGATGGCCTCTCCGAAGCGGATCCATGGCGGAGAATAGTTTACTGAAGGTAAGAGAAAGGCGACAACGACAAGATCGATATAGTTAAAAAGGTGCTAGCTAGTAACTTGAACATCATCCATAGGATGGACATGAGATGTCGACCATGCCTTGACTTAAGTGGCACGCGTATTGCTTCACCGTCTTCATCCAGGCTGCCCAATGACGATCCTGTGGCTCGAGGCAATTCTCAAAATAGAAACAACTAACTAAACTACTACAAATTTAGAAGGTTGAGCAATGATCATGATGGAAAGCGAAAACGCGGGAGTCAAAGTGGTAGCCCCTTTGGTGGTAATTCCACTCCGGCTCCAGCGAATGGGGGCTCGTCCTGATCACCACCGGCACTCTAGTGAGCCCTAGCCACACATGCGGCACAGACGAGTGCCCGACCTACGCAAGGCCACGGCCAAGAGGCAGAAAGAGGGAGCAAACCGCGAAGGACGAGGGTTACCAGTGGTAAGTGACATCTAGGTGAGTTATTTACCTATGATATATCAAAAAATTATGCAATTTTCCTATAATGTATTCTTAATTAACGAGTTAATTGCTATTTTATCTCTTGTTTTTATTTACTTCTATGATCCATGAAATATTGGTGCATATATTGCACATGCCATTTATCCAAATATATGATACTTGTGGTGTTTGATGGACCAAAGGGAATTTTGGACTATGGGTTGCCCAGGCTTTGACAATTCGCTGGCTCCGCGTCTAGGAGGAGAATTGAAGGGGAAAAGGAGGCAAATGAGAAGCTAGAGAACTCACTATATGATGAGATATACGGTGAGATGTGAGCTCAATTATTGCCCAGTAATGCCGCTGGTGAGCACGGCTAGGGCATGCCACATGTAAATGGGCCCATGGTGGGGCATGACATCACATATAATTAGTGTGCAAGTCAACATGCATGCCACTAGTACATATAATACGAGTGACATGTCCCTTGAAATAGGCTTTCGCCCCGGTTTATAAATAAAGCCATTGGCAAATAATTATCAGTGGCGTTTTCTTTCTGATATACTGGTATTTTGATATGTTACCATTGCCATGTGCCACATGTAAGTGCGTGTACAATGATGCTGTTTTAGAAGTGTCATGATAAGATAAAAGTTGAGGTCAAGAAGTGAGAAACCATAAGAAAAGACTTGTTTTCTTATAATTAAGAGATGATATGTTAAGAACAATTGTCTCACCGTATATTTAGGAACATCAGTTACTAGAGATAAGAGAAAAAGCAATTCACTGAACATATTATTTTTTATTGCCTTCTCTAAATTATGTGACAGGCTTAAGATTAAAAAAACTGCTTGATCAACCACTATAAAACGTAAGTCGCAAAGAAAAAAAGGCCCGCTATAAAACATATTGGCACGCACATGAAAATGGGCACGGGCATGTATGGGAGCCTGATGCTAGCACAAAATTTCGATCAGAAGTGCCAAAATTCTGGTAGAGAGGTTTTGAAGATTGACATGTATGTGATGCACGCCAAGCACTTCCGCCAAAAGTACTAAAACTGCCAAATTACTGCTGGTGGAGCAGGTTTATAGTTAAATAAAAGACAACCTTTACAGTGAACACATCGATTACTGCCAAATTACTGGTGGAGCAGGTTTATGGTCTAACCAAACGCATCCGTTAGTCTTATTATAGCGCACAGATGTGTAGGAGTACTACAGTACATCTCAATAATTCATCGAGCAATCATGCCCGTTGCCAGCTTGAAGCAGAGGAGCACCCTCCTTGTCTTAGGAGCAATGCAGGCATACGATGAATCCTTATACGAAGTTGTACGAACACTGCTCAATCACCCTCCGATCAAAAATCGTACGCAGAGCAATTTCGTCCTGGCAATGGCTTGCTGCGGCATCCGCCCGGCCTGCCCGCATGCGCCTGTTCATGCACGACGTGCTCACCGGCCCGGGCGCCACGGCGGTCGAGCTCGGGAACGGCACGGGTTCGTCGCTTTTTGGGGGCGAGCCGCTGCTGCGGTTCAGGCAGGTGGTGGTGATCGACGACGCGCTGACGGAGGGGCCGAACCCGGCCTCCAGGCTCGTGGGGCGCGCGCAGGGGATGTACGTCTTCGCGTCCATGCACGACCCGGCGTTGCTCTTATGCATGAATGTGATGCTCACGGCAGGGCCGTACTCCGGAAGCACCTTCACCGTTGTCGGCCGCGACAACATCGTCGAGCCACTGCGGGAGCTGTCGGTGGTGGGCGGCACCGGGAGGTTCAGGATGGCGACGGGGTACGTGCTTTGGAGGACGGCGAGCTGGCAGCTACGCAAGAACGCCGTTCTCGATCTGGACGTGTTTATCCACGCCCACGCCCACGCACATGCATGATGGACGCCATTGGTCGCCTTAGACGCAATAATTCTATACCTACGTACACTTACGCATCCTATTTATGCCTTTTTTTGTTTTTTTTCACATATTAGTTTTATTTTATGAAAAAACTAACATCGCCCATACGTCTTCATCATCATTTATTTTGCCACGTATGAATAGATGACATCAGCAGAAATCTTTTTATTTTCGGTTTAAAAATATTTTATCTCCTAATTAAAAAATTGAATTAAAAATCTGTTTTCATCATTAAATCCGTCTCGACGAGATCTTCAAAACTTGACACCATGTTGATATGTATCGACGATGTTTTTTGCTCAAAAGTTGCCATGATGTTTACACTGTAGTTGCCATAGTGCTTAAACTAAAGTTGCAATGTGACAATTTTAGTTTGTAGAGCATGGCAATTTTAGTTTTTTGATGATGGCAATTCCAGTACTTTGACCATGATTTTTTTTGTATAAACCATGGCAATTTTAAGTACATGTATCATGGCAATTTTAGTTTATGATGCATGGCAAGTCTAGTTTCTTAATTCCCGTTTAATAGTATGTCAAAATTTACTTTTAAATGTAGAAGAAAATAGCTGAAACCTATCATGACAACTTCAGTCCAAATATCATGACAATTCATGTGCAATAAACATGGCAACTTTTAACAAAAAAATAATCATCGAAATATATTGATATCTAGTTTCGAAGATCTCGTCGCGAGGGATTTAATGGTGAAAACGGATCTTCAATCGGATTTTTTATTTAAGAGATAAATCATTTTAAAAACTGAAAATCCAAAAAAATTCTCACATACATGCATGCGGTGACGTGGTGCAGTCTGCGTGTTATAGGACGTGTGGGCGGGTTTGGCTCCCACCACACGTGGAAAAAAAATTCTATGAGAACAGGTCTCACGGATTAGCAGGTGAGACCCATCCTGATGGATGACACGTGGCATTCACAAATCACAAAGCACGCACCCCACACCCACCTGAAATCAGGGGGAAAGATTAGATGCTTTGTGATTTGTGAATGCCATGTGTCATCCATCAGAATGGGTTTCACGTGCATTATATGAGACCTGGTCTCATATAATTTTGCCCCACACGTGTTGGCGTTAGCGTTGTCCTTATTTTAAGTCAAACTTCATAAAATTTGACTAAGTATAGATACTACTTATTAAAAATAAAAAGAAGTGGATGGAATACTACCGCTGAAACTTTAAATTTAGTAAATTGTGTGTGTGTGTGGTTTCTAGTGCACCGAACTCCCATAGCATATTTTAAAATGTTCGGGAAATTTAGAAAAAATGGCACATCTAGAGAGCATCAATGTATGTTGCTACCAAATTTCAAATCAAAGTTTATAACATGCTCCTTCCGTCACATAATATAAGAGTGTTTGTACATTAGTGCAGTGTAAAAAACACTCTAATATTATGGGACGGAGGGAGTAACTCAAAGAACAAAAATGATAAATTCAACACTAAATAGTACATAACATAGATCGGGCTTCTGATTTTGTCAATTATCACATTGATGTTAAATTTTTCATTCTTGTGTCTCGGGCAATGTTTCGAACTTTGATATGAAATATGTTAACAAAATACATTAACATTGTGTCAATGTTCTAGATTTTTCTTCTTCAGATTTTTCCAAACTTTTTAAAATATGCTACGGCATCCGGTGTGTACCAGTAGCATTACAAGGGTGGGTGCACCGGATACATTCATGTGGTGGGGAGGGGGGGGGGTAGCATTTTCTCTACCTTATTACCATGTTTTTTTCTAGTAAAACAGTGGCCTACACACGTGACATCTCCATTTATCAGTTTTATGATTTGTACAAGAAATAAGAACATGTACCATGAGACTTAGAAGTAAATGCATTTACAAGTTTTTCGCTAATGTTACAACTTTATAATTACCATGGTTAATATGAATGTTGTTTTTCCCTTAATGAAAAATCTAACCAACCTCGAGACTCCCAAAGAATGCATCTAATTGCTTATATAACTCAATGTATGTACTTGCGCTTTTTAATATTATTGCCGTGTTTTCTGTTTATAAAATTGAAGCATGCCAAGCCCTAATAAATTACAAACTTCATCATACGAGCATAAAATATTATCCCCTATTCAACTGTCTATAACACAATAGTCGTGTCCCCTAAATTGTCCGGTGAAATGAATGTGATTGGTGGGGATGAAGAGAGAAAGAGAAAAGAAAAATAAGTAAATAATTGATAACCCACAAGTGTAGGGGATCGCAACAGTTTTTGAGGGTAAAGTATTCAACCCAAATTTAGTACTTCGACAAAGGGGAGCCAAAGAATACTCTTAAGTATTAGCAGTTGAGTTGTCAATTCAACCACATCTGGAAACTTAGTATCTGCAGCAAGGTAATTTAGTAGCAAGGTAATACGGAAATAGTGGTAACAACAATAAAAGTAACGGTAGTGTTTTTGTAGTTTTTGTAACAGTAGCAGCGGAAAAATAAATAAGCAACAAGCAATATGTGAAAAGCTCATAGGCATTGGATCGGTGATGGATAATTATGTCAGATGCGATTCCTCATGTAAAAGTTATAACCTAGAATGACACATAACTAGCTCCAGTTCATCAATGTTATGTAGGCATGTATTCCGAATATATTCATACGTGTTTATAGAAAAGAACTTGCATGACATCTTTTTTCCTACCCTCCCGTGGCAGCGGGGTCCTAATGGAAACTAAGGGATATTAAGGCCTCCTTTTAATAGAGTACCAGACCAAAGCATTAACACATAGTGAATACATGAACTCCTCAAACTACGGTCATCACCGGGGGTGGTCCCGACTATTGTCACTTTGGGGTTGCCGGATCATAACACATAGTAGGTGACTATTGACTTGCAAGATAGGATCAAGAACACACATATATTCATGAAAACATAATAGGTTCAGATCTGAAATCATGGCACTCGGGCCCTAGTGACAAGCATTAAGGAAGGCAAAGTCATAGCAACATCAATCTTAGAACATAGTGGATACTAGGGATCAAACCCTAACAAAACTAACTCGATTACATGGTAAATCTCATCCAACCCATCACTGTCCTGCAAGCCTACGATGGGATTACTTTACTCACGCACGGCGGTGAGCATCGTGGAATTGGTGATGGAGGAATGTTGATGATGACGATGAAGACGATCTCCCCTCTCCGGAGCCTCGAACGGATTCCAGATCAGCCCTCCCGAGAGAGATTAGGGCTTGGCGGCGGCTCTGTATCGTAAAAAGCGATAATTCTTCCTTTCTGACTTTTTCTCCCCGAAAGTGAATATATGGAGTCGGGGGATCATCGGTGGAGCAACAGGGGGCCCACGAGACAGGGGGCCCAGGGGGAGGGGGCGCGCCCCCCACCCTTGTGGACAGGGTGTGGGGCCCCTGGCTTGGTTTTTTCCGCATATATTTTTTATATATTCCAAAATAATTCTCTGTTGAATTTCAGGTCATTCCGTGTATTTCTGCACAAAAATAACACCATGGCAATTCTGCTGAAAACAACGTCAGTCCGGGTTAGTTCCATTCAAGTCATGCAAGTTAGAGTCCAAAACAAAGGCAAATGTGTTTGGAAAAGTAGATACGTTGGAGACGTATCAACTCCCCCAAGTTTAAACCTTTGTTTGTCCTCAAGCAATTCGGTTGATAAACTGAAAGTGATAAAGAAAAACTTTGACAAACTCTGTTTGCTCATGTTGTTGTTCTAAATATGTAAAGCCAGCATTCAAGTTTTCAGCAAAGATTATGAACTAACCACATTAACAATAACTTTCAGATCTCATGTCTACTCATATAAATGGCATAATCAACTAGCGAGCAATAATAATAAACCTCGGATGACAACACTTTCTCAATAAAATCATAATATGATATAACAAGATGGTATCTCGCTAGCCCTTTCTGAGACCGCAAAACATAAATGCAGAGCACCTTTAAAGATCAATGGCTGACTAGACATTGTAATTCATGGTAAAAGAGATCCAGTCATAATCATACTCAATGCAAATTCATAGCAATACATGCAAATGACAGCGGTGCTCTCCAACTGGTGCTCTTTAATAAGAGGATGATGGTTCAACATAAAAGTAAATATATAGGCCCTTCGCAGAGGGAAGCAGGGATTTGTAGAGGTGCCATAGCTCAATTTTTAAATAGAGATGAATAGTATTTTGAGCGGCATACTCTCATTGTCAACATAACAACCAAGAATCTCGATATCTTCCATGCTACACACATTATAGGCGGTTCCCAAATAGAATGGTAAAGTTTATACTCCCCCAACCACCAACAAGCACACTCCACGGCTAGCCCGAAACAACGGGTACCGTCCAAACCAGCAACAGTCATTGGGGAGTTTTGTTTAATTATTATGATTTGAGCATGGGACTGGGCATCCCGGTTACCAGCCATTTTCTCATGAATGATGAGCGGAGTCCACTCATCGTGAGAATAACCCACCTAGCATGGAAGATATAGACAACCCTAGTTGATACATGAGCTGTTCGAGCATACAAAACAGAATTTTATTTGAAGGTTTAGAGTTTGGCACATACAAATTTACTTGGAACGGCAGGTAGATACCGCATATAGGAAGGTATGATGGACTCATATGGAATAACTTTGGGGTTTATAGAAGTGGATGCACAAGCAGTATTCCCGCTTAGTATAGGTGAAGGTTAGAAAGGGACTGGGAAGCGACCAGCTAGAGAGCTACAACAGTCATGAACATGCATTAAAATTAATCAACAATGAATGTAAGCATGAGTAGGATATAAATGACCATGAACATAAATATCGTGGAGGCTATGTTGATTTGTTTCAACTACATGCGTGAACATGTGCCAAGTCAAACCACTTGAATCGTGAGGATACCACCATATCATACCACATCACAACCATTTTAATATCATGTTGGCACGCAAGATAGACCATTATAAACTCCTAGCTAATTAAGCATGGCATGAGCAGCTATAATATCTAATTGTCATTGCAAGCATGTTTCATGCATAACAAACTGAATCAGGAACGATGAACTATCATATTTATAAAAACAAGAGAGGTCGAGTTCATACCAGCTTTTCTCATCTCAATTGGTTCATCATATATCGTCATTATTGCCTTTCACTCGCACGACCGAACGGTGTGGATAATAATAATAGTGCACATGCATTGGACTAAGCTGGAATCTGCAAGCTTTTAATATAAGGGAGAAGACAAAGTAATATGGCTCAAGGTTAAATCAACAATAAAGCATATGAGAGCCACTAAACATTTTCATCATGGTCCTCTCTTGACCCCCAAAAGAAAGAAAAGAAACTATTTACACGAGAAAGCTCCCAACAAGCAAAAGAAGAATGATAATTCTTTTTGGGTTTTCTTTTAATTACTACTACCACATGCATGGGAAGCAAACTAGCTAAAAACTACAATTTTTTTGTTTTCTTAAGGTTTTTTCTAACACACAAGAAAAATACGAAGAAAAGAATTGAAACTAGCATGGATAGTACAATGAAAGAGTGTGAGCGCCGACTACTGGAATAAGTGTGTGAACATGAATGTAATGTCGGTGAGAAATACGTACTCCCCCAAGCTTAGGCTTTTGGCCTAAGTTGGTCTATGGCCAATATTGGCCTAATGGATATCGAAAGTCATAGTTGGGGTTGTATTGAGATGCAGCGGCTACTGCCTGGTGAGCTGCATCCTGGAGACGAGTTGCTCTCATTGTCTCCTTATACTCATTTGCCTCCTCCCTGGTTATAATATATCTCCCTTTTGCCTGAATCACAAAGAAGGTAGGAGCAGGGAGAGCAATATGAATAGTGTGATGCCTGTCAAAGATTAGTCGATACTGGAGGGATTGTTCATCCCTCTCTACAAACCGATGGCTAACCATATCATTATAATCTAAATAGGCAGGTGGTAATAGTTCATCATTTTCATGTATAGGCACACCAAGACGATGGGCTATGCGAGTGGCATAAATCCCACGAAATAAATCTCCATTTAAACCATTATGATGTAACCTACGTGCAACAATGGCCCCCAAATTATATTGTCTATCACCTAATACCGCACTCTTGAGAACACTAAGATTCGGGACACACATGTGGCAAGCCTCATCTTTACCGTTGATGCATCTACCAATGAAGAGAGGAAAATAATGTATAGAAGGAAAATGAATGCTTCCTATGGTAGCTTGTGTGATCTCTCTAGATTCCCCCACAGTGATACTAGCAAGGAAGTCTTTATATTCAGATTTGCGAGGTTCACTAATATTACCCCACCGCGGGAGCTTACAAGCATCATTAAAATCTTCTAGGTCCATGGTATAAGATTTATCATAAAGATCAAACAGGACAGTGTGAGAGTTTCGTGAAGATGTAAATTTAAACCTTCTAACAAAGGTATCAGTTAAGTAATGGTACTGAGGGCACTTGTCTAGCATGAAGCCCTCGAGGTCACCATTACGCACATATGCATCAAACTCCTCCTTAATGCCTGCCCGAACCATAAACTCCTCTGACGGCCATTCACAAGGCCGCACTTGAGCTTCCCTAGGTAATTCATCGTCCGGCCCACGCATCACGAGCCTTGGTCCTTGCTTCCTTGAGGAACCACCTTGGAAGATTTTCCTATGCATTTTTCTGAAATGTTCTGAAATTTTTAGTAACTCAAGATAAAAGTGAACCAAACTCAACAAGATTGATAGCAACTACCCCTACAAGTGTCTAGAGACTATATCATGCATTATAACTACTTGGGACCAAAGAAATTTGACATGCAAGCTCAAGAACAAGGTCACCACAACAGCAAAAATTTGCAATAAATAAAGCACTAGAACAAAAACTAATTGGACCAAAGGAGGAGTCACATACCAGGGAACAATCTCCCCAAACAGTTTTGTGAATGGAGCTTTGAGCAAGGAGATCGAAAATGGCAGCAAGATGAGCTAGAACTCGTGCTTGAGCTGGATAGTGATTTTTTCGGGAGGAAGAAGGAGTGTGGGTGCATGAATAAGTGGAGGGGAGCCACGTGGCAGGGGGCGCGCCCAGTGAGGGTGGGCGCGCCCTGGACCCTCGTGGCCATGTGCTGACTCCCCCTGCTGTGTTCTCTGTGCCAAACATTCTCAAATATTCTAGAAAAAAATCATATTTCATTTTCAGGGCATTTGGAGAACTTTTATTTTCGGGGTATTTTTTATTGCACGGATAAGTCTGGAAACAGACATAAAATACTATTTTTGCTTTATTAATCTAATTAACAGAAAATAAAAGGAGGATACAGAAAGTTGTGCTATCTAGATTCACCCATCTCATGCTAATCAAAAGGAGTCCATTAACAAGGTTGATCAAGTCTTGTTAATAAAAAATCTTCCCGAATAACACGAAACCGGAGAATTTTCGAATAACACTAGGTTACCTCAATGGGGATATGTATGTCCCCAACAATAAGAATATCATATTTCTTCTTGACAGTAGGAAGAGGAAGTTCAAAACCTCCAATAGTAATAGTTGAATTTTTTCCAGTAGAATTGATACTGTGGACCTGAGGCTGTTTCCTCGGAAAGTGTACCGTATGCTCATAACATTGACATGAAAAGTGACATTGCCTTTGTTGGAATCAATAACAGCCCCCGCAGTATTCAAAAAGGGTCTACCAAGGATAATAGACATACTATCGTCCTCGGGAATATCAAGGATAACAAAGTCCGTTAGAATAGTATCATTTGCAACCACAATAGGCACATCCTCACAAATACCGACGGGTATAGCAGTTGATTTATTGGCCATTTGCAAAAATATTTCAGTAGGTGTCAACTTACTCAGGTCAATTCTCAATATAAAGAGAGAGGCATAACACTAGCACCGGCTCCAAGATCACATAAAGCAGATTTAACATAGTTTCTCTTAATGGAGCAAGGTATAGTAGGTACTCTTGGATCTCCTATTTTATTAGGTATTCCACCCTTAAAAGTGTAATTGGCAAGCATGGTGGAAATTTCTACTTCAGGTATTTTTCTTTTATTGGTAATAATATCTTTCATATACTTAGCATAATAATTTGTTTTAAGCATATCAGTCAAACGCATACGCAAAAAGATAGGTCTAATCATTTCAGCAAAGCGCTCAAAATCCTCATCATCCTTTTTCTTGGATGGGTTAGGAGGAAAAGGCATGGGTTTCTGAACCCATGGTTCTCTTTCCTCATCGTGCTTCCTAGCAACAAAGTCTCTCTTATCATAACGTTGATTCTTTGATTGTGGGTTATCAAGATCGACAACAGGTTCAATCTCTACATCATTATCATTGCTAGGTTGAGCATCATCAAGAACATCATCATTAAAATTATCACTAGGTTCATGTTCATTACCAGATTATGTCTCAGCATCAGAAACAGAGATATCATTGGGATTCTCAGGTGTGTCAGCTATAGGTTCACTAGAAGCATGCAAAGTCCTATCATTTTTCTTTTTCTTCTTCTTAGAAGAACTAGGTGCATCTAAATTAGCTCTCTGAGAATCTTGCTCAATTCTCTTAGGGTGGCCCTCAGGATACAAAGGTTCCTGAGTCACTTTACCACCTCTAGTTGCAACTCTAACAGCATGGTCATTATTCTTACTATTTAATTCATTGAGTAAATCATTCTGAGCCTTAAGTACTTGTTCTACTTGAGTGGTAACCATAGAAGCATGTTTACTAATGAGTTTCAATTCACCTTTAACTCTAGACATATAATCACTCAAACGTTCCATCATATAAGCATTACGTTGCAATTGTCTACCAACATAAGCATTGAAGTTTTCTTGTTTCACAATAAAATTATCAAACTCATCTAAGCATTGGCTAGTAGACTTATAACGAGGAATATCACCTTCATCAAATCTATAAAGAGAATTTACCTTTACTACCTCTGTCGGCTTATCAAGACCATGTATTTCTTCAATAGGTGGTAAATTCTTAACATCTTCAGCTTTAATACCTTTTTTTCATAGATTTCTTTACCTCTTGCATATCTTCACGACTAAGAAAAAGAACACCCCTTTTCTTCGGAGTTGGCTTAGGGGCTGGTTCAGGAATTGTCCAATTACTTTCATTGGTCAACATATTATTCAATAGCAATTCAGCTTGATCAACTGTTCTTTCCCTGAAAACACAACCAGCACAACTCTCCAGGTGGTCTCTGGAAGAATCGGTTAGTCCAATATAAAAGGCATCAAGTATTTCATTCCTCTGAAGAGGATGATCAGGCAAAGCATTAAGTAATTGGAGAAGCCTCCCCCAAGCTTGTGGGAGATTCTCTTCTTCAATTTGCACAAAATTATATATTTCCCGTAAGGCAGCTTGTTTCTTATGAGCGGGAAAATATTTAGCAGAGAAGTAATAAATCATATCCTCGGGACTACGCACACAACCAGGATTAAGAGAATTAAACCATGTCTTAGCATCACCCTTTAACGAGAACGAAAATAACTTAAGGATATATTAATAACGAATCTTTTCCTCATTGGTAAAGAGGGTGGCTATATCATTCAACTTAGTAAGATGTGCCACAACAGTTTCAGATCCATAGCCATGGAAAGGATCAGATTCAACCAAAGTAATTAACTCAGGAAACATAGAAATCATAATCCTTATCACTAACAAAGATATGTGAAGTAGCAAAAGCAGGATCATATTTCATTCTAGCATTCAAATACTTTTCTTTTAGCTTAGCTTATAATTTATTAAGATCATATCTATCATTGCATGCAAGAAATTCTCTAGCAATTTCTTCATCCATAATATAATTGATAACCTACAAGTGTAGGGGATCGCAACGGTTTTCGAGGGTAAAGTATTCAACCCAAATTTGTTGATTCGACACAAGGGGAGCCAAAGAATACTCCTAAGTATTAGTAGCTGAGTTGTTAATTCAACCACACCTGGAAACTTAGTATCTGTAGCAAGATAGTTTAGTAGCAAAGTAATATGATAGTGGCGGTAGCAGCAATAAAAGTAACGATAGTGTTTTTGTAGTTTTTTTGTAATAGTAGCAATGGAAAAGTAAATAGCAACTAGCAATATAGGTAAAGCTCGTAGGCATTGGATCGGTGATGGGAAATTATGCCGGATGCAATTCATCATATAGAAGTTATAACCTAGGGTGATACAGAACTAGCTCCAATTCATCAATGTAATGTAGGCATGTATTCCAAATATAGTCATACGTGCTTATGGAAAAGAACTTGCATGACATCTTTTGTCCTACCCTCCTGTGGCAGCGGGGTCCTATTGGAAACTAAGGGATATTAAGGCCTCCTTTTAATAGAGTACCGAACCAAAGCATTAACACATAGTGAATACATGAACTCCTCAAACTATGGTCATCACCGGGAGTGGTCCCGATTATTGTCACTTCGGGGTTGCCGGATCATAACACATAGTAGGTGACTATAGACTTGCAAGATAGGATCAAGAACACACACATATATTCATGAAAACATAATAGGTTCAGATCTGAGATCATGGCACTCGGGCCCTAGTGACAAGCATTAAGCATAGCAAAGTCATATCAACATTAATCTCAGAACATAGTGGATACTAGGGATCAAACCCTAACAAAACTAACTCGATTACATGATAGTCCCATCCAACCCATCACCGTCCAGCAAGCCTATGATGGAATTACTGACACATGGCGGTGCGCATCATGGAATTGGTGATGGAGGAAGGTTGATGATGACGATGGCGACGATCTCCACTCTCCGGAGCCCCAAACGGACTCCAGATCAGCCCTCCCGAGAGAGATTAGGGCTTGGCGGCGGCTCCGTCTCGTGAAACGCGATAATTCCTTCTCTCTCATTTTTTTCTCCCCGAAACAGAACATATAGGATCTGGGGGTACGTCGGTGGAGCACCAGGGGGCCCACGAGGCAGGGGGCGCGCCCTGGGCAGGGGGCGCGCCCTGGGCAGGGGGCGCGCCCCCACCCTCGTGGATAGGCCCAAGGCCCCCTGGTGTGGATCTTCTTGCAGGTATTTTTTATATTTTTCGAAATAATTCTCCGTTAATTTTTAGGCGATTCCGAGAACTTTTTATTCTGCACAAAAACAACACCATGGCAGTTCTGCTGAAAACAGCGTCAGTCCGGGTTAGTTCCATTCAAATCATGCAAGTTAGATTCCAAAACAAGGGCAAAAGGGTTTGGAAAAGTAGATACGTTGGAGACGTATCAACTCCCCCAAGCTTAAACCTTTGCTTGTCCTCAAGCAATTCAGTTGATAAACTGAAAGTGATAAAGAAAAACTTTGACAAACTCTGTTTGCTCTTGTTGTTGTAAATATGTAAGCTAGCATTCAGGTTTTCAACAAGATCATGAACTAGCCATATTCACAATAACTTTCAGGTCTCAAGACTACTCACATCAATGGCATAATTAACTAGCGAGCAATAATACTAAACCTCGGATGACAACACTATCTCAAAATAATCATGATATGATATAACAAGATGGTATCTCGCTAGCCCTTTCTAAGGCCGCAAAACATAAATGCAGAGCACCTTTAAGGATCAAGGACTGACTAGACATTGTAATTCATGGTAAAAGGGATCCAGTCATGATCATACTCAATGCAAATTACTAGTAATACATGCAACGACAGAGGTGCTCTCCAACTGGTGCTCTTTAATAAGAGGATGATGACTCTGCATAAAAGTAAATAGATAGGCCCTTCGCAAAGGGAAGCAAGGATTTGTAGAGGTGCCAAAGCTCGATTTTTAAATAGAGTTGAATAACATTTTGAGTGGTATACTTTCTTTGTCAACATGACAACTAAGAATCTCGATATCTCCCATGCTACGCACATTATAGGCGGTTCCCAAATAGAATGGTAAAGTTTATACTCCCCCAACCACCAACAAGCACACTCCATGGCTAGCCCGAAACAACGGGTACCGTCCAAACCAGCAACAACCCCGGGGGAGTTTTATTTAATTATTATGATTTTGAGCATGGGACTGGGCATCCTGATTACCAGCCATTTTCTCATGAATGATGAGCGGAGTCCACTCATCGTGAGAATAACCCACCTAGCATGGAAGATATAGACAACTCTAGTTGATACATGAGCTGTTCGAGCATACAAAACAGAATTTCATTTGAAGGTTTAGAGTTTGGCACATAAAAATTTACTTGGAACGGCAGGTAAATACCGCATATAGGAAGGTATGGTGGACTCATATGGGATAACTTTGGGGTTTATGGAAGTGGATGCACAAGCAGTATTCCCGCTTGGTACAGATGAAGGTTAGAAAGAGACTGGGAAGCGACCAGCTAGAGAGCAACAACGGTCATGAACATGCATTAAAATTAATCAACAATGAAAGCAAGCATGAGTAGGTTATAAATCACCATGAACATAAATATCGTGGAGGCTATGTTGATTTGTTTCAACTACATGCGTGAACATGTGCCAAGTCAGATCACTTAAATCGTTCAAAGACGGATACCACCCATCATACCACATCACAACCATTTTAATATCATGTTGCCACGCAAGATAGACCATTATAAACTCTCAGCTGATTAAGCATGGCATAAGAAGCTATGATCTCCAATTGTCATTGCAAGCATGTTTCATTCATAACAAGCTAAATCGGGAACGATGAGCCATCATATTTAGTTATTTACAAAAACAAGAGAGGTCGAGTTCATACCTGCTTTTCTCATCTCAATTAGTTCATCATATATCATCCTTATTGCCTTTCACTCGCACGACCGAACGGTGTGTATAATAATAATAGTGCACGTGCATTGGACTAAGCTGGAATGTGCAGGCAATTGATGCAAGAGAGAACACAAGGTAATATGGCTCAAGGTTAAATCAACAACAAAGCATATGAGAGCCACTAAACATTTTAATCATGGTCTTCTACTCTTAACCCCTAAAGAAAAGAAAAGAAACTATTTACATGGGAAAGCTCCCAACAAGCAAAAGAAGAATGAGAAATCTTTTTGGGTTTTCATTTTTAACTACTACTACAACCAAAGAAAGTAAACTAGCTAGAAGCTACAACTAATATATTTTTTGTTTTTCTGGGTTTTTCTAGCACACAAGAAAAAGTCTAAGAAAAAGAAATTGAAACTAAGCATGGATGGTACAGTGAAAGAGTGTGAGCACCGACAACTAGAATAAGTGTGAACATGAATGTAAGTCGGTGAGAAACACGTACTCCCCCAAGCTTAGGCTTTTGGTCTAAGTTGGTCTATGGCCAGTATTGGCCTGACGAATATCCAAAGTTGTAGTTGGGGTCATACTGAGACGCAGCAGATGCTGCATGCTGAGCTGCAGCTTGAAGGCGGGCTGCCCCCGTCATGTTATAATAAGCATTTCCCTCCTCCATAGTTATAGTGTATCTCCCTTTTTCCTGAAAGTTAAACAAAGTAGGGGCAGGAAGAACAATAGGGATGGCATGCTGCCTGTTAAAGATTAGTCAATATTTGAGGGTTTGATTATCCTAATCTATAAACCGGTGACTAGTCATAGCATGGCAGTCTAAATAAGCAGGTGGTAAGGGTTCATCATTCATGTGCACAGACACACCAAGAAAGCGGGCTATGCGGGTAGCATAGACCCAAACAAATAAATCTCCATGCAACCCATTATGGTGTAGTCTACGTGCAACAATGGCTCCCAAGTTATATTGCCTATCAAATAGTATGGCACTGATAACCCTCAACCGTAAGGGATCAAGATAGTCTTCGCGGGTAAGAATAACCCAATTTATTGATTCGACACACGGGGAGCCAAAGAGTATTTATAAGCTTTAACAGTTGAGTTGTCAGTTCAACCGCACTTGAAATATACTAACTTGCAACAAAAGATAAGTGGTAACAGTGATATGATAGTGATGATAGTAATAGTAAAAGTAAATGGCAAAGGTAAATAGCAACAGTAGATGGCAAAGTAAATAGCAAAAGTAGCGACTAGTAACAAGCAGGATTTAAAATACTGTAGGCTAGGGAGATGGATGGTTGGGCACTGCATGGATGAGATAGTTTCTAACTTGGGGCACGGCACACAGAAAAGTAATGATCATCTAGGCAAATATCAAACATTAGGCATGTATCCCGTAGGTAGTTGTACGTGCTTGCAATAAGAACTTGCACAACATCTTTTGTCCTACCATCCCGCTACGAACGGGGCCAAAAGGAACTAATGGATATTAAGGTGCTCCTATCAAAGAGCACCGGAACAAAGCAATGAACTCAATGGATACATGTAATCCTCAAACTACGGACCATCCCCTTTGGTGTCCCAAGCTGTCACTTTTGGGATCGCCGGTTCCGAACCGTAACAGGTGCATACAACTCATAGATAGGATCAAGAACACAAATATATTCATGCAAACACATATGGTTCAGATCTGAAATCATGGCACTCGGGCCCTAAGTGTCAAGCATTAAGAATAACAAGTTGTAGCAAAGATGATAAACACCATACTAGATGATAGGCAACATGCCCCCAACAATCTGATAAACTATTACATGATCTAACTCATCCAATCCCTACCATCCCCTTCGCCTACAGCAGGGGAATTACTCACACATGAAGGGGGAAGTCATGGAAGGATGATGGAGTGGTGATGATGATGACGATGGCGACGATCTCCCCTCTCCGGAGGCCAATTTAGCCTCCAGATTAGCCCTCCCGAAGAAGAACAGAGGGTGGCGGCGGCTTCGCGACGAAAAACAGCGAAAGGACTTCTCATCTGGGGTTTCTGCGTCGGGAGGAAAAATACGGGCTAAAGTAGGGCACCAAGGGGTGTGGGGCCCACCCAGGCGCCCCCCGGCGCGGCCCAGGGGGGGGCGCCCACAGGGCGCCTGGGCACCCCCTGGCCCCCCTCTGGCCCCACTTCTGACGCATGGTTCCTTCGGGTGCGTGGATTTTCTGTGAATTTTTGTGGATTTTTCTGAGATAGTTAAAAATCCGTTTTCCTGCACACAAATAAACCATACAGGCAGCTCTGCTGAAAACAGCGTCAGTCCGGGTTAGTTTAGTCCAAATCATGGAAGAATGAGGTCAAAACAATATCAAAAGTGTTTGGAAAAGTAGATACGTTTGAGACGTATCAACTCCCCCAAGCTTAGCATATTGCTTGTGCTCAAGCAATTCAGTTCAATGAACTGGACGCGACAAATAAAACTTTGACAAACTCTTTTGCTTCATTAGATGTATATAAGCATGTACTACAAAAAGGGTTTAGCAAGTATTGAAACAGTACTTATGAGAACAATGCAAGGAGCAATCCTTCTTTCAAGTGACCAGTCACAAATAATTAAGAGTAAATAATATACTACTGAAAATCAAGACAAGATCACATTGCACATAGCTTGAGCATATTAAGGTGGTATCTCGCTAGCCTCCATGAGTGAAGCAAAACATAAATGCAGAGACTCCTCCAGAGTTTTAAAGGAGACTAGAGCTAAGAATTTCAGAATAAATCATATCACAAGTATGCAGAAGACAATGTAATACTTTGGGACAATGCACATTACACTCAGAATGACAATTATGCTCTCCTAGTCAGTGCTTTGAAGAAAGAAGGTGAGACTCTCGAACCGTGGCTTTTATTGGCAAAGTTGAAAACCCGTGATCGGAAACAAAAACTAAACATGTACCAGAGCTCTTGGTTTTTAAAACAGAAGTAAATGTGTTTTGAGAGGTGCATATTTCTTCAACGAATGCTAGCAGATAACTCAATCACTTTTTAAGCTAGACAAGTCTCGAGGAACGGCTCCCGCATGAGGACGATCAAATCCTCTTAATCTCCTTTGTTTATCACTGCCAAAGTTTTCTGATTTCTCATGAACAAAGCGTGAAGGAGGGTTTGTTTGTTATATTATCTTTTCGAGCCGGGCGCACTCAATGCCAGTTCCTTTTCATATTAGGGGTTTGCACATTATACATGCAATCCAGGGGTGAAACTTGTCCAACTTAAAGAGATCATGAATTAACTACTACTTCCTCATGAGCTAAAACATAGGCACAAAAAGAGAAATGCTTTTGATTAATTTCGAGATGGTACATGAAAGTCTTCGTTAGGAATGGCAGGTAAATACCATGTATAGGAAGGTATAGTGGACTCATATGGCATAACAGGTTTAAAGGTTTTGGATGCACAAGCAGTCATTCCGCTTAGTACGGGTGGAGGTTTAGCAAAAGACTGGGAAGCGACCAACTAGAGAGCAATAACGGTCATAATCATGCAGAGCGACAAAGCAACATTGAATCGGGCATAAAAGTGATATAACTATTCTAAAACTCAAAGATCATCAAGGCTAAGTAGACTTTTAGTCTTAAACATGTGTAAGCATGTGCCAAGTCAATCCAAAAATTCTCTAAAGGGAAATACCACCTTAGTATACCAGACTATGAACAGTGCAATGCATGTAGATCATTTCAATAACACATTATATACTCTAGTTATTCGAGACTAGCCACAAGGAAAGCATGAACCACTGGAAGAGCATTGTAAACATAGCACTATGTCGCTACAAGCTGGTCTCTAGATCATAAGTACAGGCATATGTACAAAAGTAGAAACAGAAAGAGTTCATACCGGTCTTCCTTGTTGCTTCCTTTCAGTCGATCCTCGTCACTACTGCTTGTCACTTGCACGATCGAACGTAGGAAATATAATCAAATGCCATCACGGACTCGAGCTGATCTCTGAAAACAAAGCAAACTAAAGAGAGAAAGGAAATCTTTTTGGGTTTTTCAAAGGTTGAATAAAAGCAAAAGAAAGAGAAAATATTTTTGTTGTTTTTGCAAAGAGAGAAACAAAGAAGAACGGGCAAAAACTTTGAAAAGATCAAAGCGAATCAAATGGATAATACAATGAGAAAGTGAGAAGGGCACGTACTCCCCCAAGCTTAGGCTTTTGGCCTAAGTTGGTAGCAGCTACTGCCCCCAGGAGCCTCCTGCTCCAGGGGTATGGTGGTGAGACCAAGGGTCGTAGAAGGATGATGGCGCGTACACCGAACTCCTCGGAGTCTCCCACGAGGAAGGCTCCGAGCGCCAAACAGAGGAAGATCCTTCACCAAACTCGGTGGCGGTCTCATCCTGAAAATGTGGTATCTCACCGTGCCTCTCCTCGTCGGGCACAACCCCCTCCATGGGGTTATGAAACTGGTGCTGGACCATGAACTCATCGAACTGGACAACATCAAAGGACCATCCGTTCCTGCGAGAAAAATCAAACAAAAGAGGTGCAGGTAGACGGATCTCGCGTTCCGCGGTAGTTCCGAAATGCAAGATATAAACAAGGTTATCAAGCTCAGAACCCATGGTAACAAACTTATGCCTTTTCATAGCAGCAAGATCAAAGCTTAAATAAGTAAAAGGAGTATCATCAGGGTGTGGGGTGCCTCCAAGATGCTCTAAGATAAGTGTGGCATAAATGCCACCATATAAGTCCCCCTTGTTACCGTTCATAGCAAGGCGTCGAGCAATTAAGGTACCAATATTATAATCAGACCTCCCTGAGAGGGCTGCTGCCAGGATAGCAATATCCGGAGCAGAAATGCTGCTCGTGTTGTCACGAGCTAACACCCCTCTAGCAATATAATATGCAAAATACCTGAGGTGAAGAAACAAGATGCTGGAGATCTTCGACCGATGAATATCCCTCGTACCCATGCTGCAGAGAGAGTTGATGACGGTTTTCAGCTCGGAGGGCTGAGTGGCCATCCTTGCCATCCTCCCAACGTTCGGTACACCTATTACTTCACAAAAATTTCCCAAAGTCATGGTGATAAGATCATTATAAATTTTAAACTCAATAGCACCTGATTCAGGATTATATCTAAAACTGTTAATGAAACCGGAGGTGAGTTTCTGATACTGAGTAACATGGCTCGTGACGAGTCGTGTCAAACCTGCATTAGCACAAAGATTATAAAACTCATCCTTGATTCCCGCAGCTTTCATGAATTCATCACATGGATATGTCATTGCACGTGCTGGACTTGTGTCTTCCAACAACTCCAGGGGCACATGATCCTCATTATAGCTCACCCTGGTAGTCGTTGGTGAAGCTGCGGCCCTAGTGACTCGATCGGAGTGTGCGGGCCTCCTCTTCTCAAGCCATCCTTTTGCCCTTCCTAACAAACTCATTTCTGAAATTTTCCACAATTTACAAAAACGAGGATTAAAACAAAGTGAGCTAAGGCAAACTACTCAACTCACTTGCCCAAGGCATAAACTTGCATCAAAACTTGGAAAACAACTTTCTACACATGCATGCAAGCTCATCTCTACAGCACCAAGAACTACTAGATACTCACAAATGAGGCCACCAATCAAAAATCTAATTGGAGGGGTGGAGGAGTCACATACCAGGGAGTATTTGCTCAAAATTTCAGCTCAAATGATGGGCCGTAGAGAGAGATCGAAGAATCGCCTCCAAGAACAGCAAGAACAGCAAGAACAAGACCAGAACTCGGGTTTCTGGAAAAAGAGAGAGAGAGGGGAAGAAGAAGTACCTGGAGGGGGGTCCCGTGGGCCCCAGGCGCCCTGTGGGCGCGGCCAGGGGCTGGGCCGCGCCACCTGGCCGCCTGGGCCACTGGTGGCCCCCCTGGCTGGCCCCAGGACTTTCCGGGTCTCTCCCATTGTGGAAATTTTTAATATAATTTTTCTGGAATTTTTCTGAAAACTTCACTGTTGAAATTTTTTCGAAGTTCAAAAAGATGCGAAACTCTCTGAAAACTTGAAGCAGTTAGTAGTATTGTGAAGTTTCAAAAAACATAGATACTTGGTACAGCAAGTAGGACAACACTAAAAACAAATGAAAACATAGCAAGCTCAACTTTTTATCCATATAAAACACGTTCACTAGTAAGGTTGATCAAGTCTTACCAACAAACAAGCGATATATAGAGCAAAAAGTCTCACCTCCTACGAAGTAATCACTGAACTTTTAACTTGATGGACATTGTCCCTACCATGATAGTTTTGTATTTGTGAGGCACATGTAGTGGACAGTCCCATTCTCCAATTTTCACGGTCTCGATATTCTCTATAGAGTTGAGGGCATGCCTCCTGTCGGTCTTCTTTGGAAAATATACCGTGTGCTCTTTATCATTCACATGAAAGGTAACCTTCCCTTTGTTGCAATCAATAATAGCACCCGCAGTGTTAAGGAAAGGTCTACCAAGAATAATGGACATGCTCCCATCCTCGGGCATGTCGAGCACAACAAAATCAGTAAGAATTAAACAATTAGCAACTTCTACTGGAACATCCTCACAAATACCTATCGGAACAGCGGTTGACTTGTCAGCCATCTGAAGGGAGATATCTGTAGGAATTAGTTTCTCTAAACAGAGCCTCTCGTAAAGAGAGAGATGCATAACACTCACTCCTGCTCCAAGATCACATAAAGCAGTTTTGACATAATTATTCTTTATGGAGCAAGGGATGGTGGGTATACCTGGGTCACCGAGCTTCTCAGGAATCTTTCCACTGAAAGAATAGTTAGCAAGCATAGTAGATATTGCATCATTAGGAACTTTTCTTTTGTTAGTGACAATATCTTTCATATATTTTGAGTAAGGAAGTAACTTAATAGCATCAGTCAAAGGAATTTGAAGGAAAAGAGGTTTAATCCATTCACAAAACTTATTGTAATGCTCTTCTTCTTTAGATTTGATGGACTTACCTGGAAAGGGCATGGGTTTCTGTACCCATGGTTCTTTCTCCTTCCCATGTTTTCTTGCGATGAAGTCTTCTTTAGTGTACCTCTTACGTTTGTCAGGTGCTTCTTCTTCTCGAACTTCAGGCGGATCATTCTTCTCATTATCATTACCTTCAGGTTCAGCACCGTCTTCAGTCTCAGCATCGGAGATAGATACACTGTTGGGATCAATAGCTGGCTCTTCATCTACAATAGGATCATTAGAATCGTCAGTCTCTTTATGTTTCTTCTTCTTATTTGGAGAGACAACAATTTCTTCTTCCTGCATTTGAGAATCTTGCTCGATTCTCTTCGGATGTCCCTCTGGATAAAGAGGATCTTGAGTACTAGTTCCCCCTCGGGTCTTAATCCCAAAAGCCTGCAATTTATCTTGTTTGGCATTGTTAGCAAGCAAATCTCTTTGCACATTAGAAATTTGATCAAGCTGAGTTTGAACCATATGAAAATGCTTCACAAGGCATTGAACATCATTAACTGTTCTATCTAAAACACCTAGCAACTTTTTGATAGCAAGGGAATTATCATGCAACTGACTTTCTATCCTCTCATTAAAATGATTCTGTTTCATAATAAAATTATCAAACTCACCTAAACATTGATCAGGAGGCTTACCATGAGGGATGTCACTTGCGTTGAAATCTAAAAGAGAATGTACCTCTACCATAGGAGGGTGAGTGGTAGGCTCACACAGCTTCTCAATAGGGGGTAGATTCTTCACGTCTTCAGCTTTAATACCTTTCTCTTTAATAGACTTCTTTGCTTCTCGCATATCCTCGGGGCTTAGAACAAACATGCCCCTCTTCTTTGTTGGTGGAGGTGGTTCAGGGACGGACCAATCTTCATGGTTTTTGGCAATCCTGCCCATTAAGTCTTCCGCATCGTCCGGTGTTCTTTTCCTGAAAACACAACCAGCACAACTGTCCAAATAGGACCTAGATTCATCAGTTAGACCAGCATAGAATATATCAATTAATTCATTCTTAGGAATTTCATGTCCTGGTCTAGCCTGAATCAAACCGCAGTACCTCCCCCAAGCTTTAGGGAGGGACTCATCCTGCAACTGTTTAAAATTATAAATTCTTTGTAAAGCAGCATGTTGCATGTGAGCAGGAAAGTACTTATCAACAAAAGAGTGAGCTAAGTCCTGAGGATTCTTAATAGAACCGCATGGGAGTGAATCATACCATGCTTTAGCACCTTCCTTCAACGAGAAAGGAAGAAGCTTGGTCACATAAAAGTAGCGTATCTTCTCATCTGTGGTAAACAGGCTACCTAGCTCACCAAGTTTAGTTAGGTGTGCAATAGCATCATCATTTTCTCTGCCATAAAAGGGGTCAGCTTCAACCATAGGTATAACTGAAAGATCAACAGAGAAATCAAAATCAGGATCATCAATCCATATAGGAGATGTAGCAAACTCAGGATTAGGAACGGTTTTGTTTTTCAAAGAGTGTCTTTCAAATATTTTCTTAATAACTTCAGGGTCAGAGCCGACAAACTCTGTCAGTTCCCTGCATAAATCTTCATCAAGTATATAGTAATCATCATCAAGGAGCCTCTCCTGGAGTTTACTCAATTCAGAATAATCATAAGTTTCACCAATAGGGTAGCGAGTAACAGGAAGTTCAATTCCATATTTTTCAGCAGCAGCAGTAATTTGTTTCTCAAGAGCATAACCAAGCGAACTAATATCATCATCAAAAGTAGTAGAAGCATCATCAAGAGTATCAGACATAATAACAGATTCAGTAGGAGCATCATGTGGTGGTGGTGAGGCAAACTTACTCATAACAGAAGGTGAATCAAGCGTAGCACTAGTGCTCAGAGCAGTACCTCTTCTTGTAGTGGATAGTAAGATCGGAACCTTGGGGTCTCCTTTCTTACCCATAGTGAATAAAGTGCAGCAGGTAGAATACCTCAAGTAGACTTGTAAATATTGCTATGGTCCCCGGCAACGGCGCCAGAAAACGATACTTGATAACCCTCAACCGTAAGGGATCGAGATAGTCTTCGCGGGTAAGAATAACCCAATTTATTGATTCGACACACGGGGAGCCAAAGAGTATTTATAAGCTTTAACAGTTGAGTTGTCAGTTCAACCGCACCTGAAATATACTAACTTGCAACAAAAGATAAGTGGTAACAGTGATATGATAGTGATGATAGTAATAGTAAAAGTAAATGGCAAAGGTAAATAGCAACAGTAGATGGCAAAGTAAATAGCAAAAGTAGCGACTAGTAACAAGCAGGATTTAAAATACTGTAGGCTAGGGAGATGGATGGTTGGGCGCTGCATGGATGAGATAGTTTCTAACTTGGGGCACGGCACACGGAAAAGTAATGATCATCTAGGCAAATATCAAACATTAGGCATGTATCCCGTAGGTAGTTGTACGTGCTTGCAATAAGAACTTGCACAACATCTTTTGTCCTACCATCCCGCTACGAACGTGGCCAAAAGGAACTAATGGATATTAAGGTGCTCCTATCAAAGAGCACCGGAACAAAGCAATGAACTCAATGGATACATGTAATCCTCAAACTACGGACCATCCCCTTTGGTGTCCCAAGCTGTCACTTTTGGGATCGCCGGTTCCGAACCGTAACAGGTGCATACAACTCATAGATAGGATCAAGAACACAAATATATTCATGCAAACACATATGGTTCAGATCTGAAATCATGGCACTCGGGCCCTAAGTGTCAAGCATTAAGAATAACAAGTTGTAGCAAAGATGATAAACACCATACTAGATGATAGGCAACATGCCCCCAACAATCTGATAAACTATTACATGATCTAACTCATCCAATCCCTACCACCCCCTTCGCCTACAGCAGGGCAATTACTCACACATGAAGGGGGAAGTCATGGAAGGATGATGGAGTGGTGATGATGATGACGATGGCGACGATCTCCCCTCTCCGGAGGCCAATTCAGCCTCCAGATTAGCCCTCCCGAAGAAGAACAGAGGGTGGCGGCGGCTCCGCGATGAAAAACAGCGAAAGGACTTCTGATCTGGGGTTTCTGCGTCGGGAGGAAAAATACGGGCTAAAGTAGGGCACCAGGGGGTGTGGGGCCCACCCAGGCGCCCCCCCGGCGCGGCCCAGGGGGGGGGGGCGCCCACAGGGCGCCTGGGCACCCCCTGGCCCCCCTCTGGCCCCACTTCTGACGCTTGGTTCCTTCGGGTGCGTGGATTTTCAGTGAATTTTCGTGGATTTTTCTGAGATAGTTAAAAATCCGTTTTCCTGCACACAAATAAACCATACAGGCAGCTCTGCTGAAAACAGCGTCAGTCCGGGTTAGTTTAGTCCAAATCATGCAAGAATGAGGTCAAAACAATATCAAAAGTGTTTGGAAAAGTAGATACGTTTGAGACGTATCAACTCCCCCAAGCTTAGCATATTGCTTGTCCTCAAGCAATTTAGTTCAACGAACTGGACGCGACAAAGAAAACTTTGACAAACTCTTTTGCTTCATTAGATGTATATAAGCATGTACTACGAAAAGGGTTTAGCAAGTATTGAAACAGTACTTATGAGAACAATGCAAGGAGCGTGACTAGTCACAAATAATTAAGAGTAAATAATATACTACTGAAAATCAAGACAAGATCACATTGCACATAGCTTGAGCATATTAAGGTGGTATCTCGCTAGCCTCCATGAGTGAAGCAAAACATAAATGCAGAGACTCCTCCAGAGTTTTAAAGGAGACTAGAGCTAAGAATTTCAGAATAAATCATATCACAAGTATGCAGAAGACAATGTAATACTTTGGGACAATACACATTACACTCAGAATGACAATTATGCTCTCCTAGTCAGTGCTTTGAAGAAAGAAGGTGAGACTCTCGAACCGTGGCTTTTATTGGCAAAGTTGAAAACCCGTGATCGGAAACAAAAACTAAACATGTACCAGAGCTCTTGGTTTTTAAAACAGAAGTAAATGTGTTTTGAGAGGTGCATATTTCTTCAACGAATGCTAGCAGATAACTCAATCACTTTTTAAGCTAGACAAGTCTCGAGGAACGGCTCCCGCATGAGGACGATCAAATCCTCTTAATCTCCTTTGTTTATCACTACCAAAGTTTTCTGATTTCTCATGAACAAAGCGTGAAGGAGGGTTTGTTTGTTATATTATCTTTTCGAGCCGGGCGCACTCAATGCCAGTTCCTTTTCATATTAGGGGTTTGCACATTATACATGCAATCCAGGGGTGAAACTTGTCCAACTTAAAGAGATCATGAATTAACTACTACTTCCTCATGAGCTAAAACATAGGCACAAAAAGAGAAATGCTTTTGATTAATTTCGAGATGGTACATGAAAGTCTTCGTTAGGAATGGCAGGTAAATACCATGTATAGGAAGGTATAGTGGACTCATATGGCATAACAGGTTTAAAGGTTTTGGATGCACAAGCAGTCATTCCGCTTAGTACGGGTGGAGGTTTAGCAAAAGACTGGGAAGCGACCAACTAGAGAGCAATAACGGTCATAATCATGCAGAGCGACAAAGCAACATTGAATCGGGCATAAAAGTGATATAACTATTCTAAAACTCAAAGATCATCAAGGCTAAGTAGACTTTTAGTCTTAAACATGTGTAAGCATGTGCCAATTCAATCCAAAAATTCTCTAAATGGAAATACCACCTTAGTATACCAGACTATGAACAGTGCAATGCATGTAGATCATTTCAATAACACATTATATACTCTAGTTATTCGAGACTAGCCACAAGGAAAGCATGAACCATTGGAAGAGCATTGTAAACATAGCACTATGTCGCTACAAGCTGGTCTCTAGATCATAAGTACAGGCATATGTACAAAAGTAGAAACAGAAAGAGTTCATACCGGTCTTCCTTGTTGCTTCCTTTCAGTCGATCCTCGTCACTACTGCTTGTCACTTGCACGATCGAACGTAGGAAATATAATCAAATGCCATCACGGACTCGAGCTGATCTCTGAAAACAAAGCAAACTAAAGAGAGAAAGGAAATCTTTTTGGGTTTTTCAAAGGTTGAATAAAAGCAAAAGAAAGAGAAAATCTTTTTGTTGTTTTTGCAAAGAGAGAAGCAAAGAAGAACGGGCAAAAACTTCGAAAAGATCAAAGCGAATCAAACGGATAATACAATGAGAAAGTGAGAAGGGCACGTACTCCCCCAAGCTTAGGCTTTTGGCCTAAGTTGGTAGCAGCTACTGCCCCCAGGAGCCTCCTGCTCCAGGGGTATGGTGGTGAGACCAAGGGTCGTAGAAGGATGATGGCGCGTACACCGAACTCCTCGGAGTCTCCCACGAGGAAGGCTCCGAGCGCCAAACAGAGGAAGACCCTTCACCAAACTCGGTGGCGGTCTCATCCTGAAAATGTGGTATCTTACAGTGCCTCTCCTCGTCGGGCACAACCCCCTCCATGGGGTTATGAAACTGGTGCTGGACCATGAACTCATCGAACTGGACAACATCAAAGGACCATCCGTTCCTGCGAGAAAAATCAAACAAAAGAGGTGCAGGTAGACGGATCTCGCGTTCCGCGGTAGTTCCGAAACGCAAGATATAAACAAGGTTATCAAGCTCAGAACCCATGGTAACAAACTTATGCCTTTTCATAGCAGCAAGATCAAAGCTTAAATAAGTAAAAGGAGTATCATCAGGGTGTGGTGTGCCTCCAAGATGCTCTAAGATAAGTGTGGCATAAATGCCACCATATAAGTCCCCCTTGTTACCGTTCATAGCAAGGCGTCGAGCAATTAAGGTACCAATATTATAATCAGACCTCCCTGAGAGGGCTGCTGCCAGGATAGCAATATCCGGAGCAGAAATGCTGCTCGTGTTGTCACGAGCTAACACCCCTCTAGCAATATAATATGCAAAATACCTGAGGTGAGGAAACAAGATGCTGGAGATCTTCGACCGATGAATATCCCTCGTACCCATGCTGCAGAGTGAGTTGATGACGGTTTTTAGCTCGGAGGGCTGAGTGGCCATCCTTGCCGTCCTCCCAACGTTCGGCACACCTATTACTTCACAAAAATTTCCCAAAGTCATGGTGATAAGGTCATTATAAATTTTAAACTCAATAGCACCTGATTCAGGATTATATCTAAAACTGTTAATGAAACCGGAGGTGAGTTTCTGATACTGAGTAACACGGCTCGTGACGAGTCATGTCAAACCTGCATTAGCAGAAAGATTATAAAACTCATCCTTGATTCCCGCAGCTTTCATGAATTCATCACGTGGATATGTCATTGCACGTGCTGGACTTGTGCCTTCCAACAACTCCAGGGGCACATGATCCTCATTATAGCTCACCCTGGCAGTCGTTGGTGAAGCTGCGGCCCTAGTGACTCGATCGGAGTGTGCGGGCCTCCTCTTCTCAAGCCATCCTTTTGCCCTTCCTAACAAACTCATTTCTGAAATTTTCCACAATTTACAAAAATGAGGATTAAAACAAAGTGAGCTAAGGCAAACTACTCAACTCACTTGCCCAAGGCATAAACTTGCATCAAAACTTGGAAAACAACTTTCTACACATGCATGCAAGCTCATCTCTACAGCACCAAGAACTACTAAATACTCACAAATGAGGCCACCAATCAAAAATCTAATTGGAGGGGTGGAGGAGTCACATACCAGGGAGTATTTGCTCAAAATTTCAGCTCAAATGATGGGCTGTAGAGAGAGATCGAAGAATCGCCTCCAAGAACAGCAAGAACAGCAAGAACAAGACCAGAACTTGGGTTTCTGGAAAAAGAGAGAGAGAGGGGAAGAAGAAGTACCTGGAGGGGGGTCCCGTGGGCCCCAGGCGCCCTGTGGGCGCGGCCAGGGGCTGGGCCGCGCCAGCTGGCCGCCTGGGCCACTGGTGGCCCCCCCTGGCTGGCCCCAGGACTTTCCGGGTCTCTCCCGTTGTGGAAATTTTTAATATAATTTTTCTGGAATTTTTCTGAAAACTTCACTGTTGAAAATTTTTCGAAGTTCAAAAAGATGCGAAACTCTCTGAAAACTTGAAGCAGTTAGTAGTATTGTGAAGTTTCAAAAAACATAGATACTTGGTACAGCAAGTAGGACAACACTAAAAACAAATGAAAACATAGCAAGCTCAACTTTTTATCCATATAAAACACGTTCACTAGTAAGGTTGATCAAGTCTTACCAACAAACAAGCGATATATAGAGCAAAAAGTCTCACCTCCTACGAAGTAATCACTGAAATTTTACCTTGATGGACATTGTCCCTACCATGATAGTTTTGTATTTGTGAGGCACATGTAGTGGACAGTCCCATTCTCCAATTTTCACGGTCTCGATATTCTCTATAGAGTTGAGGGCATGCCTCCTGTCGGTCTTCTTTGGAAAATATACCATGTGTTCTTTATCATTCACATGAAAGGTAACCTTCCCTTTGTTGCAATCAATAATAGCACCTGCGGTGTTAAGGAAAGGTCTACCAAGAATAATGGACATGCTCCCATCCTCGGGCATGTCGAGCACAACAAAATCAGTAAGAATTAAACAATTAGCAACTTCTACTGGAACATCCTCACAAATACCTATCGGAACAGCGGTTGAGTTGTCAGCCATCTGAAGGGAGATATCTGTAGGAATTAGTTTCTCTAAACAGAGCCTCTCGTAAAGAGAGAGAGGCATAACACTCACTCCTGCTCCAAGATCACATAAAGCAGTTTTGAAAATATTATTCTTTATGGAGCAAGGGATGGTGGGTATACCTGGGTCACCGAGCTTCTTAGGAATCTTTCCACTGAAAGAATAGTTAGCAAGCATAGTAGATATTGCATCATTAGGAACTTTTCTTTTGTTAGTGACAATATCTTTCATATATTTTGAGTAAGGAAGTAACTTAATAACATCAGTCAAAGGAATTTGAAGGAAAAGAGGTTCAATCCATTCACAAAACTTATTGTAATGCTCTTCTTCTTTAGATTTGATGGACTTACCTGGAAAGGGCATGGGTTTCTGTACCCATGGTTCTTTCTCCTTCCCATGTTTTCTTGCGATGAAGTCTTCTTTAGTGTACCTCTTACGTTTGTCAGGTGCTTCTTCTTCTCGAACTTCAGGCGGATCATTCTTCTCATTATCATTACCTTCAGGTTCAACACCATCTTCAGTCTCAGCATCGGAGATAGATACACTGTTGGGATCAATAGCTGGCTCTTCATCTGCAATAGGATCATTAGAATCGTCAGTCTCCTTATGTTTCTTCTTCTTATTTGGAGAGACAACAATTTCTTCTTCCTGCATTTGAGAATCTTGCTCGATTCTCTTCGGATGTCCCTCTGGATAAAGAGGATCTTGAGTACTAGTTCCCCCTCGGGTCTTAATCCCAAAAGCCTGCAATTTATCTTGTTTGGCATTGTTAGCAAGCAAATCTCTTTGCACATTAGAAATTTGATCAAGCTGAGTTTGAACCATATGAAAATGCTTCACAAGGCATTGAACATCATTAACTGTTCTATCTAAAACACCTAGCAACTTTTTGATAGCAAGGGAATTATCATGCAACTGACTTTCTATCCTCTCAATAAAATGATTCTGTTTCATAATAAAATTATCAAACTCACCTAAACATTGATCAGGAGGCTTACCATGAGGGATGTCACTTGCGTTGAAATCTAAAAGAGAATGTACCTCTACCATAGGAGGGTGAGTGGTAGGCTCACACAACTTCTCAATAGGGGGTAGATTCTTCACGTCTTCAGCTTTAATACCTTTCTCTTTAATAGACTTCTTTGCTTCTCGCATATCCTCGGGGCTTAGAACAAACATGCCCCTCTTCTTTGTTGGTGGAGGTAGTTCAGGGACGGACCAATCTTCATGGTTTTTGGCAATCCTGCCCATTAAGTCTTCCGCATCGTCCGGTGTTCTTTTCCTGAAAACACAACCAGCACAACTGTCCAAATAGGACCTAGATTCATCAGTTAGACCAGCATAGAATATATCAATTAATTCATTCTTAGGAATTTCATGTCCTGGTCTAGCCTGAATCAAACCGCAGTACCTCCCCCAAGCTTTAGGGAGGGACTCATGCTGCAATTGTTTAAAATTATAAATTCTTTGTAAGGCAGCATGTTGCATGTGAGCAGGAAAGTACTTATCAACAAAAGAGTGAGCTAAGTCCTGAGGATTCTTAATAGAACCGCATGGGAGTGAATCATACCATGCTTTAGCACCTTCCTTCAACGAGAAAGGAAGAAGCTTGGTCACATAAAAGTAGCGTATCTTCTCATCTGTGGTAAACAGGCTACCTAGCTCACCAAGTTTAGTTAGGTGTGCAATAGCATCATCATTTTCTCTGCCATAAAAGGGGTCAGCTTCAACCATAGGTATAAGTGAAAGATCAACAGAGAAATCAAAATCAGGATCATCAATGCATATAGGAGATGTAGCAAACTCAGGATTAGGAACAGTTTTGTTTTTCAAAGAGTGTTTTTCAAATATTTTCTTAATAACTTCAGGGTCAGAGCCGGCAAACTCTGTCAGTTCCCTGCATAAATCTTCATCAAGTATATAGTAATCATCATCAAGGAGCCTCTCCTGGAGTTTACTCAATTCAGGATAATCATAAGTTTCACCAATAGGGTAGCGAGTAACAGGAAGTTCAATTCCATATTTTTCAGCAGCAGCAGTAATTTGTTTCTCAAGAGCATAACCAAGCGAACTAATATCATCATCAAAAGTAGTAGAAGCATCATCAAGAGTATCAGACATAATAACAGATTCAGTAGGAGCATCATGTGGTGGTGGTGAGGCAAACTTACTCATAACAGAAGGTGAATCAAGCGTAGCACTAGTGCTCAGAGCAGTACCTCTTCTTGTAGTGGATAGTAAGATCGGAACCTTGGGGTCTCCTTTCTTACCCATAGTGAATAAAGTGCAGCAGGTAGAATACCTCAAGTAGACTTGTAAATATTGCTATGGTCCCCGGCAACGGCGCCAGAAAACGATACTTGATAACCCTCAACCGTAAGAGATCGAGATAGTCTTCGCGGGTAAGAATAACCCAATTTATTGATTCGACACACGGGGAGCCAAAGAGTATTTATAAGCTTTAACAGTTGAGTTGTCTGTTCAACCGCACCTGAAATATGCTAACTTGCAACAAAAGATAAGTGGTAACAGTGATATGATAGTGATGATAGTAATAGTAAAAGTAAATGGCAAAGGTAAATAGCAACAGTAGATGGCAAAGTAAATAGCAAAAGTAGCGACTAGTAACAAGCAGGATTTAAAATACTGTAGGCTAGGGAGATGGATGGTTGGGCGCTGCATGGATGAGATAGTTTCTAACTTGGGGCACGTCACACGGAAAAGTAATGATCATCTAGGCAAATATCAAACATTAGGCATGTATCCCGTAGGTAGTTGTACGTGCTTGCAATAAGAACTTGCACAACATCTTTTGTCCTACCATCCCGCTACGAACGTGGCCAAAAGGAACTAATGGATATTAAGGTGCTCCTATCAAAGAGCACCGGAACAAAGCAATGAACTCAATGGATACATGTAATCCTCAAACTACGGACCATCCCCTTTGGTGTCCCAAGCTGTCACTTTTGGGATCGCCGGTTCCGAACCGTAACAGGTGCATACAACTCATAGATAGGATCAAGAACACAAATATATTCATGCAAACACATATGGTTTAGATCTGAAATCATGGCACTCGGGCCCTAAGTGTCAAGCATTAAGAATAACAAGTTGTAGCAAAGATGATAAACACCATACTAGATGATAGGCAACATGCCCCCAACAATCTGATAAACTATTACATGATCTAACTCATCCAATCCCTACCATCCCCTTCGCCTACAGCAGGGGAATTACTCACACATGAAGGGGGAAGTCATGGAAGGATGATGGAGTGGTGATGATGATGACGATGGCGACGATCTCCCCTCTCCGGAGGCCAATTCAGCCTCCAGATTAGCCCTCCCGAAGAAGAACAAAGGGTGGCGGCGGCTCCGCGATGAAAAACAGCGAAAGGACTTCTGATCTGGGGTTTCTGCGTCGGGAGGAAAAATACGGGCTAAAGTAGGGCACCAGGGGGTGTGGGGCCCACCCAGGCGGCCCCCCGGCGCGGCCCGGGGGGGGGGGGGGGGCGCCCATAGGGCGCCTGGGCACCCCCTGGCCCCCCTCTGGCCCCACTTCTGACGCCTGGTTCCTTCGGGTGCGTGGATTTTCTGTGAATTTTCGTGGATTTTTCTGAGATAGTTAAAAATCCATTTTCCTGCACACAAATAAACCATATAGGCAGCTCTGCTGAAAACAACGTCAGTCCGGGTTAGTTTAGTCCAAATCATGCAAGAATGAGGTCAAAACAATATCAAAAGTGTTTGGAAAAGTAGATACGTTTGAGACGTATCAGGCACTCCTGAGAACACTAAGATCAGGGACACACATGTGACAAGCCTCATCCTGACCGTTTATGCATCTACAGATAAAGAGAGCAAAGTAATGAATGGCAGGAAAATGTATGCTCCCCATGGTAGCCTGTGTGATTCCCCTGGATTCCCCCACTGTAATACTAGCTAGGAATTCTCTAAATTCAGATTTGCGAGGATCACTCATACTGCCCCACTGTGGGAGCTTGCAAGCAACATTAAAATCCTCTAAATCCATGGTATAAGATTTATCATATAGGTCAAACAGTACAGTGTGAGAATTACGTGAAGATGAAAATTTAAACCTTCTCACAAAGCTATCAGTTAAGCCACGGTATTGAGGATACTCATCTTGTATGAAGTCCTCGAGGTCAGTGTTGCGCACATATGCGTAAAATTCATCCTTGATGCCAGCTTGACCCATGAATTCATCTAACGACCATTCACAAGGCCGCACATCAGCATCCCTCGGTGGTTCATTGTCCGGCTCACGGAATGCGAGCCTCGGTTCTTGCTTTCTCGAAGGACCACCTTGGAAGTTTCTCCTAGACATTTTTCTGAAATTTTCTGAAATTTTTAGTAACTTCAAAATAAAAGTTAACCAAACTCAACAAGATTGATAGCAACAACTCCTATAAGTTCCTAGAGACTATATCAAGCATTAGAACTACTTGAGACCAAGAAAATTTGACATGCAAGCTCAAGAACAAGGTCACCACCGCAACATAAATTTGCAACAAATAAAGCACTAGAACAAAAAGTAATTGGACCAATGGAGGAGTCACATACCAAGGAACAATCTCCCAAAACAGTTTTGTGAATGGTGCTTTGAGGAAGGAGATCGAAAATGGCAGCAAGATGGGCTAGAACTCGGGTTTGAGCTGGTTGGTAATTTTTTGGGAGGAAGAAGAAGAGCATGGGTGCAAGAATAAGTGGAGGGGGGCCACGTGGGGCCCACGAGGCAGGGGGCGCGCCCTGGGCAGGGGGCGCGCCCTGGACCCTCGTGGCCACGTGTTGGCTCCCCTTGCTGTGTGTTCAGTGCCATATTTCCTTAAATATTCTAGAAAAAAAATCATATTTCATTTTCATGGCATTTGGAGAACTTTTATTTTCGGGATATTTTTTTATTGCACGGATAAGTCTGGAAACAGATAGAAAATACTATTTTTGCTTTATTTATCCTAATTAACAGAAAGTAAAAAGAGGGTACAGAAGGTTGTGCTATCTAGATTCACCTATCCCATGCTAATCAAAAGGAATCCATTAACAAGGTTGATCAGGTCTTGTTAATAAACTCTTTTTGAGTAACATGAAACCGGAGAATTTTCGAATAACACTAGGTTACCTCTATGGGGATATGTATGTCCCCAACAATAAGAATGTCATATGCCTTCTTGATAGTAGGAATAGGAAACTCAAAACCTCCAATAGTGATAGTTGAAGTTTTTCCAATATAATTGATACTGTGGACCTGAGGTTGTTTCCTCGGAAAGTGTACCGTATGCTCATTACCATTGACATGAAAAGTGACATTGCCTTTGTTGCAATTAATAACAGCCCCTGCAGTATTCAAAAAGGGTCTTCCAAGAATAATAGACATACTATCATCCTCGGGAATATCAAGTATAACAAAGTCCGTTAGAATAGTAACATTTGTAACTACAACGGGCACATCCTCACAAATACCGACAAGTATAGCAGTTGATTTATCAGCCATCTGCAAAGATATTTCAGCAGGTGTCAACTTACTCAAGTCAAGTCTACGATATAAAGAGAGAGGCATAACACTAACACCAGCTCCAAGATCACACAAAGCAGTTTTAACATAGTTTCTCTTAATGGAGCAAGGTATAGTAGGTACTCCTGGATCTCCTAGTTTCTTAGGCATTCCACCCTCAGAAGTGTAATTGGCCAGCATGGTGGAAATTTCTACTTCAGGTATCTTTCTTTTGTTGGTAATAATATCTTTCATATACTTAGCATAAGGATTTGTTTTAAGCACATCAGTCAAACACATACGCAAAAATATAGGTCTAATCATTTCAGCGAAGCGCTCAAAATCCTCATCTTCCTTTTTCTCGGACGGTTTCGGAGGAAAAGGCATGGGTTTCTGAACCCATGGTTCTCTTTCCTTGCTGTGTTTCCTAGCAACAAAGTCCGACTTATGATAACATTGATTCTTTGATTGTGGGTTATCAAGATCAATAACAGGTTCAATCTCTACATCATTATCATTGCTAGGTTGAGCATCATCATGAACATCATCATTAATATTATCACTAGGCTCATGTTCATTACGAGATTGTGTCTCAGTATCAGAAACAGATATATCATTGGGATTCTCAGGTGTGTCAGCTACCGGTTCACTAGGAGCATGCAAAGTCCTATCATTTTTCTTTTTCTTCTTCTTAGAAGAACTAGGTGCATCTAAATTAGCTCTCTGAGAATCTTGCTTAATTCTCTTAGGGTGGCCTTCAGGATACAGAGGTACCCGAGTCATCTTACCACCTCTAGTTGCAACTCTAACCGCATAGTCATTATTCTTACTATTTAATTCATTGAGCAAATCATTCTAGGCCGTAAGTACTTGTTCTACTTGAGTGGTGACCATAGAAGCATGTATACTAATAAGTTTCAGTTCACCTTTAGCTCTAGACAGATAATCACTCAAGAGTTCAATCATATAAGCATTGTGTTGTAATTGTATACCAACATAAGCATTGAAGTTTTCTTGTTTCACAACAAAATTATCAAACTCATCTAAGCACTGGCTAGCAGACTTATACCGAGGAACATCACCTTCATCAAATCTATAAAGATAATTAACCTTTACTACCTGTGTCGGGTTATCAAGACCATGTATCTCTTCAATAGGTGGTAAATTCTTAACATCTTCAGCTTTAATACCTTTTTCTTTCATAGATTTCTTTGCCTCTTGCATATCTTCGGGACTGAGAAATAGAACACCTCTTTTCTTCGGAGTTGGCTTAGGGGCTGGTTCAGGAGGTGTCCAATTATTTTGACTAGACAGCATATTATTCAATAGTAATTCAGCCTGTTCAACTGTTCTTTCCCTGAAAACACAACCAGCACAACTATCCAAGTGGTCTCTGGAAGCATCGGTTAGTCCATTATAAAAGACATCAAGTATATCATGCATTTCAAGAGGATGATTAGGCAAAGCATTAAGTAATCGGAGAAGCCTCCCCCAAGCTTGTGGGAGACTCTCTTCTTCAGTTTGAGCAAAGTTATATATTTCCTGTAAGGCAGCTTGTTTCTTATGAGCGGGAAAATATTTAGCAGAGAAGTAATACATCATATCCTGGGGACTACGCACACAACCAGGATCAAGAGAGTTAAACCAAGTCTTAGCATCACCCTTTAACGAGAACGGAAATAACTTAGGTATATAATAGTAACGAATCTTTTCATCGTTGGTAAACAGGGTGGCTATATCATTCAACTTAGTAAGATGTGCCACAACAGTTTCAGACTCATAGCCATGGAAAGGATCAAATTCAACCAAAGTAATTAACTCAGGATCAACAGAGAATTCATAATCCTTATTAGTGACACAGATAGGTGAAGTAGCAAAAGCAGGGTCATGTTTCATTCTAGCATTCAAGGTCTTTTCTTTCAACTTAGATAATAATTTCTTGAGATCATATCTATCATTGCAAGCAAGAAAGGCTCTAGCAGTTTCTTCATCCATAACATAACCCTCAAGCACAACAGGCAATTCATATCTATTGGGAGTAGTTTCATCATCACTTTCATAAATATCATCAGTTTCAACATTAGCATTCTCTCTAACATTAGCAATTTGTTCATCTAGAAATTCACCTAGTGGCACAGTATCAGGCATAGAGGTAGTTTCATCATACATAGCAAAAGTGGCATCATCAAGAACATACGACATATCTGATTCAATAGTAGGAGTAGGTGTCGCATGTTTACTCATAACAGAAGGAGAATCAAGTGCAGAGCTAGATGGCAGTTCCTTACCTCCCCTCGTAGTTGAGGGTAAGATCTTGGTTTTTGAGTCCTTCAAATTCTTCATAGTGACCGACAGATATAAATCCCAAGTGACTTAAAGAATAGAGCTATGCTCCCCGGCAACGGCGCCAAAAAATAGTCTTGATAACCCACAAGTGTAGGGGATCGCATCGGTTTTCGAGGGTAAAGTATTCAACCCAAATTTGTTGATTCGACACAAGCGGAGCCAAAGAATACTCTTAAGTATTAGCAGCTGAGTTGTCAATTCAACCACACCTAGAAACTTAGTATCTGCAGCAAGATAGTTTAGTAGCAAAGTAATATGATAGTGGCGGTAGCAGCAATAAAAGTAACGATAGTGTTTTTGTAGTTTTTTGTAATAGTAGCAACGGAAAAGTAAATAGCAACTAGCAATATAGGTAAAGCTCATAGGCATTGGATCGGTGATGGGAAATTATGTCGGATGCAATTCATCATATAGAAGTGATAACCTAGGGTGATACAGAACTAGCTCCAGTTCATCAATGTAATGTAGGCATGTATTCCAAATATAGTCATACATGCTTATGGAAAAGAACTTGCATGACATCTTTTGTCCTACCCTCCCGTGGCAGCGGGGTCCTATTGGAAACTCAGGGATATTAAGGCCTCCTTTTAATAGAGTACCGGACCAAAGCATTAACACATAGTGAATACATGAACTCCTCAAACTATGGTCATCACCGGGAGTGGTCCCGATTATTGTCACTTCGGGGTTTCCGGATCATAACACATATTAGGTGACTATAGACTTGAAAGATAGGATCAAGAACACACATATATTCATGAAAACATAATAGGGTCAGATCTGAGATCATGGCAGTCGGGCCCAAGTGACAAGCATTAAGCATAGCAAAGTCATAGCAACATCAATCTCAGAATATAGTGGATACTAGGGATCAAGCCCTAACAAAACTAACTCGATTACATGATAGATCCCATCCAACCCATCACCGTCCAGCAAGCCTACGATGGAATTACTCACACACGGCGGTGAACATCATGGAATTGGTGATGGAGGAAGGTTGATGATGACGATGGCGACGATCTCCACTCCCCGGAGCCCCGAATGGACTCCAGATCAGCCCTCCCGAAAGAGATTAGGGCTTGGCGGCGGCACCGTCTCGTGAAACGCGATAATTCCTTCTCTCTCATTTTTTCTCCTCGAAACGGAAGATATAGGATCTGGGGGTACGTCGGTGGAGCACCAGGGGGCCCACGAGGCAGGGGGCGCGCCCCACCCTCGTGGGCAGGCCCAAGGCCCCCTGGTGTAGATCTTCTTGCATGCTTTTTTTAATATTTTCTGAAATAATTCTCCGTTGATTTTTAGGCGATTCCGAGAACTTTTTATTCTGCACAAAAACAACACCATGGCAGTTCTGCTAAAAACAACGTCAGTCCGGGTTAGTTCCATTCAAATCATGCAAGTTAGAGTCCAAAACAAGGGCAAAAGGGTTTGGAAAAGTAGATACATTGGAGACATATCAATAATCCTCAGGAATAACAGGCAATTCATATCTAGGGGGAGAATCTTCATCATCACTTTCATCAATATTATCAGTTTCAATATTTGCATTCTCCCTAACCTTAGCAATTTGTTCATCTAGAAATTCACCTAGTGGCACAGTATTATCAAGCATAGAAGTAGTTTCATCATACATAGCAGAAGTGGCATCATCAAGAACATGCGACATATCAGATTCAATAGCAGGAGTAGGTGTCACAAATTTACTCATAACAGAGGGTGAATCAAGTGCAGAGCTAGATGACAGTTCCTTACCTCCCCTCGTAGTTGAGGGTAAGATCTTAGTTTTTGAGTCCTTCAAATTCTTCATAGTGATCAACAGGTATAAATCCCAAGTGACTTAAAGAATAGAGCTATGCTCCCCGGCAACGGCGCCAGAAAATAGTCTTGATAACCCACAAGTATAGGCCATCGCAACATTTTTTGAGGGTAAAGTATTCAACCCATATTTATTGATTCGACACAAGGGGAGCGAGAGAATACTCTTAAGTATTAGCAGCTGAGTTGTCAATTCAACCACACCTGGAAACTTAGTATATGCTGCAAGGTAATTTAGTAGCAAGGTAATATGGAAATAGTGGTAACAACAATAAAAGTAACGGTAGTGTTTTTGTAGTTTTTGTAACAGTAGCAGCGGAAAACTAAATAAGCAACAAGCAACATGTGGAAAGCTCGTAGGCATTGGATCGGTGATGGATAATTATTTCAGATGCGATTCCTCATGTAAAAGTTATAACCTAGGGTGACACAAAACTAGCTCCAGTTCATCAATGTAATGTAGGCATGTATTCCGAATATAGTCATACATGCTTATGGAAAAGAACTTGCATGACATCTTTTGTCCAACCCTCCCGTGGCAGCGGGGTCCTAATGGAAACTAAGGGATATTAAGGCCTCCTTTTAATAGAGTACCGGACCAAAGCATTAACACATAGTGAATACATGAACTCCTCAAACTACGGTCATCACCGGGAGTGGCCCCGACTATTGTCACTTCGGGGTTGCCGGATCATAACACATAGTAGGTGACTATTGACTTGCAAGATAGGATCAAGAACACACATATATTCATGAAAACATAATAGGTTCATATCTGAAATCATGGCACTCGGGCCCTAGTGACAAGCATTAAGGAAGGCAAAGTCATAGCAACATCAATCTTAGAACATAGTGGATACTAGGGATCAAACCCTAACAAAAATAACTCGATTACATGGTAAATCTCATCCAACCCATCACCGTCCAGCAAGCCTACGATGGGATTACTCCCGCACGACGGTGAGCATCATGGAATTGGTGATGGAGGAAGGTTGATGATGACGATGGCGACGATCTCCCCTCTCCGGAGCCCCAAACGGACTCCAGATCAGCCCTCCCGAGAGAGATTATGGCTTCGCAGCGGCTCCGTATGTAAAACGCGATAATTCTTCCTCTCTGATTTTTTTTATCCCCTAAAGTGAATATATGGAGTCGGGGGATACGTCGGTGGAGCAACAGGGGCCCACAAGGCAGGGGGCGCGCCCCCACCCTCATGGACAGGGTGTGGGCCCCCTGTCTTGGTTCTTTCCGCATATATTTTTTATATATTCCAAAATAATTCTTTGTTCAGGTCATTCCGAGAACTTTTATTTCTGCACAAAAATAACACCATGGCAATTCTGCTAAAAACAACGTCAGTCCAGGTTAGTTCCATTCAAGTAATGCAAGTTAGAGTCCAAAACAAGGGCAAAAGTGTATGGAAAAGTAGATACGTTGGAGACGTATCAATAATGTGATAATAAAGTGGTCTAGGTGGGCCGCGTTCGATGTGGTGGACTGTCCCGTCATATCGGACGACATCATATCCTCCCCACATATGAGCTGAGTTTGACGGTTTGGGGGCAGTCCGTACATATAAGGACAAAATGGCGGGTTTCAGCTAGGTAGGGTTTTTCTTCTCCCCCGTTCGCAATGTCAGTCTAGACATATATAAGGAGAAAGTGAAGAGTTCGGGTGTAGATGCTCTAACTACTGACTGGATTCAAAATCATCACAAAAGAAAAAAGGATTCAAAATCATCGTAGATGTAATTTTGACTTTCTATTATTTCAAAAGCAAAACATCTATCCTCTTGAAGGAAATATGCCCTAGAGGCAATAATAAAGATGTTATTTGTATTTCCTTATATCATGATAAATGTCTTTTATTCATGCTAGAATTGTATTAACCGGAAACTTAGTACATGTGTGAATACATAGACAAAACAGTATGTCCCTAGTATGCCTCTACTAGACTAGCTTATTGATCAAAGATGGTTATGTTTCCTAACCATAGACATGAGTTGTGATTTGATCAACGGGATCACATCATTAGGAGAATGATGTGATGGACTAGACCCATCCGTTAGCTTAGCACTATGATCGTTTAGTTTTTACTGCTATTGCTTTCTTCATGACTTATACATGTTCCTATGACTATAAGATTATGCAACTCCCGAATACCGTAGGAACACCTTGTGTGCTATCAAACGTCACAACCTAACTGGTTGATCATAAAGATGCTCTACAGGTGTCTCCAAAAGTGTTCGTGGTGTTGCCATAGATCAAGACTAGGATTTGTCACTCCGAGTGTCGGAGAGGTATCTCTGGGCCCTCTCGGTAATGCACATCATAATAAGCCTTGCAAGCAAATGACTAATGAGTTAGTCACGAGATGATGTATTACGGAACGAGTAAAGAGACTTGCCGGTAACGAGATTGAACTAGGTATAGAGATACCAATGATCAAATCTCGGGAAAGTAACATACCGATGACAAAATGAACAACGTATGTTGTTATGCGGTTTGACCGATAGAGATCTTCGTAGAATATGTAGGAGCCAATATGAGCATCCAGGTTCCGCTATTGGTTATTGATACGTCCAAAACGTATCTATAATTTCTGCTTGCTCCATGCCTCTTTTGTGTGATATTGCTATGATATTTATGCACTTCCATACACTTTTTGATCATATTTGGACTAACCTACTAATGGTTGCAAAAATGCACAATGTTCTTGTTTTACACTTTATTGTGTAGGAATTACTTGGAAATTGACAAAAACGCAAAAGGAGTCGTATTGGAGTAGGACTCTGACTTTCCTGAAATCTGTCTGAGAACGTTTTTTAAAGATGGTCACGTTCCGGCCCGAAGACGACGTTAAACGGAAAAAGTCTAGTTGCGAAAGTTGTGGGGAATTTCGAGAGGATGCTTCTGGATATAAAATTCGTTCAAATCGGAGTCTGGACGGCCGAGGAAAGCCCGTTTTATTGAGGCCCAAAATCTGATGACGGGAATCCGAGAGTCTATATAAAGAGAGGAAACCTAGGTCACCAAGGGCCATGAATTTTCCTCCTCCCAAGCCGCCGTCTTGGAGGGGAGGACCAGCACCATTGCAGCACCATCCACAAGGAAGAAGGGGGGCCAAGGAGCCGCTGCCCCCTAGGGCCGCCGCCGCCCCGAGGGCCGCCGCCGCCGCCTCCGTGGCTGCCGCCAGCCGTCTCCTCCTCGCGGGGCTGCACCTCTCCATCAACACCATCATCAACCTCCTCCTCACCATGTCCATGCGTGAGTAGTTTCCCCCGGGGCTGAGGGCTTGTACATGTAGCTATGTGATTATCTCTCTCTCCCATGATGTGATCTTCGTTGTGATCATAGGCTATGTTAATCTAGGGTGATCCCATGATATTTCCCCTTCCTCTATGTATTGGATTGATGTACTCACTTGTCTTTATCTAGTATAATCCCCGAGACCAAGGTGACAGCGGTCTATTGGACATGGATTAGAAGAATATTTTCATGAGTGATTTCCTTTTTTGTGTGTTGATTGAAGATTGAGAGTCTCTTGGTGCTTGTCTTTGACTATCCTTTAGATATGTTGTGGTGATTGTGGTAATCTCTTTGGATGGCCGCGGTGACATTTGGGAAATCCATAGATTGAGAACTACGAACTTTGAGGTGTGCTTTTGTAGCCCTACATAATTCTTGTCCTCTCTTGACCACAAAGGAATGACCTCCGAGTGCGTCTCCATTGCATGTTTTATGGGAAATATCATGTGATTCGATTATGTTAATGTTGTTGGGAGTTGCCACTAGAGAAAGTATGATCCCTAGGCCTTGTTTCCACCATTACAATACCATTTGTGCTCACGTTTACCACTTGTTTGCTTGCTGCACTTTTTATTACAGATTTATATTACTTTGTTTTGCCATCCATATCACTTGCCATTTAACATCTCTTCGCCGAACTAGTGCACCTATACATCTAACACGTGTATTAGGTGTGTTGGGGACACAAGAGACTTCTTGTATCTTGATTGCAGGGTTGCTTGAAAGGGGTACGTTCAACCTCCACTTCCCTGAGTTCGATAAACCTTGGGTTATTCACTTAAGGGAAATTTGCTGCTGTCCTACAAACCTCTGCGCTTGGAGGCCCAACATAGTCTACAAGAATAGAAGCGTGTGTAGACATCAAGCTATTTCTGGCGCCGTTGCCGGGGAAGTGAGGTAAGTGAAGGTACCTTCTCTAGATCTTGCAATTAAATCTTTTTGTTTCTTTTTTTTATTTCACTAGTTATGTTTATGGAAAACCGCAATCTTAGTTCGCTGCTTGGGGAAGGCCGCTTTACCACACCTGTGGTAGAGAAGTCTCCTCCACCTACTGAATGTATCCCGTTCAAAGTACCACTTGGGATAATTGAAATAATTATGAATGATCGTTATGATGGGACAGTCAATCCTAGTATTCATTTGTTGAAACTTACAGAACTTTGTGAGTTGTTTAAGATTTCAGGTTTGACAAGAGATGGAGTCATGAGGAAATTATTTGCCTTGTCCCTGAAAGGAAAAGCATTGGAATGGTATAGGCTACTAGATGACTCTCACCTGCTGGATTGGGAAGAGATCTAGTCTCTCTTATACTCCAAGTTTTATCCTCTTCATGAAGTCCATGAGAATAGGAATTATGTTTATAATTTCTATCCTCATGACGGAGAGAGCATAGCTCAAGCTTGGGGGAGACTGAAAACGTTAATGCTAAAATGTCCTAACCATGGGCTCCCCAAAGATATGATTATTACTAATTTCTATGCGAGGCTCTCTCGACAGGATAAAGATTTGCTCGATGCTTCCTCTATGGGTTCTTTCACAAACGAAAAGATTGATGCTAAATGGGAACTCCTTGAAAGAATTCAATGCAACACTGAAGATTGGGAGATCGACAAAGATAAAGAGTCAGGTATAATTTATGAGTATGATTGCATTAAGTCCTTTGTTGAAACTACAAGTTTTAATAAGTTTAGTGCTAAGTTTGGACTTGATTCTTAACTCCTTGTTGATTTCCTCAAATCTTTTGCTTCACATCTTAATATGCCTAAGGAGGATTGGATCAAGCATCATGAACCTTTTAAAGAGAATTGCAAAGAAAATGAAATTGTTCATGATGATTGCAACATGCATGATCCAATTCCTAAAAATGAAGTTTTATATAAGCATGTTAATTTTTGTGGAGTGGATAGACCTTGTGAAAGGCCTATGATTGAAGAAGAGAAGTATTGTAAGCAACATAAGCATGAAAGAACAATCACTTGGGTCAGAGATTTAAATGAAATTGCTAGAGAATTGTGTGACCTTTATCCTTTTACTTGTGAACTTTGCTGTATAGAGGGTCACTTTAATTTTCAATGCATGAACTTCCAAAACATAACTGTTAACCAGTTGTGTGATAACATGATCACCTCTGATCTTTATGATGAGCTTATGTTATTTTTGATGTGTGAAGAGTTATCAGAAAAGACTTCTTGGCTAGATGTTAACGCCATAGGAAAAAAAACACTTTGCAAAATTGCCATCTCTATTGTGTTGTTAATTGCCATGAAAATGATTACATAAGTAAGATTAGAAAGGAGGGAACTTTACCAAAGTATAAAAATGTCTCTTATATTTCTGCTAATAAAAAGGAGAGTTTCTCCCAAGTTTCCCGTATTGTTTCTAATGATAAACCAGGATATGTGGAGAAGCTTCATCTCCAACCACTCCCTCCTAAGGTTAAGAAGAAGAAAAAGAAGAGGAGGAGGAAGAGGAGCAAGAAAGAAGAAGAATGGGTATCAACCTGGCCTGAGCATATTCCTCCCATCAACTTTTATCCTAACGGTTGTAAGTTTAAAGAAGAAGGTGAAGTTTATTGCCTTAATTATCATCTTGATGATACGTCCGTAGGTACTATTGAAGATGATTTTGATTATGATATGCATGTTACTTATTGTGATTGGGAAAATGATGATAATGCTACTTATGATCTTGAAAATCTTTTTGGTACCAACTCTGAAAGTGATGATATGGGAAGCTCTAAGCTTGGGGATGATAGGATTGCAAATCCTTTACCCACTAGTGATGTGATAATTGATAATTCTTTTGCTAGTAAGAATAAAGACAACATGTTTACAAATATAGTTGCTAGCAATGATAATGCTCTTCTCTACCATGATGATGTTATGACTCCAATCTATAGTGATTATAAAGGTACCTATGACATAAGGAGAAATTATCCTTATGAAACTTGTCATAATCATGGAGGGAATTACTCCCTTGTTGAACACCATCTTCCTAATACACAATTAATCTATAGTGTTCAAGTTGTTTATGATAGTCCTACTCCCACTATTACCAATGAAAAAGATTATGCTTATGTGGAGAGTAAGAGTACCTTTTTGCATGTGGATCATGGTAACAATGCTTTATGTGATGCTTATATTGTTGAGTTTATTCGTGATCCCACTGAAAATTATTATGAGAAGGGAACATATGCTTATAGATATTTCAATAATATCAAGTTCCCTCTCTTTATGTTGAAGGTTTTGAAGCTGCACTTGTTTTGTCTTCCTATGCTTATTGCTTTGTGCTTCAATGAATTATTCTATTGCAATATTCCTATGCATAGGAAGCATGTTAGGCTTAAATGTGTTTGGTATTTGCTTCTTGATGCTCTCTTTTGTTCTTCAGCTCTTATTCCTACGAGAGCATCATTAAGGTCTTAAGCCTATCTTTATGGCTATAAAGAAAGAGCTCTAGGGAGACAACCCTTATTATCTTTTCTTTCAGATTGTTCTTTCTATTTTTAGTGGTCTTGATGTTTGTTACTACTGTAGCAACATCATTGTATCTTTATTTTTCAGTTTTGTGCCAAGTTTAGCCTCCGATTGCAAGAAAGTTCAAAAGTTGTGACGTGCTGTCCAGGAAACAGATTCTGTCATTGGACTGAAATATTCGTATAAAATCACCAGATCATCTTTTTGGTCCGAATTTTTTCGACAGCGTGCTCTATACAATTGTCTTTCGGGTGTCTGTTCTGAGTTTTTTGATTTGAGTTGCAGAAGTGCCCCGAAAAAATCATTTACTACCTGCTGGTCTGTTTTTCACAGATTCCGTCCTGTTTCGCCTTTCCTTCGTTTTGCAAACCTTGAGCTTGCTTTTTATTTGCAAAAACCTTTTGGCAATCTTGAGAAACAGTAGACCTTCAAGAATATCCTTATTTCCAGCAAGGAAAAATCATTTTATTAAGGGTACTAACCTCGTTAATCAGATTATGATGAGTTATGTATGAAGGGAGTTTTCAAGTGTGCGAGGGAAGATGATAAAAAGATTCAGGAGTGTCAAACGCTCAAGCTTGGGGATGCCCCCATGCACCCCCAAGAAATATTCAAGAAGACTCAAGCGTCTAAGCTTGGGGATGCCCCCGTGCATCCCCTTCTCCATCAACATTATCAGTTCGTCTTTCGTTCCACTATATTTTTATCACTTCATGTGTTATGTGCTATGCTTGGAGCGTCTTGCTTTTAGTTTCCTTTTTAGTTTTCTTTAGCTTTGCTTGCTTTTCATAACGAGTTGGAACTCAGCTTTCTTTGTGTGGGAGAGAAACACGCTCCACTTCAACCTAGAGCACAACATAGAATTTTCATGTCTATCTTTGCTGTGTGTGTTCTTTGTCTTTCAATAGCTACTATCATGTTCAGCTCTTAGTTTTCATGCTTTACTTTTTGAAGAGTTTTTGTTTAGTTGGTCACTGGAACTCTCTTTAGTTATCATGCTTATCTTATTAAGAGAGTTGGCTTCTGTTGCATTGGTTGATATGTCTATGATAAAAATGCTATGTGCATAATGGTGCTTAGTAGTTCATGTTTTCTTATGGTTAGTCTCGAATAGCTGGGGGGTTCTCAATGTGTTATTGGAGTACCAACATGATTTGTTTGCCTATGATGTGGTATGGTTTAGTGATATCTTCCTTCAAGAATTTATTTTGATTGACTTGGCATATGCTCACGCATATTTAAGACTGTAAAGAAAGTCTATCAAGCCTTGATGATCTTTAATTTCTGAGTAGCGATATAACTTACACGCCCGGTTCAATGTTGCTTTGTCGCTCTGCATGATTATGAACGCCATTGCTCCTTTAGTTGGTCGCTCCCAGTCTTTTGCGAACCTTCGCCTGTACTAAGCGGACTGACTGCTTGTGCATCCAAATCCTTTAAACCAGTTATGCCATATGAGTCCACCATACCTTCCTGTACATGGTATTTACCTGCCATTCCAAACGAAGACTATCTTGTACCATCTCGAAATTATTCAAAAAGCATTTCTCTTTTGTGCCTCTGTTTTAGCTCATGAGGAAGTAGTAGTTAATTCATGATCGTTTTAAGTTGGACAAGCTTCACCCCGGGATTGCATGTCTAATATGCAAACCCCTAATACGAGAAGGAACTGGCATAGAGTGCGCCCGGCTCATTAAAAAATATATACAACAAACAAACCCTCCTTCACGCTTTGTTCATGAGAAATCAGAAAACTTTGGCAGTAATAAACAAAGGAGATTAAGAGGATGTAATCGTCCTCATGCGGGAGCCGTTCCTCGAAACTTGTCCAGCTCGAGAAGTAATTGAGTTATCTGCTAGCATTCATTGACAAAATATGCATATCCCAAAAATAATTTTACCTCTGTTTTTTTAAAACCAAGAGCTCTGGTACATGTTTAGTTTTTGTTTCCGACCACGGGTTTTCAACCTTGCCATCAAAAGCCACGGTTCGAGAGTCTCCACCTTCTTTAAAGCTCCAACTATTGAGAGCATGATTGTCATTCTGAGTGTAATGTGCATTGTCCCAAAGTACCATTGTCTTTTGCATGATTATGATATCGTTTATTCTGAAATCATTGTATCTAGTCGTCACTTAAACCTTGGAGGTGCCCCTGCATTTATGTTTTGCTTCACTAAAGGGGGCAAGCGAGGTACCACTTTATCATATTTGCACGCCATGCTCACTACAAATCTATTTGATGTTTCAGTATCATATTGTAAAACTTTCAGTTCTTTGTGATTTTCTCATAAGGCAACTTAATTACTACAGATTCATTGTCTCAGTAAGCTTTTGTCATGTGACTATGAAAAGTCCTTATATGGTTAATAGCATGTCACCACAGAAATTATACTTATTATCATTTACCTATTCGAGGACGAGCAGAAATTAAGCTTGGGGATGTTGATACGTCCAAAACGTATCTATAATTTCTGCTTGCTCCATGCCTCTTTTGTGTGATATTGCTATGATATTTATGCACTTCCATACACTTTTTGATCATATTTGGACTAACCTACTAATGGTTGCAAAAGTGCACAATGTTCTTGTTTTACACTTTATTGTGTAGGAATTACTTGGAAATTGACAAAAACGCAAAAGGAGTCGTATTGGAGTAGGACTCTGACTTTCCTGAAATCTGTCTGAGAATGTTTTTTAAAGATGGTCACGTTCCGGCCCGAAGACGACGTCAAACGGAAAAAGTCTAGTTGCGAAAGTTGTGGGGAATTTCGAGAGGATGCTTCTGGATATAAAATTCGTCCAAATCGGAGTCTGGACGGCCGAGGAAAGCCCGTTTTACTGAGGCCCAAAATCTGATGACGGGAATCCGAGAGTCTATATAAAGAGAGGAAACCTAGGTCACCAAGGGCCACGAATTTTCCTCCTCCCAAGCCGCCGTCTTAGAGGGGAGGACCAGCACCATTGAAGCACCATCCACAAGGAAGAAGGGGGGCCAAGGAGCCGCTGCCCCCTAGGGCCGCCGCCGCCCCGAGGGCCGCCGCCGCCCCCTAGGGCCGCCGCCGCCGCCGCCGCCCCCAAGGGCCGCCGCCGCCGCCTCCGTGGTTGCCGCCGACCGCTTCCTCCTCGCGGGGCTGCACCTCTCCATCAACACCATCATCAACCTCCTCCTCACCATGTCCATGCGTGAGTAGTTTCCTCCGGGGCTGAGGGCTTGTACGTGTAGCTATGTGGTTATCTCTCTCTCCCATGATGTGATCTTCATTGTGATCATAGGCTATGTTAATCTAGGGTGATCCCATGATATTTCCCCTTCCTCTATGTATTGGATTGATGTACTCACTTGTCTTTATCTAGTATAATCCCCGAGACCAAGGTGACAGCGGTTTATTGGACATGGATTAGAAGAATATTTTCATGAGTGATTTCCTTTTTTGTGTGTTGATTGAAGATTGAGAGTCTCTTGGTGCTTGTCTTTGACTATCCTTTAGATATGTTGTGGTGATTGTGGTAATCTCTTTGGATGGCCGCGGTGACATTGGGAAATCCATAGATTGAGAACTATGAACTTTGAGGTGTGCTTTTGTAGCCCTACATAATTCTCGTCCTCTCTTGACCACAAAGGAATGACCTCCGGTGCGTCTCCATTGCATGTTTTATGGGAAATATCATGTGATTCGATTATGTTAATTTTGTTGGGAGTTGCCACTAGTGAAAGTATGATCCCTAGGCCTTGTTTCCACCATTGCAATTGTTGGGGAATGTAGTATTTTAAAATTTTCCTACGATCACGCAAGATCTATCTACCAGATGCATAGCAACGAGAGGGGAGAGTGTGTCTACGTACCCTCATAGACCGGGAGCGGAAGCGTCAAGTGACGCGGTTGATGTTGTCGAACTTCTTCGCGATCCAACCGATCAAGCACCGAACGTACGGCACCTCCGCGTTCAGTACACGTTCAGCTTGATGACGTCCCACGAGCTCTTGATCCAGTTGAGCTTCACGGGAGAGTTTCGTCAGCACGACGGCGTGGTGACGGATATGATGTGTTCACCGGCGCAGGGCTTCGCCTAAGCTCCGCGACGGTATGACCGAGGTGTGATTCTGTGGAGGGGGGCACCGCACACGGCTAAAACAATTCAACTTGTGTGTCTTTGGGTGCCCCCTGCCCCCGTGTATAAAGGAGCAAGGGAGGGAGGCCGGCCGGCCCTTCCTGGTGCGGCTAGGGAGTGGACTCCTACTAGGAATAGGATTGCAATCCTATTCCTAGTAGGATTCACCAAAAGAAGGAAGAGGGAAAGGCATAGGAGAGGTGGCGCCCCCCCCCCCATTCCTAGTCCAACTAGGAACCCTAGGTGGGGGCGCCGGCCAGCCCTATGGGCTGCCTCTCTCTTTCCCTTTAGGCCCACTATGGACCATCCCCTCTCGTAGGGGGTTCCGGTAACCCCCTCCGGCATTCCCGATAAATCCGAAACTTTTCCGGAACACTTCCGGTGTCCGAATATAGTCGTCCAATATATCAATCTTTATGTCTCGGACATTCCGAGACTCCTCGTCATGTCCGTGATCTCATCCGGGACTCCGAACTACCTTTGGTACATCAATACTCATAAACTCATAATACCGATCATCATCAAACGTTAAGCGTGCGGACCCTACGGGTTCGAGAACTATGTAGACATGACCAAGACTCATCTCCGGTCAATAACCAATAGCGGAACCTGGATGTTCATATTGGCTCCTACATATTCTACGAAGATCTTTTATCGGTCAGAACCGCATAACAACATACGTTGTTCCTTTTGTCATCGGTATGTTACTTGCCCGAGATTCGATCGTCGGTATCTCTATACCTAGTTCAATCTCGTTACCGGCAAGTCTCTTTACTCATTCCGTAACACATCATCTCGTGTCTAACTCATTAGTCTTTTGCTTGCAAGGCTTATTGTGATGTGTGTTACCGAGAGGGCCCATAGATACCTCTCCGACACTCGGAGTGACAAATCCTAATCTTGATCTATGCCAATACCACGAATACTTTCGGAGACACCTGTAGAGCATCTTTATGATCACCCAGTTACGTTGTGACGTTTGATAGCACACAAGGTGTTCCTACGGTATTCGGGAGTTGCATAATCTGATAGTCATAGGAACATGTATAAGTCATGAAGAAAGCAATAGCAGTAAAACTAAACGATCATAGTGCTATGCTAACGGATGGGTCTTGTCCATCACATCATTCTCCTAATGATGTGATCCCGTTGATCAAATGACAACTCATGTCTATGGCTAGGAAACATAACCATCTTTGATCAATGAGCTAGTCTAGTAGAGGCATACTAGGGACATACTGTTTTGTCTATGTATCCACACATGTACTAAGTTTCCGGTTAATACAATTCTAGCATGAATAAAAGACATTTATCATGATATAAGGAAATATAAATAACAACTTTATTATTGCCTCTAGGGCATATTTCCTTCAGTCTCCCACTTGCACTAGAGTCAATAATCTAGCTCACATCGCCATGTGATTTAATACCGATAGTTCACATCGTTATGTGAATAACACCCATAGTTCACATCGCCATGTGACCAACACTCAAAGGGTTCACTAGAGAAATAATCTAGTTCACATCGCTATGTGATTAATACCCAAGAGTAATAAGGTGCGATCATGTTTTGCTTGTGAGAGAAGTTTAGTCAACGGGTCTGTCACATTCAGATCCGTATGTATTTCGCAAATTTCTATGTCTACAATGCTCTGCATAGAGCTACTCTAGCTAATTGCTCCCACTTTCAATACGCATCCAGATTGATACTTAGAGTCATCTAGATTTAGTTTCAAAGCTTGCATCGGCGTAACCCTTTACGACGAACTCTTTATCACATCCATAATCGAGAAACATTTCCTTAGTCATCCAGTTACTAAGGATAATTTTGACCACTGTACAGTGATCTACTCCTGGATCACAATTGTACCCCCTTGACAAACTCATGACAAGGTACACAACATGTTTGGTACACATCATGGCATACTTTATAGAACCTATGGCTGAGGCATAGAGAATGACTTTCATTCTCTCTATATTTTTCTGCCGTGGTCTAGCTTTGAGTCTTACTCAACTTCACACCTTACAAGTCAGGCAAGAACTCCTTCTTTGACTGATCCATTTTGAACTACTTCAAAATCTTATCAAGGTATGTACTTATCGAAAGTCTTATCAAGCGTCATGATCTATCTCTATAGATCTTGATGCCCAATATGTAAGCAGCTTCACCAAGGTCTTTCTTTGAAAAACTCCTTTCAAACACTCCTTTATGCTTTCCAGAAAATTCTACATCATTTCCGATCGACAATATGTCATTCACATATACTTATCAGAAAGGTTGTTGTGCTCCCACTCACTTTCTTGTAAATACAGGCTTCACCGCAAGTCTGTATAAATCTATATACTTTGATCAACTTATCAAAGCGTATATTCCAACTCCGAGATGCTTGCACCAGTCCATAGAAGGATCGCTGGAGCTTGCACATTTTGTTAGCACCTTTAGGATTGACAAAACCTTCTGGTTGCATCATATACAATTCTTCTTTAATAAATCCATTAAAGAATGCAGTTTTGTTATCCATTTGCCAGATTTCATAAAAATGCGGCAATTGCTAACATGATTCGGACAGACTTAAGCATCGCTACGGGTGAGAAAGTCTCATCGTAGTCAACTCCTTGAACTTGTCGAAAACCTTTCGCAACAAGTCGAGCTTTGTAAACAGTAACATTACCGTCTGCGTCGGTCTTCCTCTTGAAGATCCATTTGTTTTCGATGGCTTGCCGATCATCGGGCAAGTCAACCAAAGTCCACACTTTGTTCTCATACATGGATCCCATCTCAGATTTCATTGTCTCAAGCCATTTTGCGGAATCTGGGCTCATCATCGCTTCCTCATAGTTCGTAGGTTCATCATGGTCCAGTAACATGACTTCCAGAACCGGGTTGCCGTACCACTCTGATGCGGAACGAACTCTGGTTGATCTACGAAGTTCAGCAGAAACTTGATCTGAAGTTTCATGATCATCATCATTAGCTTCCTCACTCATTGGTGTAGGAATCACTTGGAACTAGTTTCTGTGATGTTCCACTTTCCAATTTGGGAGAAGGTACAATTACCTCATCAAGTTCTACTTTCCTCCCACTCACTTCTTTCGAGAGAAACTCCTTCTCTAGAAAGGATCCACTCTTAGCAATAAAGACCTTGCCTTCGGATCTGTGATAGAAAGTGTACCCAACAGTTTCTTTTGGGTATCCTATGAAGATTTACGTCTCCGATTTGGGTTCGAGCTTATCATGTTGAAACTTTTTCACATAAGCATCGCAGTCCCAAACTTAACGAAACGACAACTTTGGTTTCTTGCCAAACCACAGTTCATAAGGTGTCGTATCAACGGATTTAGATGGTGCCCTATTTAACGTGAATGTAGCTGTCTCTAATGCATAACCCCAAAAGCGATAGTGGTAGATTGGTAAGAGACATCATCGATCGCACCATATCTAATAAAGTACGGTTATGACGTTCGGACACACCATTATACTGTGGTGTTCCAGGTGGCGTGAGTAGTGAAACTATTTCACATTCTTTTTACTGAAGGCCAAACTCGCTAACTCAAATATTTTACCTCTACGATCATATCGTATAAACTCTTATTTTCTTTTACGATGATTCTCCACTTCACTCTGAAATTTCTTTGAACTTTTCAAATGTTTCAGACTTGTGCTTCATTAAGTAGATTTACCCATATCTGCTCAAATCATCAGTGAAGGTCAGAAAATAACGATACCCGCCGCGAGCTTCAACACTCATTGGCCCACATACATCAGTATGTATGATTGCCAACAAATCTGTTGCTCGCTCCATAGTTTCGGAGAACGAAGTTTTAGTCATCTTGCCCATGAGGCATGGTTCGCAAGCATCAAGTGATACATAATCAAGTGATTCCAAAAGTCCATCACTATGGAGTTTCTTCATGCGCTTTACACCAATATGACCTAAACGGCAGTGCCACAAATAAGTTGCACTATCATTATTAACCTTGCATCTTTTTGGCTTCAATATTATGAATATGTGTATCACACGATCGAGATCCAACAAACCATTTTCATTGGGTGTATAACCATAGAAGGTTTTATTCATGTAAAAAGAACAACAATTATTCTCTAACTTACATGAATAACCGTATTGCAATAAACATGATCAAATCATATTCATGTTCAACACAAACACCAAATAACACTTATTTAGGTTCAACACTAATCCCGAAAGTATAGGGAGTGTGCGATGATGATCATATCAATCTTGGAACTACTTCCAATACACATCGTCACTTCATCCTTTAACTAGTTTCGGTTCATTATGCAACTCCCATTTCGAGTTACTACTCTTTAGCAACTAAACCAGTATCAAATACCGAGGGGTTGCTATGAACACTAGTAAAATACACATCAATAATCTGTATATCAAATATACCTTTGTTCACTTAGCCATCCTTCTTATCCGCCAAGTATCTAGGGCAGTTCCACTTCCAGTGACTATTTCCTTTGCAGTAGAAGCACTTAGTTTCAGGCTTGAGTTTAGCTTTGGGATTCTTCATGGGAGTGACAACTTGCTTGTCATTCTTCTTGAAGTTCCCCTTCTATCCCTTTGCCCTTTACTTGAAACAAGTGGTCTTGTTAACCATCAACACTTGATGCTCTTTCTTGATTTCTACATTCGCCGATTTCAGCATCGCGAAGAGCTCGGGAATTACTTTCGTCATCCCTTGCATATTATAGTTCATCACGAAGTTCTACTAACTTGGTGATAGTGTCTAGAGAACTTTGACATTTACTATCTTATCTGGAAGATTAACTCCCACTTGATTCAAGCAATTGTACTACCCAGACAATCTGAGCACATGCTCACTGGTTGAGCTAATCTCCTCCATCTTGTAGGCAAAGTACCGTCAGAGGTCTTATACCTCTCGACATGGGCATGAGTATGAAATACTAATTTCAACTCTTGGAACATCTTATATGCTCCGTGGCGTTCAAAACGTTTTTGAAGTCCCGGTTCTAAGCCGTAAAGCATGGTGCACTTAAACTATTAAGTAGTCATCATACCGAGCTTTTGTCAAAACATTCATAACATCTACATCTGCTCCTGCAATAGGTCTTTCCCCTAGCGGTGCATCAAGGACATAATTCTCTGTGCAGCAATGAGGATAATCCTCAGATCACGGAACAATTCCGCATCATTGCTACTAACATCTTTCAACTTAGTTTTCTCTAGGAACATATAAAAAATAAACGGGGAGCAACATCGCGAGCTATTGATCTACAACATAGATATGCTAATACTACCAGGACTAAGTTCATGATAAATTAAAGTTCAATTTAATCATATTATTTAAAGAACTCCCACTTAGATAGACATCCCTCTGGTCATCTAAATGATCACGTGATCCAAATCAACTAAACCATGTCCGATCATCACGTGAGATGGAGTAGTTTCAATGGTTAACATCTTATGTTGATCATATCTACTATATGATTCACGCTCGACCTTTCGGTCTCCAGTGTTCCGAGGCCATATCTGCATATGCTAGGCTCGTCAAGTTTAACCCGAGTATTCTGCGTGTGCAAAACTGGCTTACACCCGTTGTATTTGAACGTAGAGCTTATCACACCCGATCATCACGTGGTGTCTCGGCACGACGAACTTTCGCAACGGTGCATACTCAGGGAGAACACTTATACCTTGAAATTTAGTAAGGGATCATCTTATAATGCTACCGTCGTTCTAAGCAAAATAAGAAGCATAATAAGATAAACATCACATGCAATCAAAATATGTGACATGATATGGCCATCATCATCTTGTGCTTTTGATCTCCATTTTCAAAGCACCGTTATGATTACCTTCGTCACCGGCGCGACACCTTGATCTCCATCGTAGCATCGTTGTCGTCTCGCCAACTATTGCTTCTACGACTATCGCTACCGTTTAGTGATAAAGTAAAGCAATTACATGGCGATTGCATTTCATACAATAAAGCGACAACCATATGGCTCCTGCCAGTTGCCGATAACTTTACAAAACATGATCATCTCATACAAAACCGTATAACTCATCATGTCTTGACCATATCAGATCACAACATGCCTTGCAAAAACAAGTTAGACGTCCTCTACTTTGTTGTTGCAAGTTTTACGTGGCTGCTACGGGCTTAGCAAGAACCGTTCTTACCTACGCATACAAAACCACAACGATGTTTCGTCAAGTATGTGCTGTTTTAACCTTCACAAGGACCGGGCGTAGCCACACTTGATTCAGCTAAAGTGAGAGAGACAGACACCCGCCAGTCACCTTTAAGCAACGAGTGCTCGTAACGGTGAAACCAGTCTCGCGTAAGCGTACGCGTAATGTCGGTCCGGGCCGCTTCATCTCACAATACCGCCGAAGCAAAGTATGACATGCTGGTAAGCAGTATGACTAGTATCGCCCACAACTCATTGTGTTCTACTCGTGCATATCATCTACGCATAAACCTGGCTCATGATGCCACTGTTGGTGAACGTAGTATTTTAAAATTTTCCTACGATCACGCAAGATCTATCTACCAGATGCATAGCAACGAGAGGGGAGAGTGTGTCTACGTACCCTCGTAGACCGGGAGCGGAAGCGTCAAGTGACGCGGTTGATGTTGTCGAACTTCTTCGCGATCCAACCGATCAAGCACCGAACGTACGGCACCTCCGCGTTCAGCACACGTTCAGCTTGATGACGTCCCACGAGCTCTTGATCTAGTTGAGCTTCACGGGAGAGTTTCGTCAGCACGACGGCGTGGTGACGGATATGATGTGTTCACCGGCGCAGGGCTTCGCCTAAGCTCCGCGACGGTATGACCGAGGTGTGATTCTGTGGAGGGGGGCACCGCACACGGCTAAAACAATTCAACTTGTGTGTCTTTGGGTGCCCCCCTGCCCCCGTATATAAAGGAGCAAGGGAGGGAGGCCGGCCGGCCCTTCCTGGTGCGGCTAGGGAGTGGACTCCTACTAGGAATAGGATTGCAATCCTATTCCTACTAGGATTCACCAAAAGAAGGAAGAGGGAAAGGAATAGGAGAGGTGGCGCCCCCCCCCCAATCCTAGTCCAACTAGGAACCCTAGGTGGGGGCGCCGGCCAGCCCTATGGGCTGCATCTCTCTTTCCCTTTAGGCCCACTATGGACCATCCCCTCTCGTAGGGGGTTCCGGTAACCCCCTCCGGCATTCCCGATAAATCCGAAACTTTCCGGAACACTTCCGGTGTCCGAATATAGTCGTCCAATATATCAATCTTTATGTCTCGGACATTCCGAGACTCCTCGTCATGTCCGTGATCTCATCCGGGACTCCGAACTACCTTCGGTACATCAATACTCATAAACTCATAATACCGATCGTCATCAAACGTTAAGCGTGCGGACCCTACGGGTTCGAGAACTATGTAGACATGAACGAGACTCATCTCCGGTCAATAACCAATAGCGGAACCTGGATGTTCATATTGGCTCCTACATATTCTACGAAGATCTTTTATCGGTCAGAATCGCATAACAACATACGTTGTTCCTTTTGTCATCGGTATGTTACTTGCCCGAGATTCGATCGTCGGTATCTCTATCCCTAGTTCAATCTCGTTACCGGCAAGTCTCTTTACTCGTTCCATAACATATCATCTCGTGACTAACTCATTAGTCTTTTGCTTGCAAGGCTTATTGTGATGTGTGTTACCGAGAGGGCCCAGAGATACCTCTCCGACACTCGGAGTGACAAATCCTAATCTTGATCTATGCCAATACCACGAATACTTTCGGAGACACCTGTAGAGCATCTTTATGATCACCCAGTTACGTTGTGACGTTTGATAGCACACAAGGTGTTCCTACGGTATTCGGGAGTTGCATAATCTCATAGTCATAGGAACATGTATAAGTCATGAAGAAAGCAATAGCAGTAAAACTAAACGATCATAGTGCTATGCTAACGGATGGGTCTTGTCCATCACATCATTCTCCTAATGATGTGATCTCGTTGATCAAATGACAACTCATGTCTATGGCTAGGAAACATAACCATCTTTGATCAATGAGCTAGTCTAGTAGAGGCATACTAGGGACATACTGTTTTGTCTATGTATCCACACATGTACTAAGTTTCCGGTTAATACAATTCTAGCATGAATAAAAGACATTTATCATGATATAAGGAAATATAAATAACAACTTTATTATTGCCTCTAGGGCATATTTCCTTCAGCAATACCATTTGTGCTCATGTTTACCACTTGTTTGCTTGCTGCACTTTTTATTACAGATTTATATTACTTTGTTTTGCCATCCATATCACTTGCCATTTAACATCTCTTCACCGAACTAGTGCACCTATACATCTAACAAATGTATTAGGTGTGTTGGGGACACAAGAGACTTATTGTATCTTGATTGCACGGTTGCTTGAAAGGGGTACGTTCAACCTCCACTTCCCTGAGTTCGATAAACCTTGGGTTATTCACTTAAGGGAAATTTGCTGGTGTCCTACAAACCTCTGCATTTGGAGGCCCAACATAGTCTACAAGAATAGAAGCGTGTGTACACATTAGTAATTGACCGGAGATGAGTCTCGATTATGTCTACATAGTTCTCGAACCTGTAGGGTCCGCACGCTTAACGTTTGATGACGATCGGTATTATGAGTTTATGAGTTTTGATGTACTGAAGGTAGTTCGGAGTCCCGGATGAGATCACGGACGTGATGAGGAGTCTCGGAATGTCCGAGACTTAAAGATTGATATATTGGACGACTATATTCGTACACCAGAAGTGTTCTGGAAAGTTTCGGAATTTACCGGAGTGCCGGGGGGGTTACCGGAACCCCCCGGCAAAGTTGGGCCTTAGTGGGCCATAGAGGAGAAAGAGAGCAGCACCCAGGAGGTGGCGCGCCCCCTCCCAAGGGCAGTCCGAATTGGACTAGGGGAGGGGGCGCGGCCCCCTCTTTCCTTCTCCTTCTCTCCCTCTCTTTCCTTCCCCTCTTGGTGATTCCTACTAGGAATAGGATTGCAATCCTATTCGTAGTAGGATTGCTCCTCCTTGGCGCGCCTATAGGGGCCGGCCGGCCTCCCCCTTGCTCCTTTATATACGAGGGCAGGGGGCACCCAAAGACACACAAGTTGAATTGTTTTAGCCGTGTGCGGTGCCCCCCCTCCATAGAAACACACCTCGGTCATACCGTTGCAGTGCTTAGGCAAAGCCCTGCGCCGGTAGATACATCATATCCGTCACCACGCCGTAGTGCTAATGAAACTCCCCCGTGAAGCTCAACTGGATCAAGAGCTCGTGGGACGTCATCAAGCTGAACGTGTGCTGAACGCGGAGGTGCCGTACGTTCGGTGCTTGATCGGTTGGATCGCGAAGAAGTTCGACTACATCAACCGCGTCACTTGACGCTTCCGCTCCCGGTATATGAGGGTACGTAGACACACTCTCCCTCTCGTTGCTATGCATCTAGTAGATAGATCTTGCGTGATCGTAGGAAAATTTTGAAAATACTACGTTCCCCAGCAGTGGCATCATGAGCCAGGTCTATGCGTAGATGATATGCACGAGTAGAACACAATGAGTTGTGGGCGATACTAGTCATACTGCTTACCAGCATGTCATACTTTGCTTCGGCGGTATTGTGAGATGAAGCGGCCCAGACCGACATTACGCGTACGCTTACGCGAGACTGGTTTCACCGTTATGAGCACTCGTTGCTTAAAGGTGACTGGCGGGTGTCTGTCTCTCTCACTTTAGCTGAATCGAGTGTGGCTACGCCCGGTCCTTGTGAAGGTTAAAACAACACATACTTGACGAAACATCATTGTGGTTTTGTATGCGTAGGTAAGAACGGTTCTTGCTAAGCCCGCAGCAGCCACGTAAAACTTGCAACAACTAAGTACAGGACGTCTAACTTGTTTTTGCAGGGCATGTTGTGATGTGATATGGTCAAGACAGGATGATTTATACAGTTTTGTATGAGATGATCATGTTTTGTAATGTTATCGGCAACTGACAGGAGCCATATGGTTGTCGCTTTATTGTATGAAATGCAATCGCCATGTAATTGCTTTACTTTATCACTAAGCGGTAGCGATAGTCGTAGAAGAAATAGTTGGCGAGACGACAACGATGCTACGATGGAGATCAAGCTGTCGCGCCGGTGACGAAGGTGATCATGACGGTGCTTTGGAGATGGAGATCAAAAGCACAAGATGATGATGGCCATATCATGTCACATATTTTGATTGCATTTTATGTTTATCTTATTATGCTTCTTATTTTGCTTAGAACGATGGTAGCATTATAAGATGATCCCTTACTAAATTTCAAGGTATAAGTGTTCTCCCTGAGTATGCACCGTTGCGAAAGTTCGTCGTGCCGAGACACCACGTGATGATCGGGTGTGATAAGCTCTACGTTCAAATACAATGGGTGTAAGCCAGTTTTGCACACGCATAATACTCGGGTTAAACTTGACGAGCCTAGCATATGCAGATATGGCCTTGGAACACTGGAGACCGAAAGGTTGAGCGTGAATCATATAGTAGATATGATCAACATAAGATGTTCACCATTGAAACTACTCCATCTCACGTGATGATCGGACATGGTTTAGTTGATTTGGATCACGTGATCATTTAGATGACCAGAGGGATGTCTATCTAAGTGGGAGTTCCTTAAGTAATATGATTAATTGAACTTTAATTTATCATGAACTTAGTCCTAATAGTTTTTGCATATCTATGTTGTTGTAGATCAATGGCCCGTGCTACCGTTCCTTTGAATTTTAATGCATTCTAGAGAAAGCTAACTTGAAAGATGATGGTAGCAATTACATGGATTGGGTCCGTAACTTGAGGATTATCCTCATTGTTGCACAGAAGAATTATGTCCTTGAAGCACCGCTAGGTGACAAGCCCCCTCCCGCTAATGTAGACGCTTTGAACGTCAGGCAGACGCGGTATGATGACTACACGATAGTTCAGTGTGCCATGCTTTACGGCTTAGAACCGGGACTTCAACGACGTTTTGAACGTCATGGACCATATGAGATGTTCCAAGAGTTGAAGTTAATATTTCAAGCAAATGCCCGGATTGAGAAATATGAGATTTCCAATAAGTTCTACAGCTGCAAGATGGAGGAGAATAGTCCTATTAGTGAACACTTGCTCAGAATGTCTGGGTACTACAATCATATGACTCAACTTGGTTGCAAAGTTGACGAGGATAGTGTTATTGATAGAGTTCTTCAATCACTGCCACCAAGCTATAAAAGCTTCGTGATGAACTATAATATGCAAGGGATGCAGAAGACAATTCCCGAGTTCTTCGCTATGCTCAAAGCTGCGGAGGTAGAAATCAAAAAGGAGCATCAATTGTTGATGGTTAACAAGACCACTAGTTTCAAGAAAAAGGGCAAGGGAAAGAAGGGGAACTTCAAGAAGAATAGCAAGACATTTGCTACTCCCGCGAAGAAACCCAAGTCTGGAGCCAAGCCTAAAATTGAGTGCTTCTACTGCAAAGGGACTGGACACTGGAAGCAAAACTGCCCCAAGTATTTGGCGGATAAGAAGGATGGCAAGGTGAACAAAGGTATATGTGTTATACTCCCTCCGTTCGGAATTACTTGTCTCGGAAATGGATGTATATATAACTAAAATACGTCTAGATACATTCATTTCCGCGACAAGTAATTCCGAACTGAGGGAGTACATGTTATTGATGTGTACCTTACTAATGCTCGTAGTAGTACCTGGGTATTTGATACCGGTTCGGTTGCTAATATTTGTAACTCGAAACAGGGACTACGGATTAAACGAAGATTAGCTAAGGACGAGGTGACGATGCACGTGGGAAATGGTTCCAAAGTCGATATGATCGCCGTCGGCATGCTACCTCTACATCTACCTTCGGGATTAGTTTTAGACCTAAATAATTGTTATTTGGTGCCAGCGTTGAGCATTAACATTATATCTGGATCTTGTTTGTTGCGAGAAGGTTATTCATTTAAATCAGAGAATAATGGTTGTTCTATTTTTATGAATAATATCTTTTATGGTCATGCACCCTTGAAGAGTGGTCTATTCTTATTGGATCTCGATTGTAGTGATACACATATTCATAATATTGAAGCCAAAAGATGCAAGGTTAATAATGATAGTGCAACTTATTTGTGGCACTGCCGTTTAGGTCATATTGGTGTAAAGCGCATGAAGAAACTCCATAATGATGGACTTTTGGAATCACTTCATTATGAATCACTTGGTGCTTGCGAACCATGCCTCATGGGCAAGATGACTAAAACTCCGTTCTCCGGAACCATGGAGCGAGCAACAGAGTTGTTGGAAATCGTACATACTGATGTATGCGGACCAATGAGTGTTGAAGCTCGCGGCGGGTATCGTTATTTTCTGACCTTCATTGATGATTTGAGCAGATATGGGTATATCTACTTAATGAAGCACAAGTCTGAAACATTTGAAAAGTTCAAAGAATTTCAGAGTGAAGTAGAGAATCATCGTAACAAGAAAATAAAGTTTCTGTGATCTGATCGTGGAGGAGAATATTTGAGTTACGAGTTTGGTCTTCATTTGAAACAATGTGGAATAGTTTCACAACTCACGCCACCCGGAACACCACAGCATAATGGTGTGTCCGAACATCGTAACCGTACTTTATTGGATATGGTGCGATCTATGATGTCTCTTACCGATTTACCACTATCGTTTTGGGGATATGCTTTAGAGACAGCTGCATTCACGTTAAATAGGGCACCATATAAATCCATTGAGACGACACCTTATGAACTATGGTTTGGCAAGAAACCAAAGTTGTCGTTTCTTAAAGTTTGGGGCTGCGATGCTTATATGAAAAAGCTTCAACCTGATAAGCTCGAACCCAAGTCGGAGAAATGTGTCTTCATAGGATACCCAAAAGAGAATGTTGGGTACACCTTCTATCATAGATCCGAAGGCAAGATATTCGTTGCTAAGAATGGATCCTTTCTAGAGAAGGAGTTTCTCTCGAAAGAAGTGAGTGGGAGGAAAGTAGAACTTGATGAGGTAATTGTACCTTCTCCTTAATTGGAAAGTAGTACATCACAGAAAATTGTTCCAGTGATTCCTACACCAATTAGTGAGGAAGCTAATGATGATGATCATGAAACTTCAGATCAAGTTTCTGCTGAACATCGTAGATCAACCAGAGTACGTTCCGCACCAGAGTGGTACGGCAACCCAGTTCTGGAAGTCATGTTACTAGACCATGATGAACCTACGAACTATGAGGAAGCGATGATGAGCCCAGATTCCGCAAAATGGCTTGAGGCCATTAAATCTGAGATGGGATCCATGTATGAGAACAAAGTGTGGACTTTGGTTGACTTGCCCGATGATCGGCAAGCCATCGAAAATAAATGGATCTTCAAGAGGAAGACCGACGCAGACGGTAATGTTACTGTTTGCAAAGCTTGACTTGTTGCGAATGGGTTTCGACAAGTTCAAGGAGTTGACTACGATGAGACTTTCTCACCTGTAGCGATGCTTAAGTCTGTCCGAATCATGTTAGCGATTGCCGCATTTTATGATTATGAAATCTGGCAAATGGATGTCAAAACTGCATTCCTGAATGGATATCTCAAAGAAGAGTTGTATATGATGCAACCAGAAGGTTTTGTCGATCCAAAAGCTGCTAACAAAGTAAGCACGCTCCAGCGATCCATCTATGGACTGGTGCAAGCATCTCGGAGTTGGAATATACGCTTTGATGAGGTGATCAAAGCATATGGTTTTATACAGACTTTTGGAGAAGCCTGTATTTACAAGAAAGTGAGTGGGAGCTCTGTAGCATTTCTGATATTATATGTGGATGACATATTGTTGATTGGAAATGATATAGAATTTCTGGATAGCATAAAAGGATACTTGAATAAGAGTTTTTCAATGAAAAACCTCGGTGAAGCTGCTTACATATTAGGCATCAAGATCTATAGAGATAGATCAAGACGCTTGATTGGACTTCAACAAAGCACATACCTTGATAAAGTTTTGAAGAAGTTCAAAATGGATCAGTCAAAGAAAGGGTTCTTGCCTGTGTTACAAGGTGTGAAGTTGAGTAAGACTCAATGCCTGGCCACTGCAGAAGATAGAGAGAAAATGAAAGTCATTCCCTATGCATGCCTCAGCCATAGGATCTATCATGTATGCAATGCTGTGTACTAGACCTGATGTGTGCCTTGCTATAAGTCTAGCAGGGAGGTACCAAAGTAATCCAGGAGTGGATCACTGGACAGCGGTCAAGAACATCCTGAAATACCTGAAAAGGACAGAGGATATGTTTCTCGTGTATGGAGGTGACAAAGAGCTCGTCGTAAACGGTTACGTCGATTCTAGCTTTGACACTGATCCGGATGACTCTAAGTCACAAACCGGATATGTATTTTTATTGAACGGTGGAGCTGTCAGTTGGTGCAGTTCCAAGCAGAGCGTCGTGGCGGGATCTACGTGTGAAGTGGAATACATAGCTACTTCGGAAGCAGCAACTGAAGGAGTCTGGATGAAGGAGTTCATATCCGATCTAGGTGTAATACCTAGTGCATCGGGTCCAATGAAACTCTTTTGTGACAACACTGGAGCAATAGCCTTGGCGAAGGAATCCAGGTTTCACAAGAGAACAAAGCACATCAAAAGACGCTTCAATTCCATCCGCGATCTAGTCAAGGAGGGAGACGTAGAGATTTTCAAGATGCATACGGATCTGAATGTTGCAGACCCATTGACTAAGCCTCTTCCGCGGGCAAAACATGATCAACACCAGGACTCCATGGGTGTGAGGATCATCACTTTGTAATCTAGATTATTGACTCTAGTTCAAGTGGGAGACTGAAGGAAATATGCCCTAGAGGCAACAATAAAGATGTTATTTGTATTTCCTTATATCATGATAAATTTCTTTTATTCATGCTAGAATTGTATTAACCGGAAACTTAGTACATGTGTGAATACATAGACAAAACAGTATGTCCCTAGTATGCCTCTACTAGACTAGCTTATTGATCAAAGATGGTTATGTTTCCTAACCATAGACATGAGTTGTCATTTGATCAACGGGATCACATCATTAGGAGAATGATGTGATGGACTAGACCCATCCGTTAGCTTAGCACTATGATCGTTTAGTTTTTACTGCTATTGCTTTCTTCATGACTTATACATGTTCCTATGACTATGAGATTATGCAACTCCCGAATACCGTAGGAACACCTTGTGTGCTATCAAACGTCACAACGTAACTGGGTGATCATAAAGATGCTCTACAGGTGTCTCCGAAAGTGTTCGTGGTGTTGGCATAGATCAAGACTAGGATTTGTCACTCCGAGTGTCGGAGAGGTATCTATGGGCCCTCTCGGTAATGCACATCATAATAAGCCTTGCAAGCAAATGACTAATGAGTTAGTCACGAGATGATGTATTACGGAACGAGTAAAGAGACTTGCCGATAACGAGATTGAACTAGGTATAGAGATACCGACGATCGAATCTCGGGCAAGTAACATACCGATGACAAAAGTAACAATGTATGTTGTTATGCGGTTTGACCGATAAAGATCTTTGTAGAATATGTAGGAGCCAATATGAGCATCCAGGTTCCGCTATTGGTTATTGACCGGAGATGAGTCTCGGTCATGTCTACATAGTTCTCGAACCCGTAGGGTCCGCACGCTTAACGGTTGGTGACGATCATTATTATGAGTTTATGAGTTTTGATGTACCGAAGGTAGTTCAGAGTCCCGGGTGAGATCACAGACGTGACGAGGAGTCTCGGAATGTCTGAGACATAAAGATTGATATATTGGACGACTATATTCGGAAACCGGAAGTGTTCTGGAAAGTTTCGAAATTTACCGGAGTGCCGGGGGGGTTACCGGAACCCCCCGGGGGAAAGTTGGGCCTTAGTGGGACATAGAGGAGAAAGAGGGCAGCATCCAGGAGGTGGCGCGCCCCCTCCCAAGGGCAGTCCGAATTGGACTAGGGGAGGGGGGCGCGGCCCCCTCTTTCCTTCTCCTTCTCTCCCTCTCTTTCCTTCCCCTCTTGGTGATTCCTACTAGGAATAGGATTGCAATCCTATTCCTAGTAGGATTGCTCCTCCTTGGCGCGCCTATAGGGGCCGGCCGGCCTCCCCCCTTGCTCCTTTATATACGGGGGCACGGGGGCACCCAAAGACACACAAGTTGAATGTTTTTAGCCGTGTGCGGTGCCCCCCTCCACAGAAACACACCTCGGTCATACCGTTGCAGTGCTTAGGCGAAGCCCTGCGCCGGTAGATACATCATATCCGTCAGCACGCCGTCATGCTAACAAAACTCTCCCGTGAAGCTCAACTGGATCAAGAGCTTGTGGGACGCCATCAAGCTGAACGTGTGCTGAACGCGGAGGTGCCGTACATTCGGTGCTTGATCGGTTGGATCGCGAAGAAGTTCGACTATATAAACCGCGTCACTTGAAGCTTCCGCTCCCAGTCTACGAGGGTACGTAGACACACTCTCCCTCTCATTGCTACGCATCTAGTAGATAGATCTTGCGTGATCGTAGGAAAATTTTGAAAATACTACGTTCCCCAACACCTCTCTACCAGTATCCATTACAATGAGTCAACTTTACTAGCAGCTGATGCAGACCAATCAATCATGGTCGACCAATATTTTGGCTATTTATAGTTGAGGCTCTTCATAGTGGGGAGTATCAGGCCGGTCATAGTGGTGGTATCTTAGCCAGTATCATGCATTCGGAAATAGCAAACACGTTGATGTGGCGGAGAATTAAAGAAGAGAGAGGGTTGAAATAACATAGGTAGATACCGTATCATGTTAAATGTTATGCTACTTTATGTTATGCATAGAAATAAATATGATCGCCTGTGATACTACTCTATGATACTATGCACTATAAAGGTAGTATCATACACTAGTATCGGTATCATGCACTCGGAAATAGCAAACACGTTGATGTGGCAGAGAATTAAAGAAGAGAGAGGGTTGAAATGACATAGGTAGATACCATATCATGTTAAATGTTATGTTACTTTGTGTCATGCATAGCAATAAATATAATCACCTGTGATACTACTCTATGATACTATGCACTATAAAGGTAGTATCATACACTAGTATCATATGCATGATACTAGTATATGATAGTATCATGCATACGACACTATTGTATGATACTACCTTTATAGTGCATAATATCATAGATGATCATATTTATTGCCATCCATGACATAAAGTGGCATATCATTTAACATGATACGATATCTACCTATGTTACTTCAACCCCCTCTCACTTCTTTAATTATCTGCCACATCAGCGTGTTTGCTATTCCCGAGTGCATGTTACCAGCAGTGGGAGTAACTTCAGCAGTAACATCAAGTCCAACTTAGCAAATTTGCTTATGTGACAATTAGTTAATAAGGAGAGGGGTGGTTTGAGTAACTTAGCTAGTTATTGTAACATCACATGTCCCAATGCAATATGAGTCTATCTATCTATACCTATACTAATTAGGCACTTCCTACAAATTTCCACGTTAATCAATAATTAGGAGCCGTTAATCTGGTGGGTCCGAATTATTACGGTGTAGATCTACCGATAGTCTTTAGTTCAGAAAAAAAACATGCTAAAAGGACCACAATTCTTTCTCTCTCGATTCTAGATCTGAACCAGAAATCTGTATATTATTTCAATCAGAAACCTATTCGATTGTAGATCTGAACCAGAAATCTGTATATTATTTCAACCAGAAACCTATATTTTAATGGTGCACGCATGCATCTAGCCTAAAAATATGGTGCACGCATCTATTTTATCTCAATAGATAGACCACCAAGCATCTTATTAAAATAAAAAGGCCCATCTCTGTACTTCTATCTAAACAGATCCACCTATCTCTTATCTAAAGAGAAGGCCAAGCGACGCTGCCAGTTTCCCATCCTCACGCCACCACCATGCCTGCCCTTGGCTCGCTTCTCCATTGCCAATCTACTGATCGCACATAGAGGGACCAGAGAGATGGTTTCCTGGCTCAAGTCTCCTTCCTCAAGTGGTCGATCCCTTATTCCTTCTATGCTATCTTCCTTCGATCTAGGGCAAATCGTGCTTCCCCAGCGGCCCAGCCGCATCAGTTGTGCCCACGTGAAGCATCGACAGCTTCTTGAAGTAGAAGAGCTGGTGCTACTAACTAGATGGTAGCAATGGCAAGGAGGACACCTAGGAGACGTCTAGCCTAAAGAAGGTTACCCTAAAAGTGTTTGTTAATTAGAAACTCTTGATGCTAAATTGCTAATGCTTGATGTGTTTTCCAGAATAAAAATCCTCATTCATGATGGTTCTAAAATCTGCGTAAAGATTCTGTTGTTTGAGGTCCAGTGACCTCAATTCATTCGGATATGGCCATCTGATCCTTAATGGTACTGCGCAATAGAGTTTTAAAGTATTACTTAAACTTATGTGGATTCTCTAGGACATGGGCTGCAAAGGCGAGCAGGTGAGAGCTACTGAATTCAGCTGTTACAAGTTGTTTTCTTTATATTTTCAGTTTCAGGCCACATCCATCGTATTCCTTTACTGTGATTTCAAAATGAATGAATTTCAGAAACTGACATACTTCTTAGAAGCTGATACTTGAGATGTGATATACAGTGCCGAAAGTATATGTATGGGTAATATACTAATATATAAGCTGGTGTTGCTCACTAGGTCATAGCAACGGCAAGGAGGCCGCCTAGGAGACATCTAGCCTAACGAAGGTGACTCTGAACGTACGTGTTGGTTGATTGGTATGCTTGATGTGTTCTGCAGAAATAAAATCCACATCCATGATGGTCGTGAGGTCCTCGATCTCCTGGCCATCAACATGCACCAGCTTCCCCAGTATGAAAGATTTAGAGTAGATGAGACTACGGCAAATGATAGTTGTTGGTTTCGTATGTAATTTCGTTGAAATTTGTAGGCCCACGTGAGTTTGATCAGGAGACAATGGATTGGCTACTCACTCTTATGAGGCGTTCTTATTTCTTTCATTTGATTTGGCCCATTCATATTTAAGGCCTGTTCGGAATTCCACCAGCTCCACGAAATTTCAGGAGTTGTGGAGTCAGGAAATAGCTGCTCCGCAGTTTTCAACTGCAACTCCACCAACTCCGGGAGTGGAGTTGTGGAGTGGAGGTTCTCCGAACAGGGCCTTACTTGAATCGTTCTGACTATCCTCCATCTCATGTTTAAAGCAGATAGGCATGCAAAGCGCTGCAGCAAATCATGTATAATATGGACCGATCTATCTTTGCTTATGTGGAAACAAAATTGATCAACCACCAGACTGAAAGGGATTAGGCACCATTGATCACAGGCGCTGACTGTTCCCATCGAATGCCCCACATGCAACAATGCTTCAGTGCAGTGCAGGTACGAATATGCCAGGAATGCCTCTTAGCGCAGGTACAAATAACACGCCAGCAAAAAATATCTAATTTAATTTTTACATCTCAGAATGACTGTCTTTTTCTGCTTCTGACCATCATGTATGCCACAAGCCAGCATGCAAAACCATCTGCATCAGGTATATAATGAATGCAAATCCTTTTCAAATCCTGGCAACTTCGGTCTCCTCATGTTTTTTTTCTCAATTAGGCATACCATGTCTGCAGCGGAGATAGAATATAACTTAATAAAAGAAACAAGAACATTGCCCTTTGTTTGCACAACAGTGGAACGATACCGCGCTGGGCTATCGGACTGCGTGTATGCCTGTAGGGACGTGTTGTTTAATTTATGGTGCTTGCTTACACATATATATGACGAAAATATGTGGTTGACTTGGGAAATATCTTAACGTCTGATGGAGTAGAGTAGGTAGTGTTGGACTAGCTCCTTTGTGTCATCTTACTATTATGCTATTAATTAATCCATGAAATATCCCTCAAATATAGAAGTCATGAATCCATGTGAAAGTTACTTAACAGTAAGGTGGCACGTTTGAGCATGATCTTTGTAGGCCAGTATGTTAGTATATATGTTTTATAGGTATATCTGAATCATTTTGTTTTTGTTCTTCTTGGTATTCTTTGCGTACCTACTAATTTTTGGTTTGCATTGTTGATTATATCGGGCTAATACTACTAAAAATATAATTTTATTTTATGGCACTATTTCATAGTAGTGACATCTATCACTTATTAAAAATCTCATCAGCTCATCATGATATATAGTTTTCTCTTTATGAGGGCACAAAAACATGCAACATGTAAGAGGGCAGAAAAGCTCATTTTAATCTAAAACATGCAAAATGTAAGAGGGCACCGAAAATCATTTTGTCCACTATATTTGGCATATTTACCAAAAACAAGTTTGATATGTGAGATATATGTCAGCACATAAAACCCTGCAGCTCGCACTGACAACATTTTGCAAAAGAAGTGTTAGAAAGAACATCACTATTTACTTTGGTGATGACATGTACGTGTTCATTGATATGGTTGACACTCACCTCATGTAAGTTTCGCGTCCTTATTATATGTATGTACAATGAGTTTCTATAGTTGTCTACAACTGAAGTTGGTGTCAACTTATTTCATGAAGGCCTCACTGCATTTACATTTTTCCAATATTATTGGCGTGTTTGACTTATTTTCTAAAAGACGACAGCGTTATCACTCAGATCTTTCTCTTTCTCTCCACGATACTTGATGAGGTTACTTGCTTAGGACTCTTTTGCGTTATCATTTTGTGCATCGTATTTAGATTAATCTTTTGTAGCCAAATATTATAGCATGTTACTTTCCAGTGGAAGACACAAGAAAACAATAAAGATGAGAGGATACATATATGCATATATTAGTACAACTTTCGAATTGTTATTTGACCACGACCAGTCCGAGTACTTCTCTTTGAAGATAACGAGTGATATATGACTGAATTGATGTTATGTAAGTAAAATTCGATGTGAATTTGTATTTCCTTTAATTCTCCGAGGAGTATATTAACTAGGGTATTCATTTGAATAGGCTTGGGATAAACATTCATCAGCGGTAGCAGTGTGAAAAACTTATATTTGAAAATAACTACTCCCATTTAGACGTCATTGCTATTAAAATGATTTAGTTAACACTATTATGGAAGACAGTTAGAACTCCAATAATATTATTGCTCGAAGCAACTACATGTAATTTATGTGGGCTTTTACCATCAATTTGACCAATAGTATATGATCTTATAATTTTTGTTAAAAATAACTTTGTATCCCATAAATTACTTGCATTTGTAAGAAGATAATTATCTGTGTCCTAAAAGAAAATCTTAATAATTCTGGGCATTTCATATATTGTAAGAATACCATTTTTAGGAAATACGAGATGCTGATATTATTGTATTTTATCAATGAAGTGTTTGCTTTTATATTTAACTATGGTATATTTCCCAACCAACGGGAATTTATGTACATGATGTAGCTATAATATATGTAATTAAATGTTCTTATGGTGTACATGTCATTTCACCCAATAGATATCCTGGTAGAAGTTTTCTTGGAGATGATTGGACTTCACGAATAACTACATGCAAACCCATATAGAGTAGAAGTTCTCACAAACCCATAATCGACGCAACAATGTACTCCTTGCTTGCTAACTTTGTATTTAAAACCAAATCAAATGTATCAATAAAGGATTTTAAGGTGTTTGATGTATGTCGGAAATTAAGCTGGATCCAAAAGCTATAAACAGTTTGAGTTTTTTCTATATGCATTATGAAAAAAACTAGCCCGTGCAACGCACGGGTTAGCGACTAGTATAACCTAATAAATGAAGCTTTGCATGGCACCACACTTATGTTACTACCCACGAAGAAGATAGTAACATAATTTAGGGATATATGTATGTTACTAGTGTATGTTACTCTCCATTGTGGCTAGTCCACCACTATGACCAGCCTGAGCAAGTAATCACTCGAATATGCAGTTCTTTAAATAATGTCACAAGCTCCAGCGGGAACACTATCACGTCACTAATTGCTCACCAGGTCCGGCGTGTGAATCAGCTTCCCCACCGTGTACCCGCCATCCACGACGAGATTGTGGCTGTTAACGTACCTGGCATCGTAGGACGCCAGGTACACGGCGGACCTGGCGATGTCCTCCACTTCCAGCACCGTCTCGCCACCCATCTCGTTCATGCCCGTGTCCACCAACCACCTCAGCTCATCCTTGCTCGCCTCCGAGAGCACCTCTGCCAGCGACCACAGGCAGGACAGCGTCGCGACGACGTACAGCCAGATGGCGTTCACGCGCACGCCCTGGAGCCCAAGCTCCCCTGCCACGGCCCTCACGGTGTCGATGACCGCGCCACAGCAAGGTCGACGGCTGCCGCGATCTGCGCCTCGTTGGTCACGTCGCAGCAGGCGTAGGATGCGTCCGGCCCGAGTTTGGTGGCCACGGCGCGGCTGAGGTCATCCTAGATGTCGGTGAGGATGACCTTGGCGCCGTTCCTAACGAACTCTGCGGTGCTCGCTTTGCCTATGCTGCTAGCTGCGCCCGTGATGACGGCCACCTTCCCGGCTATGCACAACGAATTACTCCCTCTATACTGAAATACTTATAGTTGAAGGGAAACTATTACACCCTCTTGCCATGGACGACGACACAACACAACCCAAATAAGAACGAAGTTAAGATCGCCTTGCCACTCACCTTTGAGAGCTCGAGGCCGTGGAGAAACAAGAGAGGACGCCGCCCGATCTTCCACACACACAATTAATTTACATGGACCAGAGGGCATTGTTAGTACTCCCTCCGTCCGAAAATACTTATCATCAAAATGGACAAAAAAAGATGAATTTATACATCTTATTTTATTCATTTTAATGACGAGACTTGCTTCGGTAGACCCCCCTCACAAACCGTATAAAGGGCATCATGGTCATTTGACCATAACGTACATCCACCATCCGCATGTGACACATACTGTACATTGACGTACACCACCGATCCGCCCACCACATACACACCCCTCTTCCTGGGCCTGGCCCATTTCTTTTCTTTTTTTTAACCCTCAAAAAATAGGTGTATGAGTAGGATTTGAACTCCAGACCTTACGGTTCATTTCCACCCACCATAACCAACTTGGACATCTCACTTGTTATGCATAAATTCTTCTTTTACTCTTATTATTGTTTATTCTGTCAGACTACTAATGAGAAAGCTTTTGCTGGTTGGATTTGACTTGAGAACGCGGCTTTCCATAGATAGTTTGCACATAACAAACGGAATTGGTTCCAATTTGTTCCCTAAAACTGTCCAGCGGAAATTAAGTGCCCTCCTAAAATCATGTGAGTCTGTTTATTTCTCTTTTGTTTTTTAGGAAATTATGTTCAATGAAATTTTGTACGCCATACATGTTACTAAAATCAGACGCATATTAAATTTGCTTCCGCCGTCATGAACTTGTGCTTCCTTTAGTTAATCAAATTTAAAATATGTTCGAACTTAACCAAAAGTTGTTTTGTGTTGCTTGCTTCCGATGCGTACCAAATTTTCTTTGAGGCAACACGCGTTTTCAACACAATGAAATCATGTTTCAACTAATTCGATAATTTACTCCTGGTGCAACTAAATATGCTTCTCTTTTTTTTTGCAAGGAACTGAAATATGCATCGACTTAACACAAAATATTATTCATATAATTATTATTTTCGTCCATCATAGCTCAATTAGAAAATTTGCTTCCATGAGATAGATACATGAGTCCAATGTAATATAATATTCTCGTTTCCAATCACAGTAAAAATTGGGCGCTCTAATTGTACATTTTGCTTCCATCATGGTTCAAAATTTTATTGGCATCCATCAAATGAGGCCAATATTTATTTCCATGAGCTTATATGACCAATTAAAGGCACCGTACCAAGTTGTTTTAGTTTTCGCCAAATTTTGCATTTTTGTGGAGTTTTCTCGGGCAAAAAAACACATAAATGGGCGAACGTGTCACAACTTGCATACGATTTTGGAAATCATTCAAATCTGACCTGGATGCCTACCATGGGCATTCCCACCTACTTGCAAGTTTTGGAATCATTTGAAGGATGTAAAAACATGGACCATGTCTAACGGAGGGTGCCCGGCTAGGCCAGAAGGCTTCATCTGAAAACACGATGTTCCCGATATCCTTCAAATGACCCCAACTTTTTTCTATGCCTTGTATGTGAAGGAAATATGCCCTAGAGGCAAGAATAAAGTTGTTATTTATATGTCCTTGTATATCATGATAAATGTCTTTTATTCATGCTAGAATTGTATTAACCAGAAACTTGATACATGTGTGAATACATAGACAAAACAGAGTGTCCCTAGTATGCATCTACTAGACTAGCTCGTTAATCAAAGATGGTTATGTTACCTAACCATAGACATGTGTTGTCATTTGATCAACGGGATCACATCATTGGAAGAATGATGTGATGGACAGACCCATCCGTTAGCTTAGCACTATGACCGTTTAGTTTTATTGCTATTGCTTTCTTCATGACTTATACAGTTCCTCTAACTATGAGATTATGCAACTCCCGAATACCGGAGGAACACCTTGTGTGCTATCAAACGTCACAACATAACTAGGTGATTATAAAGATGCTCTACAGGTGTTTCCGAAAGTGTTTGTGGTGTTGGCATAGATCAAGATTAGGATTTGTCACTCCGAGTGCCGGTGAGCCCTCTCAGTAATACACATCATAATAAGCCTTGCAAGCAAATGACTAATGAGTTAGTCACGAGATGATGTATTCTTGCTTCTAAATATCACGAGCGGCAGCGTAGTCGGGTGGCAAACAGTGTAATCTGGATGATGAGGTTACAAAATTTGTTCCCAAATTCAAAAAATATTCTTGATTTCAAGAGTTGTTCGCAAATTCAATACATGTTTGGAGAATTTAAAAATAATGTCCGCACTTTAAAAAAATGTTTGTACTTTTCTAAAATGTTCGTGTTTTCAGTTTTGTTCCTGTTTTTCGAAATGTTCTACTTTTCAATGTTTTTTTCCTTTCTAAACCAAATGTTTGAGATTCCCAAAAAATCATGTTTTCACAAATGTTTTATTTTTTAAAATCACAAATTTTAAAATGTCGCATTTCCCAAAAGTTGTACACAATTTAAAAAAATGTTATCATTTTTCAACCGCAAAAAAATGTTATCATTTTCAATTTTGTTAATTTCCTATTTCCCAAAAAACTTTCGTGTTTTCACAAAATGTTATAGTTTCTTTTAATCACAGATTTTTAAATGACCGCCTTTGTAAAAAAAATCCCAAAAGTAAATGAGATCTGATTAAAAAAATCGCGGCTTATGGTTCATATAGATCGGGCTACCATTTTGGACACCAAATCTCATTTTGTATAGTGGCGACTCAAATGGTAGACTGGCACGAGGTCCCAAGTTTGTTCCCTGTCGCACACTTAAGTTTCTTAAAGATTCGCGTTGATAATTTGACACCAAATGTGTGATGGCACAGCGGCTAGTACAACGCACTCGTCAAGTAAAGGTTGTAGGTTCGAATCCAATCGGCATTGTTTTTTGTAACGAATTTTCTCCCCGCGCCAATAAATGGGCCGGCCCAGGTGAGCCGCCCTTGCGCAAAACACACCAACACAACCGCTACTTGCCTCTACGATTAGCTTGTACGGAGGACGTATTTTAAAAAAAAGACCATCCTATCCTTTATTACGAAAGGGTATGGAGTAATCTCAGCCATCGATGTGTTTAAGGGGGGTCTACCGAAGCAGAAGTATTTCCGGTCGAAGGAAGTACCCGAGAAGGTGATGCACTTCTCTATACATCATGGACAAATTTCTCCCTGGTGAAGTAGAGCTGGCTCTAGTGAACTTTCTAGCCAGGCCGTGAGTACTTGTCTGGAAGTCTGGATGATCATGTGGGCATCATATCTTACAGGGTCGGTGTCAGTAAGGTGCGTGAAATTTATTGAAGTTTCAGTCACTTTTTCTCTACACCCTTGGATTAACATTCAACGAACTTGCTGTACCAAAAAAGACTTTCACCTCGTTTTATATATAAGTAAATCAACGAACCGTGAACATACGAAACAAACACCACCGCACCGCAATGCACACACCCTTGCGACCAGGCTCCCGAGTCCATGGAGCACCTGTTAGTGGGCTGTCCGTTCTCGCGGCAGATTTGGCACGACTGCCTCAGTTAGTGCTTGGCTCGCACCCTTGCACCATCGCCTCACGTGAGGTTCCTCAATGGGTGGCATGAGACCACGTCTAGCGCCCCGGTCGTGCACCGGAAGGGCCTCTCATTGTTCATCTTGCTCATCGCTTGGTCCATCTGGAAGCATCGCAACTCTTGCGTCTTTGACGACGGCACTCCCTCATCCGTTGGATCTGCAACGACATCCGTGAAGAGGCGTGCTCCTAGATCAAAGCGGGAGCCAAGGGCTTGGCATCTATTTCATATTTCTAGGGGCTGAGCACACCCATTTTCTCTCATGCTCGCGCTAGCGGTTGCGCCTTCCTTGTGTTCATAACGATCTAGCTTCTATTCTTCCGTTCAGGAGGTATTGTGGTCTTGATCTCTTCGTCCCATCACCTCATTTGGTCAAGATCACGTTCTTTTCCTTTCTGGTCCATTTAACAGGAGTGTCGTGTCCTCCATTCAAAGTGTCGTGTCCTCCATTCAAGTTCTATCATCTTATCAAGTTTTGCCTCTCTTTTCAACCGGAGTGCTGTCTGAAATCTTTCTTACCCCTTGTGCCATTATTTCAATTGTTCCGGAGGCAGTCTGTTGTTGATTTCATCAAGCATCATCCCATCTTCTCGAGTTCATAATTCCTTCCATGTTCAATCGGAGTGCTGTCTGAATTCTTTCGTTTTATTCCTTCTCTATCTTGTTTTAACGAGAGTGGTTTCAATGTCTTTCTTGTCACCTAAGCTCTTCATTATCGTCGGAGTTACTTGTTCCTCTTTGCTAATGGAGTGTTGGTAATCTCATTCATCTCCATTGTATTCTTTCTTTCAAGTTGTTCAACCCTCCAAGGTTCATGGTTTCACTCGTTTGTCGAAGAAGCAACTTTGGTTTACCTCTTCTTTTTCCGCTTCTCTCCGGTGCCATCCCTAGTATCTCGGGTCGAGATCCTCTGTTAGTGTGGGAGAGTTGTGGCGCCCCAAGACCGACGCTCCAGATGCCTTCCATGTTTTCCGAGTTTCGCCGTGTGATTTATTTGTTTGTTGCATTCTTCATAGCATCTTTTGCGTCGCATCATGTCATCATGCCATCATGTCATCAAATCTTTGCAACTCAATTAAATAAATTGTATGGGTCTTCGATCCATTTAAATCGAGGGATATTCACAATGTGATTTCTGTTTATAACATATCCTCCCAATACTTAGGGAGCTATGTTAAACCATCCCTTTGACTTGGAATTACCTATAACACATTTGCTCCGTTCTTCAATTTCCTTTTATCCAACTCAACTTCATTTCTTCCTTTGAGGTCTTTTAGTAAAATTGAGTTGCAATTTTACTTTATCCACAAATGTTCCAAATGTGCCCATAAATCACATCTAGTGTGTAGAGTCACCTCCTATAATTTCAACCCATTTGGAGTTCATTTGAATGGGTTTCAAAATTCAAACATGTCGAGTTAAATTCAACATGTTTGGATTTTACATCCTCTAAAAAAACCTTAGGCCATTTTTATTATATTCCTCATATTTTTACAAGTCCAAGAAAATTGGCCTCGTGCTCAAATTATTTGTCTTGACCTCCCTCTCTCTCTCTATTTTCTAGACCCTCTGTTTACTTGTTATTAAGCAGTTTTTTTAGGGGTAAAGAACCACTTTATTCATCAAATTCCACATGTTGTGGGACACGTCTTTGGTCATGAGACAGACCAAACCAAACATGACGACCAGGACTTCTAGAAAGAGAAAATTGAGCTAGACTATGTGCTTCATAATTTGCAGCACAACTCTCGAAATTAAAAATACACTGAAACTCAGAAACTTTTAAGTTTATCTCGCTTAAGATTGCTCCATACCGCCCTTGCGATCGCGTGCTGATGCCTTGGACCACCTGCTTGCAATCTGAGGCAACCACAAAATTCATGATATGCAAATCTTCCGCTAGGGACAGTGCTTCGCGGCAGGCTATTGCTTCCAAGGTGGCTGGATCAAAACTTCCTTCAATTACTAAGGCCGAGCTACCCATGTAGTTACCCGCTTCGTCCCTGCACACAGCGACAGCAGATCCTCCCCGTGCTCGCACCCCGTCGTCGACATGGATTTTGCAGAATCCCGGTGGTGGTCTTTTAGGTTTCTGTTGATGTACAGATGGAGCTTGAGTGTTTGTAACGGTTCGGCGTTGTGAATTACCAACATTCCCTAGTTCATCAACGAACCTCTGAACAAAAAGATGTGTTGCTTGAGAGCTGTAGAAGATCCCTTCGTGTATTGCCTTTCGTCGAGCATACCATATCGACCAAAGAGTTACGACCATCTTGACAAATTTCTCGTGGGGAAGATCCTCCATTAGAGTAAATAACCATTGCTTAGCATGTGGTTGAGTTGTGGATGTGATTTTATGTGTGATATCCTCCTCTGATAAAGCCCAGACGCTTCGTGAAGACGGACACTCCAGCAATGAATGGCGCCATGAATCTTGGTTGCCACAGAGTCCACATCGATCAGATTCCGCCATGTGTCTGTGATCACGGCCATCTTTGTAGGCAGAGATTGTTTAGCTAATCTCCACATGAACATACGTCTTGCCAGGGACTTTCGTCTTCCATAACGACTTCCATGCACCCTGTTCTGCAGCGGAACTAGAATGACCTGCATTACTCTCGAGCCAAGCCTCTCTTCTTTGTCTCGTGGCCACAAGCATATTATAAGCTGATTTGACTGAGAAAATACCATGTTTGTCAAAATGCCATGCCCAAAAATCTGGTATATTCCTTGTGCACAACAGAATGCCCATAATCACCTGAACATCCATTGGCATGAACGTGGCCGCAATGCATTGCTTATTCCATGAAGCCGTTGTATGATCAATTAATTCAGAGACCAAAGTTGGCCTATCGTGTGAGAGACACCAATACGGGCGGAGCATTGCATCTCGTGGTAGCCAATTTTGTGTCCATATTTGTGTCGTCTCCCCATTGCCAATTCTTCTTATAAGACCTTGTTTCAGAACATCTCTCCCTTCGACAATTGCTCTCCATACTTGGCTCGGTTGGCTGCCCAAGGTTGCCTCAAGGAAGTCAGACGACGGGAAGTATATGCTATTTAGCAGACGGGCGCTTAGTGTCTCTGGGTTCTGCAGAATCCTCCATGCCTGTCTGGCTAACATCGCCAAGTTGAATAACTCAAAGTCTTTAAAGCCAAGACCACCTAATCCCTTCGGCTGAGTCATAGCTTTCCAGGACACCCAATGTGGTTTCCGTTTTCCTTCTTTGCTTCCCCACCAAAACTTCCTTATTAACATGTTCAGGTGTTCACATAAACCCCTTGGCAGCTTAAAACATGACATTGAAAAGACTGGCACTGCTTGAGCCACCGATTTCACTAGCACTTCCTTGCCCGCAGATGACAAGGTGCTCTCTATCCACCCTTGAACCTTGCTCCACAAACGGTCCTTTAGGTATTTAAAATCCCCATTATTGGAGTTACCAATGTCAGATAGCATTCCTAGGTACTTCTCATTTAGGGTTTCATTTGGCACATGCAATGTATCCTTGATTTCTTGCCTCACAGAGTCTGGTACCCCCTTGCTGAAAAAAAGTGAGGATTTTGAGTAGTTGATACGTTGCCCAGTGGCCTGGGTCGTGGTTCTAAGTCTGACAGTAAGGGTAGGGGGTACGAATGGAGAGGCAAGGTTCTAGCTATGGTGAGGTTGTACACAAGGTGTTAGCGAGTTTAGGCCCTTCTCGGAAGAAGTAATAGCCCTACGTCTCGGTGCCCGGAGGCTTGGTCGACTGATATGTGTATGCGTGTTTACAGAGGTGCCAACCCTTGTTCTGGAGGAGGGGGTGGCTTATATAGTATGCCGGGACCGCAGCCATGCTCCACGTTACCAAGGGATTAAAGGTACATTAAGGCAGGCGTTACTGATAACGCCTGCAGTAAAGGATAATTAAGGTATTTACTACAGTGAGTAAATATAGGACCGTTGTTGTTCCAAGAGGTGCTTGACCTTCGGAGATCGAGTGCCTGATCCAGTCGAGTGGAGTTGAGTCGTCCTGCGTACATGAGTCAGTCGAGTGAAGTGTCTCTTTGGACTGTCTCAGTCGACTGCCTCCACTGTTATGGGTCTTGTCTTTTGATCTTCTAGGGTAGTGACCTTGGGTGGGGTAGCTTGGTCAGGCCTGTGACCCTACCCTAGGTCTATAACCTCGTCAGTAGCCCCCGAATGGAGTGAGGCTTGAGCAAGGGGATGCTGAGGGAAGCTCTGGTTTTGGCTCGACATCCCTGGGGTATATTGTTTCGGAGTTCGTGACTTGGGCAGGCTCCCTCAGTTGTGTCTTGGTCGCCTCGATCGATTCTGAAGCCATCAGTGAATTAGTTGCTTCTCGCGTCGACTGGACCTCTTGCGTCGATTGGACTCCTTACGTCGACTGGATTTTGCGCTAGGCGTCGGGCTCCGCAAGCACGTGCCTTTTTCGACGAGATCGGTTGCCCTCTGGTCGCCGGATTCGGCGGGGCTTTCGAAATTTGGGGAAGCACACGGGGCGGGACGTGCCGCATCAATCGGAGAGGTGCGGTTCGAACGCCTCGATTCCCGCGCCTCCTTTTTCGCCAGGTATCGCGTCAGCGTCTGTTACGGGATCAGATAGGATTGCTCGGGGCCACCGGTCAGCCACTCGACCGAGCCGTTATAAAGGCGCGCCGAGCTCACAGCGGGGGGCACTGTGCGCCCAATCTTCTCCCGTTCGCCTCAGCTTCTCTGCAGCGCTCTTGTTTCTCCGTTGCGCCCCCGTTCCTTCCTGCCTCTCTCCGCAGCGACCGCCGTCGCGCGAGCCATGGGCAAAGACAAGACCGCGGCCATGGAGCGCTCCAAGAAGGCGTCGTCGGGGAAGGGGAGGCGAGCTGGCCGGAGCGGTTCGTCGTCGAGGTCCGGACTCCCCACTGGATGGATCCAGGGGGATTGGATCCGGTCCACCGTCGTGGTGGAGGATCTGGAGGAGCTGGAGGAGGAGGGGTTGATTGCTCGCGGCTCCTGGCGGGCGCCGGGGGGAGAGCTCGAGCCCCGACCGCAGGAGGGCGAGTGTGTACTCCACGCCACCCACGTCGACCGAGGTTTTTCTACGCCCCCGCATCCTTTCTTCCGCGCGTTCTTGATCTTCTTTGGTGCCCAGTTGCATTACTTTACGCCCAACTCCATCGCCTTCCTCTCCGCCTTCGTTTCTATGTGCGAGAACTTCCTCGGTTGCCGACCGCACTGGGGCTTGTTCAAACACATCTTCACCTGTCGCTCGCAAACCGTCAAGAGGGTGAACCCGAGTGACGGCAAGACGCACGTCCTCCAGGCGTGCGGCGGGCTCGGGATTCAGCTTAGGAACAGGAGCGCCTTTCCTCCTATGAACCTTTCGGAGTCGATTCGGGGCTGGCAGTCAACCTGGTTTTATTACAAGGACAGTCCGACTCCGGGTCAGTCGACTGGCCTTCCTCCATTTACTCTAGGTCGAGCCAGCCCACCTCCTTCGATGGTAGTGAGTAAGGCTGAGAGGGCCGAAGTAGACATGTTGATGGAGAGGGTCGTCCAGCTAGTCCGCGAGGGGGTCACGGGGATGGACCTGTTTGAGGTGTATCTCGCGCGGAGGATCCAGCCGCTTCAAGCCCGGGACCACCCGATGTGGCTGTATTCCGGCACCGACGACTCGTTGCGAGTCCACCCGGAGGCGGCCGACCCGAAGTATGTGGTGCAGTGCTTGAAGAGCATCACCGGGAACAAGGACAACCCCAGGGGGTCCGGGAGGATCATCCCGTTTGATGGTGACCACCTGCCAGACACGGTTAGTCTTCTGCTTCCGAGTGACGTGTCTGTCGACTGGCTTGTGATTTGTCTTGATGGATCCGACTGATATTTGGTCAAACTTATTTTCTTTGTATATCTATACAGAGATGTATTCGCTGCCCAACGGGGACTTGGACTAGGAGGGCGAGGAGGGCACGGGCGACGCCGCCGAGTGGAAGTCGGAGGAGGAGACCGAGGAGAGCGAGGATTATAGCAGCGGGGAGGAGGTCGAGTCACCTCCCTGTGTCGAGCGTCGATCCAAGGAGAAGAACGACCTAGGGGCCGGACACCTCCAGACGGGTCCTTCGGGGTCTCGGACACCCAAACGCACGTTAACGGCCACTCCCGACCCTGCCGAGAAGATGCCCAAGCAGCCCAAGGTCACCACCACCAAGCCCCGGAAGGCCCTGTCTAGGATTAAGGTGGACGTACCCATCGCCTCCACGTAAGTGTCGCTTCGACTTGTTTCTTTCTGTTTCTTGGAGGTCGACTGCAGCTTTAGTCGACTCATCCCTTGACTGGATCTTTCAGAGCCGCTGCTTCCACGACCTCGATGGACATCGACCGGGGTCGAGATGACGAGGAGACCGCGGATGCCGCGACTTCTCGCGCAGGTGTGGGCTCTATGAGACTTGCCTTATCCTTCTTTTCTTTCGCGGGCGACAGTCGACTGACTTAATCCTCCGCTTGACCTGAAGTGCCACGCCTCGTCATAGAGCTGCCGGATGACGACGAAGACGAGGAGCAGTTGGGAGGGGACCGCCGGTGCGCAGGGAGGAAGGGCCGGAAGGCGCCTTCTGGCTCAGAGGCCCAGCGACAGGAGGACGCAGCCCGAGCCACGGTCTCTTTTTCCCGTCCCTGTGTCGACTGTGCATGCTGTCGCCCCATCGCCTGCGCCGAACGTCGACCCAACGCCCGCCCCGACGCCTGCGCCGATCGTCGACCCAGCGCCTGCTCCAGTCGTCGACCCAGTGTCAACTCCGGCCGTCGACTCAGCGCCGGTTCGTGCCGTAGATCCAGCGCCCACGCCTGCGGCCGACCCGACGCCCGCCGCTTCATCAGTCCTCTTCTCTACCTACCGCCTCCCGGAGGACCCTGTGGGGGCGGCTCAAGAAGCCGTTCGCCAGGCGGAGGTGATGATGGGGAGGACGAAGGCAGCGTACGAGGCCAGTATGGTGGCTTACGATGCTAGCTCTGCTCTTCGGGCTAACGTCCAGGTACGTTGTCTTCATTGAAGTAGTCTTTAATTTCGAGAGGATCTGCTTGTTTTGTTTCGTGAGATACCACACCCACTGGGTGTTCATCTCTTTTTTTTTGCTCGCGCCGGACTGACCTTGGCCGAGTGAAACCAGTGGGGGCACGCTCAGTGCACCCACTGGGTGTAGTCCCCGAGACCGTGGTCGACTGCTGGCGGTCGGCCATGGTCTTACTATAGAACCATTCTTTCTTGTTGTTGAGAATTTTCGCTCGCGCCGGACTGACCTTGGCCGAGTGAAACCAGTGGGGGCACGCTCAGTGCACCCACTGGGTGTAGTCCCCGACACTGCGGTTGAGTATTTTGACTCGACTGTAGTCTTATAATCTTGCTTTGTTGTGTTGATGTAGAAATCTTGCGAGTTCGGGGCCAAGGTTGCAGATCTTGAGAAGAAGCAAATCCAGCTTAATCTTGACTTGCAGTTGGCTCGGGACCACCTGATGAAGACGCAGGACGATGCGGCTGGTAACTTACTTTTGTCTTTTGTCGACTGACTTTTCGATGGATGTGCCTTGTGTTCCTTCATGTTCATTTGTCTAGTGGAGGCTTTGGCAGGTCAACTGAAGGCAGCCTTGGAGCAAAAGGATCTTGATCTGGCGGCGGCGCAGCAGGCGGCTCAGGAGAAGTCGGAACTGGCGGCGAAGAAGCTGGCTTCCGTGGGTGCGCTCGAGGCGGAGATCATCTGACTGAGAGGCTCACTCGACGCGGCCAACCAAGAGGTGACCCAGCTGAAGAAGTTGATACGTCCAAAACGTATCTATAATTTCTGCTTGCTCTATGCTTCTTTTGTGTGATATTGCTATGATATTGATGCACTTCCATACATTTTTGATCATATTTGGACTAACCTATTAACTCAGTGCACCACAGTGCCAGTTCTTGTTTTCTGCTGTTTTTCTATTTCAGGTTTCCCCCATATTAAAAGTGCTCCAAAAATTCCAGTGAAAATATAGGAAAAATCAGCGTACAGGAAGCTTCGCGAAGAACCAAAGATGGGCCAGAGGGGAGCCAGGGGAGGCCCAGGCGGCCACCTGGCGCGGCCCCACCCCTGGCCGCGCCAGGGTGGCACCTGGGGCCCCTGCTCCGCCTCTTGCTGCCCCCCTTCGCGTATATATCCCTCTCGTCCCGAAACCCTCGAGGACAGAACCCTTTTTCGCGATCTCGCCTCTGTTCTGCCGCCGCAGCGCTTCCAAGATCGGGAGCATCAGGAGAACTCTTCCCGGCACCCTGCCAGAGGGGAGAACCACCACCGGGAGCTTCTCCACCACCATGGACGCTTCCCGGATGAGTCGTGAGTAGTCCACCTTGGACCATGGGTCCATGATCAGTAGCTATGTGATGTTCTCCTCCCCTCTTTGCTCTTCATGGTTTAGACCTCGTGAGCTGCCCTACATGATCGAGGCACATATGTAATGTTTCTGCTGTTGCTTTGCCGAGTTTGCTGGGATCTGTGGATTATGAGACTATGTTCAGATTGTGTTTGAGTAATATATTTGATTCACCTCTTATATATCTTTGTTCTTGAGTAATTCTTGCATGTTCTCCGTTGCTGTTTATTGCTTTGGCCAAGTAGTAGGTAGTAACTCCAAGAGGGAGCGTTATGCTTGATTGTGGGTTCATGCCCCCTGATGACTAGCTTGAGTGACAAAAACATGAGTCTAGGGGATGTGCTGTTGCCACAAGGGAGAAAACAACGGTGCTTGTACTTGCGGGTGCAAGGATTGTTTACTTTACGCAAAGTTCTTTTAATGCAATTGTCTGTTGCTTTGAGTTTACACTTTGGGTGGGATTCGCAACTTAATACAAGAGGGATGTTCTGGATAGATATCTCAAGGTGGATGATTAGTAGTAGATGCAGATGGATTTCGGTCTACTTGCCTTGGCGTACCGCCCATGCTTTTGAGCCTCTACCTTTCTTTGCAGCATAGTTAGCATTGGTTTGCGCACATAATCTTGTCAATTGCCCAGCTGTAATTTGTTTACCTCGCTTTGTTGTTTTATCGTCTTTTGGGAGAGAGACATCACTAGTGAACATCATGGGACCCCGGTCCATATTACCACCGCTGATCACACCTTCTATTTACTTCCTATTTTTATTTCCTAGTTGCAGTCATAGCTATCATTATTATCTCTTGTGTTTGATCCTTTGTAAACAACAAGGCTGGAGGGATTGACAATCTCTCTGTACTCGTTGGGAGCAAAGTTATCTGTATCTGTGTGCAGGTCCCGTCAACCGCTACGTTTATGGCACCGTTGACACCTACTTGTTGACCCTCGGAGTCTCACGAGATTCGATCCTTGGTATCTTTGCCAAGGGAAATTTGCCGCTATGCTACATCTCAACCTTCCACTTGGGGTAACCAACGAGGGGCAAGAAGCCATCAAGCAAGTTTCTGGCGCCGTTGCCGGGGACTCCACTCTTCTAGATAGGGGAGTTGCACGCTATCTTTTATCTTTGGTTTTTAGTCTTGTTAGTTTACCTTTCAGTTTTTGCTTTAGTGTCCCTTACCAAAAATCACAAAAATAGTTATCTTGCTTGCTGCTGCTATGGGTTCCACCAAAAACACTAAGTGGGAGGAGTACACCCCTTCTTCCATCACGCCAATCACCACTGTCGGGATCTACAAAAGTAATAAACCTTGTGATTATGTTAGTTTTAATGGAGAGTTATGCCCATGGCATGGTCTTCCCGGAAAAAAGTATGAGCCTCTGTTTAAAGTTGCTTCCACACTTCCCCAAACTTGGGAAGACGTCCAAACTCTTATAATAGAGAGCAATTCAAACAAAGAAGATGACACTACAATTCTGCTCAATAATTATAAAATTGATTTTGATAATTGTAGTCTCTTAGAAGTTGTCACCTTTTTACAAAGAATGGCTAAAGACCCCCACACTAGCACACTTAACCTTGCCTTCACAGAGCATATCACTAATGCTCTCATCAAAGCTAAGGAGGAGAAGCTTAGGGTAGAAGCCTCCATACCTAGAAAGCTAGAAGATAGTGATGGCTTCTCGCCCCTCGTTGGTTACCCCAAGTGGAAGGTTTGAGATGCAGTGTAGCGGTAGTTTTTCCTTGGCAAAGATACCAAGGATCGAATTCCCCTGAGACTCCTAGGTTCAACAAGAAGGTGTCAACTGCTAACGGCGCCAGATATTAGCAATCAACTGGACCTGCACACAGATACAAATAACTTTTCTCCCAACGAGTACAGAGAGGTTGTCAATCCCTCCGGCCTTGTCGTTTAGAAAGGATCAAACACAAGAGATAATAGTGATAGGTAAAACTGCAACTAGTATGTAAAAGCAGAAAGTAAATAGCGGATGTGATCAGTGATGGTAATATGGACCGGGGTCCCATGATGTTCACTAGTGATGTCTCTCTCCCAAAAGACGATAAAACAGCTATGTGAGGTAAACGAATTACAGCTGGGCAATTGACAGAATTATGTGCGCAAACCAATGCTAACTATGTTGCAAGAAAGCTAGAGGTTCAAAGCATGGGCGGTACGCCAAGGCAAGTAGACCGAAATCCATCTGCATCTACTACTAATCATCCACCTTGAGATATCTATCCAGAACATCTTGCTGGTATTAAGTTGCGAGTCCCACCCATAGTGTAAACTCAAAGCAACAGACAACTGCATTAAAAGAACTTTGCGTAAAGTAAACAATCCTTGCACCCGCGAGTACAAGCACCGTTGTTTTCCCCCTTGTGGCAACAGCACATCCCCTAGACTCATGTTTCTGTCACTCAAGCTAGTCATCGAGGGGCATGAACCCACAATCAAGCATAACGTTCCCTCTTGGAGTTACTACCTACTACTCGGCAAAAGCAATAAATAGCAACGGAGAACATGCAAGAATTACTTACGAACATAAATATAAAAGAGGTAAATCAAATATATTAGTCAAACACAATCTGAATATAATCTCACAATCCATCGGATCCCAGCAAACTCATCATAGCAACAGCATAAGGATTACATATGTGCCTCGATCATGTAGGGCAGCTCACGAGGTCTAATTAGTGAAGCACAAGAAGGGGAGGAGAACATCACATAGCTACTGGTCATGGACCCATGGTCCAAGGGAGACTACTCACAACTCATCCGGGAGGCGTCCATGGTGGTGGAGAGGCTCCCGGTGGTGATCCTCCCCTCCGGCAGGGTGCCGGTAAGAGTTCTCCTGGTGCTCCCGATCTTGGAAGCGCGGCGGGTGCGGAACAGAGATGAGATCGCGAAAAAGGGTTCCATCCTCGAGGGTTTCGGGACGCGGTGTAAATATATGCCGAAGGGGGGCATCAGCGGAGACCTGGGGGGCCCAGGCGCCCCCCCGGCGCGGCCAGGAGGGGGGCCGTGCCACCAGGGCGCCTGGAGCCCTGGTGGCCCCCCTCCGGCCCTACTTTGGCCGTCAGGAAGCTTCCGGAACGCTGATTTTTTATATAATTTTTCCGGGATTTTTCTGGCAGTTTACGTGATGGGAAAACCTGAAATACAAAAACAGCAGAAAACAGAAACTGGCACTGGGGTGCACTGAGTTAATTGGTTAGTCCAAATTTGATCAAAAGTGTATGGAAGTGTATAAATATCATAGCAATATCACGCAAAAGAGGCATGGAGCAAGCAGAAATTATAGATACGTTTGGACGTATCAACTTCCCCAAGCTTAATTCCTGCTCGTCCTCGAGTAGGTAAATGATAACAAGCATAATTTCTGTGGTGACATGCTATTAACCATATAAGGACTTTCATAGTCACATGACAAAAGCTTACTGAGACAATGAATCTGTAGTAATTAAGTTGCCTCATGAGAAAATCACAAAGAACTGAAAGTTTTACAACATGATACTGAAACATCAAATAGATTTGTAATGAGCATGGTGTGCAAATATGATAAAGTGGTATCTCGCTTGCCCCCTTTAGTGAAGCAAAACATAAATGCAGGGGCACCTCCAAGGTTTAAGTGACGACTAGATACAATGATTTCAGAATAAACGATATCATAATCATGCAAAAGACAATGGTACTTTGGGACAATGCACATTACACTCAGAATGACAATCATGCTCTCAGTAGTTGGTGCTTTAAAGAAGGTGGAGACTCTCGAACCGTGGCTTTTGTTGGCAAGGTTGAAAACCCGTGGTCGAAAACAAAGACAAAGCATGTACCAGAGCTCTTGGTTTTAAAAATAGAAGTAAAAATTATTTTTTAAGAATATGCATGTTTCGTCAACGAATGCTAGCAGATAACTCAATTACTTTTTGAGCTGGACAAGTTTCGAGGAACGGCTCCCGAATGAGGATGATCACATCCTCTTAATCTCCTTTGTTTATCACTGCCAAAGTTTTCTGATTTCTCATGAACAAAGCATGAAGGAGGGTTTGTTTGTTGTATTATTTTTTAATGAGCCGGGCGCACTCTATGCCAGTTCCTTCTCGTATTATGGGTTTGCACATTAGACATGCAATCCCGGGGTGAAGCTTGTCCAACTTAAAAAGATCATGAATTAACTACTACTTCCTCATGAACTAAAACAGAGGCACAAAATAGAAATGCTTTTCTTGAATAATTTCGAGATGGTACATGAAAGTCTTCGTTAGGAATGGCAGGTAAATACCATGTATAGGAAGGTATGGTGGACTCATATGGCATAACTGGTTTAAAGGATTTTGGATGCACAAGCAGTCAGTCCGCTTAGTACAGGTGGAGGTTAGCAAAAGACTGGGAGCGACCAACTAAGAGAGCAATGACGGTCATAATCATGCAGAGCGACAAAGCAACATTGAATCGGGCATGGAAGTTATATCGCTACTCAGAAATTAAAGATCATCAAGGCTTGATAGACTTTCTTTACAGTCTTAAATATGCGTGAGCATATGCCAAGTCAATCAAAATAAATTATTGAAGGAAGATATCACTAGACCATACCACATCATATGCAAACAAATCATGTTGGTACTCCAATAACACATTGAGAATCCCCCAGCTATTTGAGACTAACCATAAGAAAACATGAACTACTAAGCACCATTATGCACATAGCATTTTTATCATAGACATATCAACCAATGCAACATAAGCCAACTCTCTTAACAAGATAAGCATGATAAATAAAGAGAGTTCCAGCGACCAACTAAACAAAAGCTCTTTAAAAAGATAAGCATGAAAACTAAGAGTTGAACATGACAGTAGCTATTGAAAGACCAAGAACATACACAGCAAAGATAGACATTAAAATTCTATGTTGTGTTCTAGGTTGAAGTGGAGCGTGTTTCTCTCCCACTTAAAGAAAGTTGAGTTCCAACTCGTTATGAAAAGCTAAAGAAAACTAAAAAGGAAAACTAAAAGCAAGACGCTCCAAGCATAGCACATAACACATGAAGTGATAAAAATATAGTGGAACGAAAGATGAACTGATAATGTTGATGGAGAAGGGGATGCACGGGGGCATCCCCAAGCTTAGACGCTTGAGTCTTCTTGAATATTTCTTGGGGGTGCATGGGGGCATCCCCAAGCTTGAGCGTTTGACACTCCTGAATCTTTTTATCATCTTCCCACGCACACTTGAAAACTCCCTTCATACATAACTCATCATAATCTTATTAGCGAGGTTAGTACCCATAATAAAATAATTATTCCTTGCTGGAAATAAAGATATTCTTGAAGGTCTACTGTTTCTCAAGATTGCCAAAAGGTTTTTGCAAAGAAAAAGCAAGCTCAAGGTTTGCAAAATGAAGAAAAGGCAAAACATGACAGAATCTGTGAAAAACAGACCGGCATGTAGTAAATGATTTTTTCGGGGCACTTCTGCAACTCTAATAAAAAATTTCAGAACAGACGCCCGAAAGACAATTGTATAGAGCACGCTGTCGAACAAATTCAGATAAAAAAGATGAACTGGTGATTTTATACGAATTTTTCTGTCCAAGGACAGAATCTGTTTCCTGGACAGCACGTCACAACTTTTGAACTTTCTTGCAATCAGAGGCTACACTTGGCACAAAGTTGAAAAGTAAAGATACAATGATGATGCTACTGTAGTAACAACATCAAGACACAACAAAAGCAAAATAGAAATTTATTCATTGTGGGCTGCCTCCCAAAAGCGCTTTCTTTTATGCCTTTAAGCTAGGCATAATGCAAAGAGGAATCAATAATCATCATAATAATCGGAGTTATAAATTGCTTCAAATGGTTCTTCAACAAGTTCACTCTTGTTGCTTTTAGGAAAGGGGTACACACCTTTTGCCTTCCCGCGTAAGCGGATTTGTCCCTTACCTATATCGATGAAGCCTTTAACTGCTCGGAGGAAGTCCCTTCCAAGCACTATATTTCCTTGGTTTGGCTTCATGATGAAGAAATCAACCATTGTAATCCCTTTAAGGAATGTAACTGGCACATCTTTTATTCTTCCCTGGATCTCAGAAATATCTCCATTAGTGTGTTCATGATAAGATGATAATCTGTCCATGTTAAATTTTAAAGAATCATGAACAATTTTTGGCATAGTAGAAACCATAGATCCAATATCACAATAAGCAAGGAAGTCTTGATTAGAGATGCTAATCCTAACAAAAGGCTCCCAATCATTGTCTATTTCCAAAATATCTCTCTTATTGGGTTTGGGTTTCTCTACCTTCATCAAGTCTAGAGCATCCATTCTTTTCTCAATAGTAGCAAGTCTATCTATGACAGTATCAAAATTATGATCATAAACAAAGTAACTAGATAGACCATGTATAATTTCAAGAGCTCTAGCTTCATCACACTCTAGGAAATCTCCTTCAGCTATAATATCAAGAGAGTGTTTACACCATTTTAAAAAAAACATGATAAAAATTTCTAAGCACAATTTTTATAGGTATCCAAGGCATAATTCTCCTATGTGCATCACAAATTCTGTCCCATGCCTTCTTCATATTTTCTCCATTCCTTTGATGGAAATCTAGAACTTCTGATTCCCTCAAAGCACCAAATCCTAACATGCTTGACTAAACAGAAGGGACTACTAGCAGAAAAGCAAATAATTATTTTTTTGTAATTTTTGATAAAAGATACTAAAGCAAAACTGAAAGGTAAACTAACAAGACTAAAAAGCAAAGGTAAAAGATAGCGTGCAACTCCCCTATCTTGAAGAGTGGAGTCCCCGGCGACGGCGCCAAAAAACTTTGCTTGATGGCTTCTCGCCCCTCGTTGGTTACCCCAAGTGGAAGGTTTGAGATGCAGTGTAGCGGAAGTTTTCCCTTGGCAAAGATACCAAGGATCGAATTCCCCTGAGACTCCTAGGTTCAACAAGAAGGTGTCAACTCTAACGGCGCCAGATATTAGCAATCAACTGGACCTGCACACAGATACAAATAACTTTGCTCCCAACGAGTACAGAGAGGTTGTCAATCCCTCCGGCCTTGTCGTTTACAAAGGATCAAACGCAAGAGATAATAGTGATAGGTAAAACTGCAACTAGTATGTAAAAGCAGAAAGTAAATAGCGGATGTGATCAGTGATGGTAATATGGACCGGGGTCCCATGATGTTCACTAGTGATGTCTCTCTCCCAAAAGACGATAAAACAGCTATGTGAGGTAAACGAATTACAGCTGGGCAATTGACAGAATTATGTGCGCAAACCAATGCTAACTATGTTGCAAGAAAGGTAGAGGTTCAAAGCATGGGCGGTACGCCAAGGCAAGTAGACCGAAATCCATCTGCATCTACTACTAATCATCCACCTTGAGATATCTATCCAGAACATCTCGCTGGTATTAAGTTGCGAGTCCCACCCATAGTGTAAACTCAAAGCAACAGACAACTGCATTAAAAAAACTTTGCGTAAAGTAAACAATCCTTGCACCCGCGGGTACAAGCACCGTTGTTTTCCCCCTTGTGGCAACAGCACATCCCCTAGACTCATGTTTCTGTCACTCAAGCTAGTCATCGAGGGGCATGAACCCACAATCAAGCATAACGTTCCCTCTTGGAGTTACTACCTACTACTCGGCCAAAGCCATAAATAGCAACAGAGAACATGCAAGAATTACTTACGAACATAAATATAAAAGAGGTAAATCAAATATATTAGTCAAACACAATCTGAACATAATCTCACAATCCATCGGATCCCAGCAAACTCATCATAGCAACAGCATAAGGATTACATATGTGCCTCGATCATGTAGGGCAGCTCACGAGGTCTAATTAGTGAAGCACAAGAAGGGGAGGAGAACATCACATAGCTACTGGTCATGGACCCATGGTCCAAGGGAGACTACTCACAACTCATCCGGGAGGCGTCCATGGTGGTGGAGAGGCTCCTGGTGGTGATCCTCCCCTCCGGCAGGGTGCCGGGAAGAGTTCTCCTGGTGCTCCCAATCTTGGAAGCGCGGCGGCAGCGGAACATAGATGAGATCACGAAAAAGGGTTCCGTCCTCGAGGGTTTCGGGACGCGGTGTAAATATATGCCGAAGGGGGGCATCAGCGGAGACCTGGGGGGCCCAGGCGCCCCCCCTGGCGCGGCCAGGAGGGGGGCCGCGCCACCAGGGCGCCTGGAGCCCTGGTGGCCCCCCTCCGACCCTACATTGGCCGTCAGGAAGCTTCCGGAACGCTGATTTTTTATATAATTTTTCCGGGATTTTTCTGGCAGTTTACGTGATGGGAAAACCTGAAATACAAAAACAGCAGAAAACAGAAACTGGCAGTGGGGTGCACTGAGTTAATAGGTTAGTCCAAATTTGATCAAAAGTGTATGGAAGTGTATAAATATCATAGTAATATCACACAAAAGAGGCATGGAGCAAGCAGAAATTATAGATACGTTTTGGACGTATCAGATAGTTGGGATCCTATGATTAAAATTAAGTTGAATAACTTCTCTTGCTATGCTTTATGTGATGTTGGAGCTAGTACCTCCGTTATGCCCAAAAGAATGTATGATATGTTTGAATTGAAACCTTTTGATCCTTGTTCTTTTGGTGTTCGTCTTGTTGATTCTTCCGTAAAGAAACCTTTGGGGAAGATCGACGATGTTCTTATTATTGTCAATGACAATTATGTTCTCGTTGATTTTACTATTATGCATATTGAATGTGAAGCTTCGTGTCCAATTATTTTGGGACGTCCTTTTCTTCGCACCGTTGGTGCTATCATTGACATGAAAGAGGGGAATATAAAATTCCAATTCCCTCTCAAGAAAGGGATGGAACACTTCCCTAGAAAGAAGATTAAGTTGCCTTTTGAGTCCGTTACACGGGCTAGCTATTCTCTTACTCTTGATAAAACTTGATCTTCTCTTTTTGCATCACGCCTAGCTTAAAGGCATAAAAGAAAGCGCTATTGGGAGGCAGCCCACAACGAATTAGGTTTTATTTTGCTTTTGTTGTGTCTTGATGTTTGTTACTACAGTAGCATCATCATTGTATCTTTTCTTTTCAGCTTTGTGCCAAGTTTAGCCTCCGATTGCAAGAAAGTTCAGAAGTTGTGACGTGCTGTCCAGAAAACAGATTCTATCCTTGGACAGAAAAATTCGAATAAAATCACCAGATCATCTTTTTGATCTGAATTTTTTTGACAGCGTACTCTATACAATTGGCTTTCGAGCGTCTGTTCTGAGTTTTTTGATTTGAGTTGCAGAAGTTCCCTGGAAAAATTATTTACTACCTGCTGGTCTGTTTTTCACAGATTCTGTCCTGTTTTGCCTTTTCTTCGTTTTGCAAACCTTGAGCTTGCTTTTTCTTTGCAAAAACCTTTTGGCAATCTTGAGAAACAGTAGCTCTTCAAGATTATCTTTATTTCCAGTAGGGAAAAATTATTTTATTATGGGTACTAACCTCGCTAATCAGATTATGATGAGTTATGTATGAAGGAAGTTTTCAAGTGTGCGAGAGAAGATGATAAAAGAAGATTAAGGAGGGTCAAATGCTCAATCTTGGGGATGCCCCAGTGCACCCCCAAGAAATATTCAAGAAGACTCAAGCGCCTAAGCTTGGGGATGCCCCCATGCATCCCCTTCTCCATCAACAATTATCAGTTCATCTTTCGTTCCACTATAATTTTATCACTTCATGCGTTATGTGCTATGCTTGGAGCGTTGATGGCTTCTCGCCCCTCGTTGGTTACCCCAAGTGGAATGTTGAGATGTAGCGTAGCGGCAAATTTTCCTTGGCAAAGATACCAAGGATAGAATCCCGTGAGACTCCGAGGGTCGACAAGTAGGTGTCAACGGCGCCAGAAACTTAGCGGTTGACGGGACCTACACACAGATACATATAACTTTGCTCCCAACGAGTACAGAGAGGTTGTCAATCCCTCTGGCCTTGTTGTTTACAAAGGATCAAACACAAGAGATAATAATGATGGCTATGACTGCAACTAGGAAATAAAAACAGGAAGTAAATAGAAGGTGTGATCAACGGTGGTAATATGGACGGGGGTCCCATGATGTTCACTAGTGATTTCTCTCTCCCAAAAGACGATAAAACAGCAAAGCGAGGTAAACAAATTACAACTGGGCAATTGACAGGATTATGTGCGCAAACCAATGCTAACTATGCTGCAAAGAAAGGTAGAGGCTCAAAAGCATGGGTGGTACGCCAAGGCAAGTAGACCGAAATCCATCTGCATCTACTAGTAATCATCCACCTTGAGATATCTATCCAGAACATCTCGCTGGTATTAAGTTGCGAATCCCACCCAAAGTGTGAACTCAAAGCAACAGACAACTGCATTAAAAGAACTTTGTGTAAAGTAAACAATCCTTGCACCCGCAAGTACAAGCACCGTTGTTTTCTCCCTTGTGGCAACAGCACATCCCCTAGACTCATGTTTTTGTCACTCAAGCTAGTCATCAGGGGGCATGAACCCACAATCAAGCATAACGCTCCCTCTTGGAGTTACTACCTACTACTTGGCCAAAGCAATAAACAGCAACGAAGAACATGCAAGAATTACTCAAGAACAAAGATATAAAAGAGGTGAATCAAATATATTACTCAAACACAATCTGAACATAGTCTCATAATCCATCAGATCCCAGCAAACTCAGCAAAGCAACAGCAGAAAGATTACATATGTGCCTCGATCATGTAGGGCAGCTCACGAGGTCTAAACCATGAAGAGCAAAGAGGGGAGGAGAACATCACATAGCTACTGATCATGGACCCATGGTCCAAGGTGGACTACTCACGACTCATCCGGGAAGCGTCCATGGTGGTGGAGAAGCTCCCGGTGGTGGTTCTCCCCTCCGGCAGGGTGCCGGGAAGAGTTCTCCTGATGCTCCCGATCTTGGAAGCGCTGCGGCGGCGGAACAGAGGCGAGATCGCGAAAAAGGGTTCTGTCCTCGAGGGTTTCGGGACGAGGGGGATATATAGGCGAAGGGGGCAGCCAGAGGCGGAGCAGGGGCCCCAGGCGCCCCCCTGGCGCGGCCAGGGGTGGGGCCGTGCCAGGTGGCCGCCTGGGCCTCCCCTGGCTCCCCTCTGGCCCATCTTTGGTTCTTCGCGAAGCTTCCTGTACGCTTATTTTTCCTATATTTTTCCTGGAATTTTTGGAGCACTTTTAATATGGGGGAAACCTGAAATAGAAAAACAGCAGAAAATAGGAACTGGCACTGTGGTGCACTGAGTTAATAGGTTAGTCCAAATATGATCAAAAGTGTATGGAAGTGCATCAATATCATAGCAATATCACACAAAAGAAGCATGGAGAAAGCAGAAATTATAGATACGTTTTGGACGTATCAACATCCCAAAGCTTAATTCCTGCTCGTCCTCGAGTAGGTAAATGATAACAAGCATAATTTCTATGGTGACATGCTACCAACAATATAAGAACTTTTTAAGTAAAGCAATCAAGGCATGTAATTCAATTCAAGTCATAACAAGCAAGAGTCTATATTAGCATTGTAACAAGCAACATAAGAACATAAAGGTGCAAGAGCTCTCGCTGTCCGTGACTCGAATGTCTCCAAATGGTGTTTGCGTGCAAGAAAGGGGATAGGGATATACGAGAGAGTAAAACATAGTTTTTGTATTGTTGAGAACTTAATCTACTAAAGTTTCAGACTTGGTCTTCTTTGGAATCTTATCTTGACTCATCCCCAGACCACTAGCCAGGTACAAGTCAAAATGATCCACTCCCTTTCGATATTTTGAGCACTCATGCAATGGATGACCGTAAGCAAGAAAGCTGACACTTAGGATGGCAAAGAGAGAAAAATGATGAAGGGGGAAGACAAAAAAGGTGTGAAAGGCTCACATCAATGAGGACAATCATAGGCGAGAGAAAGCCAAATGATAGATATGATGTGAGGAGTAGGGATTGCCATGCAACGGATGCACATATGAGCTAAGGTAAGCTCTCCAATGGAACTAGTGGGGGTGCATCCAACTTGCTCGCTCAAGAAGACCTAGAGCTCTTTTGAGGAGGCTCATCATTGGAATATACAAGCCAAGTTCTATAGTGTGAAGGTCCCCACATAGCTATATGCATGAATGATAATCTCTATGGAGTACAAGGTATAAGTTGGAGTACGAGTGTGGATCTCTCAAAAGGAATAGTAGTGTGCCCCCTTCTCTCTTTTTATTTATTTTTCTCTTTTTTCTCTTTTTTTTATTTTTTTGTGGCCTCAATGGCTCTTTCTATTTAACTCTCATTTGTCCTCTTTGGGATCTTTTGATTTTGTCCTCTTTGGGATCTTTTCCTCACTTTAGGGGCAACACTCTATGTATTACAAGAAGTATAGAAGATCTTTCACACTTTACAAAAGTACTCAACATAAAGAAGATGAAACTATCATGATGTATGCAAATGTATGCCTCTGCCAGTGTAGCAGGATATGCAATGATACTTGCGCGTCATGTAGCAATGATTAGGGCAAGGCCCAACTAGCATGCGGCTCATCGATCAAGCAAAAGGCATGTATGACATGAAGATCAAGTCATGAGAAGATGGATGTTGCATGGCAACGTATCTCAGAAAGGCTATGGAAATGCCTTTATAGGTAAGTATGTTGGCTGTTTTGAGGAAGGATATAATGAGGCTTATGATGACAGAGCGTATCGTGCCAAGGATTTGGATGCACCGTGAAGTATGCGCCAACTCTCGAGGTGAGAAAGGGCAATGCACGGTACCGAAGAGGCTAGAAAAATATGGCTAGGTGGAAGTGTCAACTTTCGAATACTCACATTTGTCCGAAGAACTCATGCACTTATTATCGATAACTCTCAATCTAATTAGGAGGTTCACAAAGAGACAAGTACCCCGAGGAGGAGTGTATGGGGGTTTGGTTATCCTTGCTCATCCTCGACTCATGGTACGTGAGTGTACTCTAATATTCGAGCCCTCCAAAGATTAGTGATCCATCTAGTAGCTAAAGTTCTCAACTATTTTGTAGGTTTTCGAAAATAAACACGGATTGCCCAAAATACGACATCTATCACTAATAGGCTAAAGCTCTTGACACCAAAAGTTCAGACATTACTCATGGCAATACCTCAAAACTATTGCAAGTTACTACTAAAATTAAATAGCAACCTCAGTTACCTACTTTAAGTTAAGACACACAACTCAGTGCAACAGGCAAACTCTCTTAACAAGATAAACATGAAAACTCAAGAGTGTTTAGCAACCAACTAAACAAAAGCTCTTTAAAAAGAAAAGCATGAAAACTAAGAGCTAAACATGACAGCAGCTATGGAAAGACAAAGAACACACACAGCAAAGATAAGCATGAAAATCCTATGTTGTGTTCTAGGTTAAAGTGGAGCGTGTTTCTCTCCCACACAAAGAAAGCTGGGTTCTAACTTGTTATGAACAGCAAGCAAAGCTAAAGAAAACTAAAAAAAAGAAACTAAGAGCAAGACGCTCCAAACATAGCACATAACGCATGAAGTGATAAATTATAGTGGAACGAAAGACGAACTGATAATTGTTGATGGAGAAGGGGATGCATGGGGGCATCCCCAAGCTTAGACGCTTGAGTCTTCTTGAATATTTCTTGGGGGTGCACGGGGGCATCCCCAAGCTTGAGCGTTTGACCCTCCTGAATCTTCTTTTATCATCTTTCCTCGCACACTTGAAAACTCCCTTCATACATAACTCATCATAATCTGATTAGCGAGGTTAGTACCCACAATAAAATAATTTTTCCCTACTGGAAATAAAGATAACATTGAAGAGCTACTGTTTCTCAAGATTGCCAAAAGGTTTTTGCAAAGAAAAAGCAAGCTCAAGGTTTGCAAAACGAAGAAAAAGCAAAACAGGACAGAATATGTGAAAAACAGACCAGCAGGTAGTAAATAATTTTTTCGGGGCACTTCTGCAACTCAAATCAAAAAACTCAGAACAGACGCTCGAAAGCCAATTGTATAGAGCACGCTGTCAAAAAAATTCAGATCAAAAAGATGATCTGGTGATTTTATTCAAATTTTTCTGTTCAAGGACAGAATCTGTTTTCTGGGCAGCACGTCACAACTTTTGAACTTTCTTGCAATCGGAGGCTAAACTTGGCACAAAGCTGAAAAGAAAAGATACAATGATGATGCTACTGTAGTAACAAACATCAAGACACAACAAAAGCAAAATAAAACCTAATTCGTGGTGGGCTGCCTCCCAAAAGCGCTTTCTTTTATGCCTTTAAGCTAGGCATGATGCTAAAAGATCAAGTTGTATAAATTGAACCATCATCAAGATCATCAAAAAGCTCTTCAATAGTACAACTAGTCTTAAGAGGACTTTCAAATAAAGGCCTAATAAAGATACTTCTAGGGAGAAAACCAAAAGGTGGAAAGTCAATGGGAGATTCATTTATAAATTTATCAAAGAGAAGTATTTCTTCCAAAGTCTTCACAGTTTCAACCCCTTTGGCAATAGATGGATTACTTTTGGAACGAGGAGCCTTTGGAACATAAACGAACTTAGGTTCCTTCTTTGCCGGAGTTTCTACCTTTTTGGCTTTGATTGAGGAGAAAGTAGTTCCTAAAGTGTCAAAGATTTCCTCAATCTTGTCTATCCTAGAAGAATCCAAGTCTTGGGATTTGATGGTCTCCAAAGTTTTGAGAATTTTATGCATGGTGCTATCAAGCCTATTCAAATTCCCTTGGATCTTACCGTCCAACTCATTTATCTTATTAATGCTTGGCATCTCTAGCTCTATCTTTTCAAGTTTTTTCATAATGTGAGCTAGGGTAATGTCCTCTTGAATGCTAACAACAGGGGGATTTCCAACAAGATTTTCCATAATACTAAGAGATTCCCAAACTGGGGCTTCTAGGAAATTTCCATTGATAGCAGAATCTAGAATAAACCTATTCCAAGAAGTAATTCCAACATCAAAATTTCGAAGCAGGATAGTAGTAGATTGCTTCTTGGTGGCTCTTATTTGAGAATCATTAATTCTATACCAAGCATATTTTAGACTTTCACCACCTCTTTGTTTAAAGGTGAGCACTTCTGCCTCACCAAAGGCAAAAGGACCAGACATAATGCCAACTAAAAGCAAGATAACTATTTTTGTGATTTTTGGTAAGGGACACTAAAGCAAAAACTGAAAGGTAAACTTAGAAGACTAAAAAGCAAAGATAAAAGATAGCGTGAAACTCCCCTATCTTGAAGAGTGGAGTCCCCGGCAACGGCGCCAGAAACTTGCTGTCAGGACCCCGATCCTAAGTCACACCGATCTAGCTGTAACACGTCATATCACTTTGCGGCCTCACGCACGGTAACCCCACGGGTGCCACCTTACCTGGCCCGGGACCGTTTGCGCATTTTGGCACACGTGTATGACAGTGTCGCTAGCATCCATATGACAGAGAACCTGGGCCGACATGGCTAGTTACAAACCAAAAGTAGCACTAAATTACAGAGACAGGCATCCATGACCCAGCAACGAACGTGTCGGTCATCAACGTATGAACCCAAGTCGTAGCAAGCTACATGGACTTAAAGGAAGAACGCGTGACATTTCCCCTAAGGGACAGACACAGGAACGAAGAAGGACACATGCCGGCCAGCCTACGTGTTCCGAGCAGTAGCAAGCTACCAAGGCTCATTGGAATCACTAGGAGGCATTTCCGTGTAAGATAGGCTACCAAAGGAAAACAACTAGGTGTCGGATTCCACACATACCAAGCATTTCAATCATACACGCAATATGCTCAATATGTGCAAATACAACATTGCATCACAACAGAACTCTATGACTCAAAGTACTTTATTTAAAAGGCTCCAAGAGCCATACATAACATAGTCATACAGGTAGGGGTCACATGACCCAACACTCAAGTCATACAGTCATACAAGCACAAGCGGAAGCTACATGTCTGAGTACAGACACTTAGAAAATAAAACAGGCTTGGTGTAGCCTGACTATCTACAAGGCCCTTCACAAGCTCCAGATCACCGTCTGGGTGTCAAGCTACTCGTCGACGTCAACGTCTATGTAGAACCCATCAGCAGGGGCAGGGTTCTCCTCTGCAACAGTTATTAAGCAAACATGAGTACAAAGGTACTCAGCAAGTCTTACCACAGAACCTAACATACATGCAACATTATCAAGGGGGTAGTGGAGTTTATAGCAGAATGCCAGCTTTGACCTTGGCTAACCTATACTACAACTTCCAACAGATTGCAAGATGTTATTACGAACACGAGTCCACTAATCACCACTTCAATACACTACCGAGGATCCTCTTCCGTCATCCTACGGAAGGGCCATCCACGACACTCACGCTTATCTTGAGGCTTTTAGTAGTATCCATCAACTTGTCTATGAACTGTAAGAGTAACCAAGTAGTTCGTACCGCGAACAACGGCTATTCGAATAGTTTGATAACCCTGCAGGGGTATACTTATTCACACACGCTTCCACCGCTTATCGCCGTTTACTCGGCGTGTACTCGGCAACCTTCAAGCGGAAGCCCAGCGAGGGTGTCGGCCACGACCTGACTAACTACACAAGTCTCTCGTCCAGGTTTATCGCCTATTTGGGTTCCATCCGTGGGGAGATCCGGCCGGGGTGTCGCTCACGGCCCCAAACGATGTGTACAGGGTTCCCGAGTCACCAAACGGGCAACCGGTACACCGTGCCACGTACCTGTCGCATCACAACCCACCCCGAGGGTCAGCGTTGTGCACGACCTCCAGTAAGCTATAAACACCAGAAACTAGTTGCAACTCCTGGACAGAGATCAAGGGTAATTAATAAGCCGAGAGGGTCAATTAAGGATCCCAATGCATGGTAGTAGCTGTAACTTGAACCACACATACAGATCTCGGGTCCTATGGACGATTCCAATGAAACAACCCACCATGTACTCCTACATGGCCTTTCATCGATACCTTTACCAAGCGTATTCCACACTTCCTTCTCTTTATCGAAAGATTGTTTCACTCTGATCCATCACCCAGATGAATCAGACCAGACACAACTCTAAGCATAGCAGGCAACATAAACAAATAGCATGGTGGATCACACATCACATGGCTCAATCAACTCCTACACATGCTAGTGGGTTTCAACTATTTACTGTGGCAATGACAGGTCATGCAAGGGAATAGGGTTCAACTACCGCAGCAAGTAGCAGTTCACGCGTTGTTGCCTTAATGCAGTAAAAGAGAGCAGGAGCGAGAAGATTGGGTTGTATCGGAATGATCAATGATTGCTTGCCTGACAAGGTAGCTGTCGGGTACTGCTCTTCAACTGGATACGCAGCAGTATCCTCGGGAGCAGGACCTAACACAGGAAAATACCGACGATACAATCATTAACAAACAAATGCAACAATATGATGCATGTTTATGACATGGCAATATGCATGTGTGTTGGCTAATGCAACTAAGACCAGAGGGGTTTGAACCTATTTGAATCAAGGATTCAAATTGAAATTCAAACTATTATTTAAATAAGTGCATTATCATGTTTTTGATATAAACAGCAAGTTAACTTGTTCAAACATGCATGAAACCAGTGCCATTAGATAGATTGGATTTTTCTGATCATTTTTCATATATAAATCTTTTCCATCTGAGCTATGGTTGATTTTATATGATTTTTAGAAGTTTTGGGTATTTTCTGGAATTTCCTGAATTATTATTATATCTAAAAATCCCAGAAAAACCTTTACTGCGTCAGCATGACATCATGCTGACGTCAGCCAGTCAACAGGGCCAGTCCAGATCAAACCTAACCAGTGGGTCCCTCATGTCAGTGTCACAGCTAATTAACTGAGTTAATTAGAGTTAACTAAAACTAATTAGCTGTCAGTGGGGCCAGGGCCCACATGTCAGTGACTAAACTAATTAACTAATTAATATTAATTTAACACCTAAACTGAGTTTGACTTGCGGGCAGGGCCCACATGTCATTGACCCAGGGGGTCAAACCCGTGGTCAAAACAGGTCAAACTCGCCGGCGTTTAGCCGCCGGCGAGGCCAAACGCGGCGGCGTGCCTCGGAAAACGTCTGTGGTGCACGGTTCGAGCTGTGGTTGGGTGCGTTGGAGATCTCTTGCTCTTCCGCATCGGATGGAGGTGGTCGCCGGACCTGGGGTGGCCGGAGACGACGGCAACAAGCTCGACGGCGGCGACCGGCGTCGGGCGTGTGTGGGGATGCGGCTGCAGGTGCCTAGGCGATGCGTGCGTAGCACCGTTCGCATCTACGTGTTGCGGTGAGTGCAATGGACGGGTGCCGGTGACCAAATGGTCACCGGAGCATCACCGGCGACGAGCACGGCGGCGGTGCGTGCGGTGGAGCTACGTGCAGTGGGTTACAGGGCAAGAGGGGGCCAACGGAGAGGGGGAGGAGGTAGCTAGGCTCACAGCGGTTGCAGCGAGCACCGAAGCGAGTTTGGAGGTGGTCGGAGCCGAGCAGCACAGCGAGGGGGATCTCCGTGGCCGGAGTTGGGGAAGAAGAGCTCGGGGGCGTCTCCGGGGCGGGCGAGCGCTCGGGGCTCGGCCTGTCGAAGCAGTCGAGGACGGCGGAGACGAGGGACAACACGGCGGAGCTCGGGGACGACGGTGGACGTGGTTACTACGACGGTGCGATCCCGGCGGCGTCGGCCATGGCGCGGGGAGAGCAGAGGAGAGGAGCCGGGGAGAAACGGAGGTGTCTGAGGGGTCGGGGGAGACGTGGACGCTCGATCCACTCCTCCAGGACGGCGAGGGGGCGAAGCAGGGCGGCGGGCAGCTGCGTGGCGCGCGGCGCGGTCGCCGTCGAGCACCTGCCTGCCTGCCTGGCCGAGCCAAGCAGCTCGCTGGAGCGGCAGCTGGGCTGGGCCGGCAGGTGGGCCGGGTGGGCGCCAGGTAAGCGTTCTCTCTCTCTCCCTTTTCTATTTTCTTTTCTGTTTCATTTCTTTTGCAACTTTGTTCATTTAATAAAAATGCCTAAACATTTTTATAAATCATAACACTTGTCATACCGCTGTATATAATATGAACAGTAGGAAACATTATAGTTTATGAGTATTTGAGCATTTAAAATATTTTAAAGCATTTAAATGCCCAAATTCAAATACCATATGATTTAATCCAAAACCCTAGATTGTCCTAGAAAATTGTGCACCATTTTTGGCAGAGGTTTAAGACCAAGGCAGAAATGATGAACATTTTAAAGGGCATTTTGGGTACATTGGAAAATATTTTAGTAAACCCTAGTTGTTAGGGGAGGGGTGCTGGGGTTTCTGTTAATCCCATTTCAAGTTTCTTTGAAAGTAAACATGATGCACACTCTAGTCAGGTCCTAATGCAAGTGCTAGCTAGGGATGTGACAACTCACCCCCACTTAAAAGAATCGCGTCCCGATATTCGGGTTCCTCCGGAAAGAGGGTGGGGTACTCAAGTCGAAGACGATCCTCCCTTTCCCAAGTGGCTTCACTCTCGGAATGATGTGACCATTGAACCTTGAGAAACTTGATATTGTGGCGTCGAGTGGTGCGCTCAGTTTGATCAAGAATACGAATGGGGTATTCTCGATATGTGAGATTGTCTTGGAGATCAAGCGTTTCGTGGTCCACTCCACAGATAGGATCCGAGAAGCAACGCCTGAGTTGGGAAACGTGGAAAACATCATGAACTCTGGAGAGGTGTGGAGGTAGTTCCAATTGGTAGGCAACTTCTCCTCGTTTGGCAAGAATGGGAAAAGGACCGATGTAACGAGGGGCCAATTTGCCTTTGATACCGAAGCGATGGGTTCCCTTAAGAGGAGTAACCCGAAGGTAAGCCTTATCGCCGACTTCAAAAGTCACAGCCTTATGATGACTATCATATTGGCTCTTTTGGCGAGACTGGGCTGTTTTCAATCTCTCACGAACGATGCGAACTTGTTCCTCTGCTTCCTGAATCATATCCGGGCCAAAGAATTGTCTTTCGCCGGTTTCTGACCAGTTAAGAGGTGTTCGACACCTTCGTCCATATAGAACTTCGAAGGGAGCTTTACCCAAGCTGGCTTGATAACTATTGTTATAAGCGAATTCGGCAAATGGAAGACACTTTTCCCATTCCATACCGAAAGAAATGACAGAGGCTCGAAGCATGTCCTCTAGAATTTGATTGACTCGTTCCACTTGACCACTTGATTGCGGATGGAAGGCAGTACTGAAAGAGAGATGAGTTCCCATAGCATTCTGGAAACTTTCCCAAAATCGGGAAGTGAAAAGACTTCCACGGTCTGAGTTAATCTCCAACGGTACACCATGTAGTGATACTATTCGAGAGATATATAAATCTGCTAGCTGGCTAGCGGTAATACTCTCCCGAACAGGCAGGAAGTGAGCTACTTTAGAGAGGCGGTCGATAACGACGAAGATAGCATTATTCCCTTTCCTGGACCTGGGAAACCCGGTAATGAAGTCCATACCGACTTTATCCCATTTCCATTCAGGAATAGCTAGAGGTTGAAGGGTGCCAGCAGGCCGTTGATGCTCTGCTTTAACTCGACGACAAACGTCGCAGTTAGCAATGAACTGAGCGATTTCTCTCTTCATCCTAGTCCACCAGAATCTTTGACGTAGGTCTTGATACATTTTGGTACTACCGGGATGAATCGTGAGAGGAGATTCATGAGCCTCCTTGAGAATCAGTTGTCGTAGTTGTGGTTTCTTGGGCACCACCAAGCGGTTCTCAAAGTACACTACACCTCGATCATCCATAGAGAAACTTCTAGCGAGTCCGCTAGCGATGTTCTCCTTGATCCGAGATATGCCTTTATCATACCGCTGGGCAACTATGATTTGATCCAAAAGGGTAGGTTTCGCCACCAAGGTGGAAAGGAATCCTCGAGGAACAATGTGAAGGTTAAGCTTACGAAATTCCTCGTGGAGAAGTGGTTGACTTTGTTGTAACATAAGATTGTTACAATAAGACTTACGACTTAGTGCATCAGCCATGACATTGGCCTTTCCAGGAGTATAAGTGATTCCTAAATCGTAGTCGGTGAGCAACTCAACCCAACGTCTTTGCCTGAGATTCAAATCCGGTTGGGTGAAGATATACTTCAAGCTTTGGTGATCAGTGAAAATTTCACAGCGATTACCAAGAAGGTAATGTCGCCATGTTTTGAGGGCATGGACTACAGCTGCAAGCTCTAGATCATGAGTAGGATAATTATCCTCATGTGGACGCAACTGTCGGGATGCGTATGCAATCACTTGATGATCTTGCATAAGAATGCAACCTAGTCCTTGTCGCGAGGCGTCGCAATAGATTATAAAATCCTTGGAAAAATCTGGTGGTACCAGTACAGGTGCAGATGTCAGGCGTCTTTTCAGTTCGTGAAAACTGGACTCGCACTGTGGGGTCCACTCAAACTTTTTATCTTTCTTGAGGAGTTCGGTTAGAGGTTTAGCAACCTTGGAGAAGTTCTCGACGAAACGTCGGCAATAGCTCGCTAAGCCAAGAAAACTCCTAACTTGCTTGACCGATTCAGGGGGAGTCCAATCAAGGACGGCTTGAACTCGCTCGGGATTGACAGCAATACCCTTGCCAGAGATTACATGACCTAGATAGGTTACTTCTGGCAACCAAAATTCACATTTAGAGAATTTGGCATAAAGGCGGTGCTCTCGAAGTTTCGTCAATACCAGCCTTAAATGCTCGGCATGATCTTCCTTGTTCTTGGAGAAAATGAGTATATCATCGAGGTATACCGCGACGAATTTATCCAGGTACTCCATGAATATAGAATTCATTAACCGAGAAAAGGTAGCTGGGGCATTGGTTAATCCGAAGGACATGACGGTGTACTCGTATTGGCCATAACGAGTAACGAAAGCCGTTTTAGGAATGTCCCCGTTCTTGATTTTGATTTGATGGTAGCCCAACCTCAAATCCATCTTAGAGAAGACTGAGGATCCAGCGAGCTGATCATACAGATCGTTGATCCTGGGAAGCGGATACTTGTTCTTTATGGTGACCAGATTGACAGGTCGGTAATCTACAACCATCCGCTCCGTTCCATCCTTCTTCTTGACGAAGAGGACGGGGCAAGCCCAAGGGGAAGAGCTAGGACGGATGAAACCCTTTGCAAGGACTCATCGAGTTGTTTCTTTAGCTCAGCTAATTCTAGTGGTGCCATCTTATAAGGTCTCCTAGAGATTGGGACAGTTCCAGGGATAAGATCTATCACAAACTCGACATCTCTGTCAGGTGGAACTCCTGGCAGTTCTTCTGGAAAAACATCCGGAAAGTCACGGACTACCGGGATATCTTCGAGTTCTGGTAGAGGGCTGGCATTAAGAGAGTAGAGCTGACGTTCAGCCATTCGGGTCAAGACATTTACTATCTTGCCGGATGGATGTGTAAGTTGAACGGTCCTAGTAAAACAGTCAATTTTGGCGTAATGGGTTGTCATCCAATCCATACCCAAAATGATATTTATGTCCGAGGACTTGAGAGCGATTAAGGATGCAAGGAAAACAAGTCTATCGACAAGGATTTCATTTCCATGGCTTACCCTAGAGGTTTGCCACTTTGAACCAGGAGTTTGAATAACCATGGAAGTAGGCATGTCACAAAAAGTCATGTTGTGCAATCGAGCATAGCTTTCAGATATGAACGAATGGGATGCTCCAGTATCGAAAAGAACAGATGCCGGATGGCAGTTTACGAGAAGCGTACCAAGGACGACGTTAGGATCCTCATAGGCTTCTTCAGCAGAAACATAGTTGACATGACCACGTGCAGTGGGGATTGGCTTAACATAGTTCACCTTGCCGGTTGGCTTACCACGGCCATCGGGTTTTCCTGGCTGGTTCTGGGGACAATCACGCATGTAGTGTCCCGGTTCTCCACACTTGAAACATGTCACAGTGGTGGTGCGTGGAGCAAAGTTGGAGGGTGGACCTCCATAGATCTTAGCAGGTGCAAACTGTTGAGTTGGATGAGGCGCCTCATAGGATGGCCTCGGTGTATACTTGGGTGGCAGAGCAGTGTTAGGAACCCATACACGGCGCTTGTGAGAACCAGAGCCGGATGAGGAACCAAGGTCTCGAGTATGCTTGCGGGTGGCCTCGAAGTCGGTCTGGCCTGTCTCAGCACTGATAGCCTTGTTAACCAACTTCTGGAAAGAGGCGCACTCGTGCAGACGTAGATCACGACGAAGTTCAGGGCTGAGTCCCTTGCGGAACCTCGCCTGTTTCTTGGCATCGGTGGATACTTCCTCAGGTGCATAGCGTGCCAGATTACCAAACTCACGACTGTAGCCATCCACAGTCAGACGGCCCTGGGTGAAATTGCAGAATTCCTCCCGCTTGCGATCCATGAGACCTTCCGGAATGTGATGTTCACGGAATGCCTCACTGAACTCAACCCAGGTAGTGGCTTGGCCAGCAGGACGCATAGCTTCAAAGTTTTCCCACCAAAGACTGGCAGGGCCCTCAAGATGGTAGGCGGCGTAGATAACCTTGTCAGCTTCGGCCACACGGGCAGAGTGTAGCTTGTGGGTGATACTACGTAGCCAGTCATCAGCATCCAGAGGTTCAGTGGAGTGATGGAACTTCGGTGGACACATCTTGATAAAATCGTGGATTGACACCACGTCATTCCTCTGGCGGAACCCAGTGTTTTGCTCTATGCGTTCCAGCAGACGGTTGGTCTCTCTCTTGTTCCGTTCTGCTTCAAGCATAACTTCCGCCAAGGAGGGTGGCTGGGGCAGATTTCCATCTCTAGCCCCACTAGCCTCACCCTGCTCCTGAGCAGCAGGAGTGTTGCGAGTGTTGACCATCCTAGGAAAAAACAAAACAACGGTTTAGACAAGGATGGCAAAATTTGACATAGAAGTGCAGAATGTAATGGATGACACAGAATGCAGAGATGTTCATCCGCACGACATGGTAATATAGGAACTGCTATATATACACCAGTGGTCATACACACCATGCAAAGTTTAGTACAAGCCAAGGCTAAAGTACAACTGCGGTGAAAGACGATACATCCCATCAGAGGCATTCCAGGCTCCTATACATTATTTAACTACACCTCCGGAATTCAGTACACACTAGTCATATTCCACAAGACACGCAGGACGGTGGAAATACAACTATTTCAATACTACTACTACCACGGACTAGCTCAGACATTCGCGTAGTAATCCTCGTAAAGATTACCACCGTAGCCTGGAAGTGGTACAGACGGATCTTGGAACTCGCGAGCACTCGAAGGTTGTGGACCATAAGGGCATGGGTGTGGTCTCGGTCCCGATGCTGGTGGTAACCGACGCCCACGTGGAGGTGTAATACCCCCAACGTCACGCCAATCCATGCGATCAGGCAGACGAGTCCGCACAGGATACAAATCCCGCATGTCCAGATATCCGGCGTGCACAGCAGGTGCAAGCCGTGTCAAAGTAGTCCAGTGAGCGGCTCGGGTGTTATACAGCTCCATTCGGAGGGCACGGACCTCACGGTCCCTATCCTCCAACATCTGAACAGTAGTCTGAAGCAGTGGCTCTTCATGAGCAGCATCAGTATACAGACCAGTGTAGTAGCCTTCTTCTCCGGGTAGTGAAGCTGGCATGTAACAGAACTCAGTGTTCAGCAACAGGGCATGCCTAGCACGGAGAATGGTCATCATCGAATAAGCGGCATCCTGTACTGCCATCTCGATGGTAATCCCGAGTCCATAAGACCAATGGATGGGATCATTAGCTCCGGGATATGAGGGGTATATCCGGACTGTGCAGAAATACTGACTTTGATTGAAATCCCGATACTGTTCCTCCACAGTGTATTCAGGATACCAGCGATAACCGGTCTCAGTCATCACACGGACTAGCATGGCCGTGTGACCGGGCACATTAATGCACCGAGTCAAACGAACCACTTGGTGAGGAATGCGGCCAGACATCTGAAACACGAAATAATGCAAAGGCATTAGTGTTTCTGGAAGAAATCGGGCAGCATAACAACTGTAAATGCTCAAACAAAGATTTGAGACATCATACAAATGATAGCATAGCCACTCAACAATTCCATATCAAGGTTCCGGTTCAACAATCATCATACTCAAAAGGATAGAAACTGAACTGAGGCTTGAAACCAACAATCCTAAGAGTCTACGGATTAGTAACACGTGAACCTAGTAAGGATAAGAGGCCTAATCCTAAATCCCCGTAGAAAGAATAGAAATACTCAGATCAGAAGGGCATAAGGTAAGGAGTAAAAGAGCCTTACGTTCCCTTCCACAATCAATTCCCCTACATATAACTAAGAAATTTTCTAGACTCAACATCGACCAGTTTGGCTTGAGAAACCTACAGGCAGTCCAGCTCTGATGCCAACGCTGTCAGGACCCCGATCCTAAGTCACACCGATCTAGCTGTAACACGTCATATCACTTTGCGGCCTCACGCACGGTAACCCCACGGGTGCCACCTTACCTGGCCCGGGACCGTTTGCGCATTTTGGCACACGTATATGACAGTGTCGCTAGCATCCATATGACAGAGAACCCGGGCCGACATGGCTAGTTATAAACCAAAAGTGGCACTAAATTACAGAGACAGGCATCCATGACCCAGCAACGAACGTGTCGGTCATCAATGTATGAACCCAAGTCGTAGCAAGCTACATGGACTTAAAGGAACAACGCGTGACATTTCCCCTAAGGGACAGACACAGGAACGAAGAAGGACACATGCCGGCCAGCCTACGTGTTCCGAGCAGTAGCAAGCTACCAAGGCTCATTGGAATCACTAGGAGGCATTTCCCTGTAAGATAGGCTACCAAAGGAAAACAACTAGGTGTCGGATCCCACACATACCAAGCATTTCAATCATACACGCAATATGCTCAATATGTGCAAATACAACATTGCATCACAACAGAACTCTATGACTCAAAGTACTTTATTTAAAAGGCTCCAAGAGCCATACATAACATAGTCATACAGGTAGGGGTCACATGACCCAACACTCAAGTCATACAGTCATACAAGCACAAGCGGAAGCTACATGTCTGAGTACAGACACTTAGAAAATAAAACAGGCTTGGTGTAGCCAGACTATCTACAAGGCCCTTCACAAGCTCCAGATCACCGTCTGGGTGTCAAGCTACTCGTCGACGTCAACGTCTATGTAGAACCCATCAGCAGGGGCAGGGTTCTCCTCTGCAACAGTTATTAAGCAAACATGAGTACAAAGGTACTCAGCAAGTCTTACCACAGAACCTAACATACATGCAACATTATCAAGGGGGTAGTGGAGTTTATAGCAGAATGCCAGCTTTGACCTTGGCTAACCTATACTACAACTTCCAACAGATTGCAAGATGTTATTACGAACACGAGTCCACTAATCACCACTTCAATACACTACCGAGGATCCTCTTCCGTCATCCTACGGAAGGGCCATCCACGACACTCACGCTTATCTTGAGGCTTTTAGTAGTATCCATCAACTTGTCTATGAACTGTAAGAGTAACCAAGTAGTTCGTACCGCGAACAACGGCTATTCGAATAGTTTGATAACCCTGCAGGGGTATACTTCTTCACACACGCTTCCACCGCTTATCGTTGTTTACTCGGCGTGTACTCGGCAACCTTCAAGCGGAAGCCCAGCCAGGGTGTCGGCCACGACCTGACTAACTACACAAGTCTCTCGTCCAGGTTTATCGCCTATTTGGGTTCCATCCGTGGGGAGATCCGGCCGGGGTGTCGCTCACGGCCCCAAACGATGTGTACAGGGTTCCCGAGTCACCAAACGGGCAACCGGTACACCGTGCCACGTACCTGTCGCATCACAACCCACCCCGAGGGTCAGCGTTGTGCACGACCTCCAGTAAGCTATAAACACCAGAAACTAGTTGCAACTCCTGGACAGAGATCAAGGGTAATTAATAAGCCGAGAGGGTCAATTAAGGATCCCAATGCATGGTAGTAGCTGTAACTTGAACCACACATACAGATCTCGGGTCCTATGGACGATTCCAATGAAACAACCCACCATGTACTCCTACATGGCCTTTCATCGATACCTTTACCAAGCGTATTCCACACTTCCTTCTCTTTATCGAAAGATTGTTTCACTCTGATCCATCACCCAGATGAATCAGACCAGACACAACTCTAAGCATAGCAGGCAACATAAACAAATAGCATGGTGGATCACACATCACATGGCTCAATCAACTCCTACACATGCTAGTGGGTTTCAACTATTTACTGTGGCAATGACAGGTCATGCAAGGGAATAGGGTTCAACTACCGCAGCAAGTAGCAGTTCACACGTTGTTGCCTTAATGCAGTAAAAGAGAGCAGGAGCGAGAAGATTGGGTTGTATCGGAATGATCAATGATTGCTTGCCTGACAAGGTAGCTGTCGGGTACTGCTCTTCAACTGGATACGCAGCAGTATCCTCGGGAGCAGGACCTAACACAGGAAAATACCGACGATACAATCATTAACAAACAAATGCAACAATATGATGCATGTTTATGACATGGCAAGATGCATGTGTGTTGGCTAATGCAACTAAGACCAGAGGGGTTTGAACCTATTTGAATCAAGGATTCAAATTGAAATTCAAACTATTATTTAAATAAGTGCATTATCATGTTTTTGATATAAACAGCAAGTTAACTTGTTCAAACATGCATGAAACCAGTGCCATTAGATAGATTGGATTTTTCTGATCATTTTTCATATATAAATCTTTTCCATCTGAGCTATGGTTGATTTTATATGATTTTTAGAAGTTTTGGGTATTTTCTGGAATTTCCTCAATTATTATTATATCTAAAAATCCCAGAAAAACCTTTACTGCGTCAGCATGACATCATGCTGACGTCAGCCAGTCAACAGGGCCAGTCCAGGTCAAACCTGACCAGTGGGTCCCTCATGTCAGTGTCACAGCTAATTAACTGAGTTAATTAGAGTTAACTAAAACTAATTAGTTGTCAGTGGGGCCAGGGCCCACATGTCAGTGACTAAACTAATTAACTAATTAATATTAATTTAACACCTAAACTGAGTTTGACTTGCGGGCAGGGCCCACATGTCATTGACCCAGGGGGTCAAACCCGTGGTCAAAACAGGTCAAACTCGCCGGCGTTTAGCCGCCGGCGAGGCCAAACGCGGCGGCGTGCCTCGGAAAACGTCTGTGGTGCACGGTTCGAGCTGTGGTTGGGTGCGTTGGAGAGCTCTTGCTCTTCCGCATCGGATGGAGGTGGTCGCCGGACCTGGGGTGGCCGGAGACGACGGCAACAAGCTCGACGGCGGCGACCGGCGTCGGGCGTGTGTGGGGATGCGGCTGCAGGTGCCTAGGCGATGCGTGCGTAGCACCGTTCGCATCTACGTGCTGCGGTGAGTGCAATGGACGGGTGCCGGTGACCAAATGGTCACCGGAGCATCACCGGCGACGAGCACGGCGGCGGTGCGTGCGGTGGAGCTACGTGCAGTGGGTTACAGGGCAAGAGGGGGCCAACGGAGAGGGGGAGGAGGTAGCTAGGCTCACATCGGTTGCAGCGAGCACTGAAGCGAGCTCGGAGGTGGTCGGAGCCGAGCAGCACGGCGAGGGGGATCTCTGCGGCCGGAGTTGGGGAAGAAGAGCTCGGGGGCGTCTCCGGGGCGGGCGAGCACTCGGGGCTCGGCCTGTCGAAGCAGTCGAGGACGGCGGAGACGAGGGACAACACGGCGGAGCTCGGGGACGACGGTGGACGTGGTTACTACGACGGTGCGATCCCGGCGGCGTCGGCCATGGCGCGGGGAGAGCGGAGGAGAGGAGCCGGGGAGAAACGGAGGTGTCTGAGGGGTCGGGGGAGACGTGGACGCTCGATCCACTCCTCCAGGACGGCGAGGGGGCGAAGCAGGGCGGCGGGCAGCTGCGTGGCGCGCGGCGCGGTCGCCGTCGAGCACCTGCCTGCCTGCCTGGCCGAGCCAAGCAGCTCGCTGGAGCGGCAGCTGGGCTGGGCCGGCAGGTGGGCCGGGTGGGCGCCAGGTAAGCGTTCTCTCTCTCTCCCTTTTCTATTTTCTTTTCTGTTTCATTTCTTTTGCAACTTTGTTCATTTAATAAAAATGCATAAACATTTTTATAAATCATAACACTTGTCATACCTGCTGTATATAATATGAACAGTAGGAAACATTATAGTTTATGAGTATTTGAGCATTTAAAATATTTTAAAGCATTTAAATGCCCAAATTCAAATACCATATGATTTAATCCAAAACCCTAGATTGTCCTAGAAAATTGTGCACCATTTTTGGCAGAGGTTTAAGACCAAGGCAGAAATGATGAACATTTTGAAGGGCATTTTGGCTACATTGGAAAATATTTTAGTAAACCCTAGTTGTTAGGGGAGGGGTGCTGGGGTTTCTGTTAATCCCATTTCAAGTTTCTTTGAAAGTAAACATGATGCACACTCTAGTCAGGTCCTAATGCAAGTGCTAGCTAGGGATGTGACACTTGCTTGATGGCTTCTCGCCCCTCGTTGGTTACCCCAAGTGGAAGGTTGAGATGTAGCGTAGCGGAAAATTTCCCTTGGCAAAGATACCAAGGATCGAATCCCGTGAGACTCCGAGGGTCGACAAGTAGGTGTCAACGGCGCCAGAAACTTAGCGGTTGACGGGACCTGCACACAGATACAGATAACTTTGCTCCCAACGAGTACAGAGAGGTTGTCAATCCCTCCGGCCTTGTTGTTTATAAAGGATCAAACACAAGAGATAATAATGATGGCTATGACTGCAACTAGGAAATAAAAACAGGAAGTAAATAGAAGGTGTGATCAGCGGTGGTAATATGGACGGGGGTCCCATGATGTTCACTAGTGATGTCTCTCTCCCAAAAGACGATAAAACAGCAAAGCGAGGTAAACAAATTACAGCTGGGCAATTGACAGGATTGTGTGCGCAAACCAATGCTAACTATGCTGCAAAGAAAGGTAGAGGCTCAAAAGCATGGGCGGTACGCCAAGGCAAGTAGACCGAAATCCATCTGCATCTACTACTAATCATCCACCTTGAGATATCTATCCAGAACATCTCGCTGGTATTAAGTTGTGAATCCCACCCAAAGTGTAAACTCAAAGCAACAGACAACTTCATTAAAAGAACTTTGCGTAAAGTAAACAATCCTTGCACCCGCAAGTACAAGCACCGTTGTTTTCTCCCTTGTGGCAACAACACATCCCCTAGACTCATGTTTCTGTCACTCAAGCTAGTCATCAGGGGGCATGAACCCACAATCAAGCATAACGCTCCCTCTTGGAGTTACTACCTACTACTTAGCCAAAGCAATAAATAGCAACGGAGAACATGCAAGAATTACTCAAGAACAAAGATATAAAAGAGGTGAATCAAATATATTACTCAAAGACAATCTGAACATAGTCTCATAATCCATCAGATCCCAGCAAACTCAGCAAAGCAACAGCAGAAAGATTACATATGTGCCTCGATCATGTAGGGCAGCTCACGAGGTCTAAACCATGAAGAGCAAACAGGGGAGGAGAACATCACATAGCTACTGATCATGGACCCATGGTCCAAGGTGGACTACTCACGACTCATTCGGGAAGCGTCCATTGTGGTGGAGAAGCTCCCGGTGGTGGTTCTCCCCTCCGGCAGGGTGCCGGGAAGAGTTCTCCTGATGCTCCCGATCTTGGAAGCGCTGCGGCGGCGGAACAGAGGCGAGATCGCGAAAAAGGGTTCTGTCCTCGAGGGTTTCGGGATGAGAGGGATATATAGGCGAAGGGGGGCAGCCAGAGGCGGAGCAGGGGCCCTAGGCGTCCCCCTGGCGCGACCAGGGGTGGGGCCGCGCCAGGTGGCCGCCTGGGCCTCCCCTGGCTCCCCTCTGGCCCATCTTTGGTTCTTCGCGAAGCTTCCTGTACGCTGATTTTTCCTATATTTTTCCTGGAATTTTTGGAGCACTTTTAATTTGGGGGAAACCTGAAATAGAAAAACAGCAGAAAACAGGAACTGGCACTGTGGTGCACTGAGTTAATAGGTTAGTCCAAATATGATCAAAAGTGTATGGAAGTGCATCAATATCATAGCAATATCACACAAAAGATGCATGGAGCAAGCATAAATTATAGATACGTTTTGGACGTATCAAGCGTCTTGCTCTTAGTTTCTTTTTTTAGTTTTCTTTAGCTTTGCTTGCTGTTCATAACAAGTTAGAACCCAGCTTTCTTTATGTGGGAGAGAAACACGCTCCACTTCAACCTAGAACACAACATAGGATTTTCATGCTTATCTTTGCTGTGTGTGTTCTTTGTCTTTCCATAGCTGCTGTCATGTTTAGCTCTTAGTTTTCATGCTTTTCTTTTTAAAGAGCTTTTGTTTAGTTGGTTGCTGAACTCTCTTGAGTTTTCATGTTTATCTTGTTAAGAGAGTTTGCCTATTGCACTGAGTTGTGTGTCTTAACTTAAAGTAGGTAATTGAGGTTGCTATTTAATTTTAGTAGTAACTTCCAATAGTTTTGAGGTATTGCCATGAGTAATGTCTGAAATTTTGGTGTCAAGAGCTTTAGCCTATTAGTGATAGATGTCGTATTTTGGGCAATCCGTGTTTATTTTCGAAAACCTACAAAATAGTTGAGAACTTTAGCTACTAGATGGATCACTAATCTTTGGAGGGATCGAATATTAGAGTACACTCACGTACCATGAGTCAAGGATGCGCAAGGATAACCAAACCTCCATACACTCCTCCTCGGGGTACTTGTCTCTTTGTGAACCTCCTAATTAGATTGAGAGTTACCGATAATAAGTGCATGAGTTCTTCGGACTAATGTGAGTATTCGAAAGTTGACACTTCCACCTAGCCATTTTTTTCTAGCCTCTTCGGTACCGTGCATTGCCCTTTCTCACCTCGAGAGTTGGCGCATACTTCGCCGGTGCATCCAAATCCTTGGCACGATATGCTCTGTCATCATAAGCCTCATTATATCCTTCCTCAAAACAGCCACCATACCTACCTATCAAGGCATTTCCATAGCCTTTTCGAGATACATTGCCATGCAACATCCATCTTCTCATGACTTGATTTTCATGTCATACATGCTTTTTGCTTGATCGATGAGCCGCATGCTAGTTGGGTCTTGCCCTAATCATTGCTACATGACGCGCTAGTATCATTGCATATCCTGCTACACTGGCAGAGGCATACATTTGCATACATCATGATAGTTTCATTTTCTTTATGTTGAGTACTTTTGTAAAGTGTGAAAGATCTTCTATACTTCTTGTAATATATAGAGTGTTTCCCCTAAAGTGAGGAAAAGATCCCAAAGAGGACAAAATCAAAAGATCCCAAAGAGGACAAATGAGAGTTGAATAGAAAGAGCCATTGAGGCCACAAAAAAAATAAAAAAAATAGAAAAAAGAGAAAAAGAAATAGAAAGAGAGAAGGGGGCACACTACTATTCCTTTTGAGAGATCCACACTCGTACTCCATCTTATACCTTGTACTCCATAGATATAATCATTCATGCATATAGCTATGTGGGGACCTTCACACTATAGTACTTGGCTTGTATATTCCAATGATGAGCCTCCTCAAAAGAGCTCTAGATCTTCTTGAGCGAGCAAGTTGGATGCACCCCGACTAGTTCCATTGGAGAGCTTACCTTAGCTCATATGTGCATCCGTTGCATGGCAATCCCTACTCCTCACATCATATCTATCATTTGGCTTTCTCTCGCCTATGATTGTCCTCATTGATGTGAGCCTTTCACACCTTTTTTGTCTTCCCCCTTCATCATTTTTCTCTCTTTGCCATCCTAAGTGTCAACTTTCTTGCTTACGCTCATCCATTGCATGAGTGCTCAAAATATCAAAAGGGAGTGGATCATATTGACTTGTACCTGGCTAGTGGTCTGGGGATGAGTCAAGATAAGATTCCAAAGAAGACCAAGTGTGAAACTTTAGTAGATTAAGTTCTCAACAATACAAAAACTATGCTTTACTCTCTCGTATATCCCTATGCCCTTTCTTGCACGCAAACACCATTTGGAGACATTCGAGTCACGGACAGCGAGAGCTCTTGCACCTTTATGTTTTTATGTTCCTTGTTACAATGCTAATATAGACTCTTGCTTGTTATGACTTGAATTGAATTACATGCCTTGATTGCTTTACTTAAAAAGTTCTTATATGGTTGGTAGCATGTCACCACAGAAATTATGCTTGTTATCATTTACCTACTCGAGGACGAGCAGGAATTAAGCTTGGGGATGTTGATACGTCCAAAACGTATCTATAATTTCTGCTTGCTCCATGCTTATTTTGTGTGATATTGCTATCATATTGATGCACTTCCATACACTTTTGATCATATTTGGACTAACCTATTAACTCAGTGCACCACAGTGCCAGTTCCTGTTTTCTGCTGTTTTTCTATTTCAAGTTTCCCCCATATTAAAAGTTCCAAAAATTCCAGGAAAAATATAGGAAAAATAAGCGTACAGGAAGCTTTGCGAAGAACCAAAGATGGGCCAGAGGGGAGCCAGGGGAGGCCCAGGCGGCCACCTGGCGCGGCCCCACCCCTGGCCGCGCCAGGGGGGCGCCTGGGGCCCCTGCTCCGCCTCTGGCTGCCCCCCTTCGCCTATATATCCCTCTCGTCTCGAAACCCTCGAGGACAGAACCCTTTTTCGCGATCTCGCCTCTGTTCCGCCGCCGCAGCGCTTCCAAGATTGCGAGCATCAGGAGAACTCTTCCCGGCACCCTGTCGGAGGGGAGAACCACCACCGGGAGCTTCTCCACCACCATGGACGCTTCCCGGATGAGTCGTGAGTAGTCCACCTTGGACCATGGGTCCATGATCAGTAGCTATGTGATGTTCTCCTCCCCTCTTTGCTCTTCATGGTTTAGACCTCGTGAGCTGCCCTACATGATCGAGGCACATATGTAATCTTTCTGCTGTTGCTTTGCTGAGTTTGCTGGGATCTGATGGATTATGAGACTATGTTCAGATTGTGTTTGAGTAATATATTTGATTCACCTCTTTTATATCTTTGTTCTTGAGTAATTCTAGCATGTTCTCCGTTGCTGTTTATTGCTTTGTCCAAGTAGTAGGTAGTAACTCCAAGAGGGAGCGTTATGCTTGATTGTGGGTTCATGCCCCCTGATGACTAGCTTGAGTGACAGAAACATGAGTCTAGGGTATGTGTTGTTGCCACAAGGGAGAAAACAACGGTGCTTGTACTTGTGGGTGCAAGGATTGTTTACTTTACGCAAAGTTCTTTTAATGTAGTTGTCTGTTGCTTTGAGTTTACACTTTGGGTGGGATTCGCAACTTAATACCAGCGAGATGTTCTGGATAGATATCTCAAGGTGGATGATTAGTAGTAGATGCAGATGGATTTCGGTCTACTTGCCTTGGCGTACCGCCCATGCTTTTGAGCCTCTACCTTTCTTTGCAGCATAGTTAGCATTGGTTTTCGCACATAATCCTGTCAATTGCCCAGCTGTAATTTGTTTACCTCGCTTTGCTGTTTTATCTTCTTTTGGGAGAGAGACATCACTAGTGAACATCATGGGACCCCGGTCCATATTACCACCGTTGATCACACCTTCTATTTACTTCCTGTTTTTATTTCCTAGTTGCAGTCATAGCTATCATTATTATCTCTTGTGTTTGATCCTTTGTAAACAACAAGGCCGGAGGGATTGACAACCTCTCTGTACTCGTTGGGAGCAAAGTTATCTGTATCTGTGTGCAGGTCCCGTCAACCGCTAAGTTTCTGGCGCCGTTGACACCTACTTGTCGACCCTCGGAGTCTCACGGGATTCGATCCTTGGTATCTTTGCCAAGGGAAATTTGCCGCTACGCTACATCTCAACCTTCCACTTGGGGTAACCAACGAGGGGCGAGAAGCCATCAGAAGTCCAAGGCCATCCTGAACGACAAGTACGAGGCTCTCTTCCGGAAGAGGGTTGATCTTGAGGCGTATCTGGGCGACATCACCAAAAAATGGTACCTCGTGCTTGAAGGTATGCCTCCTTTGGCTTGGTTAAAATTGGATCGGTCGACCCGTATCTTATCCGTTGACTCAACTTGCTATTTTGGTGCAGAGTTCTGTCGCAACTTCAAAGAGGAGACTGGACGGGTCGAGCCTGGCTTGGACCCAACCAACTCCATCGTGAAGGACGACGTGTCCATGAATATACTGAGGCTGGAGTCCCGCCTCACTGTGGCCACGGATTATCTGGGACGACTAAAGGCAGTGATGGCCCGAATCGACACCGCGCTTTGGAGGGGGATCGTGCAGGAGAACGACCTCGAGTCCTTGATGACTCGACTCAATGAGATCCCCGACCGAGTGCAGGAGTGGAAGAAGTCGGCAGCCCGGGGAGGAGCTGACGTGGCGATGTCCTTGGTCCGTGTGCACTACAAGGAGGTGAAGGAGAGGAAGCTTGCTGCGCTGAAGGTCGTAAACACGAAGGAGCTCCAATTCCAGTCGTTTATGGAGACTTTTCTGGAAGCCGCCACTCGCATCGTCGATGGGATTGATCTGGACGAATTCGTTGCGCCTGCAAGTCCGCCTCCTCCCGAGCCATGACTTTGATACATTCATCTCATTTGCCGCGGAATGTCGCGTGGATTTGTAATCGTTAAACTCTGGTGGGTCTGTGGCCCAAATACTCTTGCCTGAACATTGCGGGGCTTTTATTTGATTTTGATCCTTTGGTTTGTCGCTCTTCTTTCGATTGCTCGAATCTTTGAGTCGACGTATTCAGCTAAGTCTCCGAGTGAGAGGGTCGCTCTTCACTCGGAGTAGGATGTTTATAACTTAGGTGATTCCAAGCTACGTTGTATTTGTGGCGGAGCTCGGAGGGCCGAGCCGCTTTATACTTGTAGCGTAGCTCGGAGGATCGCAGCTAAGCCCCCAAGTGAGAGGGTTGCTCTTCACTCGGAGTAGAATGATTGCAACTTAGGCGAGTCACGGGGTCGCAGCTAAGCCCCCGAGTGAGAGGGTCGCTCTCCATTCGGAGTAGAATCTTTATAACTTAGGCGATTCCAAGCTACGTTATATTTGTGGCGGAGCTCGGAGGACCGAGCCACTTTATACTTGTAGCGAAGCTTGGAGGACCGTAGCTATGCCCCCGAGTGGGAGGGTTGCTCTTCACTCGGAGTAGCATGATTGTAACTTAGGCGAGTCACAGGGTCGCAGCTAAGCCCCCGAGTGAGAGGGTCGCTCTTCACTCGGAGTAGAATGTTTATAACTTAGGCGATTCCAAGCTACGTTGTATTTGTGGCGGAGCTCGGAGGACCGAGCGGCTTTATACTTGTAGCGAAGCTTGGAGGACCGCAGCTAAGCCCCCGAGTGGGAGGGTTGCTCTTCACTCGGAGTAGCATGATTGTAACTTAGGCGAGTCACGGGGTTGCAGCTAAGCCCCCGAGTGAGAGGGTCGCTCTTCACT
>LR738710.1:84545819-84558689 GCA_902687465.1 Secale cereale | reverse complement strand
ACGGGGTCGCAGCTAAGCCCCCGAGTGAGAGGGTCGCTCTTCACTCGGAGTAGAATGTTTATAACTTAGGCGATTCCAAGCTACGTTGTATTTGTGGTGGAGCTCGGAGGACCGAGCCACTTTATACTTGTAGCGAAGCTTGGAGGACCGCAGCTAAGCCCCCGAGTGGGAGGGTTGCTCTTCACTCGGAGTAGCATGATTGTAACTTAGGCGAGTCACGGGGTCGCAGCTAAGCCCCCGAGTGAGAGGGTTGCTCTTCACTCGGAGTAGAATGTTTATAACTTAGGCGATTCCAAGCTACGTTGTATTTGTGGCGGAGTTCGGAGGACCGAACCGCTTTGTACTTGTAGCGTAGCTCGAAGGATCGCGGCTAAGCACCCACTGGGGGATTTAGAGGACACCAATCGTTAAGGGATCATTGCTACCTTGTCTTTGAAGCAAACTGGGAAATCTTTATTACAACTCGACTGTCGAGTGTTTCAAGTGTAAAAGCGGCGGAGCAGGTCCGCATTCCATGAGTGAGGTTTGTCTTTTTTCTGGGCTACGTTGTAGAGGTGGTACGCTCCGTTGCGCAGCACCTTGGTGTTGATGAACGGGCCTTCCCAAGCTAGGGCGAGCTTGTGCGGACATTTCTGATGCACTCGAAGGACCAGGTCTCCTTCCTGGAATGCTCGGCTTCTTACGTTGCGAGCATGGAATAAACGCAGGTCCTGTTGATAGATGGTCGACCGGATCAGGGCCATCTCTCTTTCCTCTTCCAAAAGGTCGACTGCATCTTGACGAGCCTGCTCTGCCTCCGCTTCGGAGAAGAGTTCTACTCTGGGGGCATTGTGTAATAAGTCACTCGGCAACACCACTTCGGCTCCATAGACCAAGAAGAAGGGGGTACGGCCAGTCGACTGGTTCGGAGTCGTCCTCAGACCCCATAGGACAAATGGTAACTCAGTTACCCAAGCTCCGGCAGCATGCTTAAGGTCACGCATGAGCCGTGGCTTTAGGCCTTGGAGAATCAAACCATTTGCTCTTTCTGCTTCTCCATTCGACTGCGGATGTGCCACGGAGGCGTAGTCGACTCGTGTCCCTTGGGAAGCACAGAAAGCTCTGAGTTCATCCGAGTCAAAGTTGGAGCCGTTGTCTGTGATGATGATGTGAGGGACCCCATATATGAATATTAGTTCCGTGATGAAGCTGATGGCGGTGCTCGACTCGAGGTTCTTGATAGGTTTGGCCTCGATCCACTTGGTGAACTTGTCGACTGCCACCAGAAGGTGGGTGAATCCGCTTCTGCCTGTCCTGAAGGGGCCGACAATGTCCAGGCCCCAAGCAGCGAAGGGCCAGACTAACAGAATGGTTTTCAAGGCGGACGCCGGCTTGTGTGACATGTTGGAGTAGAACTGGCAACCTGCGCATTTGTCCACAATATCCTTGGCCATCTCGTTGGCGCGGGGCCAGTAAAACCCGGCTCAGTATGCTTTGGTCACGATAGTCCGAGAGGAGGCGTGGTGGCCGCAAGTTCCCGAGTGGATTTCATCCAAGATCAGTCGACCTTCTTGTGGATCGCCGCAGCGCTGGGCGACTCCGGTGACGCTTTCCCTGTAAAGCTGACCTTGGATGACTGTGAACGCTTTGGATCGGCGGACGATCTAGCGCGCTTCTTCTTCGTCTTCTGGGAGTTCCTTCCTGAGCAGATATGATATATAAGGCACAGTCCAGTCCGGCGTAATCACTAAGACCTCCATGATCAAGTCGACCACGGCAGGCACTTCGACCTCAGTCGGATCCGTCGCGCTGACTGGCTGCGGGGGCTCTTCCGTGAAGGGGTCTTCTTTGACAGAGGGGGTGTGCAGATGTTCTAGGAACACACTCTTGGGTATAGATCTCCGAGTCGACCCAATTTCTGCGAGGTCGTCGGCTAGCTGATTCTTTGCTCTGGGCACATGATGGAGCTCTACACCTTCGAACTCCTTTTCAAGATTCCGCACTGCACTGCAATAACTGGTCATTGCCGGGCTCTTGACGTCCCATTCTTTCATCACTTGATTCACTACCAGGTCGGAGTCGCCGTAGACCATCAGGCGACGGACGCCGAGTGAGATGGCCATGTGCAACCCATATAAAAGTGCTTCATATTCGGCCTCGTTGTTTGATGAATCGAAATGGATCTGAAGGACGTAGCTGAGCTTGTCGCCCCTGGGAGAGACCAGGACCACGCGTGCGCCGGATCCGTTCAACATCTTGGATCCATCGAAGAACATAGTCCAATGGTCCGACTGGACTTGAGTCGGCAGCTCTTGTTCTATCCACTCAGCCACAAAATCCGTTATGGCCTGAGACTTGATGGCTTTCTTCGCTTCGAACTTGATATCTAACGGAAGAAGTTCAATCGCCCATTTTGCCACTCGACCGGTTGCATCTCGGTTGTTTAGTATCTCTGATAGTGGGGCGTCGCTGACGACTGAGATCGAATGGTCCGAGAAGTAATGGGCAACCTTTTTTGCAGTCATGTAAATCCCGTACACAAGCTTTTGGTAAAGTGGATACCTTTGCTTGGAGGGAGTCAAAACTTCGGATATGTAATAGACCGGGTGTTGGACCTTGTATGCCTTGCCCTCTTCTTCCCGCTCGACCATGAGTATAGTACTGACGACTTGTCCGGTGGCAGCAATGTACAGCAGAAGAGGCCCTCCGCTGACTGGGGCAGCGAGCACTGGCTGGGTGGACAGCAGGGCTTTGAGCTCTTCAAACGCTGCTTCGGCTTCGGGATTCCACTCGAACTTGTCGGATTTCTTCATGAGTCGGTAGAGAGGCAGTGCCTTCTCACCAAGACGAGAAATGAATCGACTCAATGCGGCCAAGCACCCAGTAAGCTTCTGGACGTCGTGAATACGCTCGGGGCGCTTCATTCGGAGGATGGTGCTGACCTTCTCTGGGTTGGCGTCGATTCCCCGTTCGGAAATGAGAAAACCGAGCAACTTGCCACCAGGAACTCCAAATGTACACTTTGACGGGTTGAGCTTGATATCGTAGCTTCTGAGGTTTGCGAATGTCTCAGCGAGGTCAGTCAGCAGGTCGGAACCTTTCCGTGACTTGACCATGATGTCATCCATTTATGCCTCGACGTTCCGACTGATTTTCTTAACCAAGCACTTCTGGATCATGCGCATGAAGGTGGCGCCGGCATTTTTGAGGCCGAAAGGGGGTGATGAAAGCTGTCTTGATTTCGTCGGGTCCGAACAGACGGATCTGATGGTACCCGGAGTATGCGTCCAGAAAGGACAAATGCTCACATCCCACGGTCGAGTCAACTATTTGATCGATGCGAGGAAGGGGAAAATGATCTTTCGGGCAGGCCCGATTGATGTGCTTGAAATCGATGCACACGCGGAGAGACTTGTCCTTCTTGGGGACCATGACGACGTTAGCGAGCCACTCGGAGTAGTATATCTCGCGGATAAACTCTACTGCTAGGAGTCGAGCCACTTCTTCGCCAATCGCCTTTCACTTCTCCGCAGCGGATCGACGGAGATGTTCCTTCACATGTTTCACTTTAGGGTCGACTCGCAAATGGTGCTCAGCCAGCCCCCTGGGTACACACGGCATGTCTAATGGTTTCCATGCAAAGATGTCCCAGTTCTCACGGAGGAACTGGATGAGCGCTTCTTCCTATTTGCTGTCGAGTGTGGTGGAGATGTGGGTCGGTGCTGCGTTGGGGTCGATGGGGTGGATGTGCACAGGTTTTGTGTCCCCGGCCGACTGAAAAGCTGACTCGGAAGCCGGCTTCTTCGCCCTTAGCAGGTCACCGGGATCCACTCTCTTTTGGTACTCCTCCATCTCTACTACTGCCATTTGCTCGTCGCGATCTTCGAGCCTTTCTGGAAGCATTCTTCCGCTTTCTGCCGGTTCCCGGTGATGGTTATGATGCCGTTGGGTCCCGGCATCTTCAGCTTGAGGTAGACGTAACATGGTCGAGCCATGAACCTGGCGTAGGCGGGCCTACCCAGGATGGCGTGGTAGGCGCTGTTGAAGTCCACCACTTCGAACGTCAGCTTCTCCTTTCGGTAATTCTTGGACTCACCAAAGACGACGTCGAGTGAGATCTGGCCAAGTGAGTCGGCTTTCTTCCTGGGGATTACCCCGTGGAACCTCATGTTACTTTCTCTCACCATGGACACTGGAATGCCCATATCCCGGAGGGTTGCTGCATACAAGATATTCAAGCCACTACCCCCATCCATCAGAACTCTGGTCAGGCGTGTGCCTTCGATAACGGGGTCGACCACCAGTGCCTGCCGCCCTGGGGTGGCAATGTGCGCTGGGTGATCGGACTGGTCAAATGTGATGGGGGTCTTCGACCATTTCAAGAACGTGGGGGTCGCCGGTGCAACCATGTTTACTTCTCTGTTGATGACTTTCCGTCGACTTTTGCTCTCGACGTCTGCGAAAATCACCAAGGTGGAGTTGATATGGGGGTATCCTCCGTCCCCTTCCTTGTCCTCGGACTCTTCTGATTCCTTCTCTTTTTCAGTCGACTGATCCTGCTGGAAACTCTGGATCAAGAGCCGACACTGTCGAGTGGTGTGCTTGGGATATACCAAGTTCCCCTCTTCATCCTTCTTCGTGTGTATGGGACACGGCTATTCGAGCATATCATATCCAGCCTGACCCTTTCCTCTCTCGGGGGCCCAGGAACCTTTTGGCTTCCCTTTGCCCTTTCCTTGATTAACCACCGCAACCTCTCCCTAAGTGACTGGGTCGGCCTTGCGTTTATTCTTCCAATTGTGATTCTGGTCGTCGTGCCCGACTGGTTTCTTGCCACTGCGGAGCCGATCGGCCTCCTCGCCGTTGGCGTACCGACTGGCAATCTCCGTCATCCGCGACAGGGACATGTCGCATGTTCGGCCAAATTTCAGATTTAACTCTCGGTTACGCACGCCTTCCTTGAAAGCGCACACCGCCTAGTGCTCAGACACCTTTTCCACCGTGTGATGCAAAGAGGTCCATCGCTGGATGTAGTCCCTCAAAGTTTCACTCGGCTTCTGCGTGCAGTGCTGAAGCTCCGCGAGTCCAGCAGGTCGCTTGCAGGTGCCTTCGAAGGTCTGAACGAAAACCCGAGCGAGCTCTTCCCAACTGTAGATACTCCTGGGGGCCAACTGGTTGAGCCACGCCTGAGCGGAGCCTCCCAGCATCAAGGGGAGGTGCTTCATGGCCACGTCGTCGTTGCCGCCTCCGATCTGTACGGCCACTCGGTAGTCTTCTAGCCAAGTGTCCGGCTTCGACTCACCGGTGAACTTGCTTACTCCTGCCGCCAGCCTGAAGTTTGGGGGGATCTCCGCGGCCCTGATTGCACTGCAGAAACATTCAAGCCCTGAGGCCGGCGCTCGGCTGCCACTGGGTTGGTCTCCGCCTCGCTCGTCCCTGGATGCCCGGTTACGGTTGACCCGACCCTGTACAAGGATGGACCTCGCATCGAAGCCTGACCACCGGGGATCCGGGGGAATCCTACGCTCGTCATCTCGCAGGCGCCTGCCCACTTGCCGCTGAGGCGAGTGTGACCCACTTCCCGGAGGAGGGGTAGGTGCTCGACGGCGGTCGTAGCGTCCGTGTCGACGGTCGAGTGGATCGTCGTTCCGACCCAGGTGCCGGTCTTGCCGCGAACCACGTTCCTCATGCCTCGGGGGCGATCTTGGACTGTGGGCCGACCATACGGTGTCTGCAGCCACCGATCTGCTGTGAATCTTGTTGCGCGACTGAGAGACAGCCGCGTTTTGCTCTTGAGCCGTTCGGAGCAAAGCTCGGATCTGCTGAAGACCTCTCCCAGCCTTCGACTGGGAGGGTTGAATCAACTCCGCGATACGAGCCGTGGCCTCGAGGTTTTGGACTGGTGTGCGGAACACCTGAGTCTCGTGCTGACGCGATTGCCGCGGCCGTCGACTGGATTCGGGGACCAGTCGGCGAGCCTGTTCGTCGAGGGAACGTTGGATGTTTTCCAAGCGCGCGCGCTCGGCCAAGGTGGCCACGCGCGTGGCTTCGAGAGCCAAGGCTTCTGGGGAATCTCCCACGATGGGAGTGAAGAGTGCATCTCCGTTGCGGCGACAAAGTTCGGCCCTTTGCTCGGAGGTGAGGGGCTGAGGGATGTAACCGTCGTTGTCGTGTGCCCGATAGCCACCGCTGCCACCGTTTTCACCATGAGGAAAACCTGGCGGGCTGCGGCGCGAATCAACCATGAGGATTTCCGCCGTGGGATCACTGCTCCCGCACTCGGAAACGGAATCTTCGAGCCCGGTCGACTGATCGGCCGGCCCGTAAAGGTAACCGTCGGGCTCAATGGCCGCGACTTGTGGGGTGGCCGTTTGACGGGCCACTGCATGTTTCACCCACCGCTGGAGCCATGAACGACCGGATCGCTTGCGGCGGCGACCAACGGGGACAGGGGACGATGAGTACCGAGTCGATGGCTGCAGCAGGAGGACGCCGCCGGCGCCGGCGCGAAAGTGCGTAGTTCCGCGGGCGGGCAGAGCCTCGACATCGAGAGGGGCTTCCTGGAGCCACGCGGAGTTGTCGGCGACGAAGACCAGCGCGCCGAGCCGGATCTCGTGGCCCAACGCCAAAACGCCGCCTGACACCATGATGAAAGTGGTCGGAGAAGAGATCGCAACTTCACCAAATGTTGCTAAGACACCTTGCCCCAAGGTGGGCGCCAACTGTCGTGGTTCTAAGTCTGATAGTAAGGGTAGGGGTATGTCTTGGAAATAACACGGCAGATGTCCGGTTTAACGGACTTGATGATGGAACCATCGCACGGGTTAGCTTGAAAGGATTCATGGCACACAAAGGACACAAAGGATTTATACTAGTTCGGCCCCTTCGGAGAAGGTAAAAGCCTACGTCTAGTTGGTTTGGTATTGCTTGGGCGTCGGTTTACAGGGAGCGGATTCGCTTTTCCTGTGTCTCGACGGGTTGATTGTTGCTTGTCCCTGAACCGTCTAGGTCGTCCCTTTATATAGAGGTAACGCCTGGTCCGATTTACAGAGTCCCGAGGCCGGCTCATACTTGTGTCCGCCTCGGTCTCTGTCTTTTCTTTCTTATCTCTCAAGTTACATCTCTTGGCGGTTTACAAACCACACTTCTATACATGGGCCTTGAAATCTCATGGGCCGTAGTTTCTACTAAAATATTACAACCAAGTATAATACAACTAAGCCGGTTTACAATAGCCGGTTTATACCTGCTAGTCATATCCCTGACATTAGGCCCCAGAATGATTTGAACTTGTTCATATCAGTCTCCCTTGTCTTGTATAATTTTCTTCCTTGTCTTCATCTTTTTGTAAACCGGCTCTGACGTCATCCTCCGAGATCATTAAATTCTGATAATGACGTCATCTCCGCATTTAACGCCGTGAGCTGTACTGCAGCTTATTTTAAGGGTCATCCCGAAGATCGAGGCGTCACGGGATCCTTATCCGATTTTCTGTCTCCTCGATTCTCGCACCTATCGTTTCAGATCTGACTCCTTGTTATAAATACTGCCACCCCTCATTCATTACCTTCTTCTCGCTCTGTCCTCGTCCTCCGTCTTCCTCCTCCGTCTTCTTCCTTCGTCGCCGCCCGAGCTCGCACCGCCGCCGACGACCACTAGATCACAAATCCTCGCCCGGCCGCTGCATCACCCTGAGCTCGACCAGAAAAACCTCCGCCGTTGATTCTTGTTGTCTCAGGTATGTTCTTCTTCTTTACTATTGATCTATAACCTCTAGAGTTTCTTCTTATCCCTCCGCAATTAGAGATTTAACAAAGCTTCATCTTGTTCGATCTTGAGCCCGTGACCCCTAATGATTTTGTTTTTCCGATTTTCTCCATTTTTACCCTGCTGTAAATGCTTCAAATCTTCGTTATTCCTGTCTGGCCTGTAGATCCATCTGTTTAGTATAAGGTCTTTGTAGCTTTTCCCGCATACTCTTAGATTAGTTTCTTTTTCCTCAGCATGCTCAGATCTATTCCCCCTTAGCAGTCCTTTGAAAACCTGTTTTTCTCCTCAGTAAATCTGCTAAGTATGTTCCGGTATAAGTTGATACGCCCTGCTCTTGTGAAACTCTATAACTTGACGCAATGGTTGAACTGTTCCTCTTCAACTGCCATGAACCGGAAATGATATAACTTGTTTTAGAATTGCCGGTTTAACCACACCATTAGCTCTCAGTTTAAACCGTTGCGTAATTTTCAAAGATAGGTTCCGGATTGCTGCACTTTCATAATCCGTTTCTGTATTTTATCTTCTCCAGCACTTCGTTCTTTCACTGCAATGGCTAAGAAGTATGTCTTCTGCGATTGGGTTCCTTCAGTCATCACTGAGGACGATTTAATCAAACTATCGGAAATCGGCACCTTAGGACCTCAATCTGAATTAAAATGGCGGGCTCCGGGTAATGAATGTCCCCCTGCCCCTAGGTCTGGGGAAGTTATTGTGTTTTTGGATCATATATCTCGTGGTTTCTCTCCCCCCGGTTCAAAGTTTTTCCGGGATGTTCTTGCCGCTTTCCAGCTGCACCCACAGGATATCGGACCCAATTCCGTTTCAAACATTTGTGATTTCCAAGTGTTTTCTGAAGTGTATCTGCAAGAAGAACCTTCTGTTGATCTATTCCGGGATTTCTTTCATTTAAACCGGCGCACTGAGTTTACCAGCGGACCACATCAAGAGCTTGGTGGGGTTAGTATTCAGAAGAGGAGAGACGCAGTTTTTCCTCATGCCGCTTTACATTCTCATCCAAAAGATTGGAACAAGTCTTGGTTTTACTGTGTTGACACTTCTCCTGAGGGGGAGAACCCTTTGCCGGGTTATCGCGAAACCCGTATCCCGGAGAATCACCCCTTACCACCACGGCTTAGTGCTGCTGAACGGACCAGGTTTTCATCATAGCTCTCCAAATTAAGAGCTTTTATAGCAAATGGTCTGATTGGCACTGATTTCCTTCGTTGTTGGCTACCTTGGAGTATCCTTCCCCTGAGCCGGCGTTCTAAATTAATGTGTAAGTACTCTGGTAAACCGGATGATCCTCAAAGGTTTTCCAAGGATAAACTTTCTGAATCAGAGGTAGTGGAGTCAACCAAGAAGATTCTCAATGTCTCTTTAGCAGATTGTGCTAAGGTTGGTTTAGCTCCGTATTTCAAGAAGAATAAGCTGCCCGAAGTAAGTTTCTCTTTGCCCTGTATTTGTAAACCGCTTTCTTTAAACCGTTTTTCAATTGCTCTTGCTTTTTTCAATTAGGCTGATGATCCTTTCTGGAGGAGAAAGCCTCAGGAGAAAACCGTCAAACAGGCTCGCCGAAAAACCCCTGCAAACAAAAAGAGGAAAGCAGCCGTCGACGCCGGTTCTCCCACTGAGGACGATGATCCGGACTCCAAGGTATGCTTTAATCCGGTTTTGCATTCTTGCTTTCATGTACTTGTAATTTGTATTTTATGGTACCTTTCCACAGGATTTGCCTGAAGATGATAACCCGGCTGAAATTGAGGTAACACTTCTTTCTTCTGACTCAGAACCTCTTCCTCAAAAAAGTCGTTGGACCGTCAGGAAATATCAATTTTCTCATCCTTATGCTCAGTTAGACCCTAACTTTACTTTGAAGAAGCAACAGCACGAAGCTTTTCGCTGGACCACTCGCCACAGCGGCCTGGCGGTGGAGTCATCCGGAATTTCCTTAACTCCGGCTCGAAAACGCCATGCTGAGGTGATACTCTCTCCGACCCTCCTTCATCCCAAGGCCGGTCTTATCCGAAAACCCCTTAAACCGTCTGACCCTAACTATCAGGAAACTCCGTTGTCTTCTTCTGGTGAATCAACCGCCACGCAGCTTCCTCCTTTGAAAACCGTCCCAGGGTAACTCTCTTCGCCTCTTCCGGTTTATGATGCCCTTTTTGCTTCATAATGCTAACTCATTTTGCATATTTTCCAGCAAACCGAAACCCAGCAAAAAGCCCAAGGCGAATAAGCCTGTTGCTGACCCTACTGCGGATGATCCGGTTATTAATCCGTCAACAGCTGTTCCTCCAGAAGGTGAACCCGTAGCTCCTGTTGAAGACCCTGCTCCTGAAAATCCTGTTACAGAAAACGTCCAAGATCCACCAAGTCCGGCCCGGGTTAATTCTCCTCAGGTTAATCCGGCGTCTCCTGATCCGGCTCACACCATTACTCCCCCCAATGCACCAACTTCTCCTGATGTTGTGGTTACTGGCACTGCTTATGTTGCTCCGGCTGAACCCACTGTTTTAGCCAAACATACGGCTAAAGCGGAAAAATTATCTCAGGAAAAGGGTAAATGGAGTACTGACATATCCAGCCTTTCCGACATGAGTGCACAAGACATTTATTCTGGGTATCTGAACCGGCTCCATAGCAGTCGGGATTATGAAGCCAGTTTGGTGAACTTAATGCGGGAAAAATATGAGGTAAACTTCCTCTTCCGACTTTGTTCTTTTGACGCATCTTTGTCTCATAATAGTCCCCAAGTTCCGGTTTAGCTGCTTACGGAAGGTGATCCGGAACTTTGTAGATCGAACCGTTGGTTTATACATTAGCCCCCAAGTATCAAGTAGATAACTTGCTTATGTAGTTGATACTTGTAAAAATTGCTGTTAATACTTCAATTATACATTAGCCCCCAAGTGTCAAGCAGACAACTGGTTTGTGTGCTTGAGACTTGTAACTTTAAATTGTCTTTGCTGTATTGCTTCAACTGCCATTAGCCCCCAAGTGTCAAGTAGACAACTTGGTTGTGTGCTTGAGACTTTACTAAACTTCACCTATTGTTGTTGAATTTTGTCTGCAGGCTGAGTTGAACCGGAATGCTCATGAGATTAACGAGCTTCGAAGCCGGCTTACTGACACAGAGTCTGCCGCTTCAAAAGCTAAAAAAGAACTTCAAGTGAGTTTAAAGACTGCCGAAGACTTGAAAAAAGACTTTGAAGAGGAGCGGGCTACTTTTGAAGTCCAGAAAAAAGATCTTGAAAAACGGGTTCAGGATGCTGAAGGAGCACTTAATCCGGTTACTGAAGAATTGACCGGGTTAAAGCGACAAGTTGACTTGATGACTTCTGCTGTCTTTGGTAAGTATGACCTGGACACCTGCTTTACCTTTGTAAACTGTGTTTTGTACCGGTTTAACTAATATTGTTATGTGTAGGGCGCCGTATCTCCCATCTTGGGGATGACATTCGGAAAAAACTCAAAGCTTGCTACACCTTGGTTGAACAGCTGTACTCCGGAACACAAAGAATTATCAGTGCCACTTCATTTGGTAAACCGGCTCCTTCAACTATCCAAGATACTTTGAATAAGTTGTCCGTTCTACCGGCTCGTCTTGAAGAAGTGAAGAAATCGGCAGCTCGAGGGGGTGCTCTTCTGGCCCTTACGAGGGCTAAGGCTTGGGTCCCGGACCTTGATCCGGAGGAGGCGTTAACCGGATTTCCTGATACTAAGGATGATGGTTCAGCCTTCAATGAAAAAGATCTTTATGCTCTGACAAAGGAGATGCGTCCCCTCGCCAGCAAGCTCGCGGCGGAATCTGACTTGTCCCGATATCATCCAGGATACAATCTGCAGAACGAGCGGGTGGAGCGACCGGTTTACGATACCGTAAACTTAATTCCGCCGGTTCGTCCTCACACCTTTGCTCCTGATATTGATCCTGCTGAGCTTATCAACGATGAAGTATATTTCCGTGCCTTGGCGAAGATTGATTGGCGTGCGCCGGACTTCCAACCGCTTCGCGAGGATGAAGATGTTCCGGATCAAGACGGTGGCCAGCCATCTCAGCAAGGAGAAGCACAATCTTGAATTCTATTGCTGTAACCCTGATCGATATTCCGTCAAATAATGCTTCCAAACTATTGGGCTTGTCATGCCTTGTAATAGGTTTAGCCAATACTTAATGTGCTTCGATCCGACATTTTGTCTTTATGAAATATTCGTCCATTGAGCTGTTGTCTGATCTTGTTGCCTTCCTCTGTTCATATAGAGAAGAATATCGAAAAATATGTCCCAGTGGCTTACCACTGGACGGGTTAATTTGTTCTCTTTAAAACATAAAGTAAGCATACCTTTATCGTAAAGATAACTTGTATACCTGAGATTTTTGGAGCCAATACACTTTTTAAACCGGTAGGACTTTACAGTTGTTTATGGAGATCTTCATGGATCCAAGTAGAAACTCAAAACTCTCCGGTCCATCTTGATGATAAATCCGGTTCATCTTGTCTCTGAAAATTTGTAACCTTTGCTGGATACAAGATCCGGGTTTCAATGAACGCCGGTTTATTTATGCTGGTATTCATGATCCAGACTTTTTATTTCATAGATATGTGGTCAACTTGCATAGCTGTTCCACTCCGGTTTAAAAGTTTATAAAACACAAAAAACACCAAAACTAAGCGATTTTTGCAAATAAAACCATGTAGTCGAGGCTTTTTCAAAGAGCTGCCAGGCTCAAAGCAAGGTTCAGCCAATCAATGGATGCGGGTACCATCCATGGGGCCTAGCCAATCACTGAACGTGGAATTATCCAACTTTTCAGAGGGCCGAAAGAACCGTATAAAAATTATTCCGATCACTGGGACGCGGATTGGCCGACACTCCCAGGGGGCCTAGCCAATCACTGAACGTGGAATTATCCAACTTTTCGGAGGGCCGAAAGAATCGTATCTATTATTCCGATCACTGGGACGCGGATTGGCCGACACTCCCAGGGGGCCTCCAGGGTTCCTCCTGAACCGGTGGGTCAATCTAAACCAATCACTGAACGTGGTACTATCCAACTTTTCAGAGGGTCGAAAGAAAAATTATTCCGATCACTGGGACGCGGATTGGCCGACA
>LR738710.1:84508116-84545809 GCA_902687465.1 Secale cereale | reverse complement strand
TTATCCAACTTTTCAGAGGGCCGAAAGAATCGTATCTATTATTCCGATCACTGGGACGCGGATTGGCCGACACTCCCAGGGGGCCTCCAGGGTTCCTCCTGAACCGGTGGGTCAATCTAAACCAATCACTGAACGTGGTACTATCCAACTTTTCAGAGGGTCGAAAGAAAAATTATTCCGATCACTGGGACGCGGATTGGCCGACACTCCCAGGGGGCCTCCAGGGTTCCTCCTGAACCGGTGGGTCAATCTAAACCAATCACTGAACGTGGACTTGTCCAACTTTTCAGAGGGTTGAAAGAACTATCAAACTAATCCGATCACTGGGAGTGGATGATACCAACTCCCAGAGGGCCTCCAGGATTCTGTTTGAACCTGTGGGTTTGCTTTTTACGGAGTCTTCTCTTCTTGAACCGGATATGATGTCCTGTTCCTGAGAGTTCTATTGCTCCTTCACATATTCTGCAAAAATTAGTTTCTAAACCGGCCAACATTGAAATATGATATTTGATAGCCAACGGGTATGGTTATTTTTCACAGGATTTTTGTATATGGGAAAAGGGCTGAGCCCCCGGTTTACCGAGGGTGCCGGTTTATTCATTATTCATAATATATACATAGGATACATTGGAGCACATAGCTCAAGTATAGTATGGCCGTAAATGGGCGATGTTCCACGGCCTCTTCGTCTCCTCTTCTGATGTCCGTGAATCCTTGTGTTCTCGAATGTCCACCAAGTAATATGAACCGTTGTGTAAATTCTTGCTGACCAAAAAGGGCCCTTCCCATGGTGGGGATAGCTTGTGCATATCTGTTTGATCTTGGATGAGCCGGAGTACCAAGTCACCCTCCTGGAATGTCCTGGTTCTAATCCGGCGGCTATGATATCTGCGCAGATCTTGCTGATAAATCGCTGATCGTGCCGCAGCTATATCACGCTCTTCATCCAGCCGGTCTAAACCGTCTTGTCTTGACTCCTCATTAACTGCTTCCACATAGGCCGTTACCCGTGGTGAGTCATGGCGTATGTCACTTGGAAGAACTGCTTCGGCGCCATAAACCATGAAGAAAGGCGTGTAGCCTGTAGACCGGTTCGGTGTAGTATTAATACTCCAAAGAACAGATGGCAATTCTTCAACCCAACAACCTGGGGTTCTCTGCAAAGGTGTCATGAGCCGGGGTTTGATACCTCGCAAAATCTCCTGATTTGCCCTTTCAGCCCCGCCATTGGTCTGAGGATGAGCCACAGAAGATACATCTAAACGAATATGTTCTCTTTGACAGAATTCCTTCATTTCACCCTTAGACAGATTAGTTCCATTGTCTGTGATGATGTTGTGTGGAAAGCCAAACCGGAATATCACTTTTTTGATGAATTTAACCGCTGTTGCTGCATCACACTTGCTTATAGGCTCCGCTTCAACCCATTTTGTGAACTTGTCTACTGCCACTAGGAGGTGAGTTTTCTGATCTTGGGATCGCTTGAAAGGCCCAACCATGTCAAGCCCCCAAGTTGCGAAAGGCCAAGTTATTGGTATCATCCGGAGTTCCTGTGCCGGAACAAGAGCACGTCTTGAGAACTTCTGACAAGCATCACACTTTCGGACCAGATCTGCTGCATCTGCATGCGCGGTTAACCAATAGAAACCATGTCGGAATGCTTTAGCCACCAATGATTTTGAACTGGCGTGATGACCACAATCCCCTTCATGAATCTCCCTTAGAATCTCACAACCTTCCTCCGCTGAAACACATCGTTGAAATACTCCAGAAGTGCTACGATGGTGCAGCTCTCCGTTCGCAATTGTCATGGACTTAGAACGCCGGATTATCTGCCGTGCTTCCTCTTCGTCCTCCGGTAACTCCCCTCGGCTTAGGTACGCCAAATAGGGTAACGTCCAATCCGGAATAATATGGAGTGCTGCAACTAATTGTGCCTCTGGGTCCGGAACAGCTAGGTCTTCTTCCGAAGGTATTTGAACCGAAGGACTGTGTAATTCATCCAAAAAGGTGTTTGGTGGCACCGGTTTACGCTGCGATCCTAGCCGGCTTAGAGCGTCAGCCGCTTCGTTCCTCCGCCGGTCTATATGATCCACCTGATATCCCTTGAAATATCCTGCGACCGCTTCAACCTCTCGCCGATAAGCCGCCATGAGGGGATCTCTTGAATCCCACTTGCTAGAAACTTGCTGTGCCACTAGATCTGAATCGCCCAGGCACTTAACCCGGCTCAAATTCATCTCCTTTGCCAGTCGCAAACCATGAAGTAACGCTTCATATTCTGCTGCATTATTAGTACAAGGAAATAATAAGCGGAGGACATAAGAAAATTTATCACCTCTGGGGGAAGTTAAGACAACTCCAGCCCCCGAGCCCTCCAACTGTTTTGAACCGTCAAAGTGAATCGTCCAATAAGTAAGATCCGGCTTCTCCTCAGGAGTCTGCAACTCTGTCCAGTCATTTATGAAGTCTACCAATGCCTGAGATTTTATAGCAGTACGTGGCACATACTTCAACTCATGCGGGCTGAGCTCAATGGCCCACTTGGCTACCCTGCCTGTAGCTTCCCTGTTTTGGATTATATCCCCCAATGGAGCTGAACTTACCACAGTTATCAGATGTCCTTGGAAATAATGCTTCAGCTTCCGGTTTGCCATGAACACCCCATATACTAATTTCTGCCAGTGAGGATATCTCTGCTTGGACTCGATGAGCACTTCGCTTATATAATAAACCGGACGCTGAACCGGATGCTCCTTCCCTGCTTCCTTTCGTTCAACCACAATAGCGACGATGACCGCTCGCGTGTTTGCAGCAACGTATAACAGCAAAGGTTCCCTGTCAATGGGCGCAGCCAAAACTGGTGGGTTTGCTAATTGTCGTTTCAGATCCTCAAACGATGTATTTGCCTCATCACTCCAGATAAACCGGTCTGTTTTCCTCAACATTTGATAAAGCGGAATTGCCTTCTCTCCCAAGCGACTGATGAACCGGCTTAGCGCCGTGATCCGGCCAGCTATGCGCTGAACATCATTGATGCAAACCGGTTTTGTCAAAGATGTGATGGCCTTGATCTTCTCTGGGTTGGCTTCTATTCCTCTGTTCGAAACCAAGAATCCCAGAAGCTTACCAGCCGGAACACCAAAAGCACATTTTTCCGGATTAAGCATCATCATGTAAGCTCGGAGATTATCAAAGGTTTCTTTGAGGTCCTCTATCATTGTTCTTTCTTCCTTTGATTTGACCACAATGTCATCCACATAAGCATGCACGTTCCTCCCTATCTGCCCTTTCAAACAATTCTGAACGCAACGTTGATAAGTTGCCTGTGCACACTTGAGCCCAAAGGGCATAGATACATAACAAAAAGCGCCAAAAGGAGTTATGAAGGTTGTCTTCTCTTGGTCTTCCACTACCATTTTGATCTGGTGATACCCTGAATATGCATCCAGAAAACTCAGCCTCTCACACCCTGCCGTGGCATCGATGATCTGATCGATGCGAGGTAAAGCAAACGGATCAGTTGGGCAAGCTTTATTGAGGTCCGTGTAGTCTACACACATCCTCCACTTCCCATTTTTCTTTAGGACCAGCACCGGATTAGCCAACCACTCCGGATGAAAAACTTCCACGATGAACCCTGCGGCCAAAAGCCTGGCCACTTCTTCTCCTATAGCCTTGCGCCTTTCTTCGTTGAAGCGACGCAGATACTGCTTAACCGGTTTAAACTTCGGATCAATGTTTAACTTGTGCTCAGCGAGTTCCCTCGGTATACCTGGCATGTCAGAAGGTTTCCATGCAAAGATATCCCGGTTCTCACGGATGAACTCGATGAGCGCGCTTTCCTATTTGGGATCAAGGTTGGCACTGATAGTGAACTGCTTGGACGAGTCCCCCGGTACAAAATCAACCTGCTTGGTCTCTTCAGCTGACTTAAACTTCAACGCTGGATCATGCTCGGTAGTTGGTTTCTTTAGCGGAGTCATATCTGCCGGATCAACATTATCTTTATAAAATTTTAGCTCCTCGGTGGCACATACCGCTTCTGCATAAGCTGCATCACCTTCCTCACATTCCAGTGCTATCTTGCGACTGCCGTGAACCGTGATCGTGCCCTTATGACCCGGCATCTTAAGCTGTAAATAAACATAACATGGCCTAGCCATAAACTTAGCATAAACCGTCCTTCCAAACAGAGCATGATACGGACTTTTAATTTTGACGACTTCGAAAGTGATCATCTCCGATCTGGAATCATACTCATTTCCAAAGGTAACTTCTAAATCAATCTTACCAACCGGATAAGCTGACTTACCTGGGACCACTCCATGAAACACTGTGTTTGATGATCTCAACTGTTTATCTGTCAGACCCATACGACGGAAGGTCTCATAGTATAAGATATTGATACTGCTACCACCATCCATGAGAACTTTGGTAAATTTATAACCCCCCACTTGAGGTGCTACTACCAAAGCTAAGTGGCCCGGATTATCCACCCGCAGGGGGTGGTCTTCTCTACTCCATACAATAGGCTGTTCCGACCATCGAAGAAACTGCGGTGTCGCTGGCTCCACCGCATTAACAGCCCGCTTTAACACCTTCTGGTCTCGTTTACATAGACTTGTGGTGAAGACATGGTACTGCCCACTACTTAACTCCTTCGGATTACTCTGATATCCGGATTGCGGTTGCTGTTGCTGACGCTGCTGTTGCTGATTTCCCTGATTGTGATAACTTCCTTGGCCCTGCTGCTGATTATTCTGATTATTGTAACCACCTTGATGATGTGATTGATTGCCCTGACCATTGTAGTTCCCTTGATTATTCTGGCCGCTTGCCCGGGGTTGATAACCGCAGTTATTGCCCCTATATCCTGATCCGGAACTGTTCCCCTGATGACCATAAAATCCAGGCCCTGAACCGGCATGCGGGGGTCGATTAGGAGGATTAAAACGGCCGTTCACTGCCTTCATAAGGGGTATGCATTCTCTCATAGTATGCCTCGCTATCTTCCCCTTTCCGCTATGCTTTGGACAGGGTCGATCCAACTCCTGCTCCTAGCCCGGAGCTCCTCCGCCGGTTTGGAAAGCAGAATCCTCCGGATTACCCTGAAAACCGCCTTGAACTTGAGTGTTAGCCACGAAATCTGAACCACCTTCTGCCTTCCGTTTGCCCAAAAAGCTCGAAGCAACCGGATTGTTCGGCGCCGGTTTACTAGACTTGCTAGCCTTCCCAGCTTTATCTCCTTCCGCTTCCGGATATTTGGAGTTATCAGAGTCTCCGTATTTCACCAGGGCACTCATTAAAGTTCCCATGTCATTGCAGTCCCTTTTAAGCCGTCCGAGTTTTAACTTTAAAGATCCAAACCGGCAATTGTTCTCCAATGTCACTATCGCCGTACTTGGATTAATACCATTCAAAGAGTGTAAAATCTCTGCCACCCTTCGTACCCAGGCCGCTGTGGACTCCTGCTCTCCTTGCACACAGGCCGCTAGGTCTATCACCGACATCGGTTGTTTGCATGTGTCTTTGAAGTTTTTGATGAACTAGCTGCGCAGCTCCCCCCATGACCCAATAGAATTCGGGGGTAGGGCTTTCAACCAGGTCCGGGCTGTGCCCTCGAGCATCATAGTAAAATATTTGGCACAAGCTGATTCGTCCACGTCCAGCATCTCCATGGCCATCTCATAACTTTCAACCCAAGCTTCTGGTGGTAAATCGGCTGTGTAGTTAGGTACCTTGCGGGGCCCTTTGAAATCCTTGGGCAGCTTAACACTCCGCAGAGCGGGGACAAGACATTGTACCCCGAAAGAACTCGCCGCAGCTCCTGTTCCCGCAATGGCTGTGTGAACCGGCGTAGATTGACGAATTTCCTCCCTAGCCTCTGATCTAGTCCGGTTTAGGTCTGGGGCTGGCATCTCTGCCCTTGCCGGATTATCCTGCCTGCGCTGATGTCTCCTGCGCTCGCTGCTAGATACTTCTGGCTCCTCCCAATGCCTAGAATAACTCCGGTTGGGACGCGGTGTTGAATGTAACCTTTCCCTGCTATGAGAATACGCTTGCTGCTGCATCAATGCCGTATTAAGTAGCTTCTGGACCCTGCGCGCCTCTATCGCTACCGGAGATGTTTCTTCCATAGGTAAAGCGGCCAATCGTGCCGCCGCTGCAGCAATGTTATCCAAAGGATTTGAATAGTGCCCTGGAGGGATAGGAACATAAGGTGCCGACGTAATCCGGCGCTCCTGCTCTGCGGCGGGCTGCTGAACCGGCTCCTCCCGGGCCGGGGGCGTTCTCCGGTTTACAGCCGGATAATTACTAGCCCTAGCCCCAGGTGTCCTGAACAGATTCGTTGATTCGTAAACCGGCGGTATGCGAGACCGATACTTTCGCCCTCTTACACCTTCCATAGAAGCTTGCTCCATCCTCAGATAAAAGGCTTGATCATCTAATTCCGCTTGCCTCGTTGCTATCATCTCTCCTTCTGCCTTTAGGTCTTCCTTTAACTGATCGATCCGGCCTTTCAACTGAAGGAGCTCTGCATCATGATGCGCCTTGTCTGCTGGAGCTACGACTTCCACTGCTTTAGCTGTGAACTGCTCGATCAAGGTGGATAGAACTTCAGTAAGGGAGGGATTTGAACCGCTTCCCCCTGCACCAGCTCCCGCTGTCGTTCCGTTCATCGGGGGCTGTGAACCGGCCATGAAGACCGCCACCCGGTTTGGCGGGTCAAAGGGGCCCGGAATACTGTTTCCATCGGATTCGCCCTCGGACCGGCCGTCCCGCAACTGATACAGAGATTCAGTTTCCCCGGATGAAGAATCGTCATCTGAACAGACGATTGTTGCACCATCAGATTCCGATCCGTTCTCGGCTCGACCTCCGTGGATTGCTCCAACGAACACGTGCTTCATGGCGGGCTGAATCCGGGTCGATCTCGCACGCTGAGCCGGCTCGATGATGTTGGGGAAGATGTCCGGCTCAGGTCCCGGTTCACCAAATTTGCCGATGAAGACTTGGATGCTGCCGAAGGGGACCCGGTACCCGTACTCAATTGAATCGGCCTCCGGCCCCCAACCTGCGTCGTCGATGTAGATCCGGCCGCGGCGACTCTTGGTCATCCGGCCGACTGCGTAACCCTTTAGCCCTTTGAAGCCGCCTTTCAAGAACTCGAAACCATCGTGCGCAGGCCCCACGGTGGGCGCCAACTGTCGTGGAAATAACACGGCAGATGTCCGGTTTAACGGACTTGATGATGGAACCATCGCATGGGTTAGCTTGAAAGGATTCATGGCACACAAAGGACACAAAGGATTTATACTAGTTCGGCCCCTTTGGAGAAGGTAAAAGCCTACGTCTAGTTGGTTTGGTATTGCTTGGGCGTCGGTTTACAGGGAGCGGATTCGCTTTTCCTGTGTCTCGACGGGTTGATTGTTGCTTGTCCCTGAACCGTCCAGGTCGTCCCTTTATATAGTGGTAACGCCTGGTCCGGTTTACAGAGTCCCGAGGCCGGCTCATACTTGTGTCCGCCTCGGTCTTTGTCTTTTCTTTCTTATCTCTCAAGTTACATCTCTTGGCGGTTTACAAACCACACTTCTATACATGGGCCTTGAAATCTCATGGGTCGTAGTTTCTACTAAAATATTACAACCAAGTATAATACAACTAAGCCGGTTTACAATAGCCGGTTTATACCTGCTAGTCATATCCCTGACAGGGTACGAATGGAGAGGCAAGGTTCTAGCTATGGTGAGGTTGTACACAAGGTGTTAGCGAGTTCAGGCCCTTCTCGGAAGAAGTAATAGCCCTACGTCTCGGTGCCCGGAGGCTTGGTCGACTGATATGTGTATGCGTGTTTACAGAGGTGCCAACCCTTGCTCTGGAGGAGGGGGTGGCTTATATAGTATGCCGGGACCCCAGCCATGCTCCACGTTACCAAGGGTTTAAAGGTACATTAAGGAAGGCGTTACTGATAACGCCTGCAGTAAAGGATAATTAAGGTATTTACTATAGTGAGTAAATATAGGACCGTTGCTGTTCCAAGAGGTGCTTGACCTTCGGAGGTCGAGTGCCTGATCCAGTCGAGTGGAGTTGAGTCGTCCTGCGTACATGAGTCAGTCGAGTGAAGTGTCTATTTGGACCGTCTCAGTCGACTGCCTCCACTGTCATGGGTCTTGTCTTTTGATCTTCTAGGGTAGTGACCTTGGGTGGGGTACCTTGGTCAGGCCTGTGACCCTACCCTAGGTCTATAATCTCGTCAGTCTGACACTAAGTATCAAGAACATGGTACACCTCATTAGCTCCCACACCGTTTGCCTTGAAGAACAGCAGGCTGTCATCAGCAAATAGAAGGTGGTTTACTCGTGGCGCCGATGGTGCTACCTGTAGCCCACCCAAATTGGATGACTCACTCTTGGATTTTAAAAGGCAGACAGGCCCTCTGCTGCTAACAAGAACAGTTATGGAGATATCGGGTCCCCTGGTCTGATCCCTCTTGAAGGTTTAAAACTACTGAGCTTCTTGCCATTGAACAAAACTTCAAACTCAATAGTTGTTACCATGCCCATAACTATGTTTACCCATCTTTCAGTAAAGCCCAGCTTCAGCATTATGGCCCTTAAATAAGACCACTCCACTCTATAATACGCCTTCATCATGTCTAGTTTCAAAGCACAAGATTGATTTTTCTTGGCCTTGTTCCTCTTCATAAAATGCAGACACTCGTGGGATGTTATGATGTTATCTGTGATCAACCTGCTTGGAACAAAAGCGATTGCTCCTCTGATATGATGTCAGGCAAGACTACCTTCAACCTATTAGAGATAACTTTCGAAGCAATCTTGTATAAAACATTACACAAGCAGATTGGCCAGAACTGAGACAGAAGTGTTGGATTTTTTACCTTTGGTATGAGAACCAAAATCGTCTCGTTGATGCATTCCGCGGATTCAGTTCCTTCTGCTATTTTCAGAACCACCTTTGTTACATCATCACCACAAATTTCCCAATGGTGTTGGAAGAAATGCGCTGGATAACCATCAGGTGAGTCTTAATTGGGAACATTTGAAACAAAGCAGTTTTCACTTCCTCCTTACTGAATGGGGCATTCAACATATCGTTCATTGCTTGTGTTACTTTCACCAGAACCGTTTCAATAACATGCTCCATGTTTTGGACTCCGTCTGATGTGTACAGGTTTTGATAAAAGGAAGTGCCCATGCTCTCCATCTCCTGCACATCATCGGTGAGTTCACCGTCTGGTTTCTGCAATGCCTTGATTTGATTCTTCCTCCTTCGTCGGCTCACCCGGAGATGGAAGAAATAAGTGTTTTTGCCCACATGCATGAGCCACTCCAGCCTTGCACGTTGTCGCCATATCATCTCTTCCCGGTGATATAATTCGGTTAATCTCTCAGTTATTTTAAGTTCTGCATGCAGCGGGCCGGATCTATTTGGGATCCTACGCATCTCCTGTAGATCGCTGATGAGGCGCCGAATCTCTTGTTGCACGTTCCCAAAGTGCAGCTTGTCCCATGAAGGCAAATCGCTTGAAAGCGACTGTAGCTTTTCGCGTAGGTCGGGGACAGATTCCCCTGGGGCGTGCGCCCATGCATGCTCCACCAGCGGCGTGAGGCCCGAATCCCTCTCCCAGGCTATTTCGTATTTAAAGGACCGCGGGACCCATCTGCATGCAGCCCCATGCACGCACTCGACGTAAATAGGGACGTGATCACTCGTCGCAGTAGTTTTGTGCTCCAGTCTTGTTGTGGGAAAAGCAATCAACCAAGCTGGATTAGCCACAACACGGTTCAGTCGTACTCTTTTGTATGCCCCCTCGGTTACTTTCTTCTCGAACGTCCATGTGTTGCCAGTGTAACCTATATCCGAGAGGCCGCATGTGTCCAAGGCATCTCTGAATGCCTCCATCTGAGCTTGGCTTCTTTGGACAACGCCGTCATGTTCATGTGCCTCGATTACCTCATTGAAATCGCCAAGTACCAACCAAGGTATATCATTTGCGCCTACTATTCCTCGGAGCATGTCCCATGTTTTGTATCGTTCATTTACTTGAGCTTCTCCGTAGACGAAGGTCACTCTTGTTTTGGTGTCGACTAGTTCATCAATCACATCATCGATCTGATAGCGAGAATAACCAACAACTTCGAGCTTTATTTCATCATTCCAAAAAATGCCCAAACCACCACTTCTTCCCGAGCTACTCACCGCATAACTCTTATTATAGCCTAAAGAGCCAGCCATACTCTCTACTCTACAGCCCTCTATTTGGGTTTCAAGAATGCATAACACAGAGGGGGCAAATTGCCTCGTTAGATCACGAAGCACTTCAACTGTCGTGGGTTTGCCAGCACTGCGACAGTTCCAGTAGAGGAGACTCATTGCTCTCGGCGCGGCCCCACTGGGAGGCCCACCGTACGCGCATCAGAGTTTTTGGTTGTTGTTGAAGTCTTCCCCTCAGTTGAGTCACTCAGAATCAGTGTGTTCAGCTTGTTTCTTTTTGGTTCTTGTTTGGCCGAGGGGCTCAAAGGAACTTCCAGAGCCGGTAGAATCATGAGCTTATATGCCTTCCCCTTAAGTGCATTTTGGGCTGCGTTTACCTTCAGATCTGACCATGCTCCCCTTTTCCTATTTCCTTCAGCGTCTTACATGGTGATATCTAGACCCTGGGCCGCAGCTTCAAGATCTTCAGCTTCTGTGCCACCGTGATCATGTTGCCCTCGGCCCCGACCGCTTCCAGAGCAACCAGCATGGCCTCTCCCTCGGCCTCCCCTTGTGTTGCCTCCATCTGATTGGGATATCCCTTCACCAGGGCCTCTACCCGGGCTTCTGAACCATGTTGCCTTGAGATCTTTGTACACCAATGGTTTCTGGGGGTGAACTCCATCCCCACATTCTTTGAAGAGATGCCCCAAGTAACCGCAGACCGCACACCAATCAGGGAGGCGCTCATATTTTACCCTGAATATAAGTCGCTGAACTGCGTCCTTCTTCTTGATTACTAGGGAAACTGCGTTCTTTAGAGGTTTAGTGACGTCGATTTTAACACGAACCCTGACGAAATTACCCTCAAAATCATGCGAGCTCGGCTCAGCATATATGAACTCGCCGACTGTTGAAGACAGATCCTTAATCTTCGAGAAGTAGCCCTCTGGGAAGTCATGGATCTGGATCCAGATATCAACCTTGTTGAGCTCTATCATCGACGGCTTAGTAAGGCCATCATACGGTGCGAGTACCATCGTCTTCCCTTTGTATGCCCATGGACCATCCTCCATCACACGTTCCCAGTCTCCCAAGCAACCAAATTGCATTGTGTACAGGTTCTCTTCTAGTGGCTTGATCTTCACTTCCTTTGCCAAGTCCCATGCCACTCGCATGTTCCTATAGAACCAATATTGGCTATAATTTTTCTCAGTATGAACCTTAGCAATAATCATCCAGCGCATTGCTTCTTCTGGCAACTCCTCATCCTCCAAGATCACATCCTCCAATTCATCCTCCTTCAGTCCTAGCTCTTCCATCATCGCTTCAAGGTCGAAGACGGGCGCCCCCGATCCCGATCCCGAAGCCAATCCATCCATAGTTCTCTTGCCCGAGAAAAGCTGTCCGCGGGCGGGGGGACCCTAACTGACCTCCTTCCTCCACCGTGAAACGGTAGAGAGAGGAGGGGCAATTAAAAGAGGTTTGCAATTAAAAGAGTTTTGCAAGAGGGAGGGAGAGAAGAGAGCCCAGCTGCAGCCTCAGGCCGGCCGACCCAAGGTCCAGCCAAGGCCACCGGCACCCCTATCTAACCCTAGCCCAATCCCTTGATCCTATCTCCTCCCTCGTTCCCTTCCTCCAGCGCCTCCACCTCGCTCGCCATCCCCATCTCACCTCGCCTCCCTCTCCTTCCCTCGCCAGAGGCAGAAGCCCCTCATGACCGACCTTGTGCCCAACGCCCGATCCACCACTCCGTCGCCCGCCGGCGATGAGCGCCGCCCCTCAACTCTCCTCCTCCGCGTCCCCCTTCCCCTTGTCGGCCTCCTCGACGCCGACCCCGCGTGCTGGCGCGTTGACGACCTCCATGTTGCCCTTGCGGCCTGCGTCATCGTCCTTCATCGGACCTCTGCCTCGCCCGTTCGACCTCCCTTCCTCGTCCCGACCGACCACCACGCCGGCGACCGCTGCTCCACCGCCGCTCTGCCCGACCCCGAGCTCCGCCTCTTGCTGCCGCCTGCCACCATGGCCTCCGCCTCCTGTCCAGCACGTTGCCGCCCATGCCTGCCACCGCCGTGCATCGCCTGCCACCTCCGGTTCCTTGAGCTGTTGCGCCTCCTCCTCATCGTGGGTCACCTCGCGTGCTTCCTCCCGCCGCTCCTTTCCGAGCTCTGCTACCTGCTCCGGCAAGCCCCTGCCCTGCTGCACCTCCTCGTTTGGTCTCGTTGCGCCGGTGCTCGGCCACCTTGGCCTTGCTGTTGCTTGTTGTCGTGTGCGCCAACGCCAAGGCCAGTAGTACCACCATTGTTTTGTCATCACACCAAGAGATTTACGATGTCTGTTGAGCTGAAGCAACCACCACCGACCTCGGGCTGTGTACCTTTTGCTGTCGGATATGCCAAGACCCGAGTACATCAAGTATCACTACCGTCGACCTTGGATTCGTCAAGTTCCTCCCCGACGTCGTGTACCACTACTATCACCAAGTACCTCGACGCCCGATGCCTAGAACAACTACCGTCGCTGAAGACCGTCAAGTGAACGACTACCACTGACGTGTACCACTACTTCCACTACCATCTCCGTGTATGACTACCTCTCACGACGACCCGTGAACGACTAGTTCCACTACGAACTCGATCCACCCCAAAATGCACACTTCAAAGGTATAATCACTGAGATGATGGCCCGTAGACGAATGCATGTTGTATGAGTTGAATTGCGTGTTTGCACTGTATGCGATTATCGTTGTCATTGCCCCTCTTTTTCCATGCCACCGACATGTGGGAACCTGGTTATCGGGAGCATCCTACCATCTTTTGCATGACACACTCACATTCACACTTTATCTTTTACACCGACATCTCGAAGAGTTGTCGGAACCAAAATGATGTTGCGGCATCATTTTAGGATTCGCCGTCGTGGCACCCATTTACTTCCACCACGGTGACGAAATGGACCATATCATCTTCATGTCAACATTTTCATAAAATTGCATAAAACTTGAATATGTCATCCGCATCATGATAACAACATTTAAAATGGTTAAAATTGTTGTTTGCTTAAAAATTGCTAAATGACATGTGGGGATTTTCTGGAATTGTTATGTGTTCTTTCCGGCCTCATTTAAACTTGCCTAGATAGCTAGCTTTGTCTTGCATAACCTCTTGCCATGTTAACCAACTTTTAAACTTGTTGTCTACATAAATGAGAGCGAACTAAATGATTGAATGTGGTGTTTTGTTAATATGAAACTCGTTGCATACTGAGCTCCACTTAATTTCTAGTGTTGTTTGTTGCACTTTTCCATGCCATGCCTATTTAAACCGAACATGCATCATACTTGCTTGTGCATCATGCCATGTTTATGCTTGTGTGTTTACCATGTTGTTTGCTTCTTTCCGATTTACTTCTCTCATTAGCTTTGGTTTCGTTCCGGAGTTGTGAGGATTCATTCGACTACGTCCATTTGTCTTCTTCATGGACTCGTTCTTCTTCCCAGCGGGATTTCAGGCAAGATGACTATTCCTTGATATCACCTCTATATTTTATGTGCCAGTGTCTTGCTCTATCGGTATGTCATGCTACCCATTACTTGTTTGGTCAGCCTCCCACAATACCATGAAAAACCTCTAACCACCTTCCCTAGCAAATCGTTGCTTGGCTAAGATACGCTTTGGCTCAGCCCCTCTTATAGCATTGTTAGTTGCAGGTGAAGTTGAAGATTGCTCCATGTCGAAACATGGATATTTTGGAATATCACAACATCTCTTATTTAAATTAATGCACCTTTATACTCGGCAATGGGTGGAAGGCTTGGTCTTTTGCTCGGTGTTTTGTTCCACTCATGTCGCCTTAAGTTCCGATAAACCGGTGTTATGTTCCTTGAGTTTGTGTCCCCAATGCGGTTGGGGTTTATGGCCCCCCCTTAATAGTTCGCTTTGAATAAAACTCCTCCAGCAAGGCCCAACTTTGGTTTTACCATTTGCCTCATAACTAAAAACTTGCATAGGGATAATTAACCCGACGATTTTTAATCAACAACCCGGGTCAGTGCTCCTCATGAGTGTTGGTCCAAACTAGAGCCACTTGCGGTGCCACCCAGTTTACTAGGGTCTTCGGTTGCTGTACGTACTGCTAATCCGATCGTGTCCTGAGACGAGATACGTGTGGCACCTATCAGGGTGTCGGCACATCGGGAGGTCTTGCTGGACTTGTTTTACCATTGTCAAAATATCTTGTGCACCGGGGTTCCGAATCTCATCGGGTTGTCCCCAAGATGGAGGTTTTACCTCTATTGATCGTGAGAGCTTGTGATGGGCTAAGTTGGGACACCCCTGCAGGGTTATGATCTTTCGAAAGCCATGCCCGCAGTTATGTGGTGGATGGAGTTTGTTAATATCCGGTTGTAGATAACTTGACACAAAAACTCAAATAAAATACAGTACCTGTGTGCGTAGCCGTGATGGTCTCTTTTCGAGGTAGTTCGGGAAGAGAACACGGCAGTGTTATGAATGACTCGTAGGTAGACATGATCACTTAGAGATCATTACTAGTTTGCGATCGTTGGCGTAGCTTCTCATCTCACTCTATAAGTTCGTAAGCTAGCCACCTCATATATGCTTAGCGCTTGCTGCAACCCCACTTTATACCTTGTCCCCACCTAAAAGCTTTGGTAGTTTTGATACTCGGGAACTAGATTGCTGAATCCTCGTGACTCATGGTTTACTACACAAACAGGTGCGGGTACAATTGAGTTTGATGCAGGAGAGGAGCAAGAGCTCCAATGGTAGTTCGATGAATAGCGTGGGCGTATGTACATGACATACCCCGACGATCAGTAGTGGTTCCTAGTAGGGCCGATCAGGCATAGCATGGGTGGTTATCTTTTCATTTGGTCCCATCCATAGTCGGACTTTGTGTGTACTGTGGATGAATGTATGAATATTTTGATCATTGTGTGGAATGGCGAGTGTAAGCCAACTATTTATCTTTATCTTCCTAGGATTCTTCTCCCTTGGGAGGTCTTGCATCCACTAGGGATCTTCTCTGAGGTGGAGGTCTTGGCCTCCAATGGAGTAGTCTCACTCTCTCAAGCGGAGAAGGTAGGAGCAAAGCTCACATACAAATGAGCTATCAGATTTGCTAACCCTAGAAAGGAGGTGGAGGTGGTCTATTTATAGTGTAAGCCACGAAGGGGTAAGTGGCGAGGGATACAAGGACAAAGGCCGACGGTTGCGCAGAGGCAGGGCGGTAGTACCGGAACCTCGGGCGGTAGTACCGCTTGGGAGCGGTAGTACCGCCCGTTCCAGACTAGACAGGCCATTCTTCTTCCGTCTTCACTTCCACGCTTCCCTCGCTGATGGTGTAGGCGTTCCTTGGCGCTTGCGCTCCTCCTCGTCGTCCGTGAAGCTCCGACAATACATATGCATGCACACAGTGGAGTGTCAAGTAGTATACCATCCTCGAAGGGGTCAAGTGAACACGTGTAAAGGAGAAGATTCACCTTTATGTATGAGAAGTAGATGGCGCACGTGTCACTTGCCAAATGGGCCCTTGACATGGTGATGTACATAGGATGCTCCGCATCATCCCCTCCCCCTTGGGAAAGATCCGACCTTGGATCGAAAACAAAATCACCATGGGAAAGAGGTGGCGTTGTCATGTAGATGTGGACGATCACGAAGTGCTCATCATCTTGAAGCTCAACATGGGAACTCTCCAATGTCGCACCGTCTAGTGATTCCTTCAAAAGGAGCAAAGACAACAAACACTTGGAAAAACAAATGTGGTTAGCGTTAGTGCAAAACCAAACATTCAAGAGGTGATTTACCCAACAAGTGTTGTTATCAAGCATAGCGTAGGGTGTGACAAAGGGTTGTGGCATGACATTTAAGCACATCAATTGAGCACAATCAAGGTCATCATGGAAACAAGCATGTAAATGTGAGGTAGAGATGCACATATGTGTGACAAGAGAATAAACATCTACCTCATGGTCATAGCAAGCATGCATAAAGCGCTCAATGAAAGGTCTATGGTAGGCATAAGAATCATTCACAACACCACGTAAAATGAAGTGTCTAAACACATGGGTCAAGTGCAAGACAATCCAAGCATAACATGCATAGGGTGTAGTGAAAATGGTGTGGCACTCAACACAATAGAAAGAGCAATTGTTCAACATGTGTGAGGCCATCAAGTCAATCATGTGAAAAGCAATGGGACATGGCATATGTGAAGGGATGGCATTGGTGCAACCAAACATGTGATATGAGCAAGTAGGCAACAAGTTGGATGCAACACACAAGGCATATATATCATGAAGCATGGAAATGTGACAATGGCAAGTCGAAGCGAGATCTCTAACATGTGTGCAATTAAAGGGTCCAAGATGACAAACAAGTCTCATGTTGCAAGCAACACATGTAGTGTGATCCACAATATCCGTGCTCATGGTTTTGGGTGTCCCGAAAGAGAAGGATATCACCTTGAAAGTGTGTCCTTGTGCGTCCTTCACAATATCGAAGTACAAGCAAGTGCGATGTAGAAGCGTCGTGGTAGAAAGTGGTTCGCTCTCAAGAGCTCGAATGGTCAACTCACGTGAAGTGGAAGTCGACACGAAGTCCAAGTATCCTACACATGCACACAACAAAACAAAGAACGTATGCGCATGGTAGATAAACACATCATCCATCATGATGGTTCTCTTCTCTTGCACATAATCATTAGAAGCAAAAGTGTATGAGTAAGATGATGCTACAATGGCTATCTTCACGGCACTAGGCATATGGTGCAAAGAGGTAAGACAAGCATGCTTCACAAGAATTATTTCAAAATCTCCAAATATATGTGAGAATGCTATGGGGGCAATCTCTTGTGCAAGACGAAAGGCATTGTTGCACTCAATACATGGCAAATCATTTAGCATGCGAGAGGCAACATATAGAGACAAGTGACAATGATCAAGATATATCATGTGAAATGCATGAACGTAGATGCCATCAACCCAAGAAAGCAAGTAAGACTGGAACATGGGTGATGCAATATAGCAAGCAATCATAGTGATCAAGTAAAGCAAGCTAGTAGTGCGAAGATGCAACATACTAGAGGTAATCATGACAATCGTGTCATGTGTGCAAATATTAGGCATGAATAATGCACATGGCATAGCACAATCATGAAAGCAAGGTATGAAGAAAGTCTTATCAATAGCATGGGTCACCACAAAATCGTGGCAATATCTACAAGTAATATCTCCACCAACCTTGCAAAGACACATACAAGTAGTAGAAGCAATCATCATGTGTAATGCAAAGCATGGGTCACAAATGCATGACAAAGGCATAGGAATGAGTATATCATGCAAAGTGAACATGGCAATATTGGCATATAATATGTAGTGAACGATAACCGATAGCCATGTGAGAGCCATGTAGAAGAAATGTGGGAAGTCCTTGCGCGAAGAGAGCGGTGTGAAAGGCAATCCATGTGATCCCAAGTCATCGTTGCTCTCTAGAGCTCGTTTTGTCAACTCATGAGATTGTGAGGTTGACAAGTATTCGTGGGTACCTACACAAAAGAGACACAAACCGAAGAAAGTGTGTGCGTGGTAAATGTACACATCATCCATCATGATGTGTATGTGCACGTATGAGTTAGCACAAGATAGGCATCGCTCAAATAAATTTGAGGCACGATAGAGAAATATGTCATCCATCATGAAAGAATAGTTGTCATGTATAGCACGATGGGAACACAAATTAGAGCAAGTATGTGGCACAACAATAGCATTGGCATTCATGGAGAGCATATTGTGCACACAAGTATGGGGATCATGCAATGGATGGGGTGGATCAAAATCTCCGAAAATGTATGAGGAAACTATGGGGGTCTCCTCATGAGCAATATCGGAAGCATAATGTGGAGAAGTGGAACAACAAAACAATGCATGTCTGAGGCTAGGTAATCATGGCATGGCATATGATGGATATGATGCAAAGGAAGCATGTCAACATCATCACAAGAAAAACAAATGCCAATAACCATGGGCTTGTCATCTATGCCATATGTGCAAATTGGGTTTATCTTAATGGCATATGCATAGTTACTACGAAGAGATTGCAATTGTAACATATGGTTGATCTCATTCATAGCATATGACAAGTCAAGCGGATTGTCAAACATGATGTGACCGAGAGAAGTATCACATGAAATCCTATGCAACATGGCATCACAACTAATAGACTCCACATGGCAATCATCATACTCATCATAAATAGGTAATGCATCACATGAGGAAATCATACTAGGACGAAGCATGGCAATAGGTGGATCAACATCATGCAAGCAATCAATGCCACAAATGTCCACTAGTGGGACGAGAGCATCACCTTCACCTTTGTTACCTTTCTATTTCCACTCATGTGGTGTAGGTGAGGTGGAAAAGACCAAATGGTGGTCATCATATTCATCTTGATGGAACCATGTGGGGGGCGCATCATATTCCACCATGGCCATCGTCTTGTCCATAGGAAGGGCGAAGTCGTCGAGGATCGGCGCATCATCATATATGGGACCTAGCACCAAATGAGAAGACACAATAGAGGTAGAGGTCAAGTTGTTAGAAATGCGAATGGCCTCACGTGCCCTATCAACTTCCTCACTCTCTCTATGTGGTGGTGGCTCACTCACTCCCTCAAGGTAGGTGCACTCAATGTCACATATGGTGGAGTCACTCAAATCACTCAAGTGGTGGTGATGGTAACTCTCCTCACATGGGAATTGTGGCAACTCAACATATATGGGGCTAGTGGTGAAGTCACTCTCACTCTCGATATGGTGGCAAAAGTCACTCAAGTCAACATACGTCGCCGTGGTCGATGGGAAAATCCCATGCTCAACCATCTCATAGTCGTCGTCGTGGATGAAGGCCGAAGATGGCACATCATCACTCTCGCCTCCAAAGATGGAAGCATCATCCTCGCTCGCCACCTTGTCGCTCGCCTCCAAAGCTTGGTCCTCGAATGGCTCAATGGTTGTAGTCGGTGCCGCACCATCTTGGAAAAGAGTCAAAGTAGACTCGGCATCATCAATGCCACAAAGAGGGATGGCGGTGGAGTCGAACTTGGGAGAATCATCTTGGATCTCGTTGGGCTTGGACATCGTGGTGGTACTAGCCTCATGCTCGCCATCTTGGAGCTTGGTCTTCGAGAAGTGTGCTTGCGGTGGAGAAGCCTTGGCCTTCATGAGTTCTTGTTCCACCTTGAGAGCACCAATGTAGTTGTCGTCGAGGGACTTGTAGTTCTCGAGGAAGATAGTCTTGGAGATGTCGTTGTCCAATCCCATCATAAAGTAAAACTTCATCCAAATGGGGTCGTCCACGCCGGCTCGTCACAAGGCATTCTTCATCTTGTTGAAGTACGCGTCGATGGACTTGGATCCTTGTATGGTGTTCTCCAATTGGCGTAGAAGTTGTTCCGTGTAGGTGGGAGGCACGAACTCTCGCCGCATAGCTTTCTTCGTCTTGGACCAACTCATGTCGTAGCTCTCCGAAGGTGTGTGAAGCCACCATGTCGACGCGCGGTCGTGGATGTTTCTTGCGGCGCATTTCACTTGATCTTCGGGAGGAACTTGAAGTAGCGTGAGGTAGTCGTCCATCAAGCGCTCCCACTCGAGGTACTCCTCGGGGTCTTGAGTCCCATAGAAAGGAATCGCGTGGTCGTTGTCGAGGTCGTAGTAGCTCGTGGAAGTCGCGGACTTGAGCGTGGGAAGCTTCTCTTGAGGTGCGGGTCGGCGAAGATGCCGCAAGTCCGAAGGTGAATATGCCTTGAAGCCACTTGGCGAAGATGCCAAGGTAGATGGTGAAGTCATTGAGCGGTTGTTGATGTTGAGCTCGTGACCTTCACGTTCTTGTCGGTGATGGTGTCGATGCCGATGTGATCTAGTCATGGCACCGAACTCGTCGTTGTTGTTGTATACCGAAGTAGACGTGCTTTGCCTATCCATCACAAGACTCGAGTAGAGGGTGAGTAGGAAATGAGATAAACAATACCAAGATACCGTTTCCCAAAGTTGAGGATGTATCCCGTTTCACTCAAAGTGAAATGAAAGAATAGTGGAATTGGTACTAGACTTGTTCACTCACACCTATCAAGTAAAGCTTATGGAGTAGCTCGGTGCGGATAGTGGCACAAAAATTTGATGCAAAATGTTAGCAAGAGTCAATAATGTTGGAAAAGATTCACAAATTCGCAAGTGAAACAAGTAGACCAATAGCAAAATGTGGCACATGGAAACACACACACGGATAGATAAATGGGGTCGTGCAACCAAGGAATGAGCACAAAATGTGAAATCCACGGAAAACGCTCGTGTTGCACAACTCAAGAGAGACGCTAGCACGATTGCTCAATAGGCGGATACGACACTTGTGCACAACCTATAAGATGCAAAATGTATGAGCCTTCTATCCCAAGTATGCTATGTGTATGATGTTCCCGATGTTCTTCTCAAGATGATCCAAGATGATCGGATATGACAATCTTAAGTGCAAAGTGGTATGATGCTATGGCTCTTGCTTACAAGCTTCTTTGTCTTTCTCTTTTTGCTTAAAAGCTTATTATTATTTTTGAAATGGCCACTATGCGAAATGCACAAACCAAGATAGCAATTGTGTATATGCAGGAACAATCTTGTGGCACACGAGGGATGGTAATATGATAGCAAGATGACACCAATATGATATGGTATATATGCAATGGATGGTGTATATCGATGACCACTAATGTGCACAAGTAACGTTGGCGGCAATACTCAAATGGCTAGTCTCAATGGGCAAGTGACGCAAAAATGGGCTAGGAGTTAACAATGCAATTGCAAGGAGAATATACAATGGTGTCGTCGAGGTTACCGTTCGATGATGATGATGAGAGGCGGTGCTCTTGATGTAGACTCGTTCCTAATTAGCCGAAACACCTTAGGAAACGGAAAAACCACAACTCAAAATCTCAGGGACAAATGTCAAATGGTGGTAGCGGACAAGCGGTGGTGGTTGTGTATGATGGGCTATACACGTTGTCGGAGTTGAAGTCACGGTCCCTAAGTAGCCGAAACACCTTAGGAGACACAAGCCACAACTCAAACAAGCTCAACAAAAATGGGTTAAGTTGGGTTGGCGGAAATGTATAGTGGGCAATGGGTATGTGGAAGTGGTGGTGGTGGTTGATGAAGAAGCAATTGTCCCTAAGTAGCCTAAACACCTTAGGAGACTCAAATCACTACTCAAGCAACCACAAATGCTATGGGGATCCAAAAGGGTTAGGTTCCGGAAGTCGGTGGTGGTATAGCGGATGATGTGGTGGAAGCCCTAGGAAAAGATGTCAAAAATCACAAAATATGATAGAGTCAAATGATTATGGTAGTATTTTTTTGTTATGGGGGATGTCAAGAGCTTTAAAATGAGCTCAAGAACGTCAAAATCGGACTCCGTATGAATTAGTTATGGTCAAAACTGTGAAACTCGGAAGGCTGAAAATGTGCGGGGTGGTAGTACCGCTTGTAAGGCAGTAGTACCGCTTGTGGTTATAGGCGGTAGTACCGCTTGGAGGGGCGGTAGTACCGCTGGTGTCGGGAAAACTTCATAGATCAGGATCGGGGCGAATTATGGGCGGAAATGGATGATTTCGGGGGCAAAATTGGATGGATTTCGTGGATGGAAAGTGGTGAAACTTGGGGAGATGCTAGATCCACTCGAAACCAAGCAAAGCCATGTATCAAATCCAACAAAACCTCATCAAACCAACAAATCAAAAAAAAAATTGGGGCTATTTTTGGTGGGGATTTTCGAAATTGGGCAAGAACACAACAAAACAAGGCTAGAAAACACGAAGGGGGGCTCCAATTTCGTGAGAAACCATAGCTCTAGATACCATGATGTTGTAGGGTGGAACCCTAGGTGGAGATCTTTCACGAATTGGAGGGGAATCCCCAAGAACAAGAGGAGCACAAAGGGAAGAACACAAGAGAAACCCTCAAGAACAAGCCCAAATCACACATCCACTAGACTCACAAACACATGAGATCCACAAGGTACACGAACAATCAAAGGGAAATAAGATACATGGTAGAGTTCATCCCAATCCTATGAGGAGAGAGGTCTTGATAATCCACAAGGATTCTTCTCCCTTGGGAGGTCTTGCATCCACTAGGGATTTTCTCCGAGGTGGAGGTCTTGGCCTCCAATGGAGTAGTCTCACTCTCTCAAGAGGAGAAGGTAGGAGCGAAGCTCACATACAAATGAGCTATCATATTTGCTAACCCTAGAAAGGAGGTGGAGGTGGTCTATTTATAGTCTAAGCCACGAAGGGGTAAGTGGCGAGGGATACAAGGCCGATGGCCGACGGTTGCGCACAGGCAGGGCGGTAGTACCGGAACCTCGGGCGGTAGTACCGCTTGGGAGCGGTAGTACCGTTTGTAAGTGGTAGTACCGCCCATTCCAGACTGGACAGGCCATTCTTCTTCCGTCTTCGCTTCCACGCTTCCCTCGCTGATGGTGTAGGCGTTCCTTGGCGCTTGCGCTCCTCCTCGTCGTCCGTGAAGCTCTGACAATACCTATGCATGCACACGAGTGGAGTGTCAAGTAGTATACCATCCTCGAAGGGGTCAAGTGAACACGTGTAAAGGAGAAGATTCACCTTTATGTATGAGAAGTAGATAGCGCACGTGTCACTTGCCAAATGGGCTCTTGACATGGTGATTTCCATAGGATGCTCCGCATCATATTTCCTCTCAATGCTTGAACCATCTGGTGTATCAACGCACTAAATTACCAACAAAGCAATGTCACTCCCTTGCAATTTGCGGTATCTCCAAAAATCATGTCAATGCTCGACACCATTTACAGTTGTTGTATCTACAGCTTAATGCAAGAATTGGTATTGGTTATAGATTTCCATTGATTTAATTTCCTGAATGTTAAGAACATTGACAACTTGTGACCTGACCCTATTTTATTTCCATTGATTTTCTGATCTGAAGGTCAGTAATGTTGATAGATTCTAACATATCCATGGTTCATTTTCTGATGGCTAGCAAGTAGCACCGTTGATCACCATCCATTGTTCTCTTAATTTAGAATACTCACAACTTGTGAGTTGTGACATGCTGATGGTTCATTTTCTATAAGCTAGCATGGGTCATCATCAGTTTTGCTCATGCCCATTATGATCACTCACATGGGACATCATCGGTTGTGCCCTTGATTCTTTTTTTTCTGATGGTCAAGAACATTAATAACTTGCGACATTTATGCTCTCAATTTTCCCTCATGGTTTGTCGTTGTTGTGCAGGTGGAATTAGGAGGCACAACTTCAAGCTTGGTCTGATGACTTACGGTTCCAAGAGCCACAAAGCCTTAATTAGATTCTATCGACGCGGGAAGTAACCCAGAGCGGGTGTACAAGTGGAAGATGATGCCCAGGAGGAAGGAAGCTCAAGATCGTCAATGATCTTGAAGTTGTGTTAATCAAGGGAGCCATTACTCCATGCGACCGAATCTTCTCTGCATTACGCTTGCCAAGATCGTTGGAAAGGACATCCACAAGATCAGTTTCATTTTGTACCAGTTTAGCGTTTTCTTCTCCTATAATCCAAACTCTAAGTTGGTCTATAATTTGTACCTTTTATGGTAGAGTCTCCCACTATGTATCTTCTTTTGAAGTTATTCACGCCTTCTAATTTTATTATTCACACCATGTTTTAAGAGACAGAGTGCAACCTAACAACCTAGCCCAAAGAGATGAAAAAAGGCTCGGACATGGACGTGGCTATAGTAGAAAAGGCCCATTTGTCCCGGTTCTAGAGGCCCATTTGTCCCGGTTCTGGCACCGGGACTAAAGTGTCGGGACCGAAGCCCAATACCTTTAGTCCCGGTTCACACACGAACCGGGACAGATGGGCCTCCACGTGGCCGCTGCGGCTTGCCCAGGTAGGAGGGCCTTTTTTCTTGGTTTGTAGCACCAACCGGGACCAAAACGCATCCACGCGTCAGCAGTTCAGTGGCTGGGATTTTTTTGAAGGGGGGGTTTGGGGGTTTTGTAGGGTTAATTTAGGGGTTTCATATGTTGTGTTAGCTAGCTAATAGAGATAAGTGTCCTCTCTTATCTCCGTGCTTGGTCGATGCTACATACTATACGTATAAAGAGGACTCGACACACTAGCTAAGCAAATGAAGGAAACCATTAAGTACACAAGATCATCATGAACATATACAGAGAGAAGTGTGATCGACCTCTCTTTCTCCGAAAGATTGGTCGAGCAACAATTTTTCGTATATCTATCCAACGCTACAGGCTACATATATACTATAAGATCTCTTACAATTCCCTAACATATAATGTCAAATTACACATGGTATTCTCCGGCTTTATTTATGACGTGGTCAAGAAAGAATCCCGCCAATTCCTCTTGAATTGCTCGTATGCGATCTTGTGGTAGGAGTTCATCCCACATCTCCGACATCTAATTTGAAGGGGGTCAGTACATATATATGAATGAAACTCAACACAAATGATGGTAATAAAATAAAATTGTGAATATTATTGCTTACGCACTTCATAATCTTTTTTAGAGTAGCCCCGCTTAAAGGTTGTCGCGTTGTGGATGTACTCGCAAACGTAGTATCCACAAAAATTATTCCCGACGTCCTGCCACAACCAATTTATGAGAAATAGAGGTCAATCAAACTGATAATCAAGCACTATAAATGGTATTGATGAAACTACCTAGAATAAATGGGAGATGCGCGGAACTAGCTAGTAGTACTTACTCTCTGGTGTGTAAATCGCAGCTCCCTCGGCAGTCCCGGAGTTTCTGCGGTGAAATCTTTCCAAACCCTGCGAGACAAAGAAAATAATTACTTGATATAAGGAAATGAACAAAGTTGTCAATATGGTGCGATAATGATCGATTGAACTTACTTCTCGAGCATTTTAGTCATGGCCGCATACTCCTTGGGATCTTTTCGTCTCGAGTCTAAGATGGTTACTAGTTCCCGCTCAAGCTTAATCTCTAGGAGAATATAGTGGAAGCTGCGCACGCATGCATAACTCATCAATTACATTACTATAACCTAGAGTAATAAGGGAAACCGAATATGCACAAGACAGTAACACTCACTTGAAGTTGTAAGGAAAGAGTATTGTATCTTTGTTTTGATTTTTGAGCAACGACTGTAGCAAGTTGTCCTCGGCTTCTTTGGGATTAAATTTAACCATTTATTCATCTATGAGATTTGTGTTAACTAACCCAATGTCCCACATTTGTGCTTTTGTACATTCGACGATCTTCAATCGGCACAATATAGTGAGGATAATTATATACATGCAATGAAAGATCTGAGCTATATATAGATACTTAATTACAGAAGTAGAAGTAGTACTTACAGATAGTAGCAAGTGACGATTACTTTATCGAGGGCCTTTCAATTGAAAAACTGGAAGAACTCCTCAAATGGAACAGACAACATGTCAATTCCGACGAGGTTGTGCTCCTCTTTAACTCTCAGCGTCAAAGTATCCTTGCCAGACTTTCTGCAGACCTCCATGTACCACTCATGGAATTTACGCACCATTGTTGTTAGAGGAGGATGACCAGGTTTGACAAGAGGCTTCCAGTACCGGTATTTGTGTTCGTCCACCTCCATTATATGAAAATGTGCATCATCGGGCAGGTAATCTCCAAGATTGGTACTAGGTGCCATCCACGGATTATTAGCGACGATGTCGCTAGGCACCTTGAGCGAGGGGCACGATTGGTTCGCTTGTTCGCCGAGCTGGGGATTTATTTTTCCACTTTTTCATTCTGCTAACCTTCGATCACTGCAAGTACTTCCCGACCACTACACTTCCAGATATGTCTTTTCAATAATGCGCTCATACTTGGTTTGCGGCGGACACGGTGGTGGTCGTTTCTGGCATCAAAATTGCGCTTCAATTCACCGGATCTATCTTCTCCTCCAGAGGTGGATGTTTCTTAGCTCTTTGCGTTTCAAAGAAGTCTTTCACTTGGGTTCACAGATCTTCTTGTTTTCCTCCTCGTTCATCTCGTATGGTAACTTATGTACATGCTTGAGAGAAGGACCCAATATGTATTGCCTCCCGCCTCTGACTGTACTGCAAGACGTCGGAGCAGCGGCGCCTCTCTTCCCTTGCTGCGGACGACTAGTAGAAGAAGCAGGAGTGCTCCGACGCGCCGGAGTAGCCGGAGCGACGGCTTCTGTCTTCCGCCGTTGCTAACGAGGCGGAGGAGGAGGCGGGCTGCTCGGACGCGCCGGAGCAGGCGGAGAAGGAGGCGGAGTGCCGCCCTCACGTGCCGAAGCAGATGGAGAAGGAGGCGGAGGTGGAGGAGGAGGAGGAGGCGGAGTGCCCTAACTCACCAGAGGAGGAGGAGGCGGAGGCGTCCAGTTCGGAAGCTTGATGAGGTCCTTATGCCATAGACATGGAGTCTTCAAAGCAAGACCCATCTGACTATTCCTTTCACCTGTAGGGTGGTCAAGCTCGAGCTCCTCAAATTCCTCTGTTACTTCATCCACCATCATAATAGCATATCCTTGTGGAATCGGACGGTAGTAAAAAGTTGCGTCGGGTTGAGGAGGTGGAACAGAGCCGACAGCCGCCTTGACTTTGAGTTGCTTCCATTGCGTCATAAGCAGGCAACGTTGAGCCTCCGTGATAGCATCCATGGGGTAGCTAGGAGCCGACACGCTTCTTTTACGCTGAGATGGCGGGGTTGCTTGTGGGGTAGCTCCAGTGGGTCGCTGGCTGTCAGCTGCTTGTTCCTCTAGCTTTCGTACCCTTGCATTCAGCTTCTGCAGTTCAGTCTGCTCCAGCTTCCTCTTCCTCTCCTTGGTTTTGCAACTGCCTGCGTCGAGAAACCCAACCTTCCACGGAACGGAGCCAGGCGTGCCTCGTGTTCGTCCAGGGTGCTCCAGATTCCCGAGGGCCTCGGTGAACTCATCATTCTCTCTGTCGGGAATGAACGTCCCTTCCTGCGTTGCGGCGATACACTGCTGAAGCTTCTTGATGGGCATTTCAAGTTGCTCCTGCGTCCAACGGCACCTCCCTGTTTGAGGGTCCAAGGTTCCCCCAACCCCGAAGAACCAAGTCCTTGAATGGTATGGCCAGTTCAATGTCTCTGGTTCGACCCCTTTAGCAACCAAGTCTTGCTCAGCCTTGTCCCACAATGGCCGGGCTTTGATGTAACCACCTGACCCGTGCGATGGTGAAACTTCTTCTTTGCAGCATTCTTCTTGTTTGTCTCTGACATCTTCTTAGTCATGTCCGATGTCTTTAGGCCACAAATGCGGGCCAGTGATCTCTTTTCTTCTCAAATCGGCAGGGGAATTCTGGAGTCTTCCCTTTGTCGACAAACTTTGCTTTCAACTCATTCTTCCACCTCCTGAATAGACCTGCCATCTTCTTAAGAGCACGAGCCTTGACCAATGGCTCCATAACTGGCTTATCCGGATCCTCCTCTGGCGGTAGGGTGAAATTTGCCTTCAACGATGTCCAAAGATCATCTTTTTGTCTATCGTTGACATAAGGAAGTTGAGGGTCTACGTTCTTAGGCTCATTCCATAGATGGATGCTGATCGGGATCATGTCCCTAACAATAGCGCCACACTAAGCTGAAAATGCTTCCTTGGTCCGGCTGGGTTCAATCGTGCCATCGTTCGCGATATGTGTGATCATGAACTTTTCATCCGGGCGCAACCTTTTCTTCGGGCCTCGTCTCGTTACCGAAGTTCGGCTCGATCCGGAGGGCTATAAAAGAAGAAAGAAGAGAGTTAATATATGTACATATCAAAACAATTAATACATCAATTAGCTAGTCAGCACAGGCTTAATTAATATATATACCTCGCCGGACTTTGCAACACCTCCCTCCTCCGTTCCATCACCGGAGCTGTGATCACGGACATCATGATCATGTCCTTCGTCCTCCATTGTTCGATCAACGGAGCCTTCACCCTCTCCTTCCATACCATCGGTGTCATTGAGATACGACATGATATCACCTCCGCTGAGGATTATATCCCCCAACAACTGTTATGTTCCCAAGTCTCGGTGCTCCATAGTTTCTGCAAATATTACAACATGGCAATTAATATGAAAACATGATAGATGGATATATTAGTGGCAAACATAGACCTAGCTAGCTAATCACAACAAGGAATATTAATTAGTGGCCTCAAAGACAATGCTTCTAGGGTTTGGGATGGCCTTGATGACAACGCTCTTTTAACTTGGTAAATTTGGGTGGCCTCGGTAACACTTCTAGGGTTTGGGGTGGCCTCGATGCTTCTAGGGTTTGGGGTGGCCTCAACGCTTCTAGGGTTGGGGTGGCCTCGACGCTTCTAAGGTTTGGGGTGGCCTCAACGCTTCTAGGGTTTGGGGTGGCCTCGGCAATGCTTCTTGGGTTTGGGCCGGACCACCTCTCTCATGAACGTCTGACGTCCGGACCGACAAGAGATTTAACAAAATGGTGCTATTCTGGATGTGCAGAAAATGGTCCCTATTTTTCTTGATCTCATCTACCCTTCTATATTTCACGTTGTCTAGTGTCAAAGGATTCAAGAAAACCATGGCTTCATCGTTAGTCGAAAGTAACACGCACATGATGGTATGAAGCTCTCCAAAATTATTTTGGAACGGAGTCCTGATAGGATAATTCACCTTTTCATGCGAAGTTCAGCAAGAGCCTTTCGAATATCGCTATTTGGAAAGCCTTTGCTGAACTTTGTACCAAAAGCGAATTATCCTAGCAGGACTCCGTTCCAAAATAATTTTGGAGAGCTTCATACCATCATGCGCCTGCTACTTCCGGATAATTACGAAACCATGGATTTCTTCAATACTTTGACACAAGAGAACGTGCACATATAGAATGGTAGATGAGATCAAGAAAAAATATGGATCAACTTAATTATGCACATCCATAATGGGGGCATTCTTGATAAATCTCTTATAAATCTCAAGAGAGTTTGTCGGGTAGGGGCGGGAGGGGGTAGGAGATCGACAACGTTTTTTTCTAGGGTTTGGGTGTCCTCGAGAGTTTGTCGAGCGAGAGGGGGTTGATCGACGTCCCCCTCTCGACCCTCGACCCCTCGACGACCCTCGACCCTCGACCCCTCTGAGACCCTCGACCCTCTACCCTAGTTCCTGACCCTCTACCGCTCGGCGATCCCAACACCCTCGTTCCCAATAAAAAATAAGAAGAATAAGAAAAAAAAGAGGAGAAGAAGAAAGGAATAGAGGAGAAGAAGAAAAAATAGAATAAGAAAAAAAAGAGGAGAAGAAGAAGGAATAGAGGAGAAGAAGAAGAAAATTATTTTTTTTTCTTCTTCTCCTCTATTCCTTCTTCTTCTCCTCTTTTTTTCTTCTATTTTTTATTCTTCTCCTCTATTCCTTCTTATTCTATTTTTTTTTCTTATTCTATTTTTTCTTCTTCTCCGACCGGTTTGGGTGGACTCGAGAGTTTGGTCAGGCGAGAGGAGGGGGGGTTGATCGACGTCCCCCCTCATGTCGAAGTGCTAGGAGTTTTCGATGAACCAAAAAATGCCTAATGACATGTCCGACGACCGTACCGCCTCTCTCATGCATATCCGACGTCCCCGCCTCTCTCATGAACAGAAAAAAAATCTATGAATAAAAAAACATCATATTCTTCTCCTTCTTCCTCTTCTTATTTTCCTTTTTCCTCTCCTTCTTTTTCTTCTTCTTCCTTCTTCCTTCTTCCTCTTTTCTTCTTTTTCCTTATTTTCCTTCTTCCTCGACGACCCTAACCTTAAACAGTACAACTAATGACAACGACTTCACTTTTATCCATATGTACAAATATGATCGATCATCTATGAACAATAAAAACATCATATGATCATATATATATATATATATATATATATATATATATATATATATATATATGCAGAAAAAAAACATCAGATATGATGCTGAACAAAAAATCATCATATATGCATACATATATATCCATACATCAATATACATCAACATATATGCAAAAAAACATCATATATATGCAGAAAAAAACATATATGCAGGGGTCACGGCGGCCACGTCCAGGGTGGCGGCGGCGGAGGGAGGGCTGGGGCGCGGGGGCTCATTGGGGCCGGCGTCGGTGACGGCGAGGTCGGGGCCGGGCAGAGGCAGAGGCAGCGCGCGTGGGGCAGGGCAGGGGCCGCGCGGGGAGGCGACGGCGAGGTCGCGGAGGCGTCGGCGATGCCCACAGCGACGACGAGCGGGCGGCGACGGGGGCGGCGACAGCGACGAGGAGTGGGCGGCATCGGGGCACATGGGAGTTGGTGACTGCGCGGTGGAGCAGCCTAACGGCGTCGGGGCAGGGCTCAGTGGCAACGGCGACGAGGAGCAGCTGTAGGCGTCGGGGTGGAGAAAGAAGTGATTTTTGCAGAAACTGCTAAGTGCTTTCTTATATACACCAAGCATTGGTCTCGGTTCATGGCACCAACCAGGACCAATGCCCCCCTTTAGTCACGGTTGGTGCCACAAACCGGGACCAAAGGTCTGAAGCAGGGACCTTTTGTCCCGGTTGGTGTCATCAACCGGGACAAAAGGCCTTGTGCTGCCCGCGTCGCGTCCAAAAGTTTAGTCCCACCTCGCTAGTTGAGAGAGCTCGAGAGTGGTTTATAAGCGCTCTTGCGCCCACTCTCTTGAGATCCTCTCAACTGCAGGCTTTCGGGCCTAAGCTATCGCTATGTGCATGTGGGCCCACTGGGCCTGCTGCGGGCCTGAATCCTGGCCCATAGTTGGGTTTCTAGTCGTATTCAGGCCGTGGTAGCCCAGTAGGTGGCACTTTTTTTTATTTTTTATTTTTTTTCTTTATTTATTTATTTTTTTTCTACTTGCAGCAAAATACTTACTAGTTTTTCAGTGATTCTTTTTTGCTTTTAGGTAATAAAAATTATAAACATTCGGTTAGTGCCATTTGTTTTATAATTTGAATAGTTTAAATTTGATTTTGAGTGATTCTTTTTCCTGCTATTTAATATTACTGTGTTTTATCATTATATTCAAAAACTTATTTTGTTATTTTAATTTATAACAATTTTTTTATGATAATTAATTTTGCTATTAAAGTTTCTAACCAAAAAAATCTTTATGAAATTTACTTTTTGCTTTTAATGTTTTGAACAAAAAATACTGTGATAATTTTAGTTGCATAAATTTTATATAATTTAGTTTCAATAATAGTAGAGGTTTATAAAAGTTTTTTAGTTTATTCCTTTTGCTATTGGAGTTTTATAAAAGCTTTTTAGTTGATTATTTCTGCTATTGAAGAATATTATCGTTTTGTTTTAGTTGATCATAATAGAATATTTTAATTGATTATTTTTAGTTCATTCTTTTTTGCTTTTAGTTCATTCTTTTTTATATTAGTTCATTATTTTAGCCAAATGACCCTTAAATTGTAAAGCACTACAAATGAACTCTGAAAAGGTTGAAAGTTGGCATGGTATCATCATTTCACCCACATAGCATGTGCTAAAAAGTTCAGAGGGTTACAACAAAAGCTGGATGCACTTCGTGTACAAAACAAACAATCTCTTTCGAATTATCAGTGTTTCGGACGGAAACTCATGTGTTACAAAAGGCATTTCATGTCTTCACATGTAACAGCAGTGATATTCTAGATCAAAGGCATCATCATGATAGTTGTGGAGAGAAAGTCTTCACTTCTTATTCGCTTGTGTCCTTTGCTTATTGTGCCTTAACCATGGATAATCTTCATCGTTTAACAGGGTGCTTGGGTCAGCCTTGACTTTGAAGGGAGGAATTTCATGAAACTTTTCATAATCTTCAGACATGTCTATCTTGTCCTCCAATCCCATGATGTCTCTTTTTCCTTACAAAACTATGTGGCACTTAGGCTCATCGTATGATGTATTCGCTTCCTTATCTTTTCCTTTTCTCGGTTTGGTAGACAAGTCCTTCACATGGAAAACATGCGCCACATCATTGGCTAGGAAAAATGGTTCTTCTGTGTACCCAAGTGTAACGGCCTGGACACACCCGCCGGTGGTCGTTACTCCTGGCGGGATCTAGACTGGCCCCACATATCAATACTAGTCTTATATGCGCACTTTGTCCTCACTCGTCACCCATCCTGAGTAACTTCCCGGTCAGTCACCCATCCTGAAACTACTCCAAGATGAGCATGTTTAACTTTGGAGTTCTATCCGCATGGTCTCCCGAAAAAGAAGGAATTCCTTAATTATATGAGTAGTCTATCATCCCTAATAAACCAGGCTATCACACCAAGATTGTTCAGATCCACTGTTATCATTCTGTACTGTGGGTCTACCTGTACCCCGCCTCCTCACATATTGACCCATTCGCACTTAAACAAAGGGACCTTAAAATCATGTCCATAGTCAAGTTCCCATATGTCCACTATGTAACCATAATATGTGTCCTTTCCCCTCTTGGTTGCTGCATCAAAGTGAACACCGCTGTTTTGGTGGGTGCTCTTTTGTTCTTGGGCGATCGTGTAAAATGTATTCCCATTTATCTCACACCCTTTGTAAGTCAATACAGTCGAAGATGGTCCCCTGGCCAACGAGTACAACTCATCAGAAACAGTGTTGTCACTCTTGAGACATGTTTGCAACCAACTATTGAAAGTCCTGATGTGTTCACATGTAATCCAGTCGTCACACTGCTCCAGGTGTTTGGAACACAGAATGTTCTTGTGTTCATCGACATATGGGGTCACCAAGGTAGAGTTCTGTAGAACTGTGTAGTGTGCCTGAGACCAAGAATGCCCGTCCCGGCATATTATTGAGTCCTCTCCTAGCGTGCCTTTTCCAGTTAGTCTCCCCTCATACCGCGATTGAGGGAGACCAATCTTCTTAAGGTCAGGAATGAAGTCAACACAAAACCCAATGACATTCTTTGTTTGATGGCCCATGGAGATGCTTCCTTCTGGCCTAGAGCGGTTACGAACATATTTCTTTAGGACTCCCATGAACCTCTCAAAGGGGAACATATTGTGTAGAACTACGGGGCCCAGAACGACAATCTCGTCGACTAGATGAACTAGGATGTGCGTTATGATATTGAAAAAGGATGGTGGGAACACCCGCTCGAAACTGACAAGACATTACGCCACATCACTCCTTAGCCTTGGTATGATTTCTGGATCGATCACCTTCTGAGAGATTGCATTGAGGAATGCACATAGCTTCACAATGGCTAATCGAACGTTTTCCGGTAGAAGCCCTCTCAATGCAACCGAAAGCAGTTGCGTCATAATCACGTGGTAGTCATGAGACTTTAGGTTCTGAAACTTTTTCTCGGTCATATTTATTATTCCCTTTATATTCGACGAGAAGCCAGACGGGACCTTCATACTAAGCAGGCATTCAAAGAAGATTTCCTTCTCTTCTTTGGTAAGAGCATAGCTGGTAGGACCTTCATACTGCTTTGCAGGCATGCCATCTTTTTCGTGCAAACGTTGCAGGTCCTCCCGTGCCTCCAGTGTATATTTTGTCTTCCCATACACTCCCAAGAAGCCTAGCAGGTTCACGCAAAGGTTCTTCGTCACATGCATCACGTCGATTGAAGAGCGGACCTCTAGGTCTTTCCAGTAGGGTAGGTCCCAAAATATAGATTTCTTCTTCCACATGGGTGCGCGTCCCTGAGCATCATTCGGAACAGATAGTCCGTCGGGACCCTTTCCAAATATTACGTGTAAATCATTCACCATAGCAAGTACGTGATCACCGGTACACATGGTGGGATTCTTCCGGTGATGTGCCTCGCCTTTGAAATGCTTGCCTTTCTTTCGACATTGATGGTTGGTCGGGAGAAATCGACGATGCCCCAGGTACACATTCTTCCTGCATTTGTCTAGGTATATTCTTTCAGTGTCATCTAAATAGTACGTGCATGCGTGGTATCCCTTGTTTGTTTGTTTGTCCTGAAAGGTTACTGAGAGCAGGCCAATCATTGATCACTAGTGCAAAAAGGGCCATTTGTCCCCGTTTGACAGGGTCATTTGTCCTGGTTGGGGAACCGGGACTAAAAGGTCGATACAAATGCCCTAGACCATTAGTCCCGGTTCTTATACCAATCGGGACAAATGACCCTCCACGTGACAATTGCGGCTTGCGCTGGCAGGGGGGCCTTTTGTCCCGGTTGGTAGCACCAACCGGGACAAATAAGCTTGATTTTTTTTCCATGGGGCTAGGGTTTTTGTTTTGTTTTTTCTGAGGGGGGGGGGGGTTGTGGGTTTTGTATGGTTAATTTAGGGGTTTCATATATTGTGTTAGCTAGCTAATAGAGAGAAGCGTCCTCTCTTATCTCCGTGCATGCTCATATAATAATGCATCATCATCGTCGTTGTCATAATAAAAAAGTCGTACCCAACATCATTGTCATCTCACAACTTCTACTCGTTGTCATAATAACATGTCCTACTCATCATCATCATCATAGTCATCTAACAACTTCTTAGCACATGATCATAAGTAGTCAGACTTAATTAAGTACACCCTCTCCAAGGTGAAATAGCATAAAACAAGATAGGCCCTGACTCTCCATTATGGAGAATGCAGATTATCCTGTCTCCAGTTCTTGGCTTTCGCACAATGTCGCTTTCATGTAGCTCCCTACGACTGACCATACATTTCTTCCATCTTTGATTGTCAAGTCTTTATTGGATTTAGAAATCCTGTATGGACAGTTATGTGTAGGATGATGACCCTACGAGTACGGTAATAAGCTCATAACATTGAGGTGACCTTTCTGAAACATCAGATGAGGCACACAATCCGAAGGGATTTTCTGTTGAAAAACATAGTAATAACTTCGTAGTTAGTAATGTAGTTTAGTTTTAGAAGAATTTATGCAAAAGATGATCGGCCACAAATCTTACCATGACATATCCATGGATGTTACCGTAGTTCAACACGTGCACTAGTGGCACGTATTGACCATAATATGCAGGAGTTTTAGAATAGGTATTGTAACGCTCAAAATAAGAAAGTAACGAGACAAGATGATTTTTCTTCTGACAAGTTAATTCCGCACCATCAGTGTAGTGGGTTCTGTCTACCATCTTCCATACGTTTCTTGAAGAATGGGTTACGCTCTCCGAATTGTATAGCTTTACAAGAAAATCATAATCATGATGGGTCCTGAGATGAATTTGCTTTGTTTACATACTTTCACGATCTTCAAAATCCAGATGCTCAAGACATAGCGTCTTGCATGGCATGTGAAAAGCTAGTCGAATTGTAAAAGACGAAAATTACACGTTGAAAAGAAGGCATAAGTCATGCTTAATTACCAAACAAGACTTGTCGTGTTGCATACCATCTCAAAATCAAAGGCCTCATCGAGCTTAACACTGAAGCATCGATCGTCTACCAGGTGTGGCCTTTCGCACTGACCCCGGTCGTCGCCACACCAGTCGCACGCTGGGATCCTATCGTCATCGTCAGACGATGACATTTCCTACATATTGTAGCACAAGTCATGCCAAAATTCAATGGTTGAAAATATAAACCAAAACATTTCAAAATATCTTAATTATAGGACTCATATTGACATGGAGATTTGGTTGGACTCCAGTTTGAGCATTCAGTAAGCAAAACTAAATCATCTCTTGCGTCCGTACATCGTCGAATATTATCACTAACACATCTCGAATAGTATCATACATATAGCATCACTAATAAATTAATAGAGCTAAAACCCTAGCGAACGACGGGTATCGGCGCGGGCGGTGGACACACAAAGAGAAGGAATCATGAGATCCCAGAAGAACCTGCCATGTATTGTCGAACCTGCCCTTCAACACAACCATGTAGCGACGGACGTGTTCGTCCTCCTCGCTGACACGATGACGTACAACCTCCGCGGGGTCCTCAAGCCTCCTCACCGTCACTGGCCCGCACGCCCGCCACCAAAGAAGGTTCGGGTCAACAACAGGTTGGCTCCTCACCAAGTTGCGCCCCTGGAAGGAAGCACCTCCCAATACCAGCCCGGCGGAGCCCAGTCCCGAACATGACCCATCTGATCAAGCAGGCCTCCGTTGAGTCGACGACGAGGATGTGGGATAGGCATCGTCGACGTCGATGCGGGAATAATTGCTTTTACTAAAAGAATAAACTAGTTCTATTAATTCAACTAGTTTAACTAGTAAGCACTTACTATAAATAAAAATGAACTAGTTATTACTAAAAATAAACTAGTTTACTAAAATTAAACTAGTTTTACTAAAAATAAACTAGTTCTATTAATTCAACTAGTTCAACTAATAAGCACTTACTATAAATAAAAATGAACTAGTTCTTACTAAAAATAAACTAGTTTTACTAAAATTAAACTAGTTTTACTAAAAATAAACAAGTTCTATTAATTCAACTAGTTCAACTAATAAGCACTTAATATAAATAAAAATGAACTAGTTCTTACTAAAAATAAACTAGTTTTACTAAAATTAAACTAGTTTTACTAAAATCAAACTAGTTTTACTAAAAATAAACTAGTTCTATTAATCCAACTAGTTCAACTAATAAGCACTTAATATAAATAAAAATAAACTAGTTCTTACTAAAAACACTACATTCTATCACTAAAACTATAAAAAACTATAAAAACAGAAAATTCATCTAACATTTGTATATATAACTAAAACTATAAAAAATATAAAATATATAAAAACAGAAAATTCATCTAACATTTGCACTAAATGAACTAACCTTAAATGTAACTTTTGTAACACAATTTTTTTCTTCTAAATATGCATATACAGCCGGTCTATTCTCATAACATTATGAGAATAATATTCTCATAACACTTCCGAACTGCATTGCAAAATTGCATTGGAGAGCTAAACGCACCGCACCACAGAGACCAGCGAACTTCATGTAGAAAAAACTGTACGTGTTGTTTTTTCGGTACCTTTTTTGCTCTAGTTTTTTAACCGTTTATCGGAATTATGCGTGTAATATACCGTTGAAAAGCTATGGAGTAGACGCATCTTCGCCATGTTGAACAATTTTCAAGATTCCGCACGGTTTAAGAGCAGTTTCGAAAATCGTGCGGCTCACAACGAATGGCAGCGAGCGTTTTTTGGCGTTTGTTTCTCAACCGCTCGTCGGAACGAAACATATGATACACCGTTGGAAAGGTATCGTCGCCACGCATCTTTTTCGTATCTATTATTTTTTCTAATTCGCTACGGTTTAAGAGCAGTTTTGAATTTACTAAATCGCGGAATTGTGTTTTTCGAATTTTTTGCACGTGTTGAGAAGTGTTTGAGAAGTGAGCTGCTTTTCCGATGTGTTTTTATTTTTTGATCACCAAGTGAACCGCATTACTTTTTTTTGCTGTTTTGGTAACAATTTTTTTTTTTGAGATTCCGCTATTTTTTT
>LR738710.1:84494225-84506371 GCA_902687465.1 Secale cereale | reverse complement strand
ATATATATATATATATATATATATATATATATATATATATATATATATACAACATCCATATATAATGAAAAAAAGTAGAGCAGAGCAAAGCAGGCCGGGGCGGCGGCGGCGGCATGCGGAAGGGGCGGCGGCGCGCAGAGGAGCAGAGCAGGCAGGGGCGGCGGCGGAGGGGAAGGGGCCGGAGTGCACACTGTTGGGCGGCGACGACGAGGTCGGGGCAGAGGGCGTCGACGGCGAGGTCGGGCAGAGGCGCGAGGTCGGGGCAGAGGCGGCGACGGCGAGCAGCCTGGCGGCGTCGGGGACGAACTGACGAACTGACGATGGCACCAACCGGGACAAATGACCACTTTTCAGCAGCCCAAAGGGCGGGAAAAAGAGGCCATTGGTCCCGGTTGGTGGCACCAACCGGGACTAATGGTGGGGATTGGTCCCGGTTTGTTTCAGGAACCGGTACCAATGCAGGCCTTTATACCCGGTTCCTGGGACCAACCAGGACCAATGACCTCGCACAGCCGCGGTGCGGTGGGAGTTTAGTCACACCTCGCTAGCTAAGAGACGTTTCGACCAGTTTATAAGAGCTGCTGTCCCTTCTTTTTTGAGCTCCTCTCTAATGCAGGCCTACGGGCCTAAACACAATGCATCTGCCTGTGGGCCTACTGGGCCTTCTACGGGTCTGAATCCTAGCCCATGGGTGGGTTTCTAGTCGTATTTAGGCCGTGGTGGCCCAGTAGGTGGCATTTTTTGTATTTTGTTCCATTTTTTTCTTTGTTGCTTTATTTTTTAAATTTTGTTTCTACTATCAAAAGAATACTTACTGTTGCTATTTTTATTTATTTTATTAAAGTCTATTTATCTTACTTTATTAAAGTTTATTTTGTTTCCACTTATTTATTTTATTTTTATTCTACTTATTTATTTTATTTTATTTTTTGCTTTTTTACTTATATTATGAAAATTCTAGTTGCTTTTAATGTTTCGAACAGGAAATACATTGATAATTTTAGTTGCATAAATTTTATATAATTTTAGTTTCAATAATAATAGAGGTTTAATTATAAAAGCTTTTTGGTTGATTCCTTTAGCTATTAGAGTTTCATTAAAGTTTTCTAGTTCATTCTCTTTCTATTAGGGTTTCATTAAAGTTTTCTAGTTCATTCTTTTAGTTTATTATTTTTGCTATTAGAGTTTCATAAAAGTTTTCCAGTTCATTATTTTTTATATTAGTCCATTCTTTGAGCTAAATGACCCTGAAATTGAAAAGCATTTCAAATGAACTCCGAAAAGGTTGAAAGTTGGCATGGTATCATCATTTCACCCACATAGCATGTGCAAAAAAGTAGAGAGGGTTACGGCGAAAATGGATGCACTTCGTGTACAAAACGGACAATCTCTTTCGAGGTATGAGGGTTTCACACCGAAATTCGTTTGTTACAAAGGGAATTAATTTTTTTGAACTTATTTGAACTACAGACTTTTTCTGTGTTCAAAATGCACCATTCAAAGCCACATCATCAATTTTCAACCATTTCTGACTTCATTTGCTATTTTCATGCATTTACTGAATTTTTGAGCTAAATGACCCCGAAATTGAAAAGCATTTCAAATGAACTCTGAAAAGGTTGAAAGTTGGTATGGTATCATCATTTCACCCACATAGCATGTGCAAAAAAGTAGAGAGGGTTACGACCAAAACTGGATGCACTTCGTGTACAAAACGGACAATCTCTTTCGAGGTATCAGGGTTTCAGACGAAAACTCGTCTGTTACAAAGGGATTTCATTTTTTTGAACTTATTTGAACTACAGACTTTTTCTGTGTTCAAAATGCACCATTCAAAGCAACATCATCAATTTTCAACCATTTTTGACCTCAATTGAAAAGCTATAAGATCCTGAATGTCTGTCTTGCCCTCCACTCCCACGATATATAATTAAGCGTGTCAAACACCATTACAGAACATCATGGATAGATAAGTGATAAAATTAATATAAGTTCATCATCACATGCCATTCAAAGTACATGCATTTCTCTAGAGCATCTAATTAAACCATACATTGAAACTATGTAGAACATTTCAATGCAACAACAAATGCGATCATAATCGCAACCAAGGTAACAATTGATCCAACGACATAATGATACCAAGCCTCGGTATGAATGGCATATTTTCTAATCTTTCTAATCTTCAAGCGCATGGCATCCATCTTGATCTTGTGATCATCAACGATATCCGCCACATGCAACTCCAATATCATCTTCTCCTCCTCAATTTTTTTTAGTTTTTCCTTCAAGTAATTGTTTTCTTCTTCAACTAAATTTAACCTCTTGACAATAGGGTCCATCTTGATCTTGTGATCATCGACGATTTCCGCAACATGCAACTCCAATTCCATCTTCTCCTCCTCCGTTTTTCCATTTTTTCTTCAAGGAAATGTTTTCATCTTCAACTAAATTTAACCTCTCCACAAGAGGGTCGGTTGGAATTTCCGGTTCAACTACCTCCTAGACATATAAAAACATCTATGTCAGGTTGGTCGGTATAATTGTCATAAACACTAAAACAAATAGTTATAAATTAAAGATAATATACCACATCCGAATCGTAGACAGGACGAGGGCCGACGTGGGCGGATATCAAAACCATTGCACTGTATAATAACAAGCTATAATAAACATAAGAAAATTAGACAAATATCTATCTAAAGCAATAATAACAAGCAATAATAAAAGTAAGAAAAGCATGGACAGAACAAGAGGCTCACCACGATGGTGCCGGTGACGAGATCGGCGGGGGCGATCGACGACGGTGAAGACGGGGACGGGACGTGACGGACCGCTAAACCTAGACAAATCTCAGAGAAAATGGAGCTTGGAGTTCGAGCTTCGAGAGGAGAAAAGCTTAACTAGTGTGGCTCGGGCATTTCATCGAACACCTCATGTGCATAGGAGGTGAGCTAGCTAGAGCACCACAAAGCTCTCCCCGGTCGGCCAGAAAAAAACTAAGCAGTGGAAGTGGTGGGCGAGGGGTTATATATAGGAAACTCATTGGTCCCGGTTTGTATCAGGAACCGGGTCTAAAGGCAAACCATTTGTCCCGGTTCTAGACAGGAACCGGGACCAATGGGTGTGGGCCAGGAGCGAGGCTCATTGGTCCCGGTTCGTGCCTCGAACCGGGACAAATGGGTCCTAACCAACCGGGACTGATGCCCCACGAGGCCTGGCCGGCCCCCTGGGCACACGTACCGGGACGTATGCCCCCATGGGTCCCGGTTCGTGGGTGAACCGGAACTAATGGGCTTGCCAGGTTCGAACCAAAGCCATATTTTCTACTAGTGGATGGTTACAAACAACAACGCATGTAGGTCAAATTCCTCCTGGTTGTCCTCATCCCACACATGTACACCTTGTCCATTCCACAGCTGTAAAAGTTCTTCAACTAATGGCCTTAGGTACACATCAATGTCGTTGCCGGGTTGCTTAGTGCCTTGGATGAGTACTGGTATCATAATGAACTTCTGCTACATGCACAACCAAGGAGGAAGGTTATAAATACATAGAGTCACGGGCCAGGTGCTGTGATTGCTGCTCTGCTCCCCAAAAGGATTAATGCCATCCGCGCTTAAACCAAACCATACGTTCCTTGCGTTACTTGCAAACTCCTGCCAGTACTTTCTCTCAATTTTTCTCCACTGCGACCCGTCAGCGGGTGCTCTCAACTTCCCGTCTTTCTTACGGTCTTATCCGTGCCATCACATCAACTTGGCATGCTCTTTGTTTCTGAACAGACGTTTCAACCGTGGTATTATAGGAGCATACCACATCACCTTGGCAGGAACCCTCTTCCTGGGGCACTCGCCATCAACATCACCAGGGTCATCTCGTCTGATCTTATACCGCAATGCACCGCATACCGGGCATGTGTTCAAATCCTCGTATGCACCGCGGTAGAGGATGCAGTCATTAGGGCATGCATGTATCTTCTGCACCTCCAATCCTAGAGGGCATACGACCTTCTTTGCTGCGTACGTACTGTCGGGCAAATCGTTATCCTTTTGAAGCTTCTTCTTCAATATTTTTAGTAGCTTCTCAAATCCTTTGTCAGGCACACCATTCTCTGCCTTCCACTGCAGCAATTCCAGTACGGTACCGACCTTTGTGTTGCCATCTTCGCAATTGGGGTACAACCTTTTTTATGATCCTCTAACATGCGATCAAACTTCAGCTTCTCCTTCTCTCGCACTATCTCTTTGCATCAACAATGACCCGGGGGAGATCATCATCGGGTACATCGTCTGGTTCCTCTTGATCTTCAGCTTCCCCATTGCAGCATCACTGTATTCAGGGGGCACGTAGTTGTCATCATCCTATTCTTCTTCGCCGTCTTCTATCATAACCCAAACCCTTATAAAGCAGGTGGGTGGGAAGGGTTTTCGAGTCAGAGTAAGACCTCGTATTCCCACAGCTAGGGCATGGACAACACATAAAACCATTCTGCTTGTTTTCCTCAGCCACTTCGAGAAAATTATGCATGCCCTTAATAAACTCGGAGGTGCGTGTGTCACCGTACATCCATTGTCGGTTCATCTGCGTGCATTATATATAATTAAGTGTGTCGAAAACCATTACTACCTCCGTCTAGGTGAATAAGTCATTCGCGTAGTTCAAGGTTGACGATTTAACTATCTAAATATGTATTATATGTGACAAAATATATATATTTAGAAACTACATCCATGTAGAAATCTAGTGATATACTTTTCATGACATATAACACATATTTAATTCCTCAAATCGGCGATCTAGAACTACGCGAATGACTTATTCACCTAGACGGAGGTAGTACAGAACATCATGAATAGATATGTGTGACCAAATTAATAGAGGTTTATCATCACATTAAAACCAAAGTACATACATAGTTCTCCAGAGCATCTAATTAAACCATACATTGAAACTATGTAAAACATTTCAATGCAACAACAAATGCGATCGTAATCGCAACCAAGGTAACAATTGATCCAACGGCATAATGATACCAAGCCTCGGTATGAATGACATATTTTCTAATCTTTCTAATCTTCAAGCGCACGGCATCCATCTTGATCTTGTGATCATCGACGACATCCGCAACATGCAACTCCATTATCATCTTCTCCTCCTCAATTTTTTTCAATTTTTCCTTCAAGTAATTGTTTTCTTCTTCAACTGAATTTAACCTCTTGACAATAGGGTCCATCTTGATCTTGTGATCATCAATGACTTCTGCAACATGCAACTCCAATTCCATCTTCTCCTCCTCAGTTTTTTCCAATTTTTTCTTTAAGTAAATGTTTTCCATTTTCAACTAAATTTAACCTCTCCACAAGAGGGTCGGTTGGAATTTCCGGTTCACATACCTCCTAGATAAAAACATCTATGTCACATTGGTCGGCATAATTGTCATAAACACTAAAACTAATAGTTATAAATTAAAGATAATATACCGCATCCGAATCATAGACAGGAAGAGGGCCGACGTGGGCGGATACCAAAACCATCGCACTATATAATAACAAACAATAATAAAAGTAAGAAAATTATACAAATATCTTTCTAAATCATACAAGTAAGAATTTTTTTCTTTTAGAAAGAAGATAAGAACAAGAGGCTCACCACGGTGGTGCCGGCGACGAGATTAGCACGGGCGAATAATGGCGGTGAGGACAGTGACGGGACAGGAGGGACTGGCAAATCTAGACAAATCTTGAGGAAAATGGAGCTTGGACAAGGAGCTTCGCGAGGAGAAGCTTAAGTAGTGTGGCTAGGGCATTTCATCGAACACTTCATGTGCATAGGAGGTGAGCTAGAGCACCACAAAGCTTTCCCCTCGCCGGTCAGAAAAAACAGAGCAGTAGAGTGGTGTGCTCGCGGGTGAGGGGTATATATAGGCACCTCATTGGTCCTGAAACCGGGACTAAAAGCCCCCCTTTGGTCCTGGTTCCATCCACAAACCGGGACCAATGGTTGTGGACCAGGTGCAAGGCCCATTGGTCCCGGTTCGTGTCTGGAACCGGGACCAATGGGGACAGATGAACCGGGACCAATGCCCCATGAGGCCCGGTCGACCCTCTGGTCCCAAGAACCGGGACCAATGCCACCATGGGTCCCGGTTCGTGACAGAACCGGGACTAATTGGCTGGGCAGGCTTGGACCAAAGCCCTGTTTTCTACTAGTGATAGCGATCTTAGATAGAGTGGCCGCAATGTCGAAACAATCTCGGCCACGCCAGACATTTATTTCTACACATCGATAAAGTCTACCATACCATATGCATATATGTGAATGACCGCGATGAAAAATTAAATGGAGTACGCATTATTTCGGGTTGTGTCGTGGAATTAGCACGGCAGATGTCCGGTTTAGAGGACTTAGGTGTGGAGCCATCGCGCGGGTTAGCTTGAAGAGGTTAAAGCACACAAAGAACACAGAGGGTTTATACTAGTTCGGCCCCTTCGATGAAGGTAAAAGCCTACGTCTAGTTTGGTTTGGTATTGCTTGGGCGCCGATGAACAGTGAGCGGATTGCTTGCCTGTGTCTCGACGGGTTGTTGCTTGTCCTTGAACCGTTGCCGGGTCGTCCCTTTATATAGGAGGCAACGCCCGGTCCGGTTTACAGAGTCCCGAGGCCGGCTCATAATCGTGTCCGCCTCGGTCTCTACCCTTTCTACCTTATACCTCAAGTTACATGATAGGATGGTTCGTAAACCGTAAACTTTACATATGGGCCCTAAGCCTTCATGGGCCGTAACCTCTACTGGGCTTATGATAACACAGCTACATTAATATAATCCGGATCTTCCTAGCCGGTTTATACCTGCTAGTAATATCCCGGACATTAGGCCCCAGAGTGATTTGAACTTGTTCATGTCAGTCTTCTAAATCATGCATAAATTTCCTCCTTGTAGCTTCTGTGCTTTGTAAACCGGCTATGACGTCATCTCCAGAAATCATTTTATTCTGTCGTGACATCACCTCCGCATTTATTGCTCACAGCTATTTGTTACGTTTGTTTAAAGGCTTTCCCGAAAATCGAGGCGACAATGGAATCTTTATCCAATATCTGACCTCCTTGATCCCCGCGCTTGCCGTTTCACCTCACCAGCTTATAAATACCGCCACGACCTGTCCTTTTTCTTCCTTCCGCACTTCTTCTTCCTCCGTCGCCCGAAGCTCCGCCGCCGTCTTCGAGCTCGTCGCCGTCGTCCAGCCAGGCCGCTGCATCACCCTGAAACGTGTCTAGAGTACTTCGCCGCCGTCTCCTTCTTTCTCATGTATTCCTTTCTTCTCGTTGTAGATCTTTAATCTAGGGTTCCTCCATGGCTTCCGCCATGAAAACTCGAAGCTTGTTGTTCATCCATGTAGGTTATATTTGCAGTAGATTCCAACCCTGGATTTGTTTCGAATGCGCTCCTGCTCCGTAGTTTAAACTTAGATTCGGACCTTAGATTCATTTGATCTGTAGAAATCCTTCGTAGTTCTTCCTGTATCAAACTTGCGTATATTTCATCTTTTCCTTACCGCTCAGATCCATTTTTACTTTAGCCTTCTGTAGAAACCTGTTTCTTCGTCTTGATAGATCTGTAAGTTACTCACCGGTTTAACCAATCATATACTCCTCTTGGAAAGAATTAACCATGAGCCCGACGGTTTAGCCTCCTCTTTTTTTTGTTATCATAAACCGGTAGCAGTTCGTTTCACATTTGCTTCCGGGTTGCCAATGCCATTAGTCCCCTGTCTAAACCGTCGATATAATTTGATAATACACTCCGGTTTATGCTTCAGTACTTAATAATCCGGATTTTGCACTGTACTTTTTCAGCGTTTTCCTTCTGCTCAGATGGCTGCCAAGCAGTTCGTTTGTTGCAACTGGGTTCCTTCCCGCATTACGGAAGAGGACTTAACGAACGCCGCTTCAATTGGTATTCTGGGCCGCCAAGCGGTTCTGAAATGGCAGGCCCCATGGAATGAGTGTCCTCCTACCCCTAAAGAAGGAGAAATCATCGTTTTCTTTGATCATATGGCCCGGGGTTTTAGCCCTCCCGGTTCTAAGTTTTTCCGGGATGTGCTGGCCGCTTTTCAGCTCCATCCTCAAGATATAGGTCCGAATTCCATATCAAACGTCTGCAATTTCCAAGTCTTCTCGGAAGTATACCTTCAAGAAGAACCGTTAGTGGACTTGTTCCGGGACTTTTTCCACTTAAACCGACGGACAGAGTTTACTGCCGGACCACATCAAGAGCTGGGCAGTGTCAGCATTCAGAAGAGAAGAGATGTGGTCTTCCCTCATGCTGCTCTCCATACACACCCCAAGGACTGGAACCAATCCTGGTTCTATTGCAAAGATACCTCTCCTGAAGGAGAAAACCCTCTGCCGGGTTACCGTGAACATCGTCTTCCTGAGGATCATCCCCTGCCGCAGCGCCTTAGTTCCTCAGAGCGGGTCCGGTTTGCCCCTCAGCTTGCCAAACTTAAAGCCTTTATGGCCAACGGTTTGACTGAGTCGATTTTGTTCGTAGTTGGCTTGCCTGGAGCATCCTTCCTCTGAGCCGGCGCTCCGGTCTGATGTATGAGTATACCGGAAAGACAAATGACCCTCAACGCCACACTGACGTAATGCTTCCTGAGAAGGAAGTCACTGAATCGGCAAAGAAAATGCTCAACATCTCTCTGGAAGAGTGCAGTCAGACCGAATTGGCTCCATTCTATGAGAACAACAAACTGCCAGCGGTAAGTTTTTTCTGACCTCTTCTGTTTGTTTCTAATCCATCCATATCAATTATCTTCTATTTATCTTTCATCTCCTGCACAGGCCAACGAGCCCTTCTGGAAAACAAAACCTCAAGATAAGTCAGGCAAACAGCCACGCCGGAAGACGTGTGTTGTCAAGAAGAAGAAGGCGGCTGCTGCCTCCGGTTCACATCCTGAGGAAGATGATCCGGATTCTGAGGTATGAATTGATCCTGATACGTTTTGATCTCTCTTTATCCAAATCTATGTTAACAGTGTCTTTCCACAGGATTTGGCTGAAGGAAGTAAAGCGGCAGAAGTTGAGGTAATCTCTCTTTCTTCAGACTCTGAACCGCCGGTGCCCAAAATTCGTCGGGCATCCCAGAAGTACCCTTTTTCTCATCCTTACGCTCAACTGGATCCCAAATTTATTTTGAAGAAGCAACAGCATGAAGCACGCCGGACTACGCGCCATAGTGGCCATGTAGTAGAATCTTCCGGAATATCTCTTACTCCGGCTCGCAGGCGCCGCTCTGAGGTTTTACTTTTTCCAACCCTTCTCCATCCAAAAGCCGGACTTATACGTAAACCGCTTAAACCGTCTGATCCTAACTATCAGGAGACACCTTTGTCATCTTCTAGTGAATCGACTGCCACACAGGTCCCTGTACTGAAGACTGTGCCTGGGTAAGTCCCTTTCAACATCCGGTTTATATTTGTATTTGTTCCTTGATGATTCTCATTGTTCCTTCAATTTCTTTCAGCAAGCCCAAGCCTAGCAAAAAGGCGAAGGCCACCAAAGCGGCTGCCGAGACTGCTACTGCTGATCCGGCGGCTGATCCGGATGAAGTCATCCCTCCAGTGAGCGATCCTGCAATTCAGCTTGATGATCCTGCTCCCATGGACCATGATGACATTGCTGCTCCCGAAGATACGAATGTGGAGAATGTCATTGAACCGGCGAGTCCTGTCCGGGTTAGCCCTCCTCGGACTAATCCGGCTCCTGCTAGTCCGGCTCCTACTGCTGCCCCTTCTCACCCAACCATTGCCACATCTCCGGATGTTCAGATAACCGGGACATGTTTTACCGCTCCTGCTGAGCCTATCATCTTGGCCAAGCACACTGCTAAAGCGGAGAAGCTTCAACAAGAGAAGGGCAAGTGGAGCACGGACTTGTCCAACTATGCCGAATTGAGTGCCCAGGAACTTTATTCCGGGTATTTGAACCGGCTTCATACCAGCCGCGATTATGAATTGGGCTTGGTTAATATGATGAAGGATAAATATGAGGTACCTTCCTTCACTTATCTTTGTTTTGCCTTCTTTATACTTCTGTCTTTATGCCATAGTAGCCCCCAAGTTCCGGTTTAGCTTCGTTGTAGGTGAACCGGTACTTCCAAATGTATTAAAAACTGAACTTACATTAGCCCCCAAGTGCCAGGGGCATAACTTGTTTTATGTGCCTGGGACTTGTCTGTATTTTTCTTTTGATACTTCAACGTCCCATTAGCCCCCAAGTGTCAAGTGGATAACTTGTTTATATGCTTGAGACTTGTCTGAATTGTCTTTTTCTCCACTTGATTTCCTTGTAGGCTGACTTGACCCGGAGGGCTGCAGAAGTAAGTGAGCTCCCGAATAGACTTGTTGCCACTGAAACTGCTTCTACCAAGGCCAAGGATGAGTTGGTGCTGAACTTGACCAATACTGAAAAATTGAAACAAGATTTTGAAGCGGAGCGATCAGCCTGGGAAGTGCAGAGGAACGCCCTTGAGAAAAGGGCAAAGGATGCTGAAGAGGCCCTTAATCCGGTAACGCAAGAGCTGACCGGCTTAAGGCAACAAATAGAGCTTATGACCTCTGCCATCTTTGGTGAGCACTTAATTTACATATGCTTTTATCTCTGCAATATTTATTCTTCTCCGGTTTAACTGTAATAATCATATGCAGGGCGACGCATCACCCACCTTGGGGATGATATCTGGAAGAAACTCAAGGCCTCTTATACTCTGGTTGAGCAGCTGTATTCCGGCGCTCAAAGGATTATAAGTGTGATGTCCCATCACAAAGCGGCCCCCACTACTATCCAAGGTACTTTGGATAAGCTTTCTATATTGCCTGTACGTTTGGAAGAAGTGAAGAAATCTGCTGCACGGGCCGACTCTCTTGTAGCGCTGACTAGAGCCAAGGCATGGGTTCCAGACTTTGATCCGAAGGAAGCTATGAACGGGTACCCCAGCAACAAGGAGGATGGATCTGCTTTCTCTGGCAAGGACCTTCGTGCTTTAACTAAGGAAATGCGCCCTCTTGCCAGCAAGCTTGCTGATGAAGCGGACCTGACCAGGTATCATCCGGCATATGACTTAGAGAATGAGCGGGTGGACCGGCCGGTTTATGACACCAAGAATCTAATCCCACCAGTGCGCGCCCATACTTTTGCCCGAGATGTTGATCCATCCGATCTCATTACTGAGGAGATGTACTTCCGTGCACTATCCAAGATCGACTGGCGCGTTCCTGCTTTTCAGCCGCTTCAAGAAGATGAAGAAGTTCCGGAACAAGCCGATACTCAGCCTTCGCAGCAAGAAGAAGAAGCATAAGCCGCTTAGTTTAACTTTTAGCTGCTGTGATCTGTTGCCTTGAAAACTTTAATCCGTTCAGGCTTGCCAGTGCCTTGTAATAGGATAGTTCGAAACATTTTCTGTCTTAATCCGGATGTCACAGCTTTGATTTGGCATCTGCCAATTTTAATCCCTTGTCTGCTATAGTTGATCCTTTACATTACATGTATCTGCATAGACAACACTTTAATTAAGCCTTTTTGACATCCTTAATCCAGTGGACATTGTAGATTCTGAGGAGGCTCTTGGCTCTGTTGGTGTTTGCCCAATGATTGTTCCGGGTTATAATAACTACCGGTTTAAATCATGCTGGTGCTCTATGACCCAGACTTTTGTAAATACGTGGTGAACTTTGAAGTTGCCCAGTTCCGGATCAAAAAACCATATTAAACTTTGAAAAATCACAAAACACAAAACACAGTTTGCAAATAAGACCATGTAGTCGAGGCTTTTTGCGAGCTGCCAGGATCCATATTTGCCAATCAATGGATGCGACCCAAAGGGCTATGATTCATTTTGCCAATCAATGGGTGCAATCCAAGGAGAAATGATTTCTTTTGCCAATCAATAGATTTAATCCAAGGAGCAAGAACGTTTTTCTTTTGCCATCAAAGGATGTACTCCAAGGGGCAAGAACTTTTTCTTTTGCCATCAAAGGATGTACTCCAAGGGACAAGAACATTTTTCTTTTGCCATCAAAGGATGTATCATCCAAGGGGCAAGAATTTTTTCTTTTGCCATCAAAGGATGTACTCCAAGGGAC
>LR738710.1:84453088-84467084 GCA_902687465.1 Secale cereale | reverse complement strand
GGGGTTCGAGAGGGAGAGGCTCGAAGGAGAGGGCAGGGACGAACGAGGGAGTTGGCGGCGGTCGGGAGGAAAGAGGGATCGAGGGGACTGGCTCGGGCTCGATCTAGGGTTCGGTGGAGGGGGGAGTTGGGCCTGATGGCGGCTGGGCCTGAAGGGAAGGAGGAGGTGCGGCTGGGCCAAAGGGGAGGAGGAGATGGAGGCCTGGCTGCCTAGAGGAGTTTCTTTCTATTTCTTTTCTTTAGCAGAAAATAATAGAGAAGAAAGAGAAGAAAGAAAAGAGGAGGGAAGAGGAAAAAGATAGCACACAAGGAAGTATTTTTCTCGGGCAGCATAAAAAGAGTATTGTCCGAGAAAAATAGAAAAGGCGTGAACGGAGAAATAATTCAAACATATTTGAATTTTAATTCAAATAGTTTGAACTAAGACTTGATTATAGAAGTCTCCAAAAATGTTCAAATTTTTGGAGGAACCTCGAAACAACGGAAAAGAATAAAGGGAAGGTTTTGAAGTAGAAACTCGAAGCGGAAAAGACATGGGGAAATTGTGCAAGTGTGTTACGGTGATTCCGAAGCAAATGGAATAATTATTAATATAGCTCCATATTTATTAGGAGGCTTTTATATGTTATAAAGAGAAGACATCTTCCCTCGATTTAAATGGACTGAAGGTCCACACGAATTATTTAGGTTGAGATGCAAAAATTAAAATGACATGATGGCATGATGACATGATGCAATGCAAAAAAATAAATAACACAAGCACAAAAGAACACACGGGCACCCGGAACATCTGGAAGCTTCGAGAACCTTCTGGAATCTTCTGGGACGTCGGTCTCGGGCGTCACACTATGTTCACCTAACAACTTGAATGCAGCAGAAAGTGTTCTCTAAATCTGGGTTTAGTGTAGAAATTAATGCGGTTCGTACAAATTTAAATTATGGTCCAGCTATATTTTTGTTTTCATACAACATTATTTGATACAAAGTTCCTAATGATACTGACTTGTCGATAATAATGCTTTCAATTATTTGGAACATATGCTGAAAACTGACTTTATATAACATTGTCAGAAGCAAGTCTACAACATATACTTAGGTCATTCTGATTACTCTTTTCTATTTGAGTTACTATACCTAATTGATATATTAAATATTGCATCTTCTCCTATGACATGTAGTTCTGCAGTTGTGTCCATTTCACCTGCTCTTCTGTTGAAAATTATGGCGAGGCATTGCCTGTTCTCACATATTTTCCTATGGTCCCACCATGCATGGCCTCATCAAAGGATGTACACAGCTCACATGGTTTATCCTCACCTGGCGAGCTGCTCTGGATGAGGTGTGATCATTACTTCTTCCCTCTCTACTTTCTTCTTACCATGATCTGGTTGTTACATTGCATATTTACCAGATGAACACCCCTATATCTACACTGGAAGGAAAGGGACAGGCTCTTGTGGTCAAACACCTAGGTCTTGAACCTACCTTCCTGCTCTGCTACATTTTGCAATCTATGCTTCTTTCCTTACACCTAATATAATTTTATGTTAAAATGCAGCATATCACCATGACCTAAGAGCGCTCATTGCAAACTCTTTGCTTCACCTTCCAAGACCAAGGGAGCTGCACCACCTGAGTCTATGGCCAAGGCTGCTACCCAGGCTGAAGGAACTGCTTCTACTAGAGATGTTGTTGACCCTGCATCCATAGAAAATGTTGATATCCATGTTTGATACCCAATTTGTTTTTTTCCTTCTGCACAATCCATGCTTGATTTACATAACCATCTCATGGTACGAAACTAAACAAGATGTTAAGGAACATGTTGCTGCAGCTGCCGAAGATGCAAAGAATGTTCTGTCTGACCAAGTTAAAACCAAAAGGTATGGCCTCATCCTCTGTTACATTTAACTAGCTTGATATAAGATGTGTGTGTGTGTGTGCGCGCGTGTGTGCGTGTGTGTGCGTGTGATGCGACAACTATTGTTGTTCCTTTAGCATGTGTTTCTTAAAATCCAGTGGACCATGTCTTCGTTTTTACAACAGAAATAATGCCTCTTCTTCACTGATACTCCTACATGCTATTTGATCATCCTTTATTTTTTTCTCACTGCTGCATGTAAGTTGATTAACTATGTAATGTAAATAACTTTTACTTTCAGGGTTAAGTAGGTGATCTGTTTCATGTTTAATAATGCTCTCATTTTTTTTGTCGCATGTGCAGCCAATCCTTACTGTTGCTCACTGATACATACAAGTTAACTAGACTTTTCTGTTTCTCAATGATACATACAAGCTAATTAGCCAACTAATTAGATGAACTGTGCTTTCAGCTTTCAACGTTCAGCCATTTATGTTGTCCTCTATTTGCTATTGCAAACCCTTATGTCCTTGTTCTTTTTATTCCATTATATGCGTCTACGTTGTTTACACCAAAAATCAAATTATCACTTGGCTCATAGTTCTGCTAATCAATGCATCATAGGTCTAATGCTGATGCCAAAGGCGTCGCCTCTGCAAAGAAAGCAAGGCAGTAGCTCTTCCATGCTCTAGGTTCGTGTGTCTATACATTTAATTTCGTGTATCTGTACATATAGAGAATTAAATCCACTTGATTTGGTGTAGTTTAGAGTGTAATAAATTTAGTCATTTTGCTTTGTATGTAGTCTATTAGAATCTCTAAAAAGACTTATATTTAGGAACGGAGGGAGTATTTGTTAATCACCATTCTTAATATATGCCTGGTTTATAGCCTATGCCTAACCTTTCGAGTTACTTTTTCATAGCGATTCCTATGGACTGGGTTGAGCTGTTCACTAGGTTCGTGGCTGAGGCGATGTTAATATATGTCATGACCCGCTGATCATAAACAGCAAGGAAGTCCTAGCCATGTAAAACAAAGCTAATTAAAGATGGATATTGCAAAGAAAGGTGTGACATGGTAACCAACACGGACAACAACAAGATAGTATAATCCTTCAACATAATTAAAACATAAGATAGGGTCAACAAGCAGATGCTTGCCTTGCTGGTCAACGTGTTGATGAAGCTGCAGACCGAACTTGTAATACCCTTCATTGTCGGACTCTATTGAAATGACGAAGAAACCCCAGAAAAGAACCAAATGGAGGAAAATCAATATTCTGAATTTCCAAAATGTGTACAGTGCATGAATTGTATGCGATGTCATGCAGAAAGTCGAAAATGAAGCCATTGATATTGGCAATAACATTTTCCTAGAGTCCTAGAATGCAAGTTATGAATATTTAAAGATTTGGAGACATTTCGTAAAAGTACATCATCTTTCAGTCCTAATAAGCAATAATACTGCCAAGGCTTATATGTCTCTGTTGCTAAAGTACATGTTAAAGCATCCAGATACATACAGTACTACTCCAAACCGAACTAGAATGATTTTGCTATGGATTTTACAAGTTCAGCAGGTTGAGCATTTTTCTGTATTTTCCTGATAATCAATTGTTAGAGTGAAAAAAAATTACACAGGGAAGTCGCAGCCTTAGTCTGACAGTGTGACGAGCAAGTAAATTAAGCAGTACTGGATATGGCCATCTTTTTTCATAGCAAATCAATCTCTATTTTTCTTATCTACAGGCAGGTCAGCATGCAGCAAAGCAGTGACAGTGGCCACACAACCAGCGGCATCGAGCAGCAAACAACATGCAAAGGCTATTTCTCACCCTGCTGTTAGTGGCAAGATCCAATGGAGCGGAGCAACGAGCTCCGGACAGCGACAATGGCGGTCAACGTCGAAGTAGGAGGAACCTGCGGCTTCGAATCCGTGGTCCAGAGGAGACGCGGACAACGCGTAGCCCGTCATGGTCCCTGGCGTTGTTTGGTGAGGAGGATGACCGCGACGGCATCACAGCGGTGGCCGGCAGAACAGAGGAAGGGGGCCTCGGTCCAAGAGGTTCCTGCACGCCACCGCCCGGAATGACCATTAAAGGTAAGTTGGAGCAACAACGGAGCTAGGGGAGCTACCTACGAGCAAATAACGCACTGGAAAAACGAGGTGGTTCACGGCGGCGGCCAGCGGGCGTGCATGTTGGATCCGGAGGCGTTGACGTCGATCCGGAACGAGGGCGGATGTAGCCTGCCGATTCCTGTGGCTGGCGTTGCAACAAACAGTGTCCCCGACGAGCTGGACTGAGAAAGGGGATCCAAGAGAAAAGGAAATGAAGTGAGGAGGGAAGTAGTGGGGTGGAAGTAGGAGATAAGGTGAAGGGACAGGTCTGCGGGCACGTGTGGTGTGTCCCTGCGATGCTGGACTGGTCAGTGGCAACGGGAGGGGTTGAAAGAAAAAAAAACAAATACAATTGACTGGAATATCTTTCTCCTTTACTCCTTAGGGCATGTATAATGCATAGCCCCACGGTGATGCCTCACATGCCATGTAGGATCGGTTAACAGATAAAGTAGGTTTGGATAGGGAAGCAGGATCCTCTGCAGGAGGCGGGTGCTTGGAGTGAAAAAGTGTGGTCCGATGTCAAAAGCTGAAAAGGTTGGAGTGAAAAGTAGAGATGCATGTGTATTAGGCCTCCTTTGGTTCATAGGATAGGAATGTTATAGGAATAGGAAAATCATAGGAAGTGGGATGACATGCATCTCAATTCCTATAGAGAAAGAGATGTCATTTGATGCATAGGATAGGAATTTTTCCATTGAGTCTTAGCTAATGTTTTTTTCCCTCCAAAATGTGAAGGATTGATTCCTATCCTACATAGGAATAGGAATCCATTCCTACAAACCAAAGGGCTTGAAAGGAAATTTTCCTTTGCAAATCCTATCCTATAGAAATCCTATGAAATTCCTACAAACCAAAGGAGGCCTTAGAGTCTTTATTTTTTATTTCTTAATGAGACCCACTAGAGATGGCTTGCATTGGGGAGGAAAACTAAGAATAGAAGCCTCAAACTACTTTTTGTCATGGGGCATCAGTATCCATATGCCACCATTGTATATGCCCTTATTAAGCTTATCATGATCACCATGATCTAAATGTTTTGGAATATCTTGGAAAATTTTATATGCTACTACTTATATAATATAACTGCGAAATTTTCAGTATATATGCAGTATGCATAGATCTTATTACACATCCAGGGAAAGATTCCGATGTAATGAAGTGCATTTGTTTATGATAGTTCTTTCAACCTGATAATATCAGATGAATTTGGGACATGGAGTTTCTACACCCAGGAGCAAATGCTCCTGGTGTGAATAGTAAAAAAAATCTAAAAAATTCTGAATTTATTTTGTGTCATACTTTCACAAATGTTTTTTGTGTGTACAAAATTTCATCGCAAAATTACATTGATGGAAGGCGTGGTAAAAGAAACAAAATCGATGCTCTGAAAATGTTACTTACAAAAGCTTTTTGAATCATTGATATTTTTTTTGGCACGACTTTTACCAATGTGATTTCGTGATGAAATTTTGTATGCAAAACAAACATTTGTAAAAGTATGTCAAAAAAAATTCAGAATTTTTTGAATTGTTTTTTTATTTTACTGTTCACACCAGGAGAAAATGCTCCTGGGTGCAGAAATCTGATTGATGAACAAGGTCACAAAGAAAGTAGCTCAACATTTGCCGAGTTGTTGAACCATCCAATTTATGTTATGAACATGTTTTAAAAAATGGTCTTGGTGAAAGTGTTGTTCTGTAAATAGCTTTATGCCATTTTTTTAGCCTTTTCTTAATTTTATTATGTTACTCTTTCCATAAAAAAATATATGAGCATTTAGATCACTACACTACTTTGGTGATCTAAACGCTCTTATATTTCTTTACGAAGGGAGTACCTTTTATTAAAATTTGTTTTAGTTGACTACACATTCTATTCATTTCTTTTGTATGCTTAGGTTAGAATCTCAACAAACGTTTCTGGATGATATGTTGCTGCACATGCAAACACATGTTGCTCTTGCCCGAAGTTGGTTCTGAATCAATCTTATACGCATGGTTTGAATACTCAGCTCACTCTCGCTTTTTGCGCCATGGGCGCAACGGGTATACATGGGCGTCATCACCAGCCAGCTCGACGAGCTCGCCGCCGAGACTGCCGCCGCGCTCACCGCCTCCCAGCCTGACTATGCCTCCGTACGTTCCCTCTTTCGATCTGTCTCTCCCCTTCCGTTCCGTTCTGTCCCCCCTCCCTCACGGTACCCGTGTTCGTGTCTCCTGGCCTGACGTATGTGCGTCTGTGGTTCTTCTGCAGCTCGCGGCGAGGATTGCTGTGTCCAATGGTGTGACATGATTGGTAACTGACCATGAATACGTTGCAATCTGATAAGTCTAATTCTTGATTTATGTGGTACAATCGTCTAAAAATTGGTCCTAAAGATACATGATGTTTTTTTACAAAGTTGAGACAGTTATTTTGGAACGGAGGGAGTATTAGATTATTTTGTTCTTTTTTAATTTGGTTCTAAAGATATAGTTTCAGAGTGATCATTTTGCATCAGCTAAGCTTGTCGTTGTTACAAATAATTGTTCGGTTGTCCTCAATTCACTTTCTCGGTTTTTTTATGCTACAAGCATTATTGTTCCAGTTTTTTTTAGTTATTGGTCATGCCATTTTTCTTTTTGCCTTTGTAGCTGAAAGATTAGCGAGAATGACTAAATTTTGAACATGTTCCATGTGAGAGAAATAGCATGTTGATTTCATGTTGAAATAATCATAGCCGAGGGACGAGGTTCGTAACTGAGGGTCATGGGCAGAGTTGGAGGAAGAAGTTGCGAGGCTTGGAACTCTCCTTGTGAAGGGCTCAGGGACAGCGGTGAGGACAATGCCTCTTTAGTTGTAATTGTGATACTCCTGATGTGCAAGTAATTGTGATACTCCTGATGTGCAAGTAAACACTCATGTGATACTCCTTATGCTAAAATGTTGGTTGTTAGTGCAAAGGTGGTGACATTATTTGGTTCTCTGGTATTGATTTCATGATTTGTGGTTAATACACGATGTAATACAATCCACGTTGCATTATATTTCCAGTTACATCTCCTACTTACTCACTACTAACATTCTTTCTAATTCGCTTCTTGCGCCATTGCCGCAACCAGGTCATCTAGTTGTTCAAAGGATGGGAGGGAGGGAGAGAGAGAGGGAGATACATAAAGAGAGAAAGAGAGAGAGAGATGGAGGGAGGAAGGGAGAGAGATGGTCCAAACACAGGAAAAATAAAGGGTCCTGCTAGGGGCAGTGCTCATCAAGCCCACGAATAAAAAACATAGTCTGAAGAATCAAAAAGCACATTTAGTCCAGCTCTGGAGGTGGCAGAAGGGGTGGGGGTCAGAGATCTGAGTCCTGCAGTAAGACTGACAATGGCGACACGGTAGGGCAGGCCACGAAGAGGCTTCCAAGGCTGCAGAAAGCCACACATTTTAATAAGGGCGACGATAGGCGCCGGCGCACCGACCTAATTTTGGCCGGTCACTAGGTAGCCGTTCGATTGGAGCCCCCGTGTCGTTGGATCTTCTCCCTGCTTCTTCTTCCTTTTCTCGTAGCTCACCCAGCAGTCCATCCCCCGCCCCCTTCCCTGCATCTCGCACACGAGGCCCGCCTGCTGCTAGCCCCGTGGGATCTTGCGCGCTCGTGGTCGTCGTCCCCGTGATCGGGCTGCTCGCCGCTCGTCGCAGCGGCCGCCGCTTGCTGCTAGCCCGATGGGATCCTGGGCGCTCGTCGTCACCGTCCCCGTGGTCGGGCTGCTCGTCGCAGATGCCGCCGCTTGCTGCTAGCCCACAAGCTCCTGCACGCTCGCCATAGCCGTCCCCATCGTCGGCATGCTCGCCGCTTGTCCCATAGGCCGCCGCTCGCCATCGTCGTTTGGGTGGCCTTGCAGCTCGCCGTGGTCCAGCGGCGCTACGAGTGCCAGATGGGGTTCCGGCAGCGCTCTGTCATACCGCGCCATTGTTCAGCTCACCGTTCTCTCCTTGAAGCTTTTTCGGAAGCTGGCTGAATCTTTCTCGTCGTCGGTTGCAGCTTTTATCTAAATTGCTACAACGACGACGGTGACACTGGTCTCGGTACCAACGCACCCCTTGCTACAACCGGTGTCGTGTGTTGCTACCACTGCGTCGCACTTTGCTACAAACCGCCATCGTGTTTTGCTACAACGCAAAAAAAATGGTGTCGTTCTCTTCTTTGCTACAACCAGCGCCGCCATGCTACAACCAGCTTCATTTTTTGCTACAATCGACGCCGTGTTTTGCTACAACGAGCATCATGTTTTGCTACATCGCAGAAACTGACATCCTATTTCTAATCTATCGCTGCTCTGCTGTAACCGACTTCTTGTTTTGCTGCAACCAGTGTCATGGTTTGGTACAATCGGCTACTCGATTTTCTACAACCGGCGTCATGTTTGCAAATCGACGGTGTGTTTTTGCTACAACCGCTTCTCCAGCCAGCTACAACCAGTATCGAGTTATGCTATAACCGACTAAATCGGCGGCGTGGTTTGCTACAACCCGGTGCTACAACGGACACAACTAGGGGTTGTGACGATGACGAGAACCAAACGATGCCGGAGACAGGGGTGCCTCCGTTCTGCAAGAGATGTGGCCAGATTTATGACAAAAACAACCTCGGGTCAAAGCTCGACCAACAGAAATCAAGGTTGGGGACACTGGTGGCCCGCGAGGGTGTGTGGCGCGGCCGCGCAAGAGGCCGACGAGCGCGGTGAGCGCGTACGGCGCAGGAGGCCAACAAGCGCGTGTGGCGCGGCCGTGCAGGAGGCCGACGAGCGCGGGCAGCGTGGGCGTCCTTTCTTTTTCTCTGTTTTTTTTCCTGCGAGGTGGACCAAGAAACCACGTCTCTCTGGTCGCTTCGATCCAGTTGGATCGCGTGGCCCACGCGAGTCCGGCGGAATGACTCGGCCGGTGCGCCGGGCGTAAATATTTACCTTTTAAAAATGGCGTCAATCAAACATCGTAGAGGAGAATGCTCAATAACTAGCTTGTTGTGAATTTTCCATAAAGTCCGAGCAAGGGTCGAGCAAGCATACAACTCCATGAAAAGGTCAGGGAAATTCGTATGGCAATAGACCCCATCAACGACCTTACTGAAGCAAGTACATAAGAATTGAGCCAGAACCCCGGAGAAGAAGATACGGCTGGAGTCTCGTACAAAGGGCAAATCCATCCCCAGGTCCATTGCGCTTACGCGCCTCCACCCCTGAAGGAATACGGCCAAGAATCCATTGCAACAGAAAGATTCTAATCTTAAATGGAAGCTTGAAAACCCAAAGCTGAGTGAGAGGTTCATGATCGGAGAAGCTGCCACCACTTGGTAAAGGGAGCGTGTCAAAAATCGACGGTTGGCCTCAAGACGCCAAGAAATACGACCGGTTCAAAGCTCGGCGTGCGGAGAGAAACACATTCCATCAAGCCTTCGCAAGATTCCCTTTCGGGCTGCCCAATGATGCAGCGGAATGTATGGTTCTCAAGGTCATTCGAGGCAGCCTTCAGAGATATGAGGGAGCACACAAATGACAAAAAATTCGAGAAACCGAGCTGAGAACGAGTTGTCACCCGCACATCGATCAAATTGCATCTAAAAGTGGACCCTGGTGTGTGACAAGATCGAGGCACAATGTGAAGCAATGCAACATCACAATGGAAATGGAGGCAAAGGAATATTCTAACTTGGTGTTACAAAATATGAAAGGGAATAAAGAGAGACTACAACACATATGATGACCATGGTATGTGTGTTACAGATTTTTAGAAAATTTTAGAAATGCATGGCCAATTTTTAGCAGCGGTCTCGGAGTCTACCGGAGAAGAAGAGGGGGGAGAAACAATAAATACATAACAAACAAGTGCATGACATGACGGTAAGCGGTGTCGGGGGTGTTCTAACGCAGTGCTACACGATACCGATGAAGGGGGAAAACATCCGGGAAAGCATTCCCGGTGATAGGCATTTTCGGACGGGCGAACCGGAGGGAAAATATTGCATGTTCGCTATACTAGGAATGTGTGGCGGACAAACTGACCGTGTATTCGGATTGGTCTCGAAATTCTAAGCAACTTTCATGTATAAAACTTTTTCATTCGAGTTATGGTTTATTTTATATGATTTTTAAAAAATTTATTTATATTCTGCAATTTATTATTAATTCGAAAATAAATGGGAAAAAATGCTAGGTGTACCAGCACAGGGTACACAAAACTGCACCCAGTGGCTGACAAGTGGGTCAGGGTCCCAGTTGAAGAATTAAACAGTACAAGATGAGGCTTACAAACACGTACAAGACATGCATTCTGAAGGTTCTTTAAAAAATTAAACAGTACAAGATGATGCTTACAAACACGTACACACATTCACCCCATGAACATTGTTGAGAAATTAAGCAATTGTTCGATTAATTTAATCCAAGAATAAATCATGAACATGATATAGACAGTGCTAATGACATATTGAAAATTCATGATGTACGCACATACTAGACATATAGTAGAAACATCTACGCAAACCACTAGTACTGCACACATGGAAATAATCAGGATAAAGGTAAGCATGTTATACCCTCCAGTAGGCCAGTTGGCCGGATCAGCAGCAGAGGCGGCGGCCTCGTCGGCGATGCGCTTGTCGGAGGCGGCCTCGTCGGCAGCAGCCTTGTCAGCGTCGGTGCTGGTGCTCATGGTGAAGGCGAAGGCGACGCGGACGAAGATGTAGTTGACGTAGAGGAAGCAGTCGAACCGAGGCGAGCAGTCGCGTAGAAGACGCTCCCCAAAAACCTAATCGCCCCTCTCCCGTACAGGATCTGGAGAGGCGGGGTTTCAGAGGCCTGCTCTCCCGTCGGCCGTGTACGCGGAAGACGGGATGGAGTCACCGGCGACAGCAGCAGCGAGAGGAACGACAGAGGTGGTGGTGGGAGAGCAGATGTGATCTGTCTTCTCTGGAGAGGAGCGACCTCTCTTATATAGGCGCAGAGGAGGAGACAAACGGCCCAGCATAAACGCATATAATGAATCACAATGAATTCTGGTAACGGCCGTACTTAAGACCACACATAATGAATCACAATGAATTCTGGTAACGGCGCGACGCGGCGCGTCGTGACGAGACGGGCGGGCGGCGGAGGAGGAGGAGCGCGCGTGTGGAACACCTCTCCTTCCTTCACACCGACTCATACTAGTGGGAGAATGTCTCACCTTATAAGTTGGTGTACATCTCTCTCAACTAGCAATGTGGGACTAAACTTCCACCACTTGCTAGGCAGCATGGGCCCTTAGGGATTTTTTCTATAATTGCTAAATGGGCCCAAAGCCCATCTCATATTCAGCAATCCCCCACCAGATCCCAAAGGGCCATGGTGTCGTCCTCTGTTCCAAACTCTGTTTTGATATACCAGTATTTCAGTGGAGACCCGTTAAGGTTGAACATCCACCTAGAGCAAATAGCTACACCCCTCCACAACTGAACAATGGACTAAGCCTTGAATTGTCAATTTGGCGTGAAGGGGTTTCACCAAGTGTCTTACCAGTACTAGGCTGCCGAAGGCTGACCCCTCGGGTGGAGCATATTAGTCACTCCTGGCCCATTCATGAACTTACTAGAGATCACCCTAATCTCATAGACTGTGACCAGCAGTCAGGCTCATATAGGTGTGTTCCTCCAAAGATCGCTCTGTAGGAAAGCATCTTGCTTATTCAAGCCTTGGAGCACATTAAGACATAAGTCAACCTGTCATACAGTTACCGAGAGTTGTGCATCTCCAACGGAGCGGGTTAGTTAAAATACTCTCCTCAGTTAACCACTAGCTTGTTTTCCCAGGTCCTACTTCACGGGATCTCCGATCACATAGGTTGGGTTACTACCATGGCAACTCATGTGGGTCTCATACCCATCTCCCTCGATGCATTGTCTATCACAACACGTGATAGCCCTTTAGTAAAGGGATCTGCCAGATTCTTAGCCGACTGGATATAATCCAATGCTATCACTCCGGAGTTTCTTAAACGTCTGACAGCTTTTAATCTCATTCGTATGTGTTTGTTGGACTGCCTGTTGTCCTTTGAACTCTTTACTTTAACAATAACAGTTTGATTGTCACAGTTCATAAGGATAGCCGGAACCGGCTTTTCAACCACTGGCAAGTCTATCAAAAGATCTCGAAGCCATCCTGCTTCGACACCAGATGTGTCTAATGCTGTTAATTCTGCTTCCATTGTCGATCTTGTTAGGATCGTTTGCTTGCAAGACTTCCAGGAAACAGCACCACCTCCAAGGGTAAAAACATACCCCGTTGTGGCTTTCATCTCATCAGCATCAGAGATCCAATTCGCATCACTATATCCTTCAAGAACCGATGGGTATCCAGAATAGTGAAGTCCATAGGTCACAGTACCTTTCAAGTAACGCATAATTCGTTCAATAGCATGCCAGTGTACATCACCCGGATTGGAAACAAACCGGCTCAGTTTGCTCACAGCAAACATGATGTCAGGCCTCGTAGCACTCGCTAGGTACATAAGTGAACCAATGACTTGAGAGTATCTCAGTTGATCCTTAGTTGTGCCTTCGTTCTTTCGAATCCGCACACTAGGATCATATGGTGTTGGAGAAGTCTTGCAGTCCGAATATTCAAAACGACTCAAGATCTTCTCAACATAGTGAGATTGCAGAAGTGTAATCCCACCCTCATTATCTTTCAACAGCTTGATGTTTAAAATAACATCAGCCACACCAAGGTCCTTCATCTCAAAATTCTGAGATAGAAACGACTTAACCTCCTCAATGACTTTGAGGTTGGTCCCAAATATCAGTATGTCATCAACATACAAGCACAGTATAACTCCTTCGCCCCCACCATGGCGATAGTATACACATTTGTCAGCTTCATTAACAACAAAGCCAACCGATTTTAAAGTTGTATTGAACTTCTCATGCCATTGCTTAGGTGCTTGTTTCAAGCCATATAAAGATTTCAGTAACTTACATACTTTTCCTTCCTGACCATCTATTACAAAGCCATCTGGCTGTTGCATATAGATTTCCTCGTCTAGCTCTCCGTTCAGGAAGGCCGTCTTAACATCCATTTGATGGACGAGAAGACCATGCGAGGCCGCCAACGAGAGTAATACTCGTATGGTGGTCAGTCTGGCCACAGGTGAATAAGTATCGAAGAAATCCTCATCTTCTTTCTGGGAATAACCCTTGGCCACAAGCCTAGCCTTGTATTTTTCAATCGTACCATCAGGCCTAAGCTTCTTTTTGAACACCCACTTACATCCCAATGGTTTACAGCCATAGGGACGTTCTGTGATTTCCCATGTCCCATTAGCCAAGATGGAGTCCATCTCGCTACGGACCGCTTCTTTCCAGTAGTCAGCATCCGGAGACGCATAAGCTTCTGAAATAGAAGTGGGAGTATCATCCACAAGGTACACAAGGAAATCATCACCAAAGGACTTTGCAGTCCTCTGTCTCTTGCCCCTACCAAGGGTTTCCTTGTCCTCCTCCTCAGGATTTTCATCATGTGTTTGTTCATAATATTCCATCGGAATGGCAGGTTCAGGAGTCTCATCAGATTCCAGTCTAGAAGTGCTTTGCATATCTCTCATAGGAAGGTACCTCAGATTTCACTACCAGAAATCTATAGCCGACGCTATTCGCACATAACTTAAGACGAAACGTTTCAGCTCACCCGCGGCGCGGCGCGGCGCGGCGCGGCGCATCGTGACGAGACGGGCGGCGGAGGAGGAGGAGCGCGCGTGTGGAACACCTCTCCTTTCTTCACACCGACTCATACTAGTGGGAGAATGTCTCACCTTATAAGTTGGTGTACATCTCTCTCAACTAGCAATGTGGGACTAAACTTCCACCACTTGCTAGGCAGCATGGGCCCTTAGGGATTTTTTCTGTAATTGCTAAATGGGCCCAAAGCCCATCTCATATTCAGCAAACACATGCACGCAGACCCTACATCCGTGAGTACCTCCGAGAGACTGAGCCGCGGGGGGGG
>LR738710.1:84383706-84449698 GCA_902687465.1 Secale cereale | reverse complement strand
AGAAAAATAAATGGCAACATGGTGAGCCACCATGTTAAAATAAAAGACGCTCATATGTCAGGGAATCGAGTCATATTTATTTGGCTAGCGCATAACTTTTTTGTCTCCCGTAGCAACGCACGGGCATATTTGCTAGTAAAGAAAAAAAAACTAAGGCTACAGGCCGAAGAACTGGCTAAACACGGCGTAGTCACCGTCGTCGCCGCCGTCGTCGTCGTTCTTCTCCTCCTTCACGCGGACATCACTGGTGGAGCCCTGTCCAGGGTCGCCCTGACAGACCGGCGGCGGCGGTGGCGCGTCGTCGTCGCTGTCATCCGGAACAACGACTCCTCCCTCGTCGCGGCCACGGCGCCGAGCGCGGCAATCTCCTCTAGGGCGCGACGTTGGCGCTTCATCTCCTCCCGCACCCAGTCCTCCCGCGCCCACTTCATCGTCGCCGCGTCGTCGAGGTCCGGCTCCGGCTCCGTCTTCACGCCGACGACCCTTGGATTCGTCTTCACTGCGGCGAGACCAGGCTCCGTCTTCGGCTTGATCAGGCGGGGAGGAGCCGAGGAGGAGGAGGCGCGCCCGCCCTCATTGTTGACAATGCCGGCACTGCGGGAGCGCCTTCCGAGCGGCGTTTCCGCGGGCTCCGCCTTGACTGAGACGAGCGCCAGTGACCCGGATGAGTGGGAGGTGGACCAAGAGGAGGTGGAGGAGGAGGAAGGCCCACCAAACATCCTCCTCGGCGTCCACATGTCGCCGCTCCAGCCTCCAATCCGGCGGGCGGGTGGGGCCGCAGGTACTCGAACGGCGGATTGTTGCCGCCCTCGAGGTGCTCGAGGACGGCGTGGAGTGTGCGGCCGGGGACGCCCTGCCACAGGCGGTGGCCATCGCTGTTGTTGCGCCCCCCGCACCACCGTCGCGTTGTTGCGCCCCTCGAAGTACGCCGCCCACGCGTTGTGGTTGCCGACGGCGTACTACCTGAGGGCCCATTCCTCCTCCGACAGCGAGGCCCGCACGTGGTCGATCTCCCGCCTGGAAGTAGGCGGGGTGCGCGACGACGGGCAAAGGGGGGACGGGCACGCCACCGGCGCTGAGCCTCCACCGTCCCGGCGCGCGCACGTTGGGGGCGCGGGGTAGTTCGCCTCGAACAGGAGGTGAGACTCCCACTCGTGCAGAGAACAGCGGCCGAAGCTGTTGACCGCCGCCGCATCAACGGGGAAACGTTCGGCCATGGAGGGAAGAAAGGGAAGCGAGGTAGTCAGCAACGAGGGAGGAGGCCGCGAGATGCTTTCATCGGCATGGAGGAGGGTGGCTTTTATAGCGGCCGGGGGGGGGGGGCAACGTGTGTACCCGTGGCGTGTCGCTGAACTGTGCCGCCCGTGAGGAATCAATGGGAAGGCTGACCGATGGCAACCTTCATTGGCATTGATTCCCCGCGGGAAACCAAGGCGATGAGGATGACGAGGCGCGGCGGGGTCGCTGACTCGCCGGGCCCGCCATTTCTTCGCGCCAAAACCGCTTGCCCCAGCGCCCCTAGCGCGCCGGGTTCGGCATGGGTACGCCGGTGCCAGTTTCGGGTCTAGCCGGCGGAAAATGGGCTCCTGGGGCGCGAATGACCGTTTTTTCGGCGCCGGTGCCCAAAAAGGGGCCTGGGGGCCTGTTGGGGGCACAGCTGGAGATGCTCTAACCCATTAGGGTTCAAGTCTCGGCTTGAGCATTTGGTGCTCACGGAGTTTTATTCTATAAAAAAATGCCACCACGCTAGTCTAGCCTGGGTTGGTCTCGTTTTTTATGTCGAGTACGACGACGGCGGTGAGCTGCGCCTCCGGTTGCGGCGACCTCACTGGCGCAACATGTTCAAGCGAGCTCATGATATGCCAGATACGTTGGTTAGAGTATCTCCAGACGTTCGGCCCCAAGGGGCCTGAAAAACCATCGCCTCAGGGTGAACCGGCGATAAAATCGACTTGGGGGCGGCCGGTTTCCCAGCCGCCGCCCCATGATCGCCCCAGACACCTGTTTTTTAAAACCAAACTCGATCAAAATTCATCCAAACAGAGCAGAATTTCGGCCAAACTAGGTGATTTCATTGGTATTTGTCCAAAAACTAAACAAACATAATTCAAAACAACTAAAACGACAACTAAAACTAGTACTGCGCCACCGCCGATGCCGCCTTAGCCGCCCGCCTTCTACATGCCGAGCAGCCGGTACATCTTGGTGAGTCGTCATCGTCGTAACCGCCACAGCCGGCCGGCCGGCCGCCGACGTCCGTGCTGCAGCCCTGACCAGCGTCGCCGATGCGTGGGGGGTAGGACGGCCCGAGCGCCTCCTCGTCGCTGTCGTCGAGGACAACGACGCCGCCCTCCTCACGGCCATAGCACTGAGCGTAGATCTCCTCGAGGGCGCGGCGTTGGCGCGCCATCTCCTGGCAGATATAGTCCTCCCACGCCCATCTGAGGGCGGTCTTGTAGGCGATGGCCATGTCCTCATGCTCCTTATTCACGGGGAGCAGCCCCAGCTCTGTCTTCGACCAGACGAGGCGGGAAGATGAAGGGGAGGAGCGAATGCCGCCCCTCGTAATGACCAGGGCGCCCCAGCGGGAGCGGTATCTCCTGCGGCTCCGGCTTGATGGAGCGGAGTGTCGGCGGTCCGGAGGACAGGGAGCCCGATGACGTGGAGGTCGCCGTCCCCATTCACAGCGGCATCCAGGAGCTGTCGCGGCGCTGAGAGAAGGAGGGGCGCCGGGTACTCCAAGTGCAGCGTCTTGCCGGACTCGATGTACTCGATCCGGCCGGGGACACCCCACCATTGGCGCCTCCCGTCGGAGTCGAGGCGGCAGTGGGGCTCAAGGACGTCGGTGGAGGCGAGCTGCTCCTCGTGGCAGCATTCGAAGTACGCCGTCCACAACGTGTTGCTATCAGGGGCGTACCTCGGCTGGTTCTGCGTCACCGCCGGCAGCGACGGCACGATGCAGGCGATCTCGGCCCGCCGTTCAACTTCGTTGGGCGAGGCGTCGGGACGCAGCCGTCGCTGTGCCTCCAAGCGCCCCGCACCCGCATCTCCGGCAGGGCGGGGTAGTCGGCCTCGTAGAGGAGGCGCGACTCGTCCTCGTGCAGGTGGCGGCGGCCGAAGCCGTTGGCCGCCGCACCGTCGCCTGGGTAGCGTGATAACCCACGAGTGTAGGGGATCGCAACAGTTTTCGAGGGTAAAGTATTCAACCCAAATTTATTGATTCGACACAAGGGGAGCCAAAGAATACTCTTAAGTATTAGCAGCTGAGTTGTTAATTCAACCACACCTAGAAACTTAGTATCTGCAGCAAGATAGTTTAGTAGCAAAGTAATATGATAGTAGCGGTAACGCGAACAAAGGTAACGGTAATGTTTTTGTAGTTTTTGTAATAGTAGCAACAAAAAAGTAAATAAGCAACAAGCAATACGGGAAAAGCTCGTAGGCATTGGATCGGTGATGGGGAATTATGTCGGATAAAATTCATCATGTAGAAGTTATAACCTAGGGTGACACAGAACTAGCTCTAGTTCATCAATGCAATGTAGGCATGTATTCCGAATATAGTCATACGTGCTTATGGAAAAGAACTTGCATGACATCTTTTGTCCTACCCTCCCGTGGCAACGGGGTCCTATTGGAAACTAAGGGATATTAAGGCCTCCTTTTAATAGAGTACCGGACCAAAGCATTAACACATAGTGAATACGTGAACTCCTCAAACTACGGTCATCACTGGGAGTGGTCCCGATTATTGTCACTTCGGGGTTGCCGGATCATAAAAAATAGTAGGTGACTATAGACTTGCAAGATAGGATCAAGAACACACATATATTCATGAAAAGATAATAGGTTTAGATTTGAAATCATGGCACTCGGGCCCTAGTGACAAGCATTAAGCATAGCAAAGTCATAGCAACATCAATCTGAGAACATAGTGGATAATAGGGATCAAACCCTAACAAAACTAACTCGATTACATGATAGATCCCATCCAACCCATCACCGTCCAGCAAGCCTACGATGGAATTACTCACGCACGGCGATGAGCATCATGGAATTGGTGATGGAGGAAGGTTGATGATGATGATGGCGACGATCTCCACTCTCCGGAGCCCCGAACGGACTCCAGATCAGCCCTCCCGAGAGAGATTAGGGCTTGGCTGCGCCTCCGTATCGTAAAACGCGATAATTGTTCCTCTCTGATTTTTTTCTCCTCGAAAGTAAATATATAGGATCTGGGGATACGTCGGTGGAGCACCAGGGGGCCCACGAGGCAGAGGGCGCGCCCTAGGGGGGTGCGCCCCCCACCCTCGTGGACAGGGTGTGGGCCCCCTGGTCTAGATCTTCTTGTAGGTATTTTTTATATTTTCCAAAATAATTCTCCGTGGATTTTCAGGTCATTCCCAGAACTTTTTATTTCTGCACAAAAACAACATCATGGCAATTCTGCTGAAAACAGCGTCAGTCCGGGTTAGTTCCATTTAAATCATGCAAGTTAGAGTCCAAAACAAGGGCAAAAGGATTTGGAAAAAGTAGATATGCTGGAGACGTATCAACTCCGCCAAGCTTAAACCTTTGCTTGTCCTCAAGCAATTCAGTTGATAAACTGAAATTGATAAAGAAAAACTTTGACAAACTCTGTTTGCTCTTGTTGTTGTAAATATGTAAGCCAACATTCAGGTTTTCAGCAATGATCATGAACTAACCACATTCAAAATAACTTTCAGGACTCAAGTCTACTCACATCAATGGCATAATCAACTAGCGAGCAATAATAATAAACCTCGGATGACAACACTTTCTCAAAACAATCATGATATGATATAACAAGATGGTATCTCGCTAGCCCTTTCTGAGACGGCAAAACATAAATGTAGAGCACCTTTAAAGATCAATGGCTGACTAGACATTGTAATTCATGGTAAAAGAGATCCAGTCATGATCATACTCAATGCAAATTAATAGTAATACATGCAAATGACAGAGGTGCTCTCCTACTGGTGCTCTTTGATAAGAGGATGATGACTCTGCATAAAAGTAAATAGATAGGCCCTTCGCGGAGGGAAACAGGGATTTGTAGAGGTGCCAGAGCTCGATTTTTAAATAGAGATGAATAACATTTTGAGCGGTATACTTTCATTGTCAACATAACAACCAAGAATCTCGATATCTCCCATGCTACGCACATTATAGGCGGTTCCCAATTAGAATGGTAAAGTTTATACTCCCCCAACCACCAACAAGCACACTCCATGGCTAGCCCGAAACAACGAGTATCGTCCAAACCAGCAACAGCCCTGGGGAGTTTTGTTTAATTATTATGATTTTGAGCATGGGACTGGGCATCCCGGTTACCAGCCATTTTCTCATGAATGATGAGCGGAGTCCACTCATCGTGAGAATAACCCACGTAGAATGGAAGATATAGACAACCCTAATTGATACATGAGTTGTTCGAGCATACAAAACGGAATTTCATTTGAAGGTTTAGAGTTTGGCACATACAAATTTACTTGGAACGGTAGGTAAATACCACATATAGGAAGGTATGGTGGACTCATGTGGAATAACTTTGGGGTTTATGGAAGTGGATGCACAAGCAGTATTCCCGCTTAGTACAGGTGAAGGCTAGAAAGAGACTGGGAAGCGACCAGCTAGAGAGCAACAACGGTCATGACCATGCATTAAAATTAATCAACAATGAATGCAAGCATGAGTAGGATATAAATCACCATGAACATAAATATCGTGGAGGCTATGTTGATTTGTTTCAACTACATGCGTGAATATGTGCCAAGTCAGACCACTTGAATCGTTCAAAGGAGGATACCACCCCATCATACTACATCACAACCATTTTAATATCATGTTGGCATGCAAGATAGACCATTGTAAACTCTCAGCTAATTAAGCATGGCATAAGCAGCTATGATCTATAATTGTCAATGCAAGCATGTTTCATTCATAAGAAGCTGATTATGAACAATGAACTATCATATTTACAAAAACAAGGGAGGTCGAGTTCATACCAGCTTTTCTCATCTCAATTAGTTCATCATATATCATCCTTATTGCCTTTCACCCGCACGACCGAACGGTGTGGATAATAATAATAGTGCACGTGCATTGGACTAAGCTGGAATCTGCAGGCATTTAATACAAGAGAGAAGACGAGGTAATATGGCTCAAGGTTAAATGAACAATAAAGCATAGGAGAGCCACTAAGCATTTTAATCATGGTCTTCTACTCTTGACCCCCAAAGAAAAGAAAAGAAACTATTTACACTGGAAAGCTCCCAACAAGAAAAAGAAGAACGAGAAATCTTTTTGGGTTTTCTTTTAATTGCTACTAGAAGCAGGGAAAGTAAACTAGCTTAGAAGCTACAACTAATATTTTTTTGTTTTTCTTAAGGTTTTTCTAGCACACGAGAAAAATACTAAGAAAAAGAAATGAACCTAAACATGGATGGTACAGTGAAAGAGTGTGAGCACCGACAACTAGAATAAGTGTGTGAACATGAATATAATGTCGGTGAGAAACACGTAATCCCCCAAGCTTAGGCTTTTGGCCTAAGTTGGTCTATGGCCAGTATTGGCCTGACGGATATCCAAAGTCGTAGTTGGGGTTGTGCTGAGATGCAGCAGCTACTGCCCATTGAGCTGCAGCTCGAAGGCGGGCTGCTTCCGTCATATTATTATACGCATTTGCCTCCTCCATGGTTATAGTGTATCTCCCTTTTGCCTGAAAGTCAAAAAAAGTAGGGGCAGGAAGAAAAATAGGGATGGCATGATGCCTATTAAAGATTAGTCGATATTTGAGGGATTGATCATCCCTCTCTATAAACCGGTGACTAGTCATAGCATGGCAATCCAAATGAGCAGGAGGTAAAGGTTCATCATTCTCGTGCACATGCACACCAAGACGGCGAGCTATGCGAGTGGCATAGATCCCACCAAATAAATCTCCATGCAAACCATTATGGTGTAGCCTACGTGCAACAATGGCTCTCAAGTTATATTGCCTATCACCTAGTACATCACTCTTGAGAACACTAAGATCTGGGACACACATGTGACAAGCCTCATCTTTACCATTTATGCATCTACCAATAAAGAGAGCAAATTAATGAATAGCAGGAAAGTGGATGCTCCCTATGGTAGCCTGTGTGATTTCTCTAGATTCCCCCACTGTGATACTAGCAAGGAAATCCCTAAATTCAGATTTGCGAGGATCACCCATACTGCCCCACTGTGGGAGCTTACAGGCATCATTAAAGTCCTCTAAGTCCATGGTGTAAGATTTATCATACAGGTCAAACATGACAGTGTGAGAATTACGTGAAGATGAAAACTTAAACCTTCTCACAAAGGTGTCAGTTAAGCCACGGTATTGAGGGCACTTATCTTGCATGAAGCCCTAGAGGTCAGCGTTGCGCACATATGCGTAAAATTCATCCTTGATGCCAACCTGATCCATAAAGTCATCTGACGGCCATTCACAAGGCCTCACGTCAGCATCCCTCGGTAGTTCATCGCCCGGCTCACGAAACGCAAGCCTCGGTTCTTGCTTCCTTGAAGAACCACCTTGGAAGTTTTTCCTATGCATTTTTCTGAAATTTTTACTAACTCAAAATAAGAGTTAACCAAACTCAACAAGATTGATAGCAACAACTCCTATAAGTACCTAGAGACTATATCATGCATTAGAACTACTTGGGACTGCTAGGTGGCTTCTCACCCCTCGTTGGTTACCCCAAGTGGAAGGTTTGAGATGCAGTGTAGCAGAAGTTTTCCCTTGGTAATACCAAGGATCGATTTCCCAGAGACTCCCAGTTTCAACAAGAAGGTGTCAACTACTAATGGCGCTAGATATTAGCAATCAATGTGGACCTGCACACACATACAAATAACTTTGCTCCCAACGAGTACAGAGAGGTTGTCAATCCCTCCGGCCTTGTAGTTTACAAAGGATCAAACACAAGTGATAGTAGTGACAGATATATTGTATGCAATAGTAAGTAAAAAGCGAAAAGTAAATAGTGGATGTGATCAATGATGGTAATATGGACCGGAGTCTCATGATGTTCACTAGTGATGTCTCTCTCCCAAAAGACGATAAAACAGCTATGTGAGGTAAACGAATTACAGCTGGGAAATTGACAGGACCACGAACGCAAACCAATGCTGACTACATTGCAAGAAAGGTTGAGGTTCAAAGCATGGGCGGTACGCCAAAGTAAGTAGACCGAAATCCATCAATATCTACTACTAATCATCCACCTTGAGATATCTATCCAGAACATCTCGCTGGTATTAAGTTGCGAGCCCCACCCATAGTGTAAACTCAAAGCAACAGACAACTGCATTAAAAGAACTTTGCGTATAGTAAATAGTCCTTGCACCCGCGGGCACAAGCACCGTTGTTTTCCCCCTTGTGGCAACAGCACATCCCCTAGACTCATGTTTCTGTCACTCAAACTAGTCATCGAGGGGCATGAACCCACAATCAAGCATAACGTTCCCTCTTGGGGTCACTACCTATTACTTGGCCAAAGCAATAAATAACAACGGAGAACATGCAAGAATTACTTATGAACATAAATATAAAAGAGGTAGATCAAATATATTACTCAAGCACAATCTGAACATAATCTCATAATCCATCGGATCCCAGCAAACTCATCATAGCAACAGCATAAGGATTACATATGTGCCTCGATCATGTAGGGCAGCTCACGAGGACTAATTAGTGAAGCACAAGAACGGGAGGAGAACATCACATAGCTACTGGTCATGGAGTCATGGTCCAAGGGAGACTACTCACAACTCATCCGGGAGGCGTCCATGGTGGTGGAGAAGCTCCCGGTGGTGATCCTCCCCTACGGCAGGGTGCCGGGAAGAGTTCTCCTGGTGCTCCCGATCTTGGAAGCGGCGGCGGCGGCGGAACAGAGATGAGATCGCGGAAAAGAGTTCCTGTCTCGAGGGTTTCGGGAGACGCTTTAAATATATGCCAAAGGGGGGCATCGGAGGAGCCTCGGGGGGCCCAGGCGCCCCCCCGGCGCGGCCCAGGGGGGGCGCGCCGCCAGGGCGCCTGGAGCCCTGGTGCCCCCCCCCCCCCGGCTGTCCTTCGGGCGCACGGTAGTTTCTTGAACGCTGATTTTTTATTAATTTTTCTGTATTTTTCCTGGCAGTTCTCGTAATGTGAAAACCTGAAATACAAAAACAGTCGAAAACAGAAACTGGCACTGGGGTGCACTGAGTTAATAGGTTAGTCCAAATATGATCAAAAGTGTATGGAAGTGTATAAATATCATAGCAATATCACCCAAAAGAGGCATGGAGCAAGCAGAAATTATAGATACGTTTTGGACGTATCAACATCCCCAAGCTTAATTCCTGCTTGTCCTCGAGTAGGTAAATGATAACAAGAATAATTTCTATGGTGACATGCTATTAACCATATAGGACTTTTCATAGTCATATGACAAAAGCTTACTGAGATAATGAATCTGTAGTAATTAAGTTGCCTCATGAGAAAATCACAAAGAACTGAAAGTTTTACAATATGATACTGAAACATCAAATAGATTTGCAATCAACATGATGTGCAAATATGATAAAGTGATATCTAGCTTGCCCCCTTTAGTGAAGCAAAACATAAATGTAGGGGCACCTTCAAGGTTTAAGTGATGACTAGATACAATGATTTCAAAATAAGCGATATCACAATCATGCAAAAGACAATACTACTTTGGGACAATGCACATTACACTAAGAATGACAATCATGCTCTCAATAGTTGGTGCTTGAAGAAAGAAGGTGGAGACTCAACATAAAATCAAAAGAATGGCCCTTCGCAGAGGGAAGGAGGGATTACTCATGTGCTAGAGCTTTTTATTTTGAAAACATAGAAACAATTTTGTCAACGGTAGTAGTACTTCATATGTGTTATGCATAAGACATCCTATAAGTTGCAAGCCTCATGCATCGAATATCAATAGTGCTCGCACCTTGTCCTAATTAGCTCGGATTTCCATGGATTATCATTGCATTACATATGTTTCAACCAAGTGTCACAAAGGGGTACCTCTATGTCACCTGTACAAAGGTCCAAGGAGATAGATCGCATTTTATTTCTCGTTTTTGATAGATCTCAACTTGAGGATATCCATACCGGGACAACATAGAAAATAGATAATGGACTCCTCTTTAATGCTTAAGCATATTCTCATAGGAGATTGAGGATTAATGTCCAAGCTAAAACTTCCACCATGATACATGGCTTTTGTTGGCGGCCCAATGTTCTTCTCTAACAATATGCATACTCAAACCATTCAACCCATGGCAAATCACCCTTACTTCAGACAAGACGAACATGCATAGCAACTCACATGATATTCAACAAAAGTGTAACAGTTGATGGCGTCCCCAGAAACATGGTTACCGCTCAGCAAGCAACTTAAAAGAAATAAGATACATAAGCAACATATTCTTTACCACAATAGTTTTTAAGCTACTTTCCCATGAGCTATGTATTGCAAAAACTGAAGGTTTTAAAGGTAGCGCATGTAAATTTACTTAGAGTGGCGGTGAAATACCACATATAGGTAGGTATGGTGGACTCATATGGCATAACTGGTTTAAATGGATGTGGATGCACAAGCAGTCAGTCCGCTTAGTACAGGTGGAGGTTAGCAAAAGACTGGGAGCGACCAACTAAGAGAGCAATGACGGCCATAATCATGCAGAGCGACAAAGCAACATTGAATCAGGCATGGAAGTTATATCGCTACTCAGAAACAAAAGATCATCAAGGCTTGACAGACTTTCTTTACAGTCTTAAATATGCGTGAGCATACGCCAAGTCAATCAAAATAAATTCTTGAGGGAAGATATTACTAAACCATACCACATCATTGACAAACAAATCATGTTGGTACTCCAATAACACATTGGGAATCCCCCAGCTATTTGAGACTAACCATATGAAAACCTGAACTACTAAGCGCCATTATGCACGTAGCATCTTTATCATAGACATATCAACCAATGCAACGGAAGCAAACTCTCTTAATAAGATAAGCATGATAATTAAAGAGAGTTCAAGCAACCAACTAAACAAAAGCTCCTTAAAAAGATAAGTATGAATACTAAGAGCAGAGCATGATAGTAGCTATTAAAAGACAAAGAACACACACAACAAAGATAGTCATGAAAATTCTATGTTATGTTCTAGGTAGAAGTGGAGTGTGTTTCTCTCCCACATAAAGAACGCTGAGTTCCGACTCGTTATGAAAAACTAAAAAGGAAACTAAAAGCAAGACGCTCCAAGCATAGCACATAACACATGAAGTGATTAAAATATAGTGGAACGAAAGACGAACTGATAATGTTGATGGAGAAGGGGATGCACGGGGGCATCCCCAAGCTTAGACGCTTGAGTCTCCTTGAATATTTCTTGGGGGTGCACGGGGGCATCCCCAAGCTTGAGCGCTTGACACTCCTAAATCTTTTTATCATCTTCCCTCGCACACTTGAAAACTCCCTTCATACATAACTCATCATAATCTGATTAGCGAGGTTAGTACCCATAATAAAATAATTGCACCTTGCTGGAAATAAAGATATTCTTTAAGGTCTACTGTTTCTCAAGTTTGCCAAAAGGTTTTTGCAAAGAAAAAGCAAGCTCTAGGTTTGCAAAATGAAGGAAAGGCAATACAGGACAGAATCTATGAAAAACAGAACAGAAGGTAGTAAATGATTTGTTCGGGGCACTTCTGCAACTCAAATCAAAAAACTCAGAACAGACGCACGAAAGACAATTATATAGAGAACGCTTTCGAAAAAATTCAGACCAAAAAGATGATCTGGTGATTTTATACGAATTTTTCTATCCAAGGACAGAATTTGTTTCCTGGACAGCACCTCACAACTTTTGAACTTTCTAGCAATCAGAGGCTATACTTGGCACAAAATTGAAAAGCAAAGATACAATGATGATGCTACAGTAGTAAACAACATCAAGACTCAACAAAAGCAAAATAAATTTTTTATTCATGTGGGCTGCCTCCCAAAAGCGCTTTCTTTTATGCCTTTAAGCTAGGCATAATGCATAGAGGAATCAATAACCATCATAATAATCGGAGCTATAGATTGCTTCAAATGGTTCCTCAACAAGTTCACTCTTGTTCTTTCTAGGACAGGGGTACACACCTTTTTCCTTTCCGCGCAAGCGGATTTGTCCCTTACCTATATCAATGAAGCCTTTTACTGCTCGGAGGAAGTCCCTTCCAAGCACTATATTTCCTTGGTTTGGCTCCATGATGAAGAAATCAATCATTGCAATCCCTTTAAGGAATTTAACTGGCACGTCTTTTATTCTTCCCTGGATTTCAGAAATATCCCCATTAGTGTGTTCATGATAAGATGGTAATCTATCCATGTTAAATTTTAAAGAATCACGAACAATTTTTGGCATAGTAGAAACCATAGATCCAATATCACAATAAGCAAGAAAGTCTTGATTAGAGATGCTAATCCTAACAAAAGGCTCCCAATCATTGTCTATTTCCAAAATGTCTTTCTTATTGGGTTTGGGTTTCTCTACCTTCATCAAGTCTAGAGCATCCATTCTCTTCTCAATAGTAGCAAGTCTATCTATGACGGTATCAAAGTTATGATCATAAACAAAGTAACTAGATAGACCATGTATAATTTCAAGAGCTCTAGCTTCATCACACTCTAGGAAATCTCCCTCGGCTATAATATCAAGAGAGTGTTTACACCATTTAAAAAGACCATGGTAAAAATTTCTAAGCACAATTTTTATAGGTATCCAAGGCATAATTCTCCTATGTGCATCAGAAATTCTGTCCCATGCCTTCTTCATATTTTCTCCATCCCTTTGATGGAAATCTAGAACTTCTGATTCCCTCAAAGCACCAAATCCTAACATGTTTGGCTAAACAGAAAGGACTACTAACAGAAAAGCAAATAATTTTTTTTGTAATTTTTGATAAAGGATACTAAAGCAAAAACTGTAAGGTAAACTAACAAGACTAAAAGCAATGGTAAAAGATACAATGCAACTCCCCTATCCTGAAGAGTGGAGTCCCCGGCAACGGCGCCAGAAATTGCTTTGCTAGGTGGCTTCTCACCCCTCGTTGGTTACCCCATGTGGAAGGTTTGAGATGCAGTGTAGCAGAAGTTTTCCCTTGGTAATACCAAGGATCGATTTCCCAGAGACTCCCAGTTTCAACAAGAAGGTGTCAACTGCTAAAGTCGCCAGATATTAGCAATCAACGTGGACCTGCACACAGATACAAATAACTTTGCTCCCAACGAGTACAGAGAGGTTGTCAATCCCTCCGGCCTTGTAGTTTACAAAGGATCAAACGCAAGTGATAGTAGTGATAGATATATTGTTTGCAATAGTAAGTAAAAAGCGAAAAGTAAATAGTGGATGTGATCAGTGATGGTAATACGGACCGGAGTCTCATGATGTTCACTAGTGATGCCTCTCTCCCAAAAGACGATAAAACGGCTATGTGAGGTAAACGAATTACAGCTGGGCAATTGACAGGACCACAAACGCAAACCAATGCTGACTACATTGCAAGAAAGGTTGAGGTTCAAAGCATGGGCGGTACGCCAAAGTAAGTAGACCGAAATCCATTAATATCTACTACTAATTATCCACCTTGAGATATCTATCCAGAACATCTCGCTGGTATTAAGTTGCGAGCCCCACCCATAGTGTAAACTCAAAGCAACAGACAACTGCATTAAAAGAACTTTGCGTAAAGTAAACAGTCCTTGCACCCGCGGGCACAAGCACCGTTGTTTTCCCCCTTGTGGCAACAGCACATCTGTCGGGGGAAACTGTCCGCCACGAACACCTATGGGACCGGAGCCCCTTGTCTATGCGGTACGAGGGCGGAGGGAGCACAAAGAGCAGATCGGAGCGGACGCGCGGGCAGTTTTACCCAGGTTCGGGCCGCACGGATGCGTAAAACCCTACTCCTGCTTGGTTGTGTATTGAGTTGAGCGCTCGGGAGCTTGAAGAAGCAGCTACACCGTGCGTGAGAGTAATCTAGGTTTCGAACCCCCTCCACGTTGTGCATGGGCCTCCTTTTATAGTGTAAAGGGGTCACCAACAGGTGTCAACGTAGGAGAAAGGGGTAAAAATGTAAAAGAGGTGGTAGTTGTAACAGTGCGGGAACAGTGGAGCTACAGTACAGAACAGTGGTCTATACCTACTTTAACAGTGGGGGACAAGGGCATTTAATGCCCGTCGCCGTCGACCCCAAAAGCTCCCGCCTTAGCGTCTCCGTCCGCCACGGCGACGGATTTATCACCGTGGTGTGCCACCGTGTACCCCAGGCTGCACAGCCATCCGCCACGCGTCCCTGGTTAGGCCCCAGGGCGACGCGTGGGCCGATGAGCTGGAGCGCGGGCACACAGCGTAGCCTCCCCGGCAAGCGCCTTGCCGGGGCCTTGATCTTGCCGGGCCCGGGAACTTGCCGCTCCCCGGGCCCCTTGCCGGGGCGCGCATAGCGCCGAGGCAATATCTTCTAATCTTCCTGGCAAGTTCCTCTTGCCAGGGTCTTGTGTTATTGGAACAGTCTTGAGCCTGGTACGGCCTTCCCGGCAAGCTCCTCTTGCCGGGGTCTCGATCTTCTGTTTTGTATACTTTGTTTTTGAATGGTTTAATAGGAGGCAGGAAGGTCTTCGGCGAGCACGCAGTAAACCTTGCCGCGGGAAGCTGCAACTGCCCGTGCACAAGTTGGGGTACTAGGGTACCCCTACCTTAGTACACCGACAGGAGCCCCCGGGCCTGGGCCACACACGGTGCCGAGCGCTGTTGGGCCAGGCCCAAAACAGTGCACGGGCACCCGCGGCCCGCGGCGCGCCGAATCCACTTCCATATCCGCCGCACCCCACGGTAACGGCACGCGTCGATTGCGGCGCCGTGGGATGGGACGTGCCCACGATCTCTTAATGGAAAGGGGAAAACGCCCCCCACTCCCCCATAAAAGCAGAGGCAGCGGGCGCGGTTCCCCTCCCTGTGCTCTCATTACGTCGTCTTCCTCCTGCAAAAAGATTCCTTCTAGCGCTCCGCCTCCACAGCTCCGCCGCCGCCTAGCTCTCCGTCCCCTTCCTTCCGCCGCGTCCGCCATGGCCCCGAAGGCCGACAAGGGGAAAGCGGAGAAGTCCAAGAAGGAGAAATCCGAGCAAGCAGCCAAGCTCATCGCTTACCGGAAGCGGAACGTCGTCTTCTCGCCGAAGCTCGGTGTGGAAGAACTCTGGAGCAAGTACTACTTGTTCTGGTCCAAGCGCATCGATGCGCATCCCCGCACCCGAGCATACCCGGCCGCCGCCAAGGACCACTATCCCGGCGGGTATTACTTCTTTGCTCCCTTTTTCCACTGTGGTCTCTGCCCTCCATTTTCGAACTTCTTCTGTGACATCATGAATACGTATGGCTTCCATCTGCTTGATTTCACCCCCAACGCCATCCTCACCATGGCCGTTTTCGCACATATGTGCGAAAACTTCATAGGAGTCCACCCCAACGTAGCCCTCTTTAGACACTTTTTCACCCCTAGAGCCGAGGCAGATGCCCCCCTCTCCGGATGTATTTCTTGGGTCTTCCGTCTCGGGAAGAAGGGGTCGTACTTGCCGGGGGAGCTCCGCGGCAAGTGGGAGGAATGGCGAGCTGAGTGGTGCTGGATTGTAGAGGACCAGCCGCAAGCCTTTACTGCGCCGCGCACAACGCCTATCGCGCGCGGCAGAGATTGGAGCGAACTAGACTCCGACGACGTCAAGCTCGACATCGCTCTCGTCCGGATCCTCCGTCTTCGGCTGGCCCGGCTGTCAGTTGCCGAGGTGGGCGCAGATTTCCTCCGCCGGCGCATCGCCCCTCTCCAGGACCGGAAGAGGCCGGCCTGGTTGTACGGCGGCCCGGCAGACATCATGCGGCTGCGCCCTGGACTTAATTTTAATTTCACCACTCTGGAGCTGCGCGGGATGGTACGAGAGCTCTTCAAGTACGACCCGGCGCACCCCGAATGGTTCAGGACTCCCCGGGAAGTGGTGCCGCTCTGCAACAACGCCGCGAGGGACCGAATCCTTGCCATGATGCCGATGTGCGACTCGCATGGCTTGGACCGGTCGTGGATCGCCCCGAAGCCAATCGACGTCCTCAACTTCTACGACAACCTCGTCGAGGTGGCGAGCAACAAGGAGGACCTCAAGCTGCATACGCGGGACACCACCGAGCAGGAAATCGCTTACATTGCTTCTCGGGCTGAGGAGGCCGCCGCAGCCGCGGCGGCTGGAGTCTTCGGGTTCTCGCCGGAGGAGGCGGAGGCCGAGGAGGCGTCCACCCAGGCGGAAGAGGCGGAGATCCGTCGATTGCTGAACCTCCCACCCGACGCGCTCGCCGGGGTCCCCTCGTTGAGGCACTCCGGGATCCATGGGATCGCGACGGAGGCCGCGGCAAGGGAGGGAACCGCCGGAGGAAGCAGAGGCGCCGCGAGGGGCGGAGGCGCCAAGGGGAAGAGGGCCGCAGCGCTGGATGCTGGGCCCAGCGAGCCGGCCGAGGCAGAGGAGGAGGAGGAGGAGGAGGCCGAAGGCTCCGGCGGATCTACGGAGTTATACGCCGACGACCTCTCCTCGTCGGAGAGCTCCCCGCCTCCGGCAAGCCCGAAGGAGTCCCCGGCAAAGCGTCTCCGCAAGGCGGCGACGGGGGAAAGGACACAGGCGCCCCGGCAACAGCCACCTCGGCGGGCGGCTCCCCGGGGGAGTCAAGCCGCGCCAAGGCCGTCCGGCGCACCAGCCGCAGCAGAGGCGGGCCGGGCGCGGACCACGACGGAGGCGCCCCGCAGGCCGGCCGCGAGCCGGCAAGGGTCTTCTCGGAGCGGAGCAGCGGCTCCGCCTGCCCCCCAGGCGCCGGCAGCCACAGGGGCTGGGTCTTCGCAGCCCCCAGCCCCGGTGAGCACCAAGCGCGCGAGGGAGCCTTCGCCTCCCGCTCCTCGCGTCGACGCGCCCACGGTGGAGTACGACTTCTCCGCCCTGAGCGAGGACGACGAGGAGGACCAGGAGTAAGGATCCGAGATTCTTCATCTTCTTAATTTTTGTCTTGAGCTTCTGTTGATGCTAACTCTGTTTTCTGTTCTGGTTTCAGGACCCTGGCCCATCGCGCCGCGAAGAAGGCCAAGGCGCCCGAGGCTGAGGTCGCGGAGGACTCGGCGGCGGCGGCAACGGAGGGCGCGCCGGAGCCGAGCCTGCCGGACGCTGGTACTGCTCCGATGAGCAGCCCCCAGCGCAGCCCCCAGCGTAAGTCTGGGGTTCTTTCTTTCTGCTTGTCGGGGTGCATCTGAGGTTTTTGACTTTGTCTTCATGTTTTGACATCCCTTGTCTTGTTTCGTGCAGAGGAGGAGCCGCAGCGGGAAGAGCGCCCGGAGACCACCGCCGAGGAGCTGCAGGCACCGCCATCCCCGCCAAGGCAGGACTCTCCGGCAAGGGAGAGTGCTCCGTCAAGGGCGGGTACTCCGCCAAGGCAGAGTACCCCGCCAAGGACGAGCAGCCCGGCAAGGGCGGCCACCCCGCCAAGGCCAAGTTCCCCGGCGAGGGCGACTACTCCGACGAGGCCGAGCTCCCCGGCGAGGGAGCCCGTCGCCGAGGACGCCCGCCAAGGTAACCTTTGTAACTTGTCTTCTTGGCTTGTCTTTTTTTTTTTTGGATATTTGCTTGAGTCTTGAATTTCTTTGTCTTCTTCTTCTGCTTAGATCTTCCTCCTCCTGCGCCTATGGAGACGGAGGTAATCATCCTCGAGGAGGAGGACGCGCAGGGCGGCGGCGGCGACGCTCCAGTCGTCGAGGAGGTGGGCGAGGCTGCCGAGCCGGCTGCGCAAGAGACTGCTCCGGCTGCGGACGCAGCGGCCGGGGAGGGAGACGGTGGCCGCACCGCCGACCCGGAGGTGGCGGGAGCATCGGATGCTGCGCCGGCCACCGGTCCCTCCGCCGGCGAGGAGCAAAGGTTCTACCTCGAGGCCCCCAATGGCGTCTTCATCCAGATGCCGTGGGGGTCCTCGTCGCGAGCTCCTGCGGAGGGCGAGGCGTTCGACGGAGAGGTCCTCGCCTCCGCAGGCCTGAAGATAGTCCAGGCGCCCGGGGGAGGTGAGGGGCCCGAGGAGGAGCGATTGCTTCATCAGCTCCTGGCCCTTTACCGGGCCAGGCAAGCAAAGCTCGCTTCCCGGGAGGCTCTTGCCGCCAAGGCTGCGGCAGAGATGGAGAAGCGCGCGGCGGAGCTCAGCGCCGCCAACCAGGCCGCCCTCCGCCAGGTGGCAGAGGAGCGAGAGCGTCTCGCCGGCGAGTACCAAGAGTGGGTACTTGAGAGGGCCGAAGCCGACGAACAGCAGCGCCTCGCCGGGGTGGAGATGTCCCGGCGAGAGGGAGAGCTCGCGCAGCGGAAGGTGGATCTGGATTCTCATGAAGAAGACCTTGCCGCTCGCGAGGCTGCCCTTGGCGGGGAGCTGAAAGAGGCGAAGGCCGCCGCGGCTGCCGCGGAGGACGCCAAGAAAGAGCTCGCCGCCAAGGTTGAACAACTGGAGAAGGCGATGAAGGTGAGCGCCGAGAAGGTTGCCGCGCTCATCCTGGAGCGCGAGAAGGATGCGCACACCAACTCAGAGCTCCAGGTGAGTTTGTCCCAGAGGGGTGACGAGCTGAAGGCCGCCAAGGATTCCATTGAAGACTTGGAGCTGAAGGTCACCACCCTGAAGGAGTCGCTTGATGCTGCCCAGGCCCAGGAGGCAAAGCTGAAGGATGAGCTCCGCAAGGAGCGAACCTTGATGGAGAGCGTCAACAAGGCCTCCGAGCTCTTCCGGCAGACTATTGAGGTGTGGACCGAAGAGCTGGTTTCTTCTGCGTCCAACATTGACCAGGAGTTGCTTGCTTTGAAGGTTGAGCATCTTATCTACTCGCCGGATCCAGATCTCCCGCACAGCGCCAAGCTCAGCCTCTTCTTCAGAGGCGTCGCTCCAGCCCTTGCAGGTCTCCGGAACCGCATCCCTGCGCAGCTGGCCGAGGAGTCGCGCCGTCTCTGCGCGGGAACTCTGGAGCGGGTCTTGACGAAGATCGTGTACCGCAACCCGGGGATCAACCTCACGAACGTTCTTCGCAGCTTGCCGGCAGATGCGGACACGGAGGCCCTGAAGGAGCAGGTCGGCCATATCATCGCCAAGGTGGCAAAGCTTGGCAGGAAGGAGGGCGACCGCGTAGACTAGGGCCCCATTTATCTTTATCTTTTCGTTGCTGCACATTATGTTATGAACTCATTAGTCCATTGCGACAAGTTATCCTTGTAAGATATTTGCTTTACTTCAATCAATCAGTGCAATGTTATCTTCCTTGTTCCCATCTTTGACTTTGTATGTTTTTCACCCTACGCTCCCGGGGAGCTTGCCGGCAAGGGGCCCTTGCCGCGAGCGCTGAGCGCTGGACCCTGAGCAGCCTGCTGGCCAAGGTCCTCGCCGGCAAGCAACCTCGCCGCAGCAAGTCGCAACGCACTTAGCTTGCTGAGTGTACTCGGAAACGAAGCAAGGGCGCGACACTTGTCGCAGCTCACTTAAATCGTTGAGTGGACTCGAAGACAAGATAAGGGTGCGGCAAGCCACAGGTAGGTTCCTCCACGCACAGGTTTTCCATACAAAGTGTGATCGTTCAAGGAAGACAACCAAAATTTAAAATTTGAACTGGTCAAATTCTAACAACTTATCTTTCATATGCTGCTTGCTGCTTGCTTATGTTGTTTGCTTTCCGGTAAGGCTCTTCTTACTTGAACAGCACTTAGTCCCTCCTCCACCTCCTTCCCCCCCGGCAAACTTGTGTGCGAGGAACGTTCCTTCTGCTTAAGAGAAAAGGAAAAGGAGAGGGAAACAAGCATATTGCCTTTCGACGTAATGGTGCTTACCGTATGTCTGAGTGTTGCATCAAATGCCAAACAAAACATGCAAATAGCAAAGAGAAGCATGCAAAAGGCAATCGATGCGAAAACACGAAATCTCTACTGATGCACGGGGTCTGCGCCCGGCTTTGTACAAAGGGTTACATGCAACAGCGGCAAGGCTTGTACAAAAGGTGGTTGCCGGAGCGGATCACGGCAACCGCGCCTTAGGGGTGAAACTTGCGAAGATGCTCTATGTTCCAGGAGTTGCTCACCGGTAAGCCTTCTTCGGTCTCGAGGCGGACAGCGCCGGGCCTCGTAACTTGTCTCACCCGATAAGGGCCTTCCCACTTCGGCGTCAACTTGTTGGAATTCTTGGCGGACTGAACACGCCGAAGAACAAGGTCGCCTTCCTCGAGACTCCTGGCCTTAACCTTGCGGCTATGGTAGCGGCGCAAAGCTTGCTGGTATCGAGCAGCTCGTACAGCAGCCTGGAGACGTCCCTCCTCAAGGAGCAATGCGTCGTCTTGCCGCAGTTGCTCTTGCTCGAGCTCATCATAAGCGAGCACTCGAGGAGATCCGTATACGAGTTCCGTGGGGAGAACTGCTTCTGCTCCATAGACTAGAGCAAAAGGTGTCTGTCCGGTGGCTCGATTTGGTGTCGTTCTGATTGACCAAAGAGCCGCCGGGAGCTCCTCTATCCAATTCCTTCCGCACTTGCGCAGCCTGTCAAAGGTCCTTGTCTTGAGTCCGCGCAGCACTTCAGCATTTGCCCTCTCCGCTTGGCCGTTGCTCCTCGGGTGAGCAACAGAAGCGAAACAGACCTTGGCGCCAAGGTCTTGGACGTACTGCATGAAGGTGCGACTAGTGAATTGCGTACCATTGTCGGTGATGATCCTGTTAGGGATCCCGAAACGGCAAACAATCGACCTGAAGAACCTGACCGCTGACTGTGCTGTCACCTTTCTCACTGGCTCCACTTCTGGCCACTTTGTGAACTTGTCGATTGCAACATACAAGTACTCAAAGCCCCCGACAGCGCGAGGGAAAGGGCCGAGGATATCGAGCCCCCAGACCGAGAAGGGCCATGACAAAGGGATTGTTTGGAGAGCTTGAGCTGGCTGATGTATTTGCTTTGCATGGAACTGGCACGCTTCACACTTGGTTACTAGTGCAGTTGCATCTTGGAGGGCTTCTCGCCAAAAGAACCCTTGCCGGAAAGCTTTTCCGGCAAGTGCCCTTGCGCCAATGTGGTGGCCGCATATGCCTCCGTGTATTTCCGCCAACAGCTTCTGTCCATCTTCCCTGGAGATGCACTTCAACCTGACACCATTGAGTCTTCTTCTGTACAGCTCGTTATCCACGAACTGATACATACTTGACTGCCTGGTTATTTTCTCTATCTCTTGAGGGTCGTCGGGAAGTTCTCCAGTTTGCAGAAAACGGACGATCTGCTGTGCCCATGCTGGAGCCCGGGGCTCGACGGCAAGGACTAAAGGCTCGAGGGCCGCTGCGGGAACCCCAGCTTCTACGGCAAAGACCTCTGGTCCTGTCGGAGCTGACGGTCCCCCGGCAAGCTCGCCGGGGCGAGGCTTGTCGGGAACACTTGCTTCAACTGCACAAGCCCGAGGGCTTGCAGGAGCAAACTGTTCCTCAGCGTTGTCGTTGATCCTGGGAACCTTGGCGGCGGGTTCAGGAAGATCCGCCGGCAAGTAGTCGCCGGAGACCAACTTTCTCTTCTTGGACTGCCCAATTGATGGTGTAACTGATGGTTGAGTCAGCTTGAGCAAAAAGGTCCCTGGTTCCACAGGTAACTTCATCGCAGCACACTTTGAAAGGCCATCTGCAATTTCATTTTGAGCTCTCGGGATGTGCTCCATTTGCAGACCTTCAAAGTGTTCTTCAAGCTTCCTCACTTCATCTACATATGCTTCCATCAAAGGGCTCTGGTAGCTCTTGTTGACTTGTCGGACCACCAACTGAGAATCGCCCCGCACAATCAGCTTCCTGATCCCAAGTTCGGCCGCAATCCTGAGGCCGGCAAGCAAGCCTTCATATTCTGCGGTGTTGTTTGTCGCCTGCTCCCTGGGAAAGTGCATCTGGATAACGTATTTGAGGTGTTCTCCGGTGGGCGCGACGAGTACCACGCCAGCACCGGCGCCTTGCAATGAGAAGGCACCATCAAAATACATTACCCATTCACTTGTAGCTTCTTGTACGGGTACACTTGTTTCTGGAACTTCCTCGTCGGGCGTTGGGGTCCATTCAGCAATGAATTCTGCCAAAGCTCGGCTCTGTATGGTTGAAGTACTTTCAAACTTGAGTCCGAAGCTTGACAGTTCCAGTGCCCACTCGACGATCCTGCCTGTTGCCTCTGGATTGTGCAATATCCTCTTCAATGGAAAGCGAGTGACCACCGTTATCTCATGGGCTTGGAAGTAGTGGCGCAGCTTTCTTGAAGCCATGAGGAGGCCGAAAAGCAATTTTTGCACACCAGAGTACCTTGATCTAGCTCCCTGGAGAAGGGAACTTACAAAATACACTGGGCGCTGCACCATCTTCTTCCGCACTTCTCCTTGTTCCTGCGCAGAGTCTTCCTTGTCGGGGCCAGAGCTTGTCGGGACAGCCCCCTGCTTGTCGCTAGATTCGCTTGCCGGTGATGCTGTCTCCTCGTCGGACTCCCTCTCCGCTACTAACGCAGCACTAACCACCTGGTTGGTTGCCGCTAAGTATAGCAACAACTTTTCCTGTGGTTTAGGTGCGACAAGTATAGGAGTGGAGGACAGGTACCGTTTCAAATCCTGCAACGCCGCCTCCGCTTCCGGAGTCCACTTCATGGGACCTGCCTTTTTCGAGATTTTGAAGAAAGGTAGGGCGCGTTCTGCGGATTTTGAAATGAACCTACTGAGGGCAGCAACGCAACCTGCAAGCCTTCTGACATCTTTGACGCGCTTTGGAGCTTCTATCTGCTCGATGGCTTTGATCTTGTCGGGGTTGGCTTCGATCCCCCTCTGTGATACAAAGAACCCGAGAAGCTTGCCGGAGGGGACTCCAAAGACGCACTTCTCGGGGTTCAGCTTGAGTTGTATCCTGCGCAGGTTCTGAAACGTTTCTTCTAAGTCTTGAATCAGTGTTTCTTTGCTCTTGCTCTTCACCACGATGTCATCCATGTAGGCTTCTACATTCCTGTGGATCTGTGGCTCAAAAGCAGTGTACACTACCCTTGCAAAAGTTGAGCCTGCATTTTTCAGTCCAAATGGCATGCGGATAAAGCAATAGGTGCCACATGGAGTGATAAATGCAGTCTTCTCTTCATCTTCCTTAGCCATGAAAATCTGGTGATAGCCTGAGTATGCATCAAGAAAACAGAGTAGCTCACATCCGGCAGTGGAGTCAACGATCTGGTCAATGCGCGGCAAAGGGAAGGGATCCTTGGGACATGCTTTATTGACATCAGTGAAGTCTATACACAGTCTCCACTTCCCGTTGGCCTTGCGCACGACGACTGGGTTTGCCAACCACGTCGGATGGATCACACCTCTAACTAGGCCTGCTGCCTCTAGTTTCTTGATCTCCTCATTGATGAACTCTTGGCGCTCCACGGCTTGCTTCCTCACTTTTTGCTTAATGGGCCGCGCATGAGGGCAGACAGCAAGCTTGTGCTCAATCACCTTCCTGGGAACACCGGGGATGTCAGATGGTTGCCAAGCGAACACATCGACATTCGCCCGCAGGAAGGCGACGAGCGCGCTTTCCTATTTGCTGTCAAGGGTGGCACTGATGGTGAAGGTACCACCAGTGCCATCCTCCTTTGCGGACACTTTCTTGGTTGCCGGAGGAGCAGCCATTCCTTTCTTGCTCTTGCCGGTGGAGCTCGATGGAACGTCCTCGACGGCGGCGCAGCACTCCGAAGAGGTGCGGTTGCCGGAGTGGGTCCCAGAGCACTTGCCGGACTTGGTCTTCGTCTTCTTCCCCCCGGGAGCTTCAGCGGCAAGAGTATCCTTCTCGGCCGCAGCTGCCGCATCCCGGTAAATCTTGTCGGCGCAAATAAGCGCATCTTTCTTGTCGCTGTGGACAGTGATGACGCTTATCGGCCCCGGCATCTTCAGCACGTTGTAGGCATAGTGGGAAGCTGCCATGAACTTGGCGAGGGCGGGACGGCCGAGTATTCCATTGTAGGGCAATGGAATATCAGCGACGTCAAAGGTGATGCGCTCAGTCCTGAAGTTGAGCTCCCCGCCAAAGGTCACCGGCAGAGTAATCTTTCCCTTGGGCTTGCTCCTTCCCGGGTTGATTCCTTGGAATGAACCGGTCTCTTCGAGCTCGCCATCTTGAATTTGGAGCTTCTTGATCACAGCAGAGGAGATCAAGTTCAGCCCGGCCCCGCCGTCAACCAACATTTTGGTGACCTTGAGGTTGCGGATGGTGGGAGAGACCAGCATCGGCAAACACCCGACCGCGGTGGTGCGGTCAGGGTGATCCTCAAGATCAAAAACGATGGGCGTGCTGGACCATTTGAGGAGCCTGCGCGACTCCACGGGCGGCTCCGCTGCATTCACCTCACGCACCCACTGTTTTAGCTGGCGGTGGGAGGTGTGCAGGGAGGCGCCACCGTCGACGCACAGGACCTCTGTGGCCTTCTGGAACTCCTGCTCGCTGTTCTCGTCGTCCTCTATGTCTTCATCGTCGTCTTCGTCGTTGTCGCGGCCCCGGGGAGGTCGATCCCCTTGCCGCTGCTTAGCCTTGCCGCGGCGTCCTCCCCGGCCGTTGAACGGCCGCTTCTTGCTGGGCTCTTCCCCGCCACCTTGGGCCTTCTCCTTGTCGCGCCTCTCGTACTCAGCTTTTTGCTGCTCGACGAGGTACTCGACGCGCTTGCAGTTGGAGAGATCGTGGCCCTTGGTGCGGTGAATCTTACAGTATTGCTTGTCGGAGCTACCCGGCTTGTCGGCCGCCGCCGCAGGGGCAGGCTCCTTGCCGGAGCCGCCAGCCTGCGCTTGCTTGGCGGGGGCCTCCTTGCCGGACTTCTCGACGGCAAGCACTTCCTTCTTGCCCTTCTTTCTGTTGTTCCGCCGCCGGCTCTTCTTTGCCGGGGCGGCGTCGTCGCTGTCGCTTCCCCCTGCGCCAGCATCCTCCCCGGGGAGTTTCCTCCCCTCTTCCGCGCGGGCGCACTTGTCAGCCAGAGCGTAGAGCTCGCTGACGTCCCTAATCTTGGTCATCGCCATTTCCTCACGCATGCGGCGGTTACGCACGTTCTGATGGAACGCGCTGATAACCGCGGCAGGGTGAACGTCAGGGATGTTGTGCTGCACCCGGCTGAAGCGTTGGATATATTTGCGCAGGGGTTCGCCTTCCTTCTGGGCCAAGATGTGGAGATCGCTCTCCTGGCCATGGGGTTTGTGGCCGCCGGTGAAGGCGCCAACAAACTGATGGCAGAGGTCGGCCCAAGAAGAGATAGAGCCTTCCGGCAAGTGCATGAGCCACGAACGGACGTTCAGCTTCAGCACGAGCGGGAAGTAGTTGGCTAGGATCTTCTCGTCGCGCCCCCCGGCAGCTTGCACTGCGATAGTGTAGACGCTGAGAAACTCCGAGGGGTGCGTCTTGCCGTCGTACTTCTCCGGTACGTCGGGCTTAAAGTTCTTCATGCTGGGCCACTGGACGCGCCGCAGCTCGCGGGTGAACGCAGGGCAGCCTGCCGCGTACGGCAAGTCGCCTGGTTCACCGGGCGCGTGCGCGTCGACAGTGTTCCCAGCTCTCTTGTCGGATTGTCGCCGAGCTTCTCGGCGGCGCTCGATCGTGGTTCGAGCGTCTTCATCTCGCCGGTCGTCGAGGACCTGGCGCTGGTCCCGACGGGCCCGCGGGTCCGACGAGGCTGTGGAGCCGTCGTCGGGGTTGTTCCGGCGGGGCGGCGTCTTCTGTTTCTGCGGCGGGGAGTGCACGCTTGTCGCACCCCCGGCAGTCTTGTCGCCGATAGCCTTCGTCTTCTCAGCCTGCCGCGGTCGTGAGGCCGACGGCTGCTGTGGAGAGTCGTTGTTGGCGAAGTCTATCAGGCTCCGGATAGTGGCCCTCCATTCTTCGGCCTTGTCGGCCGCCGGAGGAAAGTCGAGGAGCAGCTGCGCCCTTGCGAGCGCTTCTGCTGGAGTAGAGGGGAACGCGGGCGAGCGGTGCGAGGAGCGGGATACGCTCGGACTTCTAACAACGTTAGAAGGAGCGGGGTCCCGCGCCGGCGCCTTCGCTTTGCTTGTGCCTGGACGGGGGTCCGGGGCGTCCCGCGAGCCTCCGGTCTGGCCTTGTCCCAGCAAGCGGATACCACCTCCCGTGGTATGGCGCTGCTGGGTCGTTGTGTGCTGCGATGGACGCGGCGCGTCCACGGAGACCGAGGTTCGGTCGTCCGTCCGGTTCTTGGATCTGGTGGCGCCGTGAGTGTCCTCACCGGCAACCACCCTTCCGACGGCATCTCCCCCGCCCACCGTTGGCTCTGGTGGCGGCGGGTGAGACACAGACGGGCCTCCGACCTCCGAAGGCTTCTTCTTCGGGGCCATGGAGTTGTCGCTGATGAAGTTGCTGATGAAGCTGGAGAGGTTGATGAAGAATGCGCCCGCGCGAACGCCGGATCAGGTTCGCACAACCTCGACGCCCCCTACCTGGCGCGCCAAAGATGTCGGGGGAAACTGTCCGCCACGAACACCTATGGGACCGGAGCCCCTTGTCTGTGCGGTACGAGGGCGGAGGGAGCACAAAGAGCAGATCGAAGCAGACACGCGGGCAGTTTTACCCAGGTTCGGGCCGCGGTAGACGCGTAAAACCCTACTCCTGCTTGGTTGTGTATTGAGTTGGGCGCTCGGGAGCTTGAAGAAGCAGCTACACCGGCGCGAGAGTGATCTAGGTTTCGAACCCCCTCCACGTTGTGCATGGGCCTCCTTTTATAGTGCAAGGGGTCACCGACAGGTGTCAACGTAGGAGAAAGGGGTAAAAATGTAAAAGAGGTGGTAGTTGTAACAGTGCGGGAACAGTGGAGCTACAGTACAGAACAGTGGTCTATACCTACTTTAACAGTGGGGGACAAGGGCATTTAATGCCCGTCGCCGTCGACCCCAAAAGTTCCCGCCTTAGCGTCTCCTTCCGCCACGGCGACGGATCCATCACCGTGGAGTGCCACCGTGTACCCCAGGCTGCACAGCCATCCGCCACGCGTCCCTGGATAAGTCCCAGGGCGACGCGTGGGCCGATGAGCTGGAGCGCGGGCACACAGCGCAACCTCCCCGGCAAGTACCTTGCCGGGGACCTCGATCTTGCCGGGCCCGGGAGCTTGCCGCTCCCCGGGCCCCTTGCCGGGGCGCGTATAGCGCCGAGGCGTTGCATTCTAGTCTTCCTGGCGAACTCCTCTTGCCAGGGTCTTGTGTCAGTGGAACAGCCTTGAGCCTGGTACGGCCTTCCCGGCAAGCTCCTCTTGCCGGGGTCTCGATCTCATGTCTTGTATACTTTGTTTTTGAATGGTTTAATAGGGAGCAGGAAGGTCTCCGGCGAGCACGCAGTAAACCTTGCCGCGGGAAGCTGCAACTGCCCGTGCACAAGTTGGGGTACTGAGGCACCCCTACCATAGTACACCGACAGGAGCCCCCGGGCCTGGGCCACACACGGTGCCGAGCGCTGTTGGGCCAGGCCCAAAACAGTGCACGGGCACCCGCGGCCCGCGGCGCGCCGAATCCACTTCCATATCCGCCGCACCCCACGGTAACGGCACGCGTCGATTGCGGCGCCGTGGGATGGGACGTGCCCACGATCTCTTAATGGAAAGGGCGAAACGCCCCCCACTTCCCCATAAAAGCAGAGGTAGCGGGCGCGGTTCCCCTCCTTGCGCTCTCATTACGTCGTCTTCCACCTACAAAAGATTCCTTCCTGTGCTCCGCCTCCATACTTCCGCCGCCGCCGAGCTCTTCGTCCCCCTCCTTCCACCGCGTCCACCATGGCCCCAAAGGCCGACAAGGCGAAGGCGGAGAAGGCCAAGAAGGAGAAGTCGGAGCAAGCGGCCAAGCTCATCGCCTACCGGAAGAGGCACGTCGTCTTCCCGCCGAAGCTCGGCGTGCAGGAACTCTGGAACAAGTATTACTTGTTCTGGTCCAAGGGAACCGATGCGCATCCCCGCACGCGAGCATACCCGGCCGTCGCCAAGGACAGCTATCCCGGCGGGTACCACTTTTTTGCTGCCTTTTTCCATTGTGGTCTCTGTCCTCCTTTTTCGAACTTCTTCTGTGATGTCATGAACACATATGGCTTCCATCTGCTTGACTTCACCCCCAACGCCATTCTCACCATGGCCGTTTTCGCACACATGTGCGAAAACTTCATAGGAGTCCACCCCAATGTAGCCCTCTTTAGACACTTCTTCACTCCTAGAGCCGAGGCCGATGCCCCCCTCTCCGGAGGAATTTCTTGGATCTTTCGCCTGAATAAGAAAGGGGCGTACTTGCCGGGGGAGCTCCGCGGCAAGTGGGAGGAATGGCGAGCGGAGTGGTGCTGGATCGTAGAAGACCAGCCGCAAGCTTTCACCGCGCCGCGCACAACGCCCATTGTGCGCGGCAGGGACTGGAGTGACCTGGACTCGGACGATGTTAAGCTCAACATCGCCCTTGTCCGGATTCTTCGTCTTCGGTTGGCCAATCTATCTGTTGCCGAGGTGGGCGCAGACTTCCTCCGCCGGCGCATCGCCCCTCTCCAAGACCGGAAGAGGCCGGCATGGGAGTACGGCGGCCCGGCAGATATCATGAGGCTGCGCCCCGGGCTTAATTTCAACTTCACCACTCTGGAGCTGCGGGGGATGGTACGGGAACTCTTCAAGTACGACCCGACGCACCCCGAGTGGTTCAGGACTCCCCGGGAAGTGGTGCCGCTCTGCAACAACGCCGCCAGGGACCGAATCCTCGCCATGATGCCCATGTGCGACTCGCATGGCTTGGACCGCTCGTGGATCGCCCCGAAGCCCATCGACGTCCTCAACTTCTACGACAACCTCGCCGAGGTGGCGAGGAACAAGGAGGACCTCAAGCTGCACACGCGGGACACCACCGACCAGGAAATCGCCTACATAGCTTCTCGGGCTGAGGAGGCCGCCGCAGCCGCGGCGGCAGGAGTTTTCGGGTTCTCGCCAGAGGAGGCGGAGGCCGAGGAGGCGTCCACCCAGGCGGAGGAGGCGGAGATCCGCAGGTTGCTGAATCTGGCGGAACACCTATGGGACCGGAGCCCCTTGTCTGTGCGGTACGAGGGCCGAGGGAGCACAAAGAGCAGATCGAAGCAGACACGCGGGCAGTTTTACCCAGGTTCGGGCCGCGGTAGACGCGTAAAACCCTACTCCTGCTTGGTTGTGTATTGAGTTGGGCGCTCGGGAGCTTGAAGAAGCAGCTACACCGGCGCGAGAGTGATCTAGGTTTCGAACCCCCTCCACGTTGTGCATGGGCCTCCTTTTATAGTGCAAGGGGTCACCGACAGGTGTTAACGTAGGAGAAAGGGGTAAAAATGTAAAAGAGGTGGTAGTTGTAACAGTGCGGGAACAGTGGAGCTACAGTACAGAACAGTGGTCTATACCTACTTTAACAGTGGGGGACAAGGGCATTTAATGCCCGTCGCCGTCGACCCCAAAAGTTCCCGCCTTAGCGTCTCCTTCCGCCACGGCGACGGATCCATCACCGTGGAGTGCCACCGTGTACCCCAGGCTGCACAGCCATCCGCCACGCATCCCTGGATAAGTCCCAGGGCGACGCGTGGGCCGATGAGCTGGAGCGCGGGCACACAGCGCAACCTCCCCGGCAAGTACCTTGCCGGGGACCTCGATCTTGCCGGGCCCGGGAGCTTGCCGCTCCCCGGGCCCCTTGCCGGGGCGCGTATAGCGCCGAGGCGTTGCATTCTAGTCTTCCTGGCGAACTCCTCTTGCCAGGGTCTTGTGTCAGTGGAACAGCCTTGAGCCTGGTACGGCCTTCCCGGCAAGCTCCTCTTGCCGGCGTCTCGATCTCATGTCTTGTATACTTTGTTTTTGAATGGTTTAATAGGGAGCAGGAAGGTCTCCGGCGAGCACGCAGTAAACCTTGCCGCGGGAAGCTGCAACTGCCCGTGCACAAGTTGGGGTACTGAGGCACCCCTACCTTAGTACACCGACAGGAGCCCCCGGGCCTGGGCCACACACGGTGCCGAGCGCTGTTGGGCCAGGCCCAAAACAGTGCACGGGCACCCGCGGCCCGCGGCGCGCCGAATCCACTTCCATATCCGCCGCACCCCACGGTAACGGCACGCGTCGATTGCGGCGCCGTGGGATGGGACGTGCCCACGATCTCTTAATGGAAAGGGCGAAACGCCCCCCACTCCCCCATAAAAGCAGAGGTAGCGGGCGCGGTTCCCCTCCTTGCGCTCTCATTACGTCGTCTTCCACCTGCAAAAGATTCCTTCCTGTGCTCCGCCTCCATACTTCCGCCGCCGCCGAGCTCTTCGTCCCCCTCCTTCCACCGCGTCCACCATGGCCCCAAAGGCCGACAAGGCGAAGGCGGAGAAGGCCAAGAAGGAGAAGTCGGAGCAAGCGGCCAAGCTCATCGCCTACCGGAAGAGGCACGTCGTCTTCCCGCCGAAGCTCGGCATGCAGGAACTCTGGAACAAGTATTACTTGTTCTGGTCCAAGGGAACCGATGCGCATCCCCGCACGCGAGCATACCCGGCCGTCGCCAAGGACAGCTATCCCGGCGGGTACCACTTTTTTGCTGCCTTTTTCCATTGTGGTCTCTGTCCTCCTTTTTCGAACTTCTTCTGTGATGTCATGAACACATATGGCTTCCATCTGCTTGACTTCACCCCCAACGCCATTCTCACCATGGCCGTTTTCGCACACATGTGCGAAAACTTCATAGGAGTCCACCCCAATGTAGCCCTCTTTAGACACTTCTTCACTCCTAGAGCCGAGGCCGATGCCCCCCTCTCCGGAGGAATTTCTTGGATCTTTCGCCTGAATAAGAAAGGGGCGTACTTGCCGGGGGAGCTCCGCGGCAAGTGGGAGGAATGGCGAGCGGAGTGGTGCTGGATCGTAGAAGACCAGCCGCAAGCTTTCACCGCGCCGCGCACAACGCCCATTGTGCGCGGCAGGGACTGGAGTGACCTGGACTCGGACGATGTTAAGCTCAACATCGCCCTTGTCCGGATTCTTCGTCTTCGGTTGGCCAATCTATCTGTTGCCGAGGTGGGCGCAGACTTCCTCCGCCGGCGCATCGCCCCTCTCCAAGACCGGAAGAGGCCGGCATGGGAGTACGGCGGCCCGGCAGATATCATGAGGCTGCGCCCCGGGCTTAATTTCAACTTCACCACTCTGGAGCTGCGGGGGATGGTACGGGAACTCTTCAAGTACGACCCGACGCACCCCGAGTGGTTCAGGACTCCCCGGGAAGTGGTGCCGCTCTGCAACAACGCCGCCAGGGACCGAATCCTCGCCATGATGCCCATGTGCGACTCGCATGGCTTGGACCGCTCGTGGATCGCCCCGAAGCCCATCGACGTCCTCAACTTCTACGACAACCTCGCCGAGGTGGCGAGGAACAAGGAGGACCTCAAGCTGCACACGCGGGACACCACCGACCAGGAAATCGCCTACATAGCTTCTCGGGCTGAGGAGGCCGCCGCAGCCGCGGCGGCAGGAGTTTTCGGGTTCTCGCCGGAGGAGGCGGAGGCCGAGGAGGCGTCCACCCAGGCGGAGGAGGCGGAGATCCGCAGGTTGCTGAATCTCCCACCCGACGCGCTCGCCGGGGTCCCCTCGTTGAGGCACTCCGGGATCCACGGGATCGCGGCGGAGGCTGCGGCAATGGAGGGCACCGCCGGAGGGAGCAGAGGCGCCGCGAGGGGCAGAGGCGCCAAGGGAAAGGGGGCCGCAGCGCAGGACGCTGGGCCCAGCGAGCCGGCCGGGGCAGGGGAGGAGGAGGAGGAGGAGGCCGAAGACTCCGGCGGATCCACTGAGTTATACGCCGACGACCTCTCCTCGTCGGAGAGCTCCCCGCCCCCGGCAAGCCCGAAGCAGTCCCCGGCAAAGCGCCTCCGCAAAGCGGCGACGGGGGAGAGGGCGCAGGCGCCCCGGCAACAGCCACCTCGGCGGGCGGCTCCCCGGGGGAGTCAAGCCGCGCCAAGGCCGTCCGGCGCACCAGCCGCAGCTGAGGCGGCCCGTGCGCGGACCACGACGGAGGCGCCCCGCAGGCCGGCAGCGAGCCGGCAGGGGTCTTCTCGGAGCGGAGCAACGGCTCCGCCCGCCCCCCGGGCGCCGGCAGCCACAGGGGCTGGGTCTTCGCAGCCCCCAGCCCCGGTGAGCACCAAGCGCGCGAGGGAGTCTTCGTCTTCCGCTCCTCATGCCGACGCGCCCACGGTGGAGTATGACTTCTCCGCCCTGAGCGAGGACGACGAGGAGGATCAAGAGTAAGGATTCCGGACCTCATATCTTCTTGATTTCTGTCTTGATTCTTCTGTTGATGCTGACTCTGTCTACTGTTTTGATTTCAGGACCCTGGCCCATCGCGCAGCGAAGAAGGCCAAGGCGCCCGAGGCCGAGGTCGCGGAAGGCTCAGCGGCAGCGGCAACAGGGGGTGTGCCGGAGCCGAGCCTGCCGGACTCGAGCGCTGCTCCGATGAGCAGCCCCCAGCGCAGCCCGCAGCGCAGCCCCCAGCGTAAGTCTGGGGTTCTCTCTTTTCGGTTTGGGGAACGCCTGAGGATATGATTTTGTCTTCACGTGTTGACATCTCTTGTCTTGTTCTGTGCAGAGGTGGAGCCCCAGCGGGAAGAGCGCCCGGAGGCCACAGCTGAGGAGCCGCAGGCCCCGCCATCCCCGCCAAGGCAGAACTCTCCGGCAAGGGAGAGTGCTCCGTCAAGGGCGGGTACTCCGCCAAGGCAGAGTACCCCGCCAAGGACGAGCAGCCCGGCAAGGGCGGCCACCCCGCCAAGGCCAAGCTCCCCGGCGAGGGCGACTACTCCGACAAGGCCGAGCTCTCCGGCAAGGGAGCCCGCCGCTGAGGATGTCCGCCAAGGTGAGCTTTGTGACTTGTTTTCTTGGCCTGTCTCTTTTTTGGATATTTGCTTGAGCCTTGAACTTCTTTTTCTTCTTCTTAGATCTTCCTCCTCCTGCGCCCATGGAGACGGAGGTCATCGACCTTGAGGAGGAGGGCGGGCAGGGCGGCGGCGGCGACGCCCCTGTCGTCGAGGAGATAGCCGAGGCCGCCGAGCCGGCCGCGCAAGAGACTGCCCCGGCTGCAGACGCAGCGGCCGGGGAGGGGGACGGTGGCCGCACTGCCGACCCGGAGGCGGCGGGAGCATCGGATGCTGCACCGGCCACCGGTCCCTCCGCCGGCGAGGAGCAGAGGTTCTATCTCGAGGCCCCCAATGGCGTCTTCATCCAGATGCCGTGGGGGTCTTCGTCGCGAGCTCCTGCGGAGGGCGAGGCGTTCGACGGAGAAGTCCTCGCCTCCGCAGGCCTGAAGATCGTCCAGGCGCCCGGTGGAGGTGAGGGGCCCGAGGAGGAGAGGTTGCTCCATCAGCTCCTGGCCCTTTACCGGGCCAGGCAGGCAAAGCTCGCCTCCCGGGAGGCCCTTGCCGCCAAGGCCGCGGCGGAGATGGAGAAGCGTGCGGCGGAGCTCAGCGCCGCCAATCAGGCTGCCCTCCGCCAGGTGGCGGAGGAGCGTGAGCGTCTCGCCGGTGAGTACCAGGAATGGGTACTCGAGAAAGCTGAAGCGGAAGAACAGCAGCGCCTTGCCGGAGTGGATATGTCCCGACGGGAAGGAGAGCTCGCGCAGCGGAAGGTTGAGCTGGACTCTCATGAAGAAGACCTTGCCGCTCGCGAGGCTGCCCTTGGCGGGGAGCTGAAGGAGGCGAAAGCCGCTGCGGTTGCCGCGGAAGACGCCAAGAAAGAGCTCGCCGCCAAGGTCGAACAGTTGGAGAAGGCGATGAAGGTGAGCGCCGAGAAGGTTGCCGCGCTCATCTTGGAGCGCGAGAAGGACGCTCACACAAATTCTGAGCTTCAGGTGAGTCTATCAAAGAGGGGCGATGAGCTGAAGGCCGCCAAGGACTCCATTGAGGACTTGGAGCTGAAGGTCACCACCCTGAAGGAATCGCTCGATGCTGCCCGGGCCCAGGAGACCAAGTTGAAGGATGAGCTCCGCAAGGAGCGAACCTTGGTGGAGAGCGTCAACAAGGCATCCGAGCTCTTCCGGCAGACTATTGAAGTGTGGACCGAAGAGCTGGTTTCTTCTGCGTCCAATATTGACCAGGAGTTGCTGGCGTTGAAGGTCGAACACCTTATCTACTCGCCGGATCCGGATCTCCCGCACAGCGCCAAGCTCAACCTCTTCTTCAGAGGGGTCGCTCCGGCTCTTGCAGGTCTCCAGAACCGTATCCCCGCGCAGCTGGCCGAGGAGTCGCGCCGGCTCTGCGCGGGAACTCTGGAGCGGGTGTTGACGAAGATCGTGTACCGCAACCCGGGAATCAACCTCACGAACGTTCTTCGCACCCTGCCGGCAGATGCAGAGACGGAGGCCCTGAAGGAGCAGGTCGGCCACATCATCGCCAAGGTGGCAAAGCTTGGCAGGAAGGAGGGCGACCGCGTAGACTAGGGCTCCATTTATCTTTATCTTTCTGTTGCTGCACATTATGTCATGAACCTATTAGTACATTGCGACAAGTTATCCTCTGTAAGATATTTACTCTATTTTGATCAATCAGTGCAATGTTATCTTCCTTGTTTCAATCTTTGAGTTTGTATGTTTTTCACCCTACGCTCCCGGGGAGCTTGCCGGCAAGGGACCCCTGCCGCGAGCGCTGAGTGCTGGACTCTGAGCAGCCTGCTGGGCAAGGTCTTCGCCGGCAAGCAACCTTGCCGCAGCTAGCCGCAACGCACTTAGCTTGCTGAGCGTACTCGGAAACGAAGCAAGGGCGCGACACTTGTCGCAGCTCACTTAAATCGTTGAGTGAACTCGAAAGCAAGATAAGGGTGCGGCAAGCTACGGGTAGGTTCCTCCGCGCACAGGTTTTCCATACAAAAATGTGATCGTTCAAGGAAGACAACTTAAAATTTAAAATTTGAACTGGTCAAATTCTAACAACTTATCTTTCATATGCTGCTTGCTTATACTGCTTGCTTTTCGGTAAGACTTCTCTTTCTTGAACAGCACTTGGTTCCTCCTCCACCTCCTTCCCCCCCGGCAAACTTGTGCGCGAGGAATCATTCCTTCTGCTTAAGAGGAAAGAAAAGGGAGAGGGAAACAAGTATATGGCCTTTCGGCACGCTGATGCTTACCGTACACTTGAGTGTTGCATCGAAACGCCAAATAGAACATGCAAATAGCAAGGAAAGGCATGCAAAAGGCGATCGATGCGAGAAACACGAAAACTTTACTGATGCACGGGGTCTGCGCCCGGCTTTGTACAAAGGGTTACATGCAACAGCGGCAAAGCTTGTACAAAAGGTGGTTGCCGGAGCGGATCACGGCAACCGCGCCTTAGGGGTGAAACTTGCGAAGATGCTCTATGTTCCAGGAGTTGCTCACCGGTAAGCCTTCTTCGGTTTCGAGGCGGACAGCGCCGGGCCTCGTAACTTGTCTCACCCGATAAGGGCCTTCCCACTTCGGCGTCAACTTGTTGGAATTCTTGGCGGACTGAACGCGCCGAAGAACAAGGTCGCCTTCCTCGAGACTCCTGGCCTTGACTTTGCGGCTATGGTAGCGGCGCAGAGCTTGCTGGTATCGAGCAGCTCGTACAGCAGCCTGGAGACGTCCCTCCTCAAGGAGCAATGCGTCATCTTGCCGCAGTTGCTCTTGCTCGAGCTCATCATAAGCGAGCACTCGAGGAGATCCGTATACGAGTTCCGTGGGGAGAACTGCTTCTGCTCCATAGACTAGAGCAAAAGGCGTCTGTCCGGTGGCTCGACTTGGTGTCGTTCTGATTGACCAAAGAGCCGCCGGGAGCTCCTCTATCCAATTTCTTCCGCACTTGCGCAGCTTGTCAAAGGTCCTTGTCTTGAGTCCGCGCAGCACTTCAGCATTTGCCCTCTCCGCTTGACCGTTGCTCCTCGGGTGAGCAACAGAAGCGAAGCAGACCTTGGCGCCAAGGTCTTGGACGTACTGCATGAAGGTGCGACTAGTGAATTGCGTACCGTTGTCGCTGATGATCCTGTTAGGGATCCCGAAACGGCAAACAATCGACCTGAAGAACCTGACTGCTGACTGTGCTGTCGCCTTCCTCACTGGCTCCACTTCTGGCCACTTTGTGAACTTGTCGATTGCAACGTACAAGTACTCAAAGCCCCCGACAGCGCGAGGGAAAGGGCCGAGGATATCGAGCCCCCAGACCGAGAAGGGCCATGACAAAGGGATTGTTTGGAGAGCTTGAGCTGGCTGATGGATTTGCTTCGCATGGAACTGGCACGCTTCACACTTGGTTACTAGTGCAGTTACATCTTGGAGGGCTTCTTGCCAAAAGAACCCTTGCCGGAAAGCTTTCCCGGCAAGTGCCCTTGCGCCAATGTGGTGGCCGCATATGCCTCCGTGTATTTCCGCCAACAGCTTCTGTCCATTTTCTCTGGAGATGCACTTCAACCTGACACCATTGAGTCTCCTTCTGTACAGCTCGTTATCCACGAACTGATACATACTTGACTGCCTGGTTATCTTCTCTATCTCTTGAGGGTCGTCGGGAAGTTCTCCAGTTTGCAGAAAACGGACGATCTGCTGCGCCCATGACGGAGCCCGAGGCTCGACGGCAAGGACTAAAGGCTCGAGGGCCGCTGCGGGAACCTCAGCTTCTACGGCAAGGACCTCTGGTCCTGTCGGAGCTGACGGTCCCCCGGCAAGCTCGCCGGGGCGAGGCTTGCCGGGAACGCTTGCTTCAACTGTACAAGCCCGAGGACTTGCAGGAGCAAACTGTTCCTCAGCGTTCTGGTTGTCGATCTTGGAGACCTTGGCGGCGGTTTCAGGAAGATCCGCCGGCAAGTAGTCGCCGGAGACCAACTTTCTCTTCTTGGACTGCCCAATTGATGGTGTAACGGATGGTTGAGTCAGCTTGAGTAAGAAGGTCCCTGGTTCCACAGGTAACTTCATTGCGGCGCACTTTGAAAGGCCATCTGCAATTTCATTTTGAGCTCTCGGGACGTGCTCCATCTGCAAACCTTCAAAGTGCTCTTCAAGCTTTCTCACTTCATCGACATATGCTTCCATCAAAGGGCTCTGATAGCTCTTGTTAACTTGTCGGACCACCAACTGAGAATCGCCCCGCACAATCAGCTTTCTGATCCCAAGTTCGGCCGCAATCCTGAGGCCGGCAAGCAAGCCTTCATACTCTGCGGTGTTGTTTGTCGCTTGCTCCCTGGGAAAGTGCATCTGGATAACATATTTGAGGTGTTCTCCGGTGGGCGCGATGAGTACCACGCCGGCACCGGCGCCTTGCAGCGAGAAGGCACCGTCAAAATACATTACCCATTCACTTGTCGCTTCTTGTACGGGTACACTTGTTTCTTGAACTTCTTCTTCTGGTGTCGGGGTCCACTCAGCTATGAATTCTGCCAAAGCTCGGCTCTGTATGGTTGAAGTACTTTCAAACTTGAGTCCAAAGCTCGACAGCTCCAGTGCCCACTCAACGATCCTGCCTGTTGCTTCTGGATTGTGCAATATCCTCTTCAACGGAAAGCGAGTGACCACTGTTATCTCATGGGATTGGTAGTAATGGCGCAGCTTTCTTGAGGCCATGAGGAGGCCGAAAAGCAATTTTTGCACACCAGAGTATCTTGATCTAGTCCCCTGGAGAAGGGAACTTACAAAATACACTGGGCGCTGCACCATCTTCTTCCGCACCTCTCCTTGTTCCTGCGCAGAGTCTTCCTTATCGGGGCCAGAGTTTGTCGGGTCAGCCCCCTGTTTGTCGCTGGATTCGCTTGCCGGTGGTGCTGACTCCTCGTCGGACTCCCTCTCCGCTACCAACGCAGCACTAACCACCTGGTTGGTTGCCGCTAAGTATAGCAACAACTTTTCCTGTGGTCTAGGTGCGACAAGTATAGGAGTGGAGGACAGGTACCGTTTCAAATCCTGCAACGCCGCCTCTGCTTCCGGAGTCCACTTCATGGGACCTGCCTTCTTCAAAATTTTGAAGAAAGGTAGGGCGCGTTCTGCAGACTTTGAAATGAACCTACTGAGGGCAGCAACACATCCCGCAAGCCTTCTGACATCCTTGACGCGCTTCGGGGCCTCTATCTGCTCAATGGCTTTGATCTTGTCGGGGTTGGCTTCAATCCCCCTCTGTGATACAAAGAACCCGAGAAGCTTGCCGGAGGGGACTCCAAAGACGCACTTCTCGGGGTTCAACTTGAGCTGTATCCTGCGCAGGTTCTGAAATGTTTCTTCCAAGTCTTGAATCAGGGTTTCCTTGCTTTTGCTCTTCACCACGATGTCATCCATGTAAGCTTCTACATTTCTGTGAATCTGTGGCTCAAAAGCAGTGTACACTACCCTTGCAAAGGTTGAGCCTGCATTCTTCAATCCAAATGGCATGCGGATAAAGCAATAAGTGCCACATGGAGTGATAAACGCAGTCTTCTCTTCATCTTCCTTGGCCATGAAAATCTGATGATAGCCTGAGTATGCATCAAGAAAACAGAGTAGCTCACATCCGGCAGTGGAGTCAACGATCTGGTCAATGCGCGGCAAAGGGAAGGGATCCTTGGGACATGCTTTATTCACATCGGTGAAGTCTATACACAGTCTCCACTTCCCGTTGGCCTTGCGCACGACGACTGGGTTTGCCAACCACGTCGGATGGATCACACCTCTAACTAGGCCAGCTGCTTCTAGCTTCTTGATTTCCTCGTTGATGAACTCTTGGCGCTCTACGGCTTGCTTCCTCACTTTCTGCTTGATGGGTCGCGCATGAGGACAGACAGCAAGCTTGTGCTCAATCACCTTCCTGGGAACACCGGGGATGTCAGATGGTTGCCAGGCAAACACATCGACATTCGCCCGCAGGAAGGCGACGAGCGCGCTTTCCTATTTGCTGTCAAGAGTGGCACTGATGGTGAAGGTACCACCAGTGCCGTCCTCCTTTGCAGACACCTTCTTGGTTGCCGGAGGAGCAGCCATTCCTTTCTTGCTCTTGCCGGTGGAGCTCGATGGAACGTCCTCGGCGGCAGCGCAGCACTCCGAAGAGGTGCGGTTGCCGGAGTGGGTCCCAGAGCACTTGCCGGACTTGGTCTTCGTCTTCTTCCCCCCGGGAGCTTCAGCGGCAAGAGTATCCTTCTCGGCCGCGGCTGCCGCATCCCGGTAAATCTTGTCGGCGCAAATAAGCGCATCCTTCTTGTCGCTGTGGACAGTGATGACGCTTATCGGCCCCGGCATCTTCAGCACGTTGTAGGCATAGTGGGAAGCTGCCATGAACTTGGCGAGGGCGGGACGGCCGAGTATTCCATTGTAGGGCAATGGAATATCGGCGACGTCAAAGGTGATGCGCTCAGTCCTGAAGTTGAGCTCCCAGCCAAAGGTCACCGGCAGAGTGATCTTTCCCTTGGGCTTGCTCCTTCCCGGGTTGATTCCTTGGAATGAACCGGTCTCTTCGAGCTCGCCGTCTTGAATCTGGAGTTTCTTGATCACAGCAGAGGAGATCAAGTTCAGGCCGGCCCCGCCGTCAACCAACATTTTGGTGACCTTGAGGTTGCGGATGGTGGGAGAAACCAGCATCGGCAAGCACCCGACCGCCGTGGTGCGGTCAGGGTGATCCTCAAGGTCAAAAACGATGGGCGTGCTGGACCATTTGAGGAGCCTGCGCGACTCCACGGGCGGCTCCGCTGCGTTCACCTCACGCACCCACTGCTTTAGCTGACGGTGGGAGGTGTGCAGGGAGGCGCCACCGTCGATGCACAGGACCTCCGTGGCCTTCTGGAACTCCTGCTCGCTGTTCTCGTCGTCCTCCATGTCTTCATCGTCGTCTTCGTCGTTGTCGCGGCCCCGGGGAGGTCGATCTCCTTGCCGCTGCTTAGCCTTGCCGCGGCGTCCTCCCCGGCCGTTGAACGGCCGCTTCTTGCTGGGCTCTTCCCCGCCACCTTGGGCCTTCTCCTTGTCGCGCCTCTCGTACTCAGCTTTTTGCTGCTCGACGAGGTATTCGACGCGCTTGCAGTTGGAGAGATCGTGACCCTTGGTGCGGTGAATCTTACAGTATTGCTTGTCGGAGCTACCCGGTTTGTCGGCCGCCGCTGCAGGGGCAGGCTCCTTGCCGGAGCCGCCAGCCTGTGCTTGCTTGGCGGGGGCCTCCTTGCCGGACTTCTCGACGGCAAGCACCTCCTTCTTGCCCTTCTTCCTGTTGTTCCGCCGCCGGCTCTTCTTTGCCGGGGCGGCGTCGTCGCTGTCGCTTCCCCCTGCGCCAGCATCCTCCCCGGGGAGTTTCCTCCCCTCTTCCGCGCGTGCGCACTTGTCAGCAAGAGCGTATAGCTCGCTGACGTCCCTAATCTTGGTCATCGCCATTTCCTCACGCATGCGGCGGTTACGCACGTTCTGATGGAACGCGCTGATAACCGCAGCAGGGTGAACGTCAGGGATGTTGTGCTGCACCCGGCTGAAGCGTTGGATATATTTGCGCAGGGGTTCGCCTTCCTTCTGGGCCAAGATATGGAGATCGCTCTCCTGGCCATGGGGTTTGTGGCCGCCGGTGAAGGCGCCAACAAACTGATGGCAGAGGTCGGCCCAAGAAGAGATAGAGCCTTCCGGCAAGTGCATGAGCCACGAACGGACGTTCGGCTTCAGCACGAGCGGGAAGTAGTTGGCTAAGATCTTCTCGTCGCGCCCCCCGGCAGCTTGCACTGCGATAGTGTAGACGCTGAGAAACTCCGAGGGGTGCGTCTTGCCGTCGTACTTCTCCGATACGTCGGGCTTAAAGTTCTTCATGCTGGGCCACTGGACGCGCCGCAGCTCGCGGGTGAACGCAGGGCAGCCTGCCGCGTACGGCAAGTCGCCTGGTTCACCGGGCGCGTGCGCGTCGACGGTGTTCCCAGCTCTCTTGTCGGATTGTCGCCGAGCTTCTCGGCGGCGCTCGATCGTAGTTCGAGCGTCTTCATCTCGCCGGTCGTCGAGGACCTGGCGCTGGTCCCGACGGGCCCGCGGGTCCGACGAGGCTGTGGAGCCGTCGTCGGGGTTGTTCCGGCGGGGCGGCGTCTTCTGTTTCTGCGGCGGGAGTGCATGCTTGTCGCACCCCCGGCAGTCTTGTCGCCGATAGCCTTCGTCTTCTCAACTTGCCGCGGCCGTGAGGCCGACGGCTGCTGTGGAGAGTCGTTGTTGGCGAAGTCTATCAGGCTCCGGATAGTGGCCCTCCATTCTTCGGCCTTGTCGGCCGCTGGAGGGAAGTCGAGGAGCAGTTGCGCTCTCGCGAGCGCTTCCGCTGGAGTGGAGGGGAACGCGGGTGAGCGGTGCGAGGAGCGGGATACGCTCGGACTTCTAACAACGTTAGAAGGAGCGGGGTCCCGCGCCGGCGCCTTCGCTTTGCTTGTGCCCGGACGGGGGTCCGGGGCGTCCCGCGAGCCTCCGGTCTGGCCTTGCCCCAGCAGGCGGATACCACCTCCCATGGTATGGCGCTGCGGGGTTGTCGTGTGTTGGGATGGACGCGGCGCGTCCACGGAGACCGAAGTTCGGTCGTCCGTCCTATTCTTGGATCTGGTGGCGCCGTGAGTGTCCTCACCGGCGGTCACCCTTCCGACGGCATCTCCCCCGCCCACCGTTGGCTCCGGTGGCGGCGGGTGAGACGCAGACGGGCCTCCGACCTCCGAAGGCTTCTTCTTCGGGGCCATGGAGTTGTCGCTGATGAAGTTGCTGATGAAGCTGGAGAGGTTGATGAAGAATGCGCCCGCGCGAACGCCGGATCAGGTTCGCACAACCTCGACGCCCCCTACCTGGCGCGCCAAAGATGTCGGGGGAAACTGTCCGCCACGAACACCTATGGGACCGGAGCCCCTTGTCTGTGCGGTACGAGGGCGGAGGGAGCACAAAGAGCAGATCGAAGCAGACACGCGGGCAGTTTTACCCAGGTTCGGGCCGCGGTAGACGCGTAAAACCCTACTCCTGCTTGGTTGTGTATTGAGTTGGGCGCTCGGGAGCTTGAAGAAGCAGCTACACCGGCGCGAGAGTGATCTAGGTTTCGAACCCCCTCCACGTTGTGCATGGGCCTCCTTTTATAGTGCAAGGGGTCACCGACAGGTGTCAACGTAGGAGAAAGGGGTAAAAATGTAAAAGAGGTGGTAGTTGTAACAGTGCGGGAACAGTGGAGCTACAGTACAGAACAGTGGTCTATACCTACTTTAACAGTGGGGGACAAGGGCATTTAATGCCCGTCGCCGTCGACCCCAAAAGTTCCCGCCTTAGCGTCTCCTTCCGCCACGGCGACGGATCCATCACCGTGGAGTGCCACCGTGTACCCCAGGCTGCACAGCCATCCGCCACGCGTCCCTGGATAAGTCCTAGGGCGACGCGTGGGCCGATGAGCTGGAGCGCGGGCACACAGCGCAACCTCCCCGGCAAGTACCTTGCCGGGGACCTCGATCTTGCCGGGCCCGGGAGCTTGCCGCTCCCCGGGCCCCTTGCCGGGGCGCGTATAGCGCCGAGGCGTTGCATTCTAGTCTTCCTGGCGAACTCCTCTTGCCAGGGTCTTGTGTCAGTGGAACAGCCTTGAGCCTGGTACGGCCTTCCCGGCAAGCTCCTCTTGCCGGGGTCTCGATCTCATGTCTTGTATACTTTGTTTTTGAATGGTTTAATAGGGAGCAGGAAGGTCTCCGGCGAGCACGCAGTAAACCTTGCCGCGGGAAGCTGCAACTGCCCGTGCACAAGTTAGGGTACTGAGGCACCCCTACCTTAGTACACCGACAGACCTGAACACCAAAGTGATATGCCGGCTCATCAAAATTTGAGCTGTAATTGCGATAACTTTCATTTTTTCCAATCCTGCAAGCCATTTTTGAGGGCCAAGACGACCCTTTTTGGGCTCAAAATTTTCCGCGCATGTGATCCTGTGTGTGCACGTATGTAAAATCCTCCAGATCATAAAAACTAGAAGTCCTATCACCTCAATTCCCCAATAGATTTCCAACGCCTATGAAAACGACGAAATCGGTGCTTGTTCTCACTTGCTTTGAGAGTCTCGATCAATTCGGACTCTAGGTTGATTTTTGTATTTTCTTTGATCACCGTTTCTTCGCGAGAGTTGGCCTAACACCCTATTGTATCCATACATGGGTGGGGCGCCAAGGACCTGAACACCAAAGTGATATGCGGGCTCATCAAAATTTGAGCTGTAATTGCGATAACTTTCATTTTTTCCAATCCTGCATGCCATTTTTGAGGGCCAAGACGACCCTTTTTGGGCTCAAAATTTTCCGCGAGGGCCAAGACGACCCTTTTTGGGCTCAAAATTTTCCGCGCACGTGATCCTGTGTGTGCACGTATGTAAAATCCTCCAGATCATAAAAACTAGAAGTCCTATCACCTCAATTTCCCAATAGCTTTCCAACGCCTATGAAAACGACGAAATCGGTGCTTGTTCTCACTTGCTTTGAGAGTCTCGATCAATTCGGACTCTAGGTTGATTTTTGTATTTTCTTTGATCACCGTTTCTTCGCGAGAGTTGGCCTAACACCCTATTGTATCCATACATGGGTGGGGCGCCAAGGACCTGAACACCAAAGTGATATGCCGGCTCATCAAAATTTGAGCTGTAATTGCGATAACTTTCATTTTTTCCAATCCTGCAGGCCATTTTTGAGGGCCAAGACGACCCTTTTTGGTCTCAAAATTTTCCGCGCACGTGATCCTGTGTGCGAACGTATGTAAAATTCTCCAGATCGTAAAAACTAGAAGTCCTATCACCTCAATTCCCCAATAGCTTTCCAACGCCTATGAAAATGACGAAATCGGTGCTTGTTCTCACTTGCTTTGAGAGTCTCGATCAATTCGGACTCTAGGTTGATTTTTGTATTTTCTTTGATCACCGTTTCTTCGCGAGAGTTGGCCTAACACCCTATTGTATCCATACATGGGTGGGGCGCCAAGGACCTGAACACCAAAGTGATATGCCGGCTCATCAAAATTTGAGCTGTAATTGCGATAACTTTCATTTTTTCCAATCCTGCAGGCCATTTTTGAGGGCCAAGACGACCCTTTTTGGGCTCAAAATTTTCCGCGCATGTGATCCTGTGTGTGCACGTATGTAAAATCCTCCAGATCATAAAAATAGAAGTCCTATGACCTCAATTCCCCAATAGCTTTCCAACGCCTATGAAAACGACGAAATCGGTGCTTGTTCTCACTTGCTTTGAGAGTCTCGATCAATTCGGACTCTAGGTTGATTTTTGTATTTTCTTTGATCACCGTTTCTTCGCGAGAGTTGGCCTAACACCCTATTGTATCCATACATGGGTGGGGCGCCAAGGACCTTGTCGGGGGAAACTGTCCGCCACGAACACCTATGGGACCGGAGCCCCTTGTCTGTGCGGTACGAGGGCGGAGGGAGCACAAAGAGCAGATCGGAGCGGACGCGCGGGCAGTTTTACCCAGGTTCGGGCCGCACGGATGCGTAAAACCCTACTCCTGCTTGGTTGTGTATCGAGTTGAGCGCTCGGGAGCTTGAAGAAGCAGCTACACCGTGCGTGAGAGTAATCTAGGTTCCGAACCCCCTCCACGTTGTGCATGGGCCTCCTTTTATAATGCAAAGGGGTCACCGACAGGTGTCAACGTAGGAGAAAGGGGTAAAAATGTAAAAGAGGTGGTAGTTGTAACAGTGCGGGAATAGTGGAGCTACAGTACAGAACAGTGGTCTATACCTACTTTAACAGTGGGGGACAAGGGCATTTAATGCCCGTCGCCGTCGACCCCAAAAGCTCCCGCCTTAGCGTCTCCGTCCGCCACGGCGACGGATTTATCGCCGCGGTGCGCCACCGTGTACCCCAGGCTGCACAGCCATCCGCCACGCGTCCCTGGTTAGACCTCAGGGCGACGCGTGGGCCGATGAGCTGGAGCGTGGGCACACAGCGTGGCCTTCCCGGCAAGCGCCTTGCCGGGGCCTTGATCTTGCCGGGCCCGGGAACTTGCCGCTCCCCGGGCCCCTTGCCGGGGCGCGCATAGCGCCGAGGCAACGCCTTCTAATCTTCCTGGCAAGCTCCTCTTGCCAGGGTCTTGTGTTAGTGGAACAGCCTTGAGCCTGGTACGGCCTTCCCGGCAAGCTCCTCTTGCCGGGGTCTCGATCTTCTGTTTTGTATACTTTGTTTTTGAATGGTTTAATAGGAGGCAGGGAGGTCTCCGGCGAGCACGCGGTAAACCTTGCCGCGGGAAGCTGCAACTGCCCGTGCACAAGTTGGGGTACTAGGGTACCCCTACCTTAGTACACCGACAGGAGCCCCCGGGCCTGGGCCACACACGGTGCCGAGCGCTGTTGGGCCAGGCCCAAAACAGTGCACGGGCACCCGCGGCCCGCGGCGCGCCGAATCCACTTCCATATCCGCCGCACCCCACGGTAACGGCACGCGTCGATTGCGGCGCCGCGGGATGGGACGTGCCCACGATCTCTTAATGGAAAGGGGAAAACGCCCCCCACTCCCCCATAAAAGCAGAGGCAGCGGGCGCGGTTCCCCTCCCTGTGCTCTCATTACGTCGTCTTCTTCCTGCAAAAAGATTCCTTCTTGCGCTCCGCCTCCACAGCTCCGCCGCCGCCTAGCTCTTCGTCCTCTTCCTTCCGCCGCGTCCGCCATGGCCCCAAAGAGTGACAAGGGGAAAGCGGAGAAGTCCAAGAAGGAGAAATCCGAGCAAGCAGCCAAGCTCATCGCTTACCGGAAGCGGAACGTCGTCTTCTCGCCGAAGCTCGGTGTGGAAGAACTCTGGAGCAAGTACTACTTGTTCTGGTCCAAGGGCACTGATGCGCATCCCCGCACCCGAGCATACCCGGCCGCCGCCAAGGACCACTATCCCGGCGGGTATTACTTCTTTGCTCCCTTTTTCCACTGTGGTCTCTGCCCTCCATTTTCGAACTTCTTCTGTGATATCATGAATACGTATGGCTTCCATCTGCTTGATTTCACCCCCAACGCCATCCTCACCATGGCCGTTTTCGCACATATGTGCGAAAACTTCATAGGAGTCCACCCCAACGTAGCCCTCTTTAGACACTTTTTCACCCCTAGAGCCGAGGCAGATGCCCCCCTCTCCGGATGTATTTCTTGGGTCTTCCGTCTCGGGAAGAAGGGGTCGTACTTGCCGGGGGAGCTCCGCGGCAAGTGGGAGGAATGGCGAGCTGAGTGGTGTTGGATTGTAGAGGACCAGCCACAAGCCTTTACTGCGCCGCGCACAACGCCTATCGCGCGCGGCAGAGATTGGAGCGAACTAGACTCCGACGACGTCAAGCTTGACATCGCTCTTGTCCGGATCCTCCGTCTTCGGCTGGCCCGGCTGTCTGTTGCCGAGGTGGGCGCAGATTTCCTCCGCCGGCGCATCGCCCCCCTCCAGGACCGGAAGAGGCCGGCTTGGTTGTACGGCGGCCCGGCAGACATCATGCGGCTGCGCCCTGGACTTAATTTTAACTTCACCACTCTGGAGCTGCGCGGGATGGTACGAGAGCTCTTCAAGTACGACCCGGCGCACCCCGAGTGGTTCCGGACTCCCCGGGAAGTGGTGCCGCTCTGCAACAACGCCGCGAGGGACCGAATCCTGGCCATGATGCCGATGTGCGACTCGCATGGCCTGGACCGCTCGTGGATCCCCCCGAAGCCAATCGACGTCCTCACTTTCTACGACAACCTCGTTGAGGTGGCGAGCAACAAGGAGGACCTCAAGCTGCATACGCGGGACACCACCGAGCAGGAAATCGCCTACATAGCTTCTCGGGCTGAGGAGGCCGCCGCAGCCGCGGCGGCAGGAGTCTTCGGATTCTCGCCGGAGGAGGCGGAGGCCGAGGAGGCGTCCACCCAGGCGGAAGAGGCGGAGATCCGTCGGTTGCTGAACCTCCCACCCGACGCGCTCGCCGGGGTCCCCTCGTTGAGGCACTCCGGGATCCATGGGATCGCGACGGAGGCCGCGGCAAAGGAGGGAACCGCCGGAGGAAGCAGAGGCGCCGCGAGGGGCGGAGGCGCCAAGGGGAAGAGGGCCGCATCGCTGGATGCTGGGCCCAGCGAGCCGGCCGAGGCAGAGGAGGAGGAGGAGGAGGAGGCCGAAGACTCCGGCGGATCGACAGAGTTGTACGCCGACGACCTCTCCTCGTCGGAGAGCTCCCCGCCCCCGGCAAGCCCGAAGGAGTCCCCGGCAAAGCGTCTCCGCAAGGCGGCGACGGGGGAAAGGGCACAGGCGCCCCGGCAACAGCCACCTCGGCGGGCGGCTCCCCGGGGGAGTCAAGCCGCACCAAGGCCGTCCGGCGCACCAGCCGCAGCAGAGGCGGGCCGGGCGCGGACCACGACGGAGGCGCCCCGCAGGCCGGCAGCGAGCCGGCAGGGGTCTTCTCGGAGCGGAGCAACGGCTCCGCCCGTCCCCCGGGCGCCGGCAGCCACAGGGGCTGGGTCTTCGCAGCCCCCAGCCCCGGCGAGTACCAAGCGCGCGAGGGAGTCTTCGCCTCCCGCTCCTCGCGTCGACGCGCCCACGGTGGAGTACGATTTCTCCGCCCTGAGCGAGGACGACGAGGAGGACCAGGAGTAAGGATCCGAGATTCTTCATCTTCTTAATTTTTGTCTTGAGCTTCTGTTGATGCTAACTCTGTCTTCTGTTCTGGTTTCAGGACCCTGGCCCATCGCGCCGCGAAGAAGGCCAAGGCGCCCGAGGCTGAGGTCGCGGAGGACTCGGCGGCGGCGGCAACAGAGGGCGCGCCGGAGCCGAGCCTGCCGGATTCTGGCACTGCTCCGATGAGCAGCCCCCAGCGCAGCCCGCAGCGCAGCCCCCAGCGTAAGTCTGGGGTTCTTTCTTTTTGCTTGTCGGGGTACGTCTGAGGCTTTTGACTTTATCTTCATATTTTGACATCCCTCGTCTTGTTTCGTGCAGAGGAGGAGCCGCAGCGGGAAGAGCGCCCGGAGACCACCGCCGAGGAGCTGCAGGCACCGCCATCCCCGCCAAGGCAGGACTCTCCGGCAAGGGAGAGTGCTCCGTCAAGGGCGGGTACTCCGCCAAGGCAGAGTACCCCGCCAAGGACGAGCAGCCCGGCGAGGGCGGCCACCCCGCCGAGGCCAAATTCCCCGGCGAGGGCGACTACCCCGACGAGGCCGAGCTCCCCGGCGAGGGAGCCCGCCGCTGAGGACGTCCGCCAAGGTAACCTTTATAACTTGTCTTCTTGGCTTGTCTTTTTTGGATATTTGCTTGAGTCTTGAATTTCTTTGTCTTCTTCTTCTTCCTAGATCTTCCTCCTCCTGTGCCTATGGAGACGGAGGTAATTATCCTCGAGGAGGAGGACGCGCAAGGCGGCGGCGGCGACGCACCAGTCGTCGAGGAGGTGGGCGAGGCCACCGAGCCGGCCGCGCAAGAGACTGCTCCGGCTGCGGACGCAGCGGCCGGGGAGGGGGACGGTGGCCGCACCGCCGACCCGGAGGTGGCGGGAGCATCGGATGCTGCGCCGGCCACCGGTCCCTCCGCCGGCGAGGAGCAAAGGTTTTATCTCGAGGCCCCCAATGGCGTCTTCATCCAGATGCCGTCGGGGTCTTCGTCGCGAGCTCCTGCGGAGGGCGAGGCGTTCGACGGAGAGGTCCTCGCCTCCGCAGGCCTGAAGATAGTCCAGGCGCCCGGTGGAGGTGAGGGGCCCGAGGAGGAGCGATTGCTTCATCAACTCCTGGCCCTTTACCGGGCCAGGCAAGCAAAGCTCGCTTCCCGGGAGGCTCTTGCCGCCAAGGCTGCGGCAGAGATGGAGAAGCGCGCGGCGGAGCTCAGCGCCGCCAACCAGGCTGCCCTCCGCCAGGTGGCAGAGGAGCGAGAGCGTCTCGCCGGCGAGTACCAAGAGTGGGTACTTGAGAGGGCCGAAGCCGACGAACAGCAGCGCCTCGCCGGGGTGGAGATGTCCCGGCGAGAAGGAGAGCTCGCGCAGCGGAAGGTGGATCTGGACTCCCATGAAGAAGACCTTGCCGCTCGCGAGGCTGCCCTTGGCGGGGAGCTGAAAGAGGCGAAGGCCGCCGCGGCTGCCGCGGAGGACGCCAAGAAAGAGCTCGCCGCCAAGGTTGAACAACTGGAGAAGGCGATGAAGGTGAGCGCCGAGAAGGTTGCCGCGCTCATCCTGGAGCGCGAGAAGGATGCTCACACCAACTCAGAGCTCCAGGTGAGTTTGTCCCAGAGGGGTGACGAGCTGAAGGCCGCCAAGGATTCCATTGAAGACTTGGAGCTGAAGGTCACTACCCTGAAGGAATCGCTTGATGCTGCCCGGGCCCAGGAGACCAAGCTGAAGGATGAGCTCCGCAAGGAGCGAACCTTGATGGAGAGCGTCAACAAGGCCTCCGAGCTCTTACGGCAGACTATCGAGGTGTGGACCGAAGAGCTGGTTTCTTCTGCGTCCAACATTGACCAGGAGTTGCTTGCTTTGAAGGTCGAACATCTTATCTACTCGCCGGATCCAGACCTCCCGCACAGCGCCAAGCTCAGCCTCTTCTTCAGAGGCGTCGCTCCAGCTCTTGCAGGTCTCCGGAACCGCATCCCCGCGCAGCTGGCCGAGGAGTCGCGCCGTCTCTGCGCAGGAACTCTGGAGCGGGTCTTGACGAAGATCGTGTACCGCAACCCGGGGATCAACCTCACGAACGTTCTTCGCAGCTTGCCGGCAGATGCAGACACGGAGGCCCTGAAGGAGCAGGTCGGCCATATCATCGCCAAGGTGGCAAAGCTTGGCAGGAAGGAGGGCGACCGCGTAGACTAGGGCCCCATTTATCTTTATCTTTTTGTTGCTGCACGTTATGTTATGAACTCATTAGTCCATTGCGACAAGTTATCCTTGTAAGATATTTGCTTTACTTCAATCAATCAGTGCAATGTTATCTTCCTTGTTCCCATCTTTGACTTTGTATGTTTTTCACCCTACGCTCCCGGGGAGCTTGCCGGAAAGGGGCCCTTGCCGCGAGCGCTGAGTGCTGGACTCTGAGCGGCCTGCTGGCCAAGGCCCTCGCCGGCAAGCAACCTTGCCGCAGCAGGTCGCAACGCGCTTAGCTTGCTGAGTGTACTCGGAAACGAGGCAAGGGCGCGACACTTGTCGCAGCTCACTTAAATCGTTGAGTGGACTCGAAAACAAGATAAGGGTGCGGCAAGCTACGGGTAGGTTCCTCCGCGCACAGGTTTTCTATACAAAGTGTGATCGTTCAAGGAAGACAACCAAAATTTAAAATTTGAACTGGTCAAATTCTAACAACTTATCTTTCATATGCTGCTTGCTCATGTTGTTTGCTTTCCGGTAAGGCTCTTCTTTCTTGAACGGCACTTAGTTCCTCCTCCATCTCCTTCCCCCCCGGCAAACTTGTGCGCGAGGAACGTTCCTTCTGCTTAAGAGAAAAAGGAAAAGGAGAGGGAAACAAGCATATTGCCTTTCGGCGTAATAGTGCTTACCGAATGTATAAGTGTTGCATCAAATGCCAAATAAAACATGCAAATAGCAAAGAGAAGCATGCGAAAGGCAATCGATGCGAAAACACGAAATCTTTACTGATGCACGGGGTCTGCGCCCGGCTTTGTACAAAGGGTTACATGCAACAGCGGCAAGGCTTGTACAAAAGTTGGTTGCCGGAACGGATCACGGCAACCGCGCCTTAGGGGTGAAACTTGCGAAGATGCTCTATGTTCCAGGAGTTGCTCACCGGTAAGCCTTCTTCGGTCTCGAGGCGGACAGCGCCGGGCCTCGTAACTTGTCTCACCCGATAAGGGCCTTCCCACTTCGGCGTCAACTTGTTGGAATTCTTGGCGGACTGAACACGCCGAAGAACAAGGTCGCCTTCCTCGAGACTCCTGGCCTTGACTTTGCGGCTATGGTAGCGGCGCAAAGCTTGCTGGTATCGAGCAGCTCGTACAGCAGCGTGGAGACGTCCCTCCTCAAGGAGCAATGCGTCATCTTGCCGCATTTGCTCTTGCTCGAGCTCATCATAAGCGAGTACTCGAGGAGATCCGTATACGAGTTCCGTGGGGAGAACTGCCTCTGCTCCATAGACTAGAGCAAAAGGTGTCTGCCCGGTGGCTCGACTTGGTGTCGTTCTGATTGACCAAAGAGCCGCCGGGAGCTCCTCTATCCAATTCCTTCCGCACTTGCGCAGCCTGTCAAAGGTCCTTGTCTTGAGTCCGCGCAGCACTTCAGCATTTGCCCTCTCCGCTTGGCCGTTGCTCCTTGGGTGAGCAACAGAAGCGAAACAGACCTTGGCGCCAAGGTCTTGGACGTACTGCATGAAGGTGCGACTAGTGAATTGCGTACCGTTGTCGGTGATGATCCTGTTAGGGATCCCGAAACGGCAAACAATCGACCTGAAGAACCTGACCGCTGACTGTGCTGTCACCTTTCTCACTGGCTCCACTTCTGGCCACTTTGTGAACTTGTCGATTGCAACATACAAGTACTCAAAGCCCCCGACAGCGTGAGGGAAAGGGCCGAGGATATCGAGCCCCCAGACCGAGAAGGGCCATGACAAAGGGATTGTCTGGAGAGCTTGAGCTGGCTGATGAATTTGCTTTGCATGGAACTGGCACGCTTCACACTTGGTTACTAGTGCAGTTGCATCTTGGAGGGCTTCTCGCCAAAAGAACCCTTGCCGGAAAGCTTTTCCGGCAAGTGCCCTTGCGCCAATGTGGTGGCCGCATATGCCTCCGTGTATTTCCGCCAACAGCTTCTGTCCATCTTCCCTGGAGATGCACTTCAACCTGACACCATTGAGTCTTCTTCTGTACAGCTCGTTATCCACGAACTGATACATACTTGACTGCCTGGTTATCTTCTCTATCTCTTGAGGGTCGTCGGGAAGTTCTCCAGTTTGCAGAAAACGGACGATCTGCTGTGCCCATGCTGGAGCCCGGGGCTCGACGGCAAGGACTAAAGGCTCGAGGGCCGCTGCGGGAACCCCAGCTTCTACGGCAAAGACCTCTGGTCCTGTCGGAGCTGACGGTCCCCCGGCAAGCTCGCCGGGGCGAGGCTTGTCGGGAACACTTGCTTCAACTGCACAAGCCCGAGGGCTTGCAGGAGCAAACTGTTCCTCAGCGTTGTCGTTGATCCTGGGAACCTTGGCGGCGGGTTCAGGAAGATCCGCCGGCAAGTAGTCGCCGGAGACCAACTTTCTCTTCTTGGACTGCCCAATTGATGGTGTAACTGATGGTTGAGTCAGCTTGAGCAAAAAGGTCCCTGGTTCCACAGGTAACTTCATTGCGGCGCACTTTGAAAGGCCATCTGCAATCTCATTTTGGGCTCTTGGGACGTGCTCCATCTGCAAACCTTCAAAGTGCTCTTCAAGCTTTCTCACTTCATCGACATATGCTTCCATCAAAGGACTCTGGTAGCTCTTGTTAACTTGTCGGACCACCAACTGAGAATCTCCCCGTACAATCAGCTTCCTGATCCCAAGTTCGGCCGCAATCCTGAGGCCGGCAAGCAAGCCTTCATATTCTGCAGTGTTGTTTGTCGCTTGCTCCCTGGGAAAGTGCATCTGGATAACATATTTGAGGTGCTCCCCGGTGGGCGCGATGAGTACCACGCCGGCACCGGCGCCTTGCAGCGAGAAGGCACCGTCAAAATACATTACCCATTCACTTGTTGCTTCTTGCACGGGTACGCTTGTTTCTTGAACTTCATCCTCTGGTGTTGGGGTCCACTCAGCAATGAATTCTGCCAAGGCTCGGCTCTGTATGGTTGAAGTACTTTCAAATTTGAGTCCAAAGCTTGACAGCTCCAGTGCCCACTCGACGATCCTGCCTGTTGCCTCTGGATTGTGCAATATCCTCTTCAACGGAAAGCGAGTGACCACCGTTATCTCATGGGCTTGGAAGTAGTGGCGCAGCTTTCTCGAGGCCATGAGGAGGCCGAAAAGCAATTTTTGCACACCAGAGTACCTTGATCTAGCTCCCTGGAGAAGGGAACTTACAAAATACACTGGGCGCTGCACCATCTTCTTCCGCACCTCTCCTTGTTCCTGCGCAGAGTCTTCCTTGTCGGGGCCAGAGCTTGTCGGGACAGTCCCCTGCTTGTCGCTAGATTCGCTTGCTGGTGACGCTGACTCCTCGTCGGACTCCCTCTCCGCTACTAACGCAGCACTAACCACCTGGTTGGTTGCCGCTAAGTATAGCAACAACTTTTCCTGTGGTTTAGGTGCGACAAGTATAGGAGTGGAGGACAGGTACCGTTTCAAATCTCGCAACGCCGCCTCCGCTTCCGGAGTCCACTTCATGGGACCTGCCTTCTTCAAGATTTTGAAGAAAGGTAGGGCGCGTTCTGCGGATTTTGAAATGAACCTACTGAGGGCAGCAACGCAACCTGCAAGCCTTCTGACATCCTTGACGCGCTTCGGGGCTTCTATCTGCTCGATGGCTTTGATCTTGTCGGGGTTGGCTTCAATCCCCCTCTGTGATACAAAGAACCCGAGAAGCTTGCCGGAGGGAACTCCAAAGACGCACTTCTCGGGGTTCAGCTTGAGCTGTATCCTGCGCAGGTTCTGAAACGTTTCTTCCAAGTCTTGAATCAGTGTTTCTTTGCTCTTGCTCTTCACCACGATGTCATCCATGTAGGCTTCTACATTCCTGTGGATCTGTGGCTCAAAAGCAGTGTACACTACCCTTGCAAAAGTTGAGCCTGCATTCTTCAGTCCAAATGGCATGCGGATAAAGCAATAGGTGCCACATGGAGTGATAAATGCAGTCTTCTCTTCATCTTCCTTGGCCATGAAAATCTGGTGATAGCCTGAGTATGCATCAAGAAAACAGAGTAGCTCACATCCGGCGGTGGAGTCAACGATCTGGTCGATGCGCGGCAAAGGGAAGGGATCCTTGGGACATGCTTTATTGACATCAGTGAAGTCTATACACAGTCTCCACTTCCCGTTGGCCTTGCGCACGACGACTGGGTTTGCCAACCACGTCGGATGGATCACACCTCTAACTAGGCCTGCTGCCTCTAGTTTCTTGATCTCCTCATTGATGAACTCTTGGCGCTCCACGGCTTGCTTCCTCACTTTTTGCTTGATGGGCCGCGCATGAGGACAGACAGCAAGCTTGTGCTCAATCACCTTCCTGGGAACACCGGGGATGTCAGATGGTTGCCAAGCAAACACATCGACATTCGCCCGCAGGAAGGCGACGAGCGCGCTTTCCTATTTGCTGTCAAGGGTGGCACTGATGGTGAAGGTACCACCAGTGCCATCCTCCTTTGCGGACACTTTCTTGGTTGCCGGAGGAGCAGCCATTCCTTTCTTGCTCTTGCCGGTGGAGCTCGATGGAACGTCCTCGACGGCGGCGCAGCACTCCGAAGAGGTGCGGTTGCCGGAGTGGGTCCCAGAGCACTTGCCGGACTTGGTCTTCGTCTTCTTCCCCCCGGGAGCTTCAGCGGCAAGAGTATCCTTCTCGGCCGCAGCTGTCGCATCCCGGTAAATCTTGTCGGCGCAAATAAGCGCATCTTTCTTGTCGCTATGGACAGTGATGACGCTTATCGGCCCCGGCATTTTCAGTACGTTGTAGGCATAGTGGGAAGCTGCCATGAACTTGGCGAGGGCGGGACGGCCGAGTATTCCATTGTATGGCAACGGAATATCAGCTACGTCAAAGGTGATGCGCTCAGTCCTGAAGTTGAGCTCCCCGCCAAAGGTCACTGGCAGAGTAATCTTTCCCTTGGGCTTGCTCCTTCCCGGGTTGATTCCTTGGAATGAACCGGTCTCTTCGAGCTCGCCGTCTTGAATCTGGAGTTTCTTGATCACAGCAGAGGAGATCAAGTTCAGCCCGGCCCCGCCGTCAACCAACATTTTGGTGACCTTGAGGTTGCGGATGGTGGGGGAAACCAACATCGGCAAGCACCCGACCGCCGTGGTGCGGTCAGGGTGATCCTCAAGGTCAAAAACGATGGGCGTGCTGGACCATTTGAGGAGCCTGCGCGACTCCACGGGCGGCTCCGCTGCATTCACCTCACGCACCCACTGTTTCAGCTGGCGGTGGGAGGTGTGCAGGGAGGCGCCACCGTCGACGCACAGGACCTCCGTGGCCTTCTGGAACTCCTGCTCGCTGTTCTCGTCGTCCTCCATGTCTTCATCGTCGTCTTCGTCGTTGTCGCGGCCCCGGGGAGGTCGATCTCCTTGCCGCTGCTTGGCCTTGCCGCGGCGTCCTCCCCGGCCATTGAATGGCCGCTTCTTGCTGGGCTCTTCCCCGCCACCTTGGGCCTTCTCCTTGTCGCGCCTCTCGTACTCAGCTTTTTGCTGCTCGACGAGGTACTCGACGCGCTTGCAATTGGAGAGGTCGTGACCCTTGGTGCGGTGAATCTTACAGTATTGCTTGTCGGAGCTACCCGGCTTGTCGGCCGCCGCCGCAGGGGCAGGCTCCTTGCCGGAGCCGCCAGCCTGCGCTTGCTTGGCGGGGGCCTCCTTGTCGGACTTCTCGACGGCAAGCACTTCCTTCTTGCCCTTCTTCCTGTTGTTCCGCCGCCGGCTCTTCTTTGCCGGGGCGGCGTCGTCGCTGTCGCTTCCCCCTGCGCCAGCATCCTCCCCGGGGAGTTTCCTCCCCTCTTCTGCACGGGCGCACTTGTCGGCAAGAGCGTAGAGCTCGCTGACGTCCCTGATCTTGGTCATCGCCATCACCTCACGCATGCGGCGGTTACGCACGTTCTGATGGAACGCGCTGATAACCGCGGCAGGGTGAACGTCTGGGATGTTGTGTTGCACCCGGCTGAAGCGTTGGATATACTTGCGCAGGGGTTCGCCTTCCTTCTGGGCCAAAATGTGGAGATCGCTCTCCTGGCCATGGGGTTTGTGGCCGCCGGTGAAGGCGCCAACAAACTGATGGCAGAGGTCGGCCCAAGAAGAGATAGAGCCTTCCGGCAAGTGCATGAGCCATGAACGGACGTTCGGCTTCAGCACGAGCGGGAAGTAGTTGGCTAGGATCTTCTCGTCGCGCCCCCCGGCAGCTTGCACTGCGATAGTGTAGACGCTGAGAAACTCCGAGGGGTGCGTCTTGCCGTCGTACTTCTCCGGTACGTCGGGCTTAAAGTTCTTCATGCTGGGCCACTGGACGCGCCGCAGCTCGCGGGTGAACGCAGGGCAACCTGCCGCGTACGGCAAGTCGCCTGGTTCACCGGGCGCGGGTGCGTCGACAGTGTTCCCAGCTCTCTTGTCGGATTGTCGCCGAGCTTCTCGGCGGCGCTCGATCGTGGTCCGAGCGTCTTCATCTCGCCGGTCGTCGAGGACCTGGCGCTGGTCCCGACGGGCCCGCGGGTCCGACGAGGCTGTGGAGCCGTCGTCGGGATTGTTCCGGCGGGGCGGCGTCTTCTGCTTCTGCGGAGGGGAGTGCACGCTTGTCGCCCCCCCGGTAGTCTTGTCGCCGATAGCCTTCGTCTTCTCAACCTGCCGCGGCCGCGAGGCCGACGGCTGCTGCGGAGAGTCGTTGTTGGCGAAGTCTATCAGGCTCCGGATAGTGGCCCTCCATTCCTCGGCCTTGTCGGCCGCTGGAGGAAAATCGAGGAGCAGCTGCGCCCTTGCGAGCGCTTCTGCCGGAGTAGTGGGGAACGCGGGCGAGCGGTGCGAGGAGCGGGATACGCTCGGACTTCTAACGACGTTAGAAGGAGCGGGGTCCCGCGCCGGCGCCTTCGCTTTGCTTGTGCCCGGACGGGGGTCCGGGGCGTCCCGCGAACCTCCAGTTTGGCCTTGTCCCAGCAAGCGGATACCACCTCCCGTGGTATGGCGCTGCGGGGTCGTCGTGTGCTGTGATGGACGCGGCGCGTCCACGGAGACCGAGGTCCGGTCATCCGTCCTGTTCTTGGATCTGGTGGCACCGTGAGTGTCCTCGCCGGCAACCACCCTTCCGACGGCGTCTCCCCCGCCCACCGTTGGCTCTGGTGGCGGCGGGTGAGACGCAGACGGGCCTCCGACCTCCGAAGGCTTCTTCTTCGGGGCCATGGAGTTGTCGCTGATGAAGTTGCTGATGAAACTTGGAGAGGTTGATGAAGAATGCGCCCGCGCGAACGCCGGATCAGGTTCGCACAACCTCGACGCCCCCTACCTGGCGCGCCAAAGATGTCGGGGGAAACTGTCCGCCACGAACACCTATGGGACCGGAGCCCCTTGTCTATGCGGTACGAGGGCGGAGGGAGCACAAAGAGCAGATCGGAGCGGACGCGCGGGCAGTTTTACCCAGGTTCGGGCCGCACGGATGCGTAAAACCCTACTCCTGCTTGGTTGTGTATTGAGTTGAGCGCTCGGGAGCTTGAAGAAGCAGCTACACCGTGCGTGAGAGTAATCTAGGTTTCGAACCCCCTCCACGTTGTGCATGGGCCTCCTTTTATAGTGTAAAGGGGTCACCAACAGGTGTCAACGTAGGAGAAAGGGGTAAAAATGTAAAAGAGGTGGTAGTTGTAACAGTGCGGGAACAGTGGAGCTACAGTACAGAACAGTGGTCTATACCTACTTTAACAGTGGGGGACAAGGGCATTTAATGCCCGTCGCCGTCGACCCCAAAAGCTCCCGCCTTAGCGTCTCCGTCCGCCACGGCGACGGATTTATCACCGTGGTGTGCCACCGTGTACCCCAGGCTGCACAGCCATCCGCCACGCGTCCCTGGTTAGGCCCCAGGGCGACGCGTAGGCCGATGAGCTGGAGCGCGGGCACACAGCGTAGCCTCCCCGGCAAGCGCCTTGCCGGGGCCTTGATCTTGCCGGGCCCGGGAACTTGCCGCTCCCCGGGCCCCTTGCCGGGGCGCGCATAGCGCCGAGGCAATATCTTCTAATCTTCCTGGCAAGTTCCTCTTGCCAGGGTCTTGTGTTATTGGAACAGTCTTGAGCCTGGTACGGCCTTCCCGGCAAGCTCCTCTTGCCGGGGTCTCGATCTTCTGTTTTGTATACTTTGTTTTTGAATGGTTTAATAGGAGGCAGGAAGGTCTTCGGCGAGCACGCAGTAAACCTTGCCGCGGGAAGCTGCAACTGCCCGTGCACAAGTTGGGGTACTAGGGTACCCCTACCTTAGTACACCGACAACATCCCCTAGACTCATGTTTCTGTCACTCAAACTAGTCATCGAGGGGCATGAACCCACAATCAAGCATAACGTTCCCTCTTGGGGTCACTACCTATTACTTGGCCAAAGCAATAAATAACAATGGAGAACATGCAAGAATTACTTATGAACATAAATATAAAAGAGGTAGATCAAATATATTACTCAAGCACAATCTGAACATAATCTCATAATCCATCGGATCCCAGCAAACTCATCATAGCAACAGCATAAGGATTACATATGTGCCTCAATCATGTAGGGCAGCTCACGAGGACTAATTAGTGAAGCACAAGAACGGGAGGAGAACATCACAAAGCTACTGGTCATGGACTCATGGTCCAAGGGAGACTACTCACAACTCATCCGGGAGGCGTCCATGGTGGTGGCGAAGCTCCCGGTGGTGATCCTCCCCTCCGGCAGGGTGCCGGGAAGAGTTCTCCTGGTGCTCCCGATCTTGGAAGCGGCGGCGGCGGCGGAACAGAGATGAGATCGCGAAAAAGAGTTCCTATCTCGAAGGTTTCGGGAGACGGTTTAAATATATGCCAAAGGGGGGCATCGGAGGAGCCTCGGGTGGCCCAGGCGCCCCCCCGGCGCGGCCCAGGGGGGGCGCGCCGCCAGGGCGCCTGGAGCCCTGGTGGCCCACCCCCCCGGCTGTCCTTCGGGCGCACGGTAGTTTCTGGAACGCTGATTTTTTATATAATTTTTCTGGATTTTTCCTGGCAGTTCTCGTAATGTGAAAACCTGAAATACAAAAACAGCCGAAAACAGAAACTGGCACTGGGGTGCACTGAGTTAATAGGTTAGTCCAAATATGATAAACAGTGTATGGAAGTGTATAAATATCATAGCAATATCACCCAAAAGAGGCATGGAGCAAGCAGAAATTATAGATACGTTTTGGACGTATCAGGGACCAAGAAAATTTTACATGCAAGCTCAAGAAAAAGGTCACCACAACAGCAAAAATTTGTAATAAATAAAGCACTAGAACAAAAACTAATTGGACCAATGGAGGAGTCACATACCAAGGAACAATCTCCCCAAACAGTTTGGTGAATGGTGCTTTGAGAAAGGAGATCGAAAATGGCAGCAAGATGAGCTAGAACTCGGGTTTGAGCTGGTTGGTGATTTTTTTGGGAGAAAGAAGAAGAGTGTGGGTGCATGAATAAGTGGAGGGGGGCCACATGGGGCCTACGAGGCAGGGGGCGCGCCCAGTGAGGGGGGCGCGCCCTGGACCCTCGTGGCCAGGTGCTGGCTCCCTCGCTGTGTGTTCTGTCCCATATTTTCTCAAATATTCCAGAAAAATTCATATTTAATTTTCAGGGCACTTGGAGAACTTTTGTTTTCGGGGTATTTTTTATTGCACGGATAAGTCTGGAAACAGACAGAAAATACTATTTTTGCTTTATTTATCCTAATTAACAAAAAGTAAAAGGGGGGGTACAGAAGGTTGTGCTATCTAGATTCACCTATCTCATGCTCATCAAAAGGAATCCATTAACAAGGTTGATCGGGTCTTGTTAATAAACTCTTTCCGAATAACATGAAACCGGAGAATTTTCGAATAACACTAGGTTACCTCAATCGGGATATGTATGTCCCCAACAATAAGAATGTCATATGTCTTCTCGATATTAGGAAGAGGAAATTCAAAACCGCCAATAGTAATAGTTGAAACTTTTCCAATATAATTGATACTGTGGACCTGAGGTTGTTTCCTAGGAAAGTGTACCATATGCTCATTACCATTGACATGAAAAGTGACATTGCCTTTGTTGCAATCAATAACAACCCCTGCAGTATTCAAAAAGGGTCTACCAAGGATAATAGACATACAATCGTCCTCGGGAATATCAAGGATAACAAAGTCCATTAGAATAGTAACATTTGCAACTACAACAGGCACATCCTCACAAATACCGACACGTATAGCAGTTGATTTATCAGCCATTTGCAAAGATATTTCAGTAGGTGTCAACTTACTCAAGTCAAGTCTACGATATAAAGAGAGAGGCATACCACTAATACCGGCTCCAAGATCACATAAAGCAGTTTTAACATAGTTTCTTTTAATGGAGCAAGGTATAGTGGGTACTCCTGGATCTCCTAGTTTCTTAGGTATTCCACCCTTAAAAGTGTAACTGGCAAGCATAGTGGTAATTTCGTATCTTTCTTTTATTGGTAATAATATTTTTCATATACTTAGCATAAGGGTTTGTTTTAAGCACATCAGTCAAACGCATACGCAAAAAGATAGGTCCAATCATTTCAGCAAAGCGCTCAAAATCCTCATCATCCTTTTTCTTGGATGGTTTAGGAGGAAAAGGCATGGGTTTCTGAACCCATGGTTCTCTTTCCCTACCATGCTTCCTAGCAACAAACTCTCTCTTATCATAATGTTGATTCTTTGATTGTGGGTTATCAAGATCAACTGCAGGTTCAATCTCTACATCATTATCATTGCTAGGTTGAGCATCATCATGAACATCATAATTAATATTATCACTAGGTTCCTCTTCATTACCAGATTGTGTCTCAGCATCAGAAATAGATATATCATTGGGATTCTCAGGTGTGTCAGCTACAGGTTCACTAGAAGCATGCAAAGTTCTATCATTTTTCTTTTTCTTCTTCTTAGAAGAACTAGGTGCATCTAAATTAGCTCTCTGAGAATCTTGCTCAATTCTCTTAGGGTGGCCTTCAGGATATAGAGGTTCCTGAGTCATTTTACCACCTCTAGTAGCAACTCTAAGAGCATAGTCATTATTCTTACTATTTAATTCATTGAGCAAATCATTCTGAGCCTTTAGTGCTTGTTCTACTTGAGTGGTAACCATAGAAGCATGTATACTAATAAGTTTCAGTTCACCTTTAACTCCAGATAGATAATCACTCAAGCGTTCAATCATATAAGCATTGTGTTGTAATTGTCTACCAACATAAGCATTGAAGTTTTCTTATTTCACAATAAAATTATCAAACTCATCTAAGCATTGGCTAGCAGACTTATAATGAGGAATATCACCTTCATCAAATCTATAAAGAGAATTTACCTTTACTACCTGTGTCGGGTTATCAAGACCATGTATTTCTTCAATAGGTGGTACTTCTTAACATCTTCAGCTTTAATAAGTTTTTTTTTCATAGATTTCTTTGCCTCTTGCATATCTTCAGGACTGAGAAATAGAACACCTCTTTTCTTCGGAGTTGGCTTAGGGGCTGGTTCAGGAAGTGTCCAATTATTTTCATTGGCCAGCATATTATTCAATAGTAATTCAGCTTGATCAACTGTTCTTTCCCTGAAAACACAACCAGCACAACTATCCAGGTGGTCTCTAGAAGCATCGGTTAGTCCATTATAAAAGACATCAAGTATATCATTCATCTCAAGAGGATGATCAGGCAAAGCATTAAGTAATTGGAGAAGCCTCCCCCAAGCTTGTGGGAGACTCTCTTCTTCAATTTGCACAAAGTTATATATTTCCCGTAAGGCAACTTGTTTCTTATGAGCGGGAAAATATTTAGCAGAGAAGTAATACATCATATCCTGGGGACTACGAACACAACCAGGATCAAGAGAATTAAACCAAGTCTTAGCATCACCCTTTAACGAGAAAGGAAATAACTTAAGGATATAGTAATAATGAATCTTTTCATCGTTGGTAAACAGGGTGGCTATATCATTCAACTTAGTAAGATGTGCCACAACAGTTTCAGATTCATAGCCATGGAAAGGGTCAGATTCAACCAAAGTAATTAACTCAGGATCAACAGAGAATTCATAATTCTTATCGGTGACACAGATAGGCGAAGTAGCGAAAGCAGGGTCATGTTTCATTCTAGCATTCATGGACTTTTCTTTCAGCTTAGCTAATAATTTCTTAAGATCATATCTATCGTTGCAAGCAAGAAAGTCTCTAGCAGTTTCTTCATCCATAACATAACCCTCAGGAATAACAGGCAATTCATATCTATTGGGAGAAGCTTCATCATCACTTTCATAAATATCATCAGTTTCAATATTTGCATTCTCCCTGACCTTAGCAATTTGTTCATCTAGAAATTCACCTAGTGGCACAGTATTATCAAGCATAGAAGTAGTTTCATCATACATAGCAGAAGTGGCATCATCACGAACATACGACATATCAGATTCAATAGCAGGAGTAGGTGTCGCAAATTTACACATAACAGATGGTGAATCAAGTGCAGAGTTAGATGGTAGTTCCTTAAATCCTATCGTAGTTGAGGGTAAGATCTTGGTTTTTGTGTCCTTCAAATTCTTCATAGTGATCAACAGATATAAATCCCAAGTGACTTAAAGAATAGAGCTATGCTCCCCGGCAACGGCGCCAGAAAATAGTCTTGATAACCCACAACTGTAGGGGATCGCAACAGTTTTCAAGGGTAAAGTATTCAACCCAAATTTGTTGATTCGACACAAGGGGAGCCAAAGAATACTCTTAAATATTAGCAGCTGAGTTGTAAATTCAACCATACCTGGAACTTAGTATCTGCAGCAAGATAGTTTAGTAGCAAAGTAATATGATAGTAGCGGTAACGGTAATGTTTTTGTAGTTTTTGTAATAGTAGCAACAGAAAAGTAAATAAGCAACAAGCAATATGGGAAAAGCTCGTAGGCATTGGATCAGTGATGGGGAATTATGTTTGATGCAATTCATCAGGTAGAAGCTATAACCTAGGGTGACATAGAACTAGCTCCAGTTCATCAATGCAATGTAGGCATGTATTCTGAATATAGTCATACGTGCTTATGGAAAAGAACTTGCATGACATCTTTTGTCCTACCCTCCCGTGGTAGCGGGGTCCTATTGGAAACTAAGGGATATTAAGGCCTCCTTTTAATAGAGTACCGGACCAAAGCATTAACACATAGTGACACTACAAGAAATATGTCAACTTATGACCTTTTGTTAGTGACCCTGGAAGAATTGGTCATAGATCTATGACCATTTCAGACCAATTGGTCAAAAGCTGTTCGGGGGGCTCCAAACCATAAACTATAACGACCATTTTGGTCAGAAAGGTCATAATTTCCTTACACGAAATGGTCATAAAGCAGATAGCACTGGTTCGCTGCCTTATTTCTAGCTGATCATGACGAATATAGATGGTCATAACCTTGTAAATTGTGGTGGGTTGCTACGACTAGGCGCCACCTCATCAGTTTTGCCTATGTGTCATGTCCATGTGGCAGTTTTTGCCCTAGGTTGTGAAGCAACCTATATTTCTGTCATTCCCAAAATTCCCCAAAAAATCTCATAAATTCTTTGGGTCATATCTTCGTCAAATATGTAAAAAACCTTCCTTGCCTAGTTCAAAAATAATTCAAAAATATTCATTTTCCTATTCTGTTCAAAAAAAGACTTTGTGAAGGAAGTACCACTTTGGCATGTCCAAATGGTATCCATTTTCTACAGTGCTTTCCTATGCCCAAATAACTATCCTCCACCAAATGCCAGCTCAATCCATTAATTATTTTGAGCCCATCTTCAACATTCGTACAAGTACCACCTAGACTCCTCCTTTTGAGCTGAAAATTTGTGAAGACGGTCTTCTTAGTAACTGATCATCCTCAACCAAAACTCACGCCCATTAGCCATGTGCATTTCCCATACCGCTAATCAAACACTTGGCTGCTAATTCATGTTTGAGCATCGATCGGTCTTCTCGTGAGAATCTTATGTTGTAATTTTCTTCCTAGCACCTACCTGGGGAGTGGCCAACCCACTAGACATGCCTAGGCCACCCAAAACACATGGCAACGCCATAGTCACGCGGTGACCACGCGGCGGGCATGCGAGTTTACGCGCTCTAGAGTTGGGGCCCTCGACCACCGCCCAAACCTCGACGTATCGCCACCAAACCATGTATTTATGATTAAATAGGTACTTATGTAACTAGAAATGATTTTTGGAAAAAATAAATAGCAAACTATGAGGCAGACGCAGTTCAAATTTGACCCGCTTCCAACTGAATCGGCAGAAATTTGTCTTTTGCAGGAGAGGTGGATCAAAACTTTTTACACCCAACCATTTTGTCAATTGTGCATTAAATATGTCCTAGTATTTTAAAAAATTGATTTGGTCAAATTTTGCAACAATTATTTGGGAGGTCCTTCACAAAAAAACCTACTTTTGGGCACTCGAAAAATGGAAAATGATTTTTTCGTCCAAAGAAAATGAAAACTTCCTTAAGCAATATTGTTTGCCATTCCAAGATGCACCCTTGTGCACAATATGAGATCATTTGAACAAACTATGCTATGAATGTGGCCATAGGATTGATCATTTGGCTTGAAAGCCATGAATCTTCACGCACGATAGCTTATTTTTGAGAACACTTTTTAAAAGAATTGCTGTATTACAAGTTTATTATTTTTCCTGGTAACTTGGTCATATATAATGACACAATGCGAAGGTTTTCCAATTTTTTGATTTTTTTTGAATTTTTTATGCCCGTTTCAAAATGCGGACAAAACGGCGGGAATGACCGTTCCTAGCTAGTAGTTGAATCTTGGAATTTTTTTGGTGTTTCTCTGATTAAATAGATACTTATGTACCTAGAAATGATTTTTGTAAAAAATAAAGAGCAAACTACAAGGCAGCTACAGTTCAAATTTGACCTGCTTCCAACTGAATCGACTGAAATTTGTCTTTTTCACGAGAGGTGGATCAAAACTTTTTACACCCAACCATTTGGTCAATTGTGCATTATATATGTCCTTGTATTTTATAAAAATGATTTGGTCCAATTTTGCAACAATTATTTGGGAGGTCCTTCACAAAAAAACCTCCTTTTGGGCACTCGAAAAATGTAAAATGAATTTTTTGTCCAAAGAAAGTGAAAACTCCCTTAGGCAACATTATTTGCCATTCCAATATGCACCCTTGTGCATAATATGAGATCATTTGAACAAACTATGCCATGAATGTGGCCATATGATTGATCATTTGGCTTGAAAGCTATGAATCTTCACGCATGATAGCTCATTTCCGAGAACACTTTTTTAAAAGAATTGCCGTATTACAAGTTTATTATTTTTCTTGGTAACTTGGTCATATATAATGACACCATGCGAAGGTGTTCCAATTTTTTGATTTTTTTTAATTTTTTATGCCCGTTTCAAAATGCGGTCAAAACGGCGGAAATGACCGTTCCTAGCTAGTGGTCGAATCTTGGTATTTTTTTGGTGTTTCTCTGATTAAATAGATACTTAAGTACCTAGAAATGATTTTTGTAAAAAATAAAGGGCAAACTACAAGGCAGCTACAGTTCAAATTTGACCCACTTCCAACTGAATCGGCAGAAATTTGTCTTTTTCACGAGAGGCGGATCAATTTTTTTTACACCCAACAATTTGGTCAATCGTGCATTAAATATGTCCTAGTATTTTAGAAAATTGATTTGGTACAATTTTGCAACAAATATATGGTAGGTCCTTCACAAAAAAACCACTTTTCGGGCACTCAAAAAATGGAAAATGAATTTTCCGTGCAAAGAAAATGAAAACTCCCTTAGGCAACATTGTTTGAAATTCCAAGATGCACCATTGTGCACAATATGAGATCATTTGAACAAATATTCCATAGGACTTTCACAAAAAACTCATTTTGAGCATTGAAAAATGGAATGAAATTTTTTATCTTGAATCGATCATGACCAATTTATATGGTCATAAGGTCATCAAATGGTTTGCTGCGTTCTGATTGGACCATGAGCATATTACGCGGATCACGCATCAACCACCGTTGGATGCTTCCGGATCCAACGGCCCAAACCCACCCGAACCGAAACCCTAAGTTTGTCCTCATGGACATTTTCCACCCACCCCCCCGCCTCCATTCTTTCTCTCATTCCCCCCTC
>LR738710.1:84294293-84383472 GCA_902687465.1 Secale cereale | reverse complement strand
CCCCCGCCGCCACTACCTCCTCCCCGTACCCGCCTCCTCCCGATCCAGTTCTCTCCCACCCACCGCCGACCTCGCCGTCCTCCCTCCCCTCCCCGCATCTCCTGGCCACCTCTACGCCCGAGGAGATCGAGCAAGCGCCCGAGTGCGCCCGTCCTCGCAGCCTCCTCCCATGATTCCCCGCACCGAGCCCCACGAGAGGAGCTCCTCCTGTGGTTTTGCACGCCGGCGCCGGCGACCACCAGCCATAGCTTGCCGGAGCTAGCAGGTGAGTGCCACCCTTCTTCCCGTCCTCTCTTTCTTCCTCCTTTTTTCTCTCTCACACATCTTGATTTCTCTCTTTGTCTCAAATAGTGCACTCCGCCGCCATGGAAGCTCGCGTCCCCGACCTTGCAGCGCGCCGCCCCGATGCTAAGTCCCTCCTCGTCATTCCTGCACCGCCGAGCCGAAGCCTCACCCTCACCCAAGTCCAAGCGCCGCTGCCGTTTGCCTCCTTGCCATGGCCTCCCCCGCTTCGTCTGCTTCGCGGACAGAGCTCCCTCTCCGTCAACGTGTCCTCCCGTCGTCTCTGTTCATTGTTGGGCTCGATCGACTCCAGCAGCATGCCCACGGTGACGCTCCGCTCCTCCTAGGCCCCGTCTCCTGGTTGTTTTGTTCCCGTGGTCGTCTTTTCGTTTGATTTTGAGCCATGGCTGCCATGGACAACACTCAGGATATATATATGCCTTTCTTATCATATAATATATTGTTTGTTTCCCTTGCTGAAATAGTGTGCCTACCAGTAATATATTGTTGCTGTTGTATTTAGTTTACCTATATTATTATGTATTTGTTTGTGGCCTTTGTATGTGCTATCTTCTGCTTGTAAAAATGTCTGCAGATGTGTTGTAAAATAGCATAGATAGTAATTGATAACCTAGAGCCGTTGCTCTAGTGATGCCGCACCTGTACGCTTCTAAACTTATGTTGTCTGAGTACTGAATAGCTTAGATTGGTTGTGTCATCATCATGTGCTGGCTGATGTGAGATCCCTTAGTAGTGGAGCTATGATTTTAACCCTGTGGCTGTAAGTGGTGACTAATGAGGAGGAGTACCTGTCCTAGTCCTACTTCATTGTAGCACTTCATATGATTATTAGTTATTTTTTAACCAATGCTAGTCCTAGCATGTGTAGTCTATGTGGTGATGTTCTTTAGGTTGCAGCAAGCAAGGACATGATTAGAACATATTAGTATGACATTTGATATTAGCTTATTGATCCTAGCTATAAATCCATATATTTTGCAATAATATGTTTGTTTGACTTGCTCATATTATTTACAATCTACAATAGTAGTGGTACTTTGATTTCACTGCAATCTACAGTAGTAGTTTTTTTTCTTGTAAAGCTTCTTTCCATGTATGTGATTGCTCTTCCGGATTCGTGGGAACTGAATCTCGAGTGCATGCTAGAGGCTAGAGCTGTAGGAGGTTCAGTTACATGCTCTTTAGTTTTTTTTCAGTCAATGCTATGTTATGGTAGTCCATCCTGTACGTTTCCAGGTTTTCTAACTATATGCAAAACTTCATGTAGGCTCGGTGAGGGATGCTCCACCAGCATCCTGCTGCTTGGCGGTGGTCGACAAGGACTTCCTCGCGCATGAGGTGTCTTCTAAGATCTACGGCAACAAGGTAATCTCACTCTCTTCAACCCTGGTTGTTTTGTGTGTACGGTTGCTGCAGATGGTGGTCTGTGTGGATCTTGTTATAGTGATAGTGTTATGCTGGTGCTGGCTTGAAAGAAGGGCATAAATGATCAACAATCTATTTCCTGCAACATTTAGCTATTTACATTATGAAATATGTGGACAGTAGGTATGTTTCCCATGTTATATGGTAATAACTATACACGTAAACTATGCCACAGTAAACATTGATCATGAAAAATATGCCACAGTAAATAGGCACCTTTATATTGCTTGCTCTCACTCAATGATGGGAAGTTTATTGCAGTGCTATGCCACAGTAAACTGCAGTGCTATTGGTTAGTATTTATAAGAAGTCATACTGATCATGAAAAATATGCCACAGTAAACTTTGAAACAATACTGATAACAGTTTCACACAGTTGTGCCCCTTTATATTGCTTGCTCTCACTCAATAGGCACCATTTGTCCATTTCTGTTCCATATCTCTTACCCTCTTGTTAAGTAATTAAGTCTTGAACTACTTGAATCTTTAATGTGCTGTAAATCTATGCTTGGTTCTATATGTGAAGGTAGACACTATCTTTGCTGCTTGTGTCTTGAATAAATAAATGCAGTTATGTAATTATGATCTAAAATGTCACATAGGTGACCATTTGTGCCGCCGCCGTCGCTGTGCCGGTTGGAGGCGTTGCTGCTACATCTGACGGAGCTGCAGCTGCTGCCCCAAAGGGCAACCTTCATCGGACACAACCCCATAGCAGGGCCTCAAGGTTCTGTGCCCCATTGCCGCTCTTTCTAAATTACTGAAATGAAAATGGCTAGGCCTGATGTGCCTCTTGTATCTATTGCTCGATTTGTTATGATTTGATTCACCAAGAGTGATTCTTCTACTGTCTTGTAGTATGGTTAAATGGAACAGCGAGGGATCTTTCTAATTTAGTTATTGCTAGAATAATTCATCGACTTGAGATATGATGGGAAGTTTTGCATGTCCTTGCTGAAGAAGATAAGAAAGGAATTTAATTGGATGGTCCTTTTCATCGTGCTTAATTAGCTGTAAATGTGCCCCTCTTACTGAAGAAGATAAGAATCCATATGTGTTATGCAAAATTAACTTTGTCATCTTGTAAGCGCTCTAGGAAGTGTCCTTGTTGGCTTAATTTACAACATCCATTCTTTACTTCGTCCGTGTCATTGTTGTTTACCCCTGGGAGTATTTTTAACTTCAAAATCTCTGGTGAACTGCCATTTGGAGTACATTTGCATGCTCTATTTTTTTTGGGTTACTCCATCTTGCTCTGTTAAGTAAAATTTGATATGTGGAGTACCAGCAGTAAGCTAGACCCTCCATCTTGCTTTTTACATAGTCAAAGCTACTCCAAGTTAGCACCACTACTGTTAACTTCTCAATGTGCTTGGATTACATTTACCTTGTAGTACTCCAGTACTCCAGTAATTTTTCTTAGAGTGGCTCCGACCAACTTATCTTATGATGTTCTTCTAATGCTCTTCTAATGTTCATGATGTCCGTTGTTATATACCTCTCATTGTAGGATGGCAAGTTGTGGCAGCAGATGTACATTGTAGGATGGCAAGTTGTGGCAGCAGATGTACATTGTAGGATGGCAAGTTGTGGCAGCATGTCTAGTAAGAGAGAGCAATGACATCCATTGTACTGTTCCGTTTAAAAAAGTGCATTGTGCTGTTATGATAGTAGCAGATGTACATTTTCTTATTGTATATTCCTGTGTAAGGAAATGTATTCCTGAGATGATATTTTGTGTTATGTAAACCTGGGAGATGTGTTATGTGAAGTGATATGATGGTTGATTTGAATTTGACCTGGATTTTTCCTAATTTGAATGAAATAATGTTGGATGTATGTGTGATTGGGCTAAAGTCAGCTTGGGCCGAACTGGACAAATAATTGGGTCGAAAAAGGCCACATCCCAACAAGCATAGAACAGTTTTAAAAATGAAATGAAAAGGGTCTTACAAAAAAAGAAATGGACTGCAAAAAGGCCGAGGGCCAAAAAGATTGCATGAATCTCAAAAACTAAAAAGGCCGAATTGTTGGGCTAGGCCCATATAGCTTGAGAAAATTAACAGAAAAATATAAATTTAAAAGACCGAATTGTTGGGCTAGGCCCAAGTAGAAAACCGAATTGGACCGGGCTGAATCTTGTGCCACATCAGCTTGCCACGCTGGATGCCTACGTGGCCTGGGGAGGCTGCTAGTGACCAAAACACGACAGTAGGCATATTTTGGTCATAAACGTCTGTGACCTTCTCACAGAGAAGGTCGCTATATTCAGTTTATGACGGCCAGCTTTTGACCTTATGTTTTTTGTCACAAAAAGGTCACAAATGGAAATTTGTGACCATTCAATGACCAATAGTGGTGGTCACAAGTTGACATATTTCTTGTAGTGTGAATACATGAACTCCTCAAACTACGGTCATCACTAGGAGTGGTCCCGATTATTGTCACTTCGGGGTTGCCGGATCATAACACATAGTAGGTGACTATAGACTTGCAAGATAGGATCAAGAACACACATATATTCATGAAAACATAATAGGTTCAGATCTAAAATCATGGCACTCGGGCCCTAGTGACAAGCATTAAGCATAGCAAAGTCATAGCAACATCAATCTCAGAACATAGTGGATACTAGGGATCAAACCCTAACAAAACTAACTCAATTACATGATAGATCCCATCCAACCCATCACCGTCCAGCAAGCCTATGATGGAATTACTCACGCACGACGATGAGCATCATGGAATTGGTGATGGAGGAAGGTTGATGATGACGATGGCGACGATCTCCACTCTCCGGAGCCCCGAATGGACTCCAGATCAGCCCTCCCGAGAGAGATTAGGGCTTGGCGGTGGCTCCGTATCGTAAAACGCGATAATTCTTCCTCTCTGATTTTTTCTCCCCAAAAGTGAATATATAGGATCTGGGGATACATCGATGGAGCACCAGGGGGCCCACGAGGCAGGGGGCGCGCCCCCCACCCTCGTGGACAGGGTGTGGGCCCCCTGGTCTGGATATTCTTGGAGGTATTTTTTATATTTTCGAAAATAATTCTCCGTGGATTTTCAGGTCATTCCGAGAACTTTTTATTTCTGCACAAACGCAACACAATGGCAATTCTGCTGAAAACAGCGTCAGTCCAGGTTAGTTCCATTTAAATCATGCAAGTTAGAGTCCAAAAAAGGTAAAAGGGTTTGGAAAAGTAGATATGTTGGAGATGTATAATAGCGCTCGGCCATGCTCGTCGGAGTGGAAGAGAGGAGCGTCAGCGGTGAGAGGTCAAGAGGGGAGAGGGTTCTATGGCGATCGAGTGTGAGCTCACCGACGAGGGAAGGTTGGCTTTTATAGCTGGGTGTGGGCGTCGAGAGGATGGCCTCCGTGTGTACGTGTGGCACGCATTGCGGGAGCTGGCGGGATGCCCGTCACCGCGCCCCTTCACTGCGTCGCCCGTGAGGCATCAATGGAGGCTGACCAGCATGGCAGCCTTCGCATTGATTCCCGTGGGAACCAAGGTGATGAGGACAACGATGGTGCCGAGTCGACAACTATGGCGTGAGTCGTTGACTCGGGGGGCCCACCAGTATTTCGTGCGAAAAACATTTCCCCCGGCGACCACGGGGGACCCCAGTAGGCCGGGTTGGGCCTCGGTCCGCCGGTATCAAATTCGGCCCTAACCGGCGAAAATTGGGCTTCTCGGGGCGTGCCTGGGCGGTTTTTTAGCGCCGACGGTCAGAAAAAAATGTTGGGGAGCCTGTTGGTGGCGCGAGTGGAGATGCTCTTAGCGCTCTTGGGTTCTGGATATAAAGGCATGTACGATAAAACAGTCTTATCTTAAGTCCACTCAAAGGATGCAATAAAAGAGTTGTACAATGAGCATCAACGTACCGTGACCTACACAAATTCTTTGAAGATAGCTAACGATGTCGCAGTGTATAGCATCTCATATCACCTCTAAGATGGTGTTAAAAAAAGAGTAAACACTGGTCTGGTGTATCAGGTATTTTGATCGAACAAATTCTGAAACAATTTATATGTTACTTTATGTTATTTTTTGGGACTAAGCTATTAATCTAGTGCAAAGTGTTAGTTATTTTTTCTTCTTCTTTTTGACTTTTCAGGAAATCATTATCGAACGAAATCCAAACAAAAACGATTAATTTTTTCTGAACCAGGAGGGACTCTTGAAGTTTCGGGAGGAGACCAGGCAAGATACGAGAAAGCCACAACCGCAAGAGGCGCGCCCCCTGAGCTTGTGGGCCCCACGCAGCACCGTTTGACCTAATTCCGCTTCTATAAATTTCTAAATATTCCCAAACTAACATTTTTTCGCGGTTGCAAGATTCTGTTCTTCCGCGATCCCATCTAGAGGCTTTTTCCAATACTATGCCGGAAGGGGAATTTACATCATCCTTGCTGTCTTCCGATAATGCATGAGTAGTTTACCACAGACCTACGGGTTCATAGCTAATAGCTAGATATTTTCTTTTCTCTCTTTGATCTTTAATACAATGTTCTTGAAGTTCTATGCAATGTAATATTCTTTAACGGTGTGTTTGTTGGTATCCGATGAATTGTGGGTCATGATCTGAATATTCATGCGAAGTAATTGAGTCTTCTCTGCACTTTCTTATACATAATTGCTATAACTCTGATTTCTCTCAGATCTATTCGTTTGGTTTGGCCAACTAGATTGATTTATATTCAGTGAGAGAGGTGCTTTGTGATGAGTTTAATCTTGCGGTGCTCTATATCCCAGTAACAAAAGGGGAGAATATACGTATTTGTGTTGTTACTATTAAGGGTAAAACGATGGGGTTTATTAATATTGATTGGGTTTACTTTGTCTACATCATGTCATCTTGTTTAAGGCGTTACTCCATTTTTCATGAACTTAATATCATAGATGCATACTGGATAGCGATTGATTCGTGGCGTAATAGTAGTAGATGCAGGCAGGAGTCGTCCTACTTGTGTCAGACATGATGCATATATACATGATCATTACCTTGGATATCGTCATAACTATGCGCTTTTCTGTCAATTCCCGACAGTAATTGGTTCACCGACCGTATGCTATATGTTCAAGAGAGAAACCTCCAGTGAAAACTATGCCCCGCGTCTACTTAAATCATATTACAAAAACCAAAATTTATTTGCTGCAATTTTTTTTGTTTTACAATTTATCCATCTACCTATACAAGATTTGATCCTTGCAAGTATTGAGTTCAAGGGGATTGACAACCCTATTGCCCGCGATGGGTGTAAGTATTTGCTTTTGTGTGTGCAGGTGCCATTCCTGAGGCTTTGCGTGATTCTCCTATTGGTTTGATAAACCTTGGTTCTCACTTAGAGAAATACTTATCTCTACGGCACCTCATCTCCCCTCCTCTTCGAGGAAAATCCCAACGCAGCTCATAAGAAGCACCTCACTAGAGTGAGATGATAGGTGTTGTTGTTTCATTTGCCCGTGAGAATCTCTAAAAGTAGAATACCAAAGTTTTACATGTCTGATTTGTTCTAGTAGCACCCGCTCATTGCATACTTAGGGGACATTAAACACTATGTACTAGGTTCCGGCAACATTGCACATCACTTGTGCGATTTGTTGCCTCCAAAACCCTTACTAACCGAAAGTATGAGATTTTTCGTTTCAGGTCACAGTCCAATAGGACATTTGTATCTAGAAATACATGCATGACACCAGTGGCGAAACTACATGAAATCTTATAGGGAGGGCAAAGATAGAATATGAGTGTTTTCGGTGGGAGGATGTTTGATGATTTTTATCTAAGCTCTCCCATTAACTTTTTGTTCACAACTAGTTTAAAGATGAGGGGGGGGGGCAATGGCCCTCTCAGGCATAGCTCCGCCGTTCTCACCACACACCATCGACAGATTGCAACGGTACCATGACCAGAGTAACAAAAAAACATAGCATAGATGTGGTCGTGTAGACTCTTGTTGGGGAGCTACTCGTAAGCAATCAAGTTCCCCTACTCCTCAAGACAAGCACCCACAATTTTCATCATGTTTTTGTGCAGTAGCTTAGCAAGAAAAAGCTACTCCATTGTCAACTAATTTATCCCCTGCCAAGAACTGATAGTCTTTAACGATGAGTAGTTGGTGGTTAGAGATAGTTCCCTAATGTGCTAAATGGAGACATGGGAAGAGAATGGAGACATTGATTAAAAATGTTGCAACATTAAACAGGTGTACCTTCTCGACTGTGCCAAAACCACCTTCACCTAGTTTGTTATCTAAATCTAATTTTGTCGTTGCACCTCAAAGTATTTGTAGATCTCACTCAACAACTTTTTATCATTGTGATCAAATATACCTGGCATAACCAGTATGGTTCCACCTCGAAAGTAAAAAAATGACATGGAAAGTTACAATGCCACCTTGAAAATAAAATATGCATAGCAAGATTACACAACAGCCGATTTCTCAGTAGCAAAACACTTCCATTAGAGGTAGAAATGTTCTAGAAAGTCTTGTGGTGGCTCACGTACTGGTACATAGCATCCATCGAGCGAAAAACCCATCGGTGATGATCAAACTTGATTACCAAAGAGAGTATAACCATGTGAATTGGGACTTCATTTTGAAATCCTACATGCTAGAGGTTTTAGTAAAAAAATAGATTGGTCGATTTCAAATACATCACATGCAGACCTAATTATTTTTCTTCTAAAGAATTTGTCTCGTCGCCATTTTGGAAGGGGGTCATGTGGGCTGCACATGCAACAAATTCTGGGTTCGATGTCTACCCACTGGATTAATAGTCTTGCTTCCCGGCAGATCGCAGTGTCATGCCTAACCTTTTGTTCGTTTTCTCAACAGATATCTGTAATGCCCAGGATGGAGTTATACCTCCTACGTGTCGAGGCACGACTTAAAGGCATAAGTCCATCCTAGAATGATCTCAAGTTTGGTAATCTTTGCACAACTCATGTAAAAGAGGGGATAGTAAACTGAAAATAGTTGGCTTACACTCGCCACGTCACAGAATTACAGTACAAGTCTCAAACATCATACATTAAGAACACTACAACCCTCTAAGGGCAAAAGCCAAATGTCAAAGTACCAAACTCAGATAAATAAACCACAGGCGGATCGAATCCTAGTAAGAGACTCCACTACTGATCGACCGGGTAGCGCACGTAGTACCGACTACGCTCCTCGTCGTACTCCCAATCCAGCTCGGTGCCATCACCTGGATAGCTCATAGCTGGACCTGCATCTGGTGTGTGAAGTAACTGTGAGCCACAGAGGACTCAGCAATCCTGTTCCCGGGTAACAGAACTATTTAAGCCTTTAGGTGAGGGAAAGGCTGAAGAAAAGAACAAGTCTGCAGCAGCAACTAGCATCTAGCTTACGCAAGTGAGAGCGAGAAGAGAAGGCATCGGCGAGAAGTGATCACGAAGTGATCCTAGCTACAAGCTCCACAATCATAACCCCTCCGTGTTCAACTCCCGAATCCCTATTCGGAAATTGACAGTCACGGAACACACGCTGGTAGTGTATTAGTAACATTGTGTCAAGTTATCTACAACCGGAATTAACAAGCTCCCATCTGCCACATAACCGCGGGCACGGCTTTCGAAAGTTCAAACCCTGCAGGGGTGTTCCAACTTGACCCATTACAAGCCCACGATCCGCGGAGTCGCAACTCCAAAGTGGGAAGACCCGAGTATTCTCGGAATCCCGTGCTCAAGATATACCAAGCTAAGGTAAGGCTAATCCAGCAAATCCTCCCGGCGTGTCGACACCCTGATAGTAGCCGCGCGTATCTAAGTCTCAGGACACGACCGGATGGGCGATTCTACAGGTTTTTACCAAACCTCGAGTTTCCTTGAGGTGGCCCCGCAGACTCCCCGTTTCGGACCAACACTCATGTGGAGCACTGGCCCGGGGTTGTTGATTAAGAAAGAGGGTTAATTACTCCCTATGCATGTTTAGTTTGTTATTAGGCAAATAGTACCAATGTTGGGATTTGCTGGAAAAGACTTAGCACTTAGCGGTTTATCGAGGGGGTCCCATACACCCCAACCGTGTTAGGAACGCATAATCAAGGAACATAATACCGGCTTATACGGATCCTAACGGCATGAGTGGAACAAAACACCAAGCAAAAGGCTTAGCCTTCCACCCTTGCCAATATATAGATGATTTCATTTTAAGCATTTATATAGTGTGATATAACCCAACCAAACTTCAACATGGAGCAAGCATCTTAGATCTTCACCTGCAACTAGCAACGCTATAAGAAGGGCTGAGCGAAGCGTACTTAGCCAAGCAAGGGTTTGCATAGGTAGGTTGGTTAAACATGGCAATTGGCTACAAGTAGGAGGCTGACAAGAAGAACATGGGCATCGAGGCAAAACTATAGATCGAGACTACTAGCAATAGGCAAAGATAGTAATGTTATCGGGGTTCGGTCATCTTGCCTGAAGAGAAGTCGTTCGGATCGTAAGAAGGGTCCTCGTGCTCAACCTCGTTGGAAACCTCGTGCTCAACTTCGTACCCGGTCTCAGCTTCCGGCTCTAAACAAAACAACCACACCAAACACCAATCAACAAGATGCAATGCGCACTCGAAGAACATGAATGCATGATGGATGCACTAAGGATGCACATGGGGCACGGAAAATATCACTCAAGAAAAACACCTCAAAACAAGATAACAATCTGATATTATTAATCTACACAGAAAAACAACCAAGTTTGATATAAGATTCGCTGAAATCGGAGTTACGGGCTAAAAGTTATGCCCGAAACAAGATTTGAGCGAAAGCTGAAAATTACAGCAACATGGCATCTTTGGAGCTCAAAAATAATTAAGCTACAGCACCCAAAAGCATGGCAAAGGACTTGAACACAAACTAGATATATAGTACAGCAACTAGGTCCAAAGTTCACCCCCAACGGAGTCACGGATCAATAGCAATGATCTTGGACATATTGAACTTTGCAATAAAATTCTGGCAGCAGAATTTTATTGAAACTTTAGAGCAAAAGATAAACATGCTACAGCCACATAAATGGACATGGATGGAAAGACAACAATATATACTACAAGGAACAATCAAAATCCACCCCAAAACTATCATGCTTTGTCCTACAACATCACACGAACATGACATCGTAACGTTACAGATTTCAGACTTAGTGAAAAATCACTAAGTCCTAAAACAGCAATATCATCTGGCGAAGGCGGCGGCTCCACCGCGCTGTGGGCCGCCGCCAGTTCGGGCCCGCACCAGATCTGGGCCGCCGGACCCTCAGATCCCCACCGGCCCACTCCGTTCCTCAGATCTGATCTGCTAGGTTGCTCCTAATTCTTCTAAGTCCAAGTTTTTCCTGTTCTGAAATGCAATCTTTGACCTGCTGTAACTTTGTGCCTGCTGCTCCGTTTTGCGCGTGTAATATGTCCAGACGTTCGTGGAGATGTGCTCTACGTTTTACCTGTTGTTGTCATGCATGTTAGATGTCATCTAGACACTTGTTTTGCTGTTGCAAGAGTGCATCATGATATAAACTGCTGTTATGTGTTATTTTCATGCCACCTTTGCCATGTGATAACTTTTAGCTCGTTTGTCCAAACGATGCAAATGACATGTCCACGTGTTCGTCTTGCCACGAACTACGTGTTGCTTGTGTTAGGTTGCATGGTAGAATTATTGTTGCCTTGTTATCATCGTTGCAAAGTGCCATGTTCATATGTTGTGTTTTCACTTGTTATGAAATGCCATCTTGTTGAGCTCGTTGCAATCGTTGTGTTCACCTATATGAAGCATGCTTGTGTGTTTCGGGATCACCTTCATGTGCACTTTGAGGAGGTGCTTACCCTTTGCCATGTTTAGTTTCGAGGTGACTTAAACATGCTCTTTTGTGTGTTATGATGATATTGCTGTTTTAGGACTTAGTGATTTTTCACTAAGTCTGAAATCTGTAACGTTACGATGCCATGTTCGTGTGATGTTGTAGGACAAAGCATGATAGTTTTGGGGTGGATTTTGATTGTTCCTTGTAGTATATATTGTTGTCTTTCCATCCATGTCCTCACATGTCCATTTATGTGGCTGTAGCATGTTTATCTTTTGCTCTAAACTTTCAATAAAATTCTGCTGCCAGAATTTTATTGCAAAGTTCAATATGTCCAAGATCATTGCTATTGATCCGTGACTCCGTTGGGGGTGCACTTTGGACCTAGTTGCTTTACTATATATCTAGTTTGTGTTCAAGTCCTTTGCCATGCTTTTGGGTGCTGTAGCTTAATTATTTTTGAGCTCCAAAGATGCCATGTTGCTGTAATTTTCAGCTTTCGCTCAAATCTTGTTTCGGGCATAACTTTTAGCCCGTAACTCCGATTTCAGCGAATCTTATATCAAACTTGGTTGTTTTTCTGTGTAGATTAATAATATCAGATTGTTATCTTGTTTTGAGGTGTTTTGCTTGAGTGATATTTTCCGTGCCCCATGTGCATCCTTAGTGCATCCATCATGCATTCATGTTCTTCGAGTGCGCATTGCATCTTGTTGATTGGTGTTTGGTGTGGTTGTTTTGTTTAGAGCCGGAAGCTGAGACCGGGTACGAAGTTGAGCACGAGGTTTCCAACGAGGTTGAGCACGAGGACCCTTCTTACGATCCGAACGACTTCTCTTCAGGCAAGATGACCGAACCCCGATAACATTACTATCTTTGCCTATTGCTAGTAGTCTCGATCTATAGTTTTGCCTCGATGCCCATGTTCTTCTTGTCAGCCTCCTACTTGTAGCCAATTGCCATGTTTAACCAACCTACCTATGCAAACCCTTGCTTGGCTAAGTACGCTTCGCTCAGCCCTTCTTATAGCGTTGCTAGTTGCAGGTGAAGATCTAAGATGCTTGCTCCATGTTGAAGTTTGGTTGGGTTATATCACACTATATAAATGCTTAAAATGAAATCATCTATATATTGGCAAGGGTGGAAGGCTAAGCCTTTTGCTTGGTGTTTTGTTCCACTCATGCCGTTAGGATCCGTATAAGCCGGTATTATGTTCCTTGATTATGCGTTCCTAACACGGTTGGGGTGTATGGGACCCCCTCGATAAACCGCTAAGTGCTAAGTCTTTTCCAGCAAATCCCAACATTGGTACTATTTGCCTAATAACAAACTAAACATGCATAGGGAGTAATTAACCCTCTTTCTTAATCAACAACCCCGGGCCAGTGCTCCACATGAGTGTTGGTCCGAAACGGGGAGTCTGCGGGGCCACCTCAAGGAAACTCGAGGTTTGGTAAAAACCTGTAGAATCGCCCATCCGGTCGTGTCCTGAGACTTAGATACGCGCGGCTACTATCAGGGTGTCGACACGCCGGGAGGATTTGCTGGATTAGCCTTACCTTAGCTCGGTATATCTTGAGCACGGGATTCCGAGGATACTCGGGTCTTCCCACTTTGGAGTTGCGACTCCGCGGATCGTGGGCTTGTAATGGGTCAAGTTGGAACCCCCCTGCAGGGTTTGAACTTTCGAAAGCCGTGCCCGCGGTTATGTGGCAGATGGGAGCTTGTTAATTCCGGTTGTAGATAACTTGACACAATGTTACTAATACACTACCAGCGTGTGTTCCGTGACTGTCAATTTCCGAATAGGGATTCGGGAGTTGAACACGGAGGGGTTATGATTGTGGAGCTTGTAGCTAGGATCACTTCGTGATCACTTCTCGCCGATGCCTTCTCTTCTCGCTCTCACTTGCGTAAGCTAGATGCTAGTTGCTGCTGCAGACTTGTTCTTTTCTTCAGCCTTTCCCTCACCTAAAGGCTTAAATAGTTCTGTTACCCGGGAACGGGATTGCTGAGTCCTCTGTGGCTCACAGTTACTTCACACACCAGATGCAGGTCCAGCTATGAGCTATCCAGGTGATGGCACCGAGCTGGATTGGGAGTACGACGAGGAGCGTAGTCGGTACTACGTGCGCTACCCGGTCGATCAGTAGTGGAGTCTCTTACTAGGATTCGATCCGCCTGTGGTTTATTTATCTGAGTTTGGTACTTTGACATTTGGCTTTTGCCCTTAGAGGGTTGTAGTGTTCTTAATGTATGATGTTTGAGACTTGTACTGTAATTCTGTGACGTGGCGAGTGTAAGCCAACTATTTTCAGTTTACTATCCCCTCTTTTACATGAGTTGTGCAAAGATTACCAAACTTGAGATCATTCTAGGATGGACTTATGCCTTTAAGTCGTGCCTCGACACGTAGGAGGTATAACTCCATCCTGGGCATTACAATATCACTCATCGGACTCCTGATCTTACGTGATACATTACCCAATGCGGATATATATTGACAGAACTTCATAATTGACACGAAAATGCTATAGATATGTAATTCATCTACTAAATTCTACATAACCTGCCTAATTGATTCTCTCACCCCCCCTGACTTTCAGGGATGTGGGACCCTCCCACCCCCTTCAACCAATCCCAAGTCTTCACGTTTTCTATTACATAAAAACCATACGTTACTTTAAGTAGGTCTAGCATTACTCTAATAGATAGGTGCATTTGCATGTTCTTTTTGTCATCGCGTTTCTTTCTCCTGTTCTAAGCATTGATTGTTCTTTCAATATATGATTTCTTTACTAGGCGCTCCCTCGATAAAGAAATATAAAAGTGTTTATATCACTATTAGTGATCTAAACACTCTTATACATCCTCTATACAGAAATATAAGATCGTTTATAAAATCACTATATTAGCGATCTAAACAATCTTATATTTCTTTACCAGGAGAGTATAGATCAGGGCGCCGTGAAGGGAGTGTGTAGAAAGGGGCTGAAAGGGTAACACCATCCCGCTCCCTCGCTCCCCCGCTTCCGCTATGGTTCCCCCTGCCGCCGGCGGGCCCTAGGCCCTTCCGCCACCGCCGCCCGCCCGGCACGGCGCCCCGCTCCTCCGCTCCCGCTCCCCCACTCCCGCCGCGGCCGCCCACCAGGCGCGGGCGTCCCGCCCCGCCCCCGCCCCCTCTCTCCCTTCCTCCCCATCCCGCCACCTCCGTCGTCTCCCCGGGAGGTGGCAGGGGCGGCGCGCGGCTCCCTTCCGCCTCCCCCCACCCCACCGTCCTCCCCCCCCGCCGCCGTCGGCGGTCACCCTCGGTTCTGGCCGGGTGGTGTCGGTAAAGGAAATATGCCCTAGAGGCAATAATAAAGTTATTATAAATTTCATTATATCATGATAAATGTTTATTATTCATGCTAGAATTGTATTAACTGGAAACTTAGTACATGTGTGAATACATAGACAAAACAGAGTGTCCCTAGTATGCCTCTACTAGACTAGCTCATTGATCAAAGATGGTTATGTTTCCTAGCCATAGACATGAGTTGTCATTTGATCAACGGGGTCACATCATTAGGAGAACGATGTGATGGACAAGACCCATCTGTTAGCTTAGCACTATGATCGTTTAGTTTTACTTCTATTGCTTTCTTCATGACTTATACATGTTCCTATGACTATGAGTTTATGCAACTCCCGTATACCAGAGGAACACCTAGTGTGCTATCAAAAGTCTTAACATAACTGGGTGAATATAAAGATACTCTATAGGTGTCTCCGAAGGTGTTCATGGTGTTGGCATAGATCAAGAATAGGATTTGTCACACCGAGTATTGGAGAGGTATCTCAGGGCCCTCTCGGTAATACACATCATAATAGGCCTTGCAAGCAAATGACTAATGAGTTAGTCAAGGGTTGATGTATTACGGAACGAGTAAAGAGACTTGCCGGTAACGAGATTGAACTAGGTATTGAGATACCGACGATCGAATCTCGGGCAAGTAACATACCGATGACAAAGGGAACAACGTATGTTGCTATGCGGTTCGACCGATAAAGATCTTCGTAGAATATGTAGGAGCCAATATGGGCATCCAGGTTCCGCTATTTTTTATTGACCGGAGAGATGTCTCGGTTATGTCTACATAGTTCTCGAACCCGTAGGGTCCGCATGCTTAACGTTCATTGACGATATAGTATTTAATGAGTTATGTATGTTGGTGACCAAATGTTATTCGGAGTCGCGGATGTGATCATGGACATGACGAGGAACTCCGGAATGGTCCGGAGATAAAGATTAATATATGGGACAATAGTGTTTGACCTCCGGAAGGGTTTCGGAATTCACCGGAAGCGGTTCCGGATGTTTCCCGAAGTGTTTGGGTACGAGAACACTTTATTTGGGCCAAAAGGGAAAGCACACAAGGTTTTTGGAAAGCGCAAAAAGAAGTTTTGCGGAGTCCAGGGGCCAGACGCCAGGGTCCCTTGCGTCTGGGTCCAGACGCCGGGAACCCTGGTGTCTGGCCCTGGAGTTCGAGAAGGACTCTTACCTTTCGGGTGAAACCGGCCTTGTGAAGGCTTTTACTCCAAGTTTCGACCCCAAGGCTCAACATATAAATAGAGGGGTAGGGCTAGCACCCAAGACACATCAAGATACACCAAGCCGTGTGCCGGCAACCCCGACCCTGTAGTTTATCCTCCGTCTAGTTTCTGTAGTGCGTGGCGTAGCCCTGCAGAGATTGTTCTTCATCAACAACCATCACCACGCCGTCGTGCTGCCGGAACTCATCTACTACTTCGCCCGTCTTGCTGGATCAAGAAGGCGAGGACGTCATCGAGCTGAGCGTGTGCTGAACGGGAAGGTGCCGTACGTTCGGTACTAGATCGGGACGGATCGTGAAGGTGTACGACTACATCAACCGCGTTGATAAATGCTTCTGCTTTCGGTCTACGAGGGTACGTAGACATGATACGTCCAAAACGTATCTATAATTTCTGCTTGCTCCATGCCTCTTTTGGGTGATATTGCTATGTTATTTATACACTTCCATACACTTTTGATCATATTTGGACTAACCTATTAACTCAGTGCACCCCAGTGCCAGTTTCTGTTTTCGGCTGTTTTTGTATTTTAGGTTTTCACATTACGAGAACTGCCAGGAAAAATCCAGAAAAATTATATAAAAAATCAGCGTTCCAGAAACTACCGTGCGCCCGAAGGACAGCCGGGGGGGCCACCAGGGATCCAGGCGCCCTGGCGGCGCCCCCCCCCCCCGGGCCGCGCCGGGGGGGCGCCTGGGCCCCCCGAGGCTCCTCCGATGCCCCCCTTTGGCATGTATTTAAAGCGTCTCCCGAAACCCTTGAGAGGAACTCTTTTTCGCGATCTCATCTCTGTTCCGCCGCCGCCGCCGCTTCCAAGATCGGGAGCACCAGGAGAACCCTTCCCGGCACCCTGCCGGAGGGGAGGATCACCACCGGGAGCCTCTCCACCACCATGGACGCCTCCCGGATGAGTTGTGAGTAGTCTCCCTTGGACCATGAGTCCATGACCAGTAGCTATGTGATGTTCTCCTCCCGTTCTTGTGCTTCACTAATTAGTCCTCGTGAGCTGCCCTACATGATCAAGGCACATATGTAATCCTTATGTTGTTGCTATGATGAGTTTGCTGGGATCCGATGGATTATGAGATTATGTTCAGATTGTGCTTGAGTAATATATTTGATCTACCTCTTTTATATTTATGTTCATAAGTAATTCTTGCATGTTCTCCGTTGTTATTTATTGCTTTGGCCAAGTAATAGGTAGTGACTCCAAGAGGGAACGTTATGCTCGATTGTGGGTTCATGCCCCTCGATGACTAGCTTGAGTGACAGAAACATGAGTCTAGGGGATGTGTTGTTGCCACAAGGGGGAAAATAACGGTGCTTGTGCCCGCGGGTGCAAGGATTGTTTACTTTACGCAAAGTTCTTTTAATGCAGTTGTCTGTTGCTTTGAGTTTACACTATGGGTGGGGCTCGCAACTTAATACCAGCGAGATGTTCTGGATAGATATCTCAAGGTGGATGATTAGTAGTAGATATTGATGGATTTCGGTCTACTTACTTTGGCGTACCGCCCATGCTTTGAACCTCAACCTTTCTTGCAATGTAGTCAGCATTGGTTTGCGTTCGTGGTCCTCTCAATTGCCCAGCTGTAATTCATTTACCTCACATAGCTGTTTTATCGTCTTTTGGGAGAGAGACATCACTAGTGAACATCATGAGACTCCGGTCCATATTACCATCATTGATCACATCCGCTATTTACTTTTCGCTTTTATTTACTATTGCAAACATTATCAATCACTACTATCATTTGCGTTTAATCCTTTGTAAACGACAAGGCCAGAGGGATTGACAACCTCTCTGTACTCGTTGGGAGCAAAGTTATTTGTATCTGTGTGCAGGTCCACGTTGATTGCTAATATCTGGTGCTGTTAGCAGTTGACACCTTCTTGTTGAACCTAGGAGTCTCTGGGGATTCGATCCTTGGTATCTTCGCCAAGGGAAAAACTTCCGCAACACTACATCTCACACCTTCCACTTGGGGTAACCAACGAGGGGCGAGAAGCCTAGCAAGAGTTTTTCTGGCGCCGTTGCCGGGGACTCCACTCTTCAGGATAGGGGAGTTGCATGCTATCTTTTACCTTTGCTTTTTAGTCTTGTTAGTTTACCTTTCAGTTTTTGCTTTAGTACCTTTTTATTGAAAATCACAAAAATAGTTATCTCATTCTTTAGTTGTCATTATGTCGGGTCCTTTTGTCTTTGACGAGGCAGAAGTTCTCACCTTTAAACAAAGAGGTGGGGAAAGTCTGAAAGATGCTTGGTACAGAATTAATGATTCGCAAAAAAAGAGCCACCAAGAAGCAACCTACTACTATCTTGCTTAGAAATTTTTATGTTGGAATTACTTCTTGGAATAGGTTTATTCTAGATACTGCTATCAATGGGAATTTCCTAGAGGCCCCAGTTTGGGAGTCTCTTAGTATTATTGAAAATCTTGTTGGGAATCTCCCTATTGTTAGCATTCGAGAGGACATCACCCTAGCTCACATTATGAAAAAACTTGAAAAGATAGAGCTAGAGATGCCAAGCATTAATAAGATGAATGAGTTGGATCGTAAGGTCCAAGGGAATTTGAATAGGCTTGATAGCTCCATGCATAAAATTTTCGAAATTTTGGAGACCGTCAAATTCCATGACTTGGACTCTTCTAGGATAGACAAGATTGAGGATATCTTTGATACTCTAGGAACCACCTTCTCCTCAATCATAACCAAAAAGGTAGAAACTCCGGCAAAGAAGGAGCCTAAGTTCGTTCACGTTCCAAAGGCTCCCCGCTCTAAAAGTAATCCACCTATTGCCAAAGGGGTTGAAACTGTAAAGACTTTGGAAGAAACACCTGTCTTTGATAAATATAAATGAATCTTCCCTTGACTTTTATCCTTTTGGTCTTCTACCTAGAAGTATCTCTATGAGGCCTTTATTTGAAAGTCCTCTTAAGACTAGTTGTATTATTGAAGAGCTTTTTGATGATCTTGATGATGGTTCAATTGATACAACTTGATCTATATGCATTATGCCTAGCTTAAAGGCATAAAAGAAAGCACTTTTGGGAGGAGCCCACATGAATAAAAAATTTATTTTTGCTTTTGTTGTGTCTTGATGTTGTTTACTACAGTAGCATCATCATTGTATCTTTGCTTTTCAATTTTGTGCCAAGTATAGCCTCTGATTGCTAGAAAGTTCAAAAGTTGTGAGGTGCTGTCCAGGAAACAGATTCTGTCCTTGGATAGAAAAATTCTTATAAAATCACCAGATCATCTTTTTGCTCTGAATTATTTCGACAGCGTTCTCTATATAATTGTCTTTCGTGCGTCTGTTCTGAGTTTTTTGATTAGAGTTGCAGAAGTGCCCCGAACAAATCATTTACTACCTGCTGTTCTGTTTTTCACAGATTCTGTCCTGTTTTGCCTTTCCTTCATTTTGCAAACCAAGAGCTCGCTTTTTCTTTGCAAAAACCTTTTGGCAATCTTGAGAAACAGTAGACCTTCAAGAATATCTTTATTTCCAGCAAGGTGCAATTATTTTATTATGGGTACTAACCTCGCTAATCAGATTATGATGAGTTATGTATGAAGGGGGTTTTCAAGTGTGCGAGGGAAGATGATAAAAAGATTCAGGAGTGTCAAGCGCTCAAGCTTGGGGATGCCCCCGTGCACCCCCAAGAAATATTCAAGGAGACTCAAGCGTCTAAGCTTGGGGATGCCCCCGTGCATCCCCTTCTCCATCAACATTATCAGTTCGTCTTTCGTTCCACTATATTTTAATCACTTCATGTGTTATGTGCTATGCTTGGAGCGTCTTGCTTTTAGTTTTCTTTTTAGTTTTCCATAACGAGTCGGAACTCAGCATTCTTTATGTGGGAGAGAAACACGCTTCACTTCTACCTTGAACATAACATAGAATTTTCATGTCTATCCTTGCTGTGTGTGTTCTTTGTCTTTTAATAGCTACTATCATGTTCTGCTCTTAGTATTCATGCTTATCTTTTTAAAGAGCTTTCGTTTAGTTGGTTGCTTGAACTCTCTTTACTTACCATGCTCACCTTATTAAGAGAGTTTGCTTCCGTTGCATTGGTTGATATGTCTATGATAAAGATGCCACGTGCATGATGGCGCTTAGTAGTTCATGTTTTCTTATGGTTAGTCTCAAATAGCTGGGGGGTTCCCAATGTGTTATTGGAGTACCAACATGATTTGTTTACCTATGATGTGGTATGGTTTAGTAATATCTTCCTTCGAGAATTTATTTTGATTGACTTGGCGTGTGCTCACGCATATTTAAGATTGTAAAGAAAGTCTGTCAAGCCTTGATGATCTTTTGTTTCTGAGTAGCGATATAACTTCCATGCCTGATTCAATGTTGCTTTGTCGCTCTGCATGATTATGACCGTCATTGCTCCCTTAGTTGGTCGCTCCCAGTCTTTTGCTAACCTCCACCTGTACTAAGCGGACTGACTGCTTGTGCATCCACATCCTTTTAAACCAGTTATGCCATATGAGTCCACCATACCTACCTATATGTGGTATTTCACCGCCACTCCAAGTAAATTTACATGTGCTACCTTTAAAACCTTCAGTTTTTGCAATACATAGCTCATGGGAAAGTAGCTTAAAAACTATTGTGGTAAAGAATATGTCGCTTATGTATCTTATTTCTTATAAGTTGCTTGCTGAGCGGTATCCATGTTTCTGGGGACGCCATCAACTGGTACACTTTTGTTGAATATCATGTGAGTTGCTATGCATGTTCGTCTTGTCTGAAGTAAGGGTGATTTGCCATGAGTTGAATGGTTTCAGTATGCATATTGTTAGAGAAGAACATTGGGCCGCCAACCAAAGCCATGTATCATGGTGGAAGTTTTAGCTTGGACATTAATACTCAATCTCTTATGAGAATATGCGTAAGCATTAAAGAGGAGTCCCGGTATGGATGTCCTCAAGTTGAGATCTATCAAAAACGAGAAATCAAATGCGATCTATCTCCTTGGACCTTTGTACAGGTGACATAGAGGTACCCCTTTGTGACACTTGGTTGAAACATATGTAATGCAATGACAATCCATGGAAATCCGAGCTAATTAGGACAAGGTGCGAGCACTATTGGTATTCGATGCCTGAGGCTTGCAACTTATAGGATGTCTTATGCATAACACATATGAAGTACTACTACCGTTGACAAAATTGTTTCTATGTTTTCAAAATAAAAAGCTCTAGCACATGAGTAATCCCTGCTTCCCTCTGCGAAGGGCCATTCTTTTACTTTTATGTTGAGTCTCCACCTTCTTTTACAAGCACCAACTACTGAGAGCATGATTGTCATTCTGAGTGTAATGTGCATTGTCCCAAAGTAGCATTGTCTTTTGCATGATTGTGATATCGTTTATTTTGAAATCATTGTATCTAGTCATCACTTAAACCTTGGAGGTGCCCCTGCATTTATGTTTTGCATCACTACAGGGGGCAAGCTAGATATCACTTTATCATATTTGCACACCATGTTCATTACAAATCTATTTGATGTTTCAATGTAATATTGTAAAACTTTCAGTTCTTTGTGATTTTCTCATGAGGCAACTTAATTACTACAGATTCATTATCTCAGTAAGCTTTTGTCATATGACTATGAAAAAGTCCTATATGGTTAATAGCATGTCACCACAGAAATTATTCTTGTTATCATTTACCTACTCGAGGACGAGCAGGAATTAAGCTTGGGGATGTTAATATGTCCAAAATGTATCTATAATTTTTGCTTGCTCCATGCCTCTTTTGGGTGATATTGCTATGTTATTTATACACTTCCATACACTTTTGATCATATTTGGACTAACCTATTAACTCAGTGCACCCCAGTGCCAGTTTCTGTTTTCGGCTGTTTTTGTATTCCAGGTTTTCACATTACGAGAACTGCCAGGAAAAATCCAGAAAAATTATATAAAAAATCAGCATTCCAGAAACTACCGTGCGCCCGAAGGACAGCCGGGGGGGGGGGGCACCAGGGCTCCAGGCGCCCTGGCGGCGCCCCCCCTGGGCCGCGCCGGGGGGCGCCTGGGCCCCCCGAGGCTCCTCCGATGCCCCCCTTTGGCATATATTTAAAGCATCTCCCGAAACCCTTGAGGGAGGAACTCTTTTTCGCGATCTCATCTCTGTTCTGCCGCCGCCGCCGCTTCCAAGATCGGGAGCACCAGGAGAACCCTTCCCGGCACCCTGCGGGAGGGGAGGATCACCACCGGGAGCCTCTCCACCACCATGGACGCCTCCCGGATGAGTTGTGAGTAGTCTCCCTTGGACCATGAGTCCATGACCAGTAGCTATGTGATGTTCTCCTCCCGTTCTTGTGCTTCACTAATTAGTCCTTGTGAGCTGCCCTACATGATCGAGGCACATATGTAATCCTTATGTTGTTGCTATGATGAGTTTGCTGGGATCCGATGGATTATGAGATTATGTTCAGATTGTGCTTGAGTAATATATTTGATCTACCTCTTTTATATTTATGTTCATAAGTAATTCTTGCATGTTCTCCGTTGTTATTTACTGCTTTGTCCAAGTAATAGGTAGTGACTCCAAGAGGGAACGTTATGCTCGATTGTGGGTTCATGCCCCTCGATGACTAGTTTGAGTGACAGAAACATGAGTCTAGGGGATGTGCTGTTGCCACAAGGGGGAAAACAACGGTGCTTGTGCCCGCGGGTGCAAGGATTGTTTACTTTACGCCAAGTTCTTTTAATGCAGTTGTCTGTTGCTTTTTGTTTACACTATGGGTGGGCCTCGCAACTTAATACCAGCGAGATGTTCTGGATAGATATCTCAAGGTGGATGATTAGTAGTAGATATTGATGGATTTCGGTCTACTTACTTTGGCGTACCGCCCATGCTTTGAACCTCAACCTTTCTTGCAATGTAGTCAGCATTGGTTGGCGTTCGTGGTCCTGTCAATTGCCCAGCTGTAATTCGTTTACCTCACATAGCTGTTTTATCGTCTTTTGGGAGAGAGACATCACTAGTGAACATCATGAGACTCCGGTCCATATTACCATCATTGATCACATCCGCTATTTACTTTTCGCTTTTATTTACTATTGCAAACATTATCAATCACTACTATCATTTGCGTTTAATCCTTTGTAAACGACAAGGCCGGAGGGATTGACAACCTCTCTGTACTCGTTGGGAGCAAAGTTATTTGTATCTGTGTGCAGGTCCACGTTGATTGCTAATATCTGGCGCCGTTAGCAGTTGACACCTTCTTGTTGAACCTAGGAGTCTCTGGGGATTCGATCCTTGGTATCTTTGCCAAGGGAAAAACTTCCACAACACTACATCTCACACCTTCCACTTGGGGTAACCAACGAGGGGCGAGAAGCCTAGCAAGACACACTCTCCCCTCTCGTTGCTATGCATCTAGTAGATAGATCTTGCGTGATCGTAGGAAAATTTTAAAATACTACGTTCCCCAACAATGGCATCATGAGCCAGTTCTATGCGTAGATGATATGCATGAGTAGAACACAAGTGAGTTGTGGATGATACTAGTCATACTGCTTACCAGCATGTCATACTTTGCTTTGGCGGTATTGTGAGATGAAGCGGCCCGGACCGACATTACGCGTACGCTTACGCGAGACTGGTTTCACCGTTATGAGCACTCGTTGCTTAAAGGTGACTGGCGGGTGTCTGTCTCTCTCACTTTAGCTGAATCGAGTGTGACTACGCCCGGTCCTTGTGAAGGTTAAAACATCACATACTTGACGAAACATCGTTGTGGTTTTGTATGCGTAGGTAAGAACGGTTCTTGCTAAGCCCGTAGCAGCCACGTAAAACTTGCAACAACAAATTAGAGGACGTCTAACTTGTTTTTGCAGGGTATGTTGTGATGTGATATGGTCAAGACATGATGAGTTATACGGTTTTGTATGAGATGATCATGTTTTGTAAAGTTATCGGCAACTGGCAGGAGCCATATGGTTGTCGCTTTATCGTATGAAATACAGTCGCCATGTAATTGCTTTACTTTATCACTAAGCGGTAGCGATAGTCGTGGAAGCAATAGTTGGCGAGACGACAATGATGCTACGATGGAGATCGAGGTGTCGCGCCAGTAACGATGGTGATCATGACGGTGCCTTGGAGATGGAGATCAAAAGCACAAAATGATGATGGCCATATCATGTCACATATTTTGATTGCATGTGATGTTTATCTTATTATGCTTCTTATTTTGCTTAGAACGACAGTAGCATTATAAGATGATCCCTTACAAAATTTCAAGGTACAAGTGTTTTCCCTGAGTATGCACCATTGCGAAAGTTCTTCGTGCTGAGACACCACGTGATGATCGGGTGTGATAGGCTCTACATTCACATACAACGGGTGCAAGCTAGTTTTGCACACGCAGAATACCCGGGTTAAACTTGACGAGCCTAGCATATGCAGATATGGCCTCGCAACACTAGAGACCTAAAGGTCGAGCGTGAATCATATAGTAGATATGATCAACATAAGATGTTCACCATTGAAAACTACTCCATCTCACGTGATGATCAGACATGGTTTAGTTGATTTGAATCACGTGATCATTTAGATGACTAGAGGGATGTCTACCTAAGTGGGAGTTCTTAAGTAATATGATTAAATTGAACTTTAATTTATCATGAACTTAGTCCTGGTAGTATTAGCATATCTATGTTGTAGATCAATAGCTCGCGATGTTGCTCCCCGTTTATTTTTTATATGTTCCTAGAGAAAACTAAGTTGAAAGATGTTAGTAGCAATGATGCAGAATTGTTCCGTAATCTAAGGATTATCCTCATTGCTGCGCAGAAGAATTATGTCCTTGATGGACCGCTAGGTGACAGACCTATTGCAGGAGCAGATGTAGACGTTATGAACCTTTTGACAAAATCTCGGTATGATGACTACTTGATAGTTTAAGTGCGCCATGCTTTACGGCTTAGAATCGGGACTCCAAAAATGTTGTGAACGCCATGGAGCATATAAGATGTTCCAAGAGTTGAAGTTAGTATTTCATACTCATGCCCGTGTCGAGAGGTATGAGACCTCTGACAAGTACTTTGCCTACCAGATGGAGGGGAATAGCTCAACCAGTGAGCATGTGCTCAGATTGTCTGGGTACTACAATTGCTTGAATCAAGTGGGAGTTGATCTTCCAGATAAGATAGTAATTTACAAAGTTCTCTAGTCACTATCACCAAGTTATTAGAACTTCGTGATGAACTATAATATGCAAGGGATGACGAAAGTAATTCCCGAGCTCTTCGCGATGCTGAAATCGGCGAAGGTAGAAATCAAGAAAGAGCATCAAGTGTTGATGGTTAACAAGACCACTTGTTTCAAGTAAAGGGCAAAGGGATAGAAGGGGAACTTCAAGAAGAATGACAAGCAAGTTGTCACTCCCGTGAAGAAACCCAAAGCTAAACTCAAGCCTGAAACTAAGTGCTTCTACTGCAAAGGAAATGGTCACTGGAAGTGGAACTACCCTAGATACTTGGTGGATAAGAAGGATGGCAAGGTGAACAAAGGTATATTTTGATATACAGATTATTGATGTGTACTTTACTAGCGTTCATAGCTACCCCTGGGTATTTGATACAGGTTCAGTTGCTAAAATTAGTAACTCAAAACGAGAATTGCAGAATGAACACAGACTAGTTAAAGGTGAAGTTAAAGGTGAAGTGACAATGTGTGTTGGAAGTGGTTCCAAGATTGATATGATCATCATTGCACACTCCCTATACTTTCGGGGTTAGTGTAAAACCTAAATAATGTTATTTGGCATTTGTGTTGAGCATGAATATGATTTGATCATATTTGTTGCAATACGGTTATTCATTTAAAGTCATAGAATAATTGTTATTCTATTTACATGAATAAAACCTTCGATGGTCATACACCCAATGAAAATAGTTTGTTGGATCTCGATCATAGTGATACACATATTCATAATATTGAAGCCAAAAGATGAAAGATTAATAATGATAGTGCAACTTATTTGTGGCACTGCCGTTTAGGTCATAATGGTGTAAAGCGCATGAAGAAACTCCATAGTGATGAACTTTTGGAATCACTTGATTATGAATCACTTGGGGCTTGCGAACCATGCCTCATGGGCAAGATGACTAAAACTCCATTCTCCGGAACAATGGAAAGAGCAATTGACTTGTTGGAAATCATACATACTGGTGTATGCAGACCAATGAGTGTTGAGGCTCACGGCGGGTATCATTATTTTCTGACCTTCATAGATGATTTGAGCAGATATGGGTATATCTACTTGATGAAACACAAGTCTGAAACATTTGAAAAGTTCAAAGAAATTTCAGAGTGAAGTAGAGAATCATTGTAACAAGAAAATAAAAGTTTCCACGATCTGATCGCGGAGGCGAATATTTGAAGTTTTGAGTTTGGCCTTCATTTAAAACAATGTGGAATAGTTTCACAACTCATGCCACCCGGAACACCACAGCGTAATGGTGTGTCCGAACGTCGTAATCGTACTTTATTAGATATGGTGCGATCTATGATGTCTCTTATCGATTTACCACTATCGTTTTGGGTTATGCATTAGAGCCAGCTGCATTCACGTTAAATAAGGGCACCATCTAAATCCATTGAGACGACGCCTTATGAATTGTGGTTTGGCAAGAAACCAAAGTTGTTTTTTCTTAAAGTTTGGGACTGCGATGCTTATGTGAAAAAGCTTCAACCTGATAAGCTCGAACCCAAGTCGGAGAAATGTGTCTTCATAGGATACCCAAAGGAGACTATTGGGTACACCTTCTATCACAGATCTGAAGGCAAGTTATTCGTTGCTAAGAATGGATCCTTTCTAGAGAAGGAGTTTTCTCTCGAAAGAAGTGAGTGGGAGGAAAGTGGAACTTGATGAGGTAATTGTACCTTCTCCCGAATTGGAAAGTAGTACATCACAGAAACTAGTTCCAGTGATTCCTACACCAATTAGTGAGGAAGCTAACGATGATGATCATGAAACTTCGGACCAAGTTACTGCTGAACTTCGTAGATCAACCAGAGTACGTTCCGCACCAGAGTGGTACGGCAACCTGGTTCTGGAAGTCATGTTACTGGACCATGATGAATCTACGAACTATGAGGAAGCGATGATGAGCCCAGATTCCGCAAAATGGCTTGAGGCCATGAAATCTGAGATGGGATCCATGTATGAGAACAAAGTGTGGACTATGGTTGACTTGCCGGATGATCGGCGAGCCATCGAAAATAAATGGATCTTCAAGAGGAAGACCGACGCTGACGATAATGTTACTGTTTACAAAGCTTGACTTGTTGCGAAAGGTTTTCGACAAGTTCAAAGTTGACTACAATGAGACTTTCTCACCCGTAGCGATGCTTAAGTATGTCCGAATCATGTTAGCAATTGCCGCATTTTATGAAATCTGGCAAATGGATAACAAAACTGCATTCTTTAATGGATTTATTAAAGAAGAATTGCATATGATGCAACCAGAAAGTTTTGTCGATCCTAAAGGTGCTAACAAAGTGTGCAAAGCTCCAGCGATCCATCTAAGGACTGGTGCAAGCATCTTGGAGTTGGAATATACGCTTTGATGAGGTGATCAAAGCATATGGTTTTATACAGACTTACGGTAAAGCCTGTATTTACAAGAAAGTGAGTGTGAGCACTACAACATTTATGATAAGTATATGTGAATGACATATTGTTGATCAGAAATAATGTAGAATATTTTGGAAAGCATAAAGGAGTGTTTGAAATGAGTTTTTCAAAGAAAGACCTCGGTGAAGCTGCTTACATATTGGGCATCAAGATCTATAGAGATAGATCAAGATGCTTGATAAGACTTTCGATGAGTACATACCTTGATAAGCTTTTGAAGTAGTTCAAAATGGATCAGTCAAAGAAGGAGTTCTTGCCTGAGTTGTAAGGTATGAAGTTGAGTAAGACTCAAAGCCCGACCTCGGCCGAAGATAGAGAAAGAATAAAAGTCATTCCCTATGCCTCAGCCATAGTTTCTATAAAGTATGCCATGTTGTGTACCAAACCTGTTGTGTACCTTACCATGAGTTTGGCAAGGAGGTACAAAAGTGATCCAGGAGTAGATCACTGGACAGCGGTCAAAATTATCCTTAGTAACTGGATGACTAAGGAAATGTTTCTCGATTATGGAGGTGATGAAGAGTTCGTCGTAAAGGGTTACGCCGATGTGATACGTCCAAAACGTATCTATAATTTCTGCTTGCTCCATGCCACTTTTGGGTGATATTGCTATGATATTCATACACTTCCATAAACTTTTGATCATATTTGGACTAACTTACTAATCCAGTGCACCCCAGTGCCAGTTTCTGTTTTCGGCTGTTTTTGTATTTCAGGTTTTCACGTTTCGAGAACTGCCCAGAAAAATACAGAAAAAATATATAAAAAATCAGCGTTCCGGGAACGACATTGCTTCCGAAGGGGAGCATGGGGGGCCATAGGGGCCCCAGGCGCCCTGTGGGCGCCCCCCCCGGGCCGCGCCGGGGGGGGGGGCGCCTCGGCCCCCCGATGCCCTACTTTGGCAGATATTTAAAGGGTCCCCCGTAACCGTTGAAACAAGACTTCTTTTCGCGATCCCATCTCTGTTCCGCCGCCGCCGCCGTTTCCAAGATCGGGAGCACCAGGAGAACTCTTCCCGGCACCCTGCCGGAGGGGAGGATCACCACCGGGAGCTTCTCCACCACCATGGACGCCTCCCGGATGACTCGTGAGTAGTCTCCCTTGGACCATGAGTCCATGACCAGTAGCTATGTGATGTTCTCCTCCCGTTCTTGTGCTTCACTAATTAGTCCTCGTGAGCTGCCCTACATGATCGAGGCACCTATGTAATCCTTATGCTGTTGCTATGTTGAGTTTGCTGGGATCCGATGGATTATGAGATTATGTTCAGATTGATCTTGAGTAATTTATTTGATTCACCTCTTTTATATTTTAGTTCATAAGTAGTTCTTGCATGTTCCCCGTTGTTATTTATTGCTTTGGCCAAGTAGTAGGTAGTGACAACAAGAAGGAACGTTATGCTCGATTGTGGGTTCATGCCCCTCGATGACTAGCTTGAGTGACAGAAACATGAGTCTAGGGGATGTGCTGTTGCCACAAGGGGTAAAACAACGGTACTTGTCCCCGCGGGTGCAAGGATTGTTTACTTTACGCAAAGTTCTTTTAATGCAGTTGTCTGTTGCATTGAGTTTACACTATGGGTGGGACTCGCAACTTAATACCAGCGAGATGTTCTGGATAGATATCCCAAGGTGGATGATTAGTAGTAGATATTGATGGATTTCGGTCTACTTAATTTGGCGTACCGCCCATGCTTTGAACCTCAACCTTTCTTGCAATGTAATCAGCATTTGTTTGCGCTCGTGGGTCCTGTCAATTGCCCAGCTGTAATTTGTTTACCTCACATAGTTGTTTTATCGTCTTTTGGGAGAGAGACATCACTAGTGAACATCATGAGACTCCGGTCCATATTACCATCATTGATCACATCCACTATTTACTTTTCGCTATTTACTTACTATTGCAAAAACACTATCTATCACTACTATCATATTGCTTTTAACCCTTTGTGAACTACAAGGCCGGAGAGATTGACAACCTCTCTGTACTCGTTGGGAGCAAAGTTATTTGTATCTGTGTGCAGGTCCACGTTGATTGCTAATTGCGCCGTTAGCAATTGACACCTACTTGTTGAACCTAGGAGTCTTTGGGATTCGATCCTTGGCATCTTTGCTAGGGGAAAACACTTCTACTTACTGCATCTTACACCTTCCACTTGGGGTAACCAACGAGGGGTTCGAGGCCCATCAAGGAGTATTTTCTGGCACCGTTGCCGGGGAGTCCACTCTTCAGGATAGGGGAGTTGCATGCTATCTTTTACCTTTGCTTATTAGTCTTGCTAGTTTACCTTTCATATTTGCTTTAATTCCTTTTATCAAAAATCACAAAAATAGTTATCTTGCTTGCTTGCTACTATGGGTACCACCGAGAACACCAAGTTGTGTGACTTCACTAGTCACAACAACGATGACTTTATCAGCACACCTATCACTACACCTGCCACTTCAGCACCTTCATATGAAATTAAACCTGCTTTACTGAACTTAGTTATGAAAGAACAATTCTCCGGTGCTGGAGATGATGCTGCTTTACACTTGAACAACTTTGTAGAACTTTGTGATATGCAAAAGTACCAAGAAATAGATGGTTATATTGTTAAGCTTAAGCTTTTTCCTTTCTCTTTGAGAGGAGGAGCTAAAATTTGGTTTCAGTCTTTGCCTAGAAATAGCATAGATTCATGGGACAAGTGCAAAGATGCTTTTATCGGAAAATACTATCCACCTGCTAAAATTATCCAACTTAGAAGTAACATCATGAATTTTAAACAATTGGATAATGAACACGTTGCCCAAGCTTGGGAACGTATGAAGTCTCTTATCAAAAACTGCCCTACTCACGGTTTGACTACTTGGATGGTTATCCAAACTTTTTATGCAGGCTTGAACTTTACCTCGCGGAACTTGTTAGATTCGGCCGCGGGAGGAACTTTTATGTCAACTACACTTGGTGCTGCCACGAAGCTTCTCGATGAGATGATGACCAACTATTCCCAATGGCACACCGAACGCGCTCCAACAGGTAGGAAGGTAAACTCTGTCGAGGAGATTTCCTCCCTCAATGAAAAAGTTGACTTGATTATGTCTCTACTTTCGAAGCAATATCATGTTGATCCTCATGATGTCCCTTTAAATTCTTTGATTGCTCAAGAACAAGTAGATGTTAACTTTGTCTCTAGAAATAATTTCAACAACAATGCTTATAGGAGTAACTTTGGTAACAATCCTAGACCGTTCCCCTCTAACTCTTATGGGAACAACAATGCTTATCCTAGTACCAAGAACTTCAATACTGAACTAGAGACCATGCTTAGAGATTTCATCACTACCCAAAAAGCTTTTAATAAGAATGTAGAAGAGAGACTACATAAACTAGATGATCTTTCTTTTAAGGTAGACCACTTAGCCAATGAGTTAAAATTGCTAAAAATTGAAACTTCTTCTCTTAGGGAGAAGGCAGTCATCCCTATTAATGCTACTCAAGTACAAATCAACGAAAATATTAGGATGATGGCTAAGCTTAAAGAGAGATGGGCTAGAGAAAGGGAGGAAGAGGAAATAATTAAGAGCCTTCCTACCCACCACACTGTTGCTACTATCCAAGTTATTGAGAATGTTCACACTCTTAGCACCCAATGTACTCCTGGTCCCAATGGACCTATTAATGGTGATGCTATGTCAACTACCAAACAGGTGAGCCTTAAGGACACCACTACCACTTTACTTGATGCTCGTGACCTTGATTTTGATAATTGTACTCTTACAGAAGTTATTGATTTCCTTCACAAAATGTCTAGAGACCCCCGCACTAGCATGCTTAGCCTTGCCTTCATAGAGCATATCACTAATGCTCTCATCAAAGCTATGGAGGAGAAACTTAGAGTAGAAGCCTCCATACCTAGAAAGCTAGAGGATGGTTGGGATCCTATGATAAAAATTTATTTGAATGACTTCTCTTGTTATGCATTATGTGATGTTGGTGCTAGTACCTCTGTTATGCCCAAAAGGATATATGATATGCTTAAATTGAAACCTTATGATTCTTGTTCTTTTGGTGTTCGTCTCGTTGATTCTTCCATAAAGAAACCTTTGGGGAGGATCAACGATGTTCTTATTGTTGTCAATGATAATTATGTGCCCGTTGATTTCACTATTATGGATATTGAATGTGATCCTTCATGTCCAATTATTTTGGGACGTCCCTTTTTGCGCACCGTTGGTGCTGTCATTGACATGAAAGAGGGTAATATAAAATTTCAGTTTCCTCTCAAGAAAGGGATGGAACACTTCCCTCGTAAGAAGGTCAAGTTACCTTTTGAGTCCATTGTACGGGCTAGTTATTCTTTTACTCTTGATAAAACTTGATCTTTGCATTATGCCTAGCTTAAAGGCATAAAAGAAAGCGCTTTTGGGAGGCAGCCCACATAAATAAATTTTTTGCTTTTGTTGTGTCTTGATGTTGTTTACTGCTGTAGCATCATCATTGTATCTTTGCTTTACATATTTGTCCAAGTATAGCCTCTGATTGCAAGAAAGTTCAAAAGTTGTGAGGTGCTGTCCAGGAAACAGATTCTATCCTTGGATAGAAAAATTCGTATAAAATCACCAGATCATCTTTTTGGTCTGAATTCTTTCGACAGCGTTCTCTATATAATTTTCTTTCGTGCGTCAGTTCTGAGTTTTTTTATTTGAGTTGCAGAAGTATCCCGAACAGGTCAATTACTGTCTGCTGTTATGTTTTTCACAGATTCTGTCCTGTTTTGCCTTACCTTCACTTTGCAAATTAAGAACTTGTTTTTTCTTTGCGAAAACCTTTTGGCAATCTTGAGAAACATTAGAACTTCAAGAATATCCTTATTTCCAGTAAGGTATAATTATTTTATTAAGTGTACTAACCTCGCTAATCAGATTATGAATGAGTTATGTATGAAGGGAGTTTTCAAGTGTGCGAGGGAAGATGATAAAAAGATTCAGGAGTGTCAAGCGCTCAAGCTTGGGGATGCCCCCGTGCACCTACAAGAAATATTCAAGGAGACTCAAGCGTCTAAGCTTGGGGATGTCCCCCCGTGCATCCCCTTCTCCATCAACATTATCAGTTCGTCTTTCGTTCCGCTATATTTTTATCACTTCATGTGTTATGTGCTATGCTTGGAGCGTCTTGCTTTTAGTTTTCTTTTTAGTTTTTCATAACGAGTCGGAACCCAGCATTCCTTTATGTGGGAGAGAAAGACTCTCCACCTCTACCTAGAACATTACATAGAATTTTCATGTCTATCTATGCTGTGTGTGTTCTTTATCTTTTAATAGCTACTATCGTGCTTTGCTCTTAGTATTCATGCTTATCTTTTCAAAGAGCTTTTATTTAGTTGGTTGCTTGAACTCTTTTTAAATTACCATGCTCACCTTATTAAGAGAGTTTGCTTCCGTTGCATTGGTTAATGTGTCTATAATAAAGATGCTACTTTCATGATGGTGCTTAGTAGTTCAGGTTTTCTTATGGTTAATCTCAGATAGCTGGGGGGTTCCCAATGTGTCATTGGAGTACCAACTTGGTTTGTTTGCCTATGATGTGGTATGGTTTAGTAATATCTTCCTTCGAGTATTTATTTTGATTGACTTGGCGTATGCTCACGCATATTCAAGACTGTAAAGAAAGTCTGTCAAGCCTTGATGATCTTTTGTTTCTAAGTAGCGATATAACTACCGTGCCTGATTCAATATTGCTTTGTCGCTCTGCATGATTATGACCGTCATTGCTCTCTTAGTTGGTCGCTCCCAGTCTTTTGCTAACCTCCACCTGCACTAAGCAAATTAATCATGCAATACGTAGCTCATGGGAAAGTAGCCTAAAAAACTATTGTGGTAAAGAATATGTTGCTTATGTATCTTATTTCTTATGAGTTTCTTGCTGAGCGGTAACCATGTTTCTGGGGACGCCATCAACTGTCACACTTTTGTTGAATATCATGTGAGTTGCTATGCATGTTCGTCTTGTCTGAAGTAAGGGTGATTTACCGTGGGTTGAATTAATATCCATATTGTTAGAGAAGAACATTGGGCCGCCAACCAAAGCCATGCCTCATGGTGGAAGTTTTAGCTTGGACCTTAATCCTCAATCTCTCATGAGAATATGCTTATGCATTAAAGAGGAGTCCATCATCTATTTTCTATGTTGTCCCGGTATGGATGTCCTCAAGTTGAGATTTATCAAAAACGAGAAATCAAATACGATCTATCTCCTTGGACCTTTGTACAGGTGGCATAGAGGTACCCCTTTGTGACACTTGGTAAAAACATATGCAATGCAATGATAACCCATGGGGGTCCGAGCTAATTAGGACAAGGAGCGAGCACTATTGGTATTCGATGCATGAGGCTTGCAACTTATAAGATGTTTTATACATGACACATATGAAGTACTACTACCGTTGACACAATTGCTTCCATGTTTCATAATAAAAAGCTCTAGCACTTTAAGCACCAACTACTAAGAGCATGATTGTCATTCTGAGTTTAATGTGCATTGTCCCAAAGTAGCATTGTCTTTTGCATGATTGTGATATCGTTTATTCTGAAATGATTGTATCTAGTCATCACTTAAACCTTGAAGGTGCCCTTGCATTAATGTTTTTCATCACTAAAGGGGGCAAGCTAGATATCACTTGATCATATTTGTACATCATGTTCATTGCAAATCTTTTTGTTGTTTCAGTTTCATATTGTAAAACTTTCAGTCATTTGTGATTTTCTCTTGAGACAACTTAGTTACTTTAGAATCATTGTCTCAGTAAGCTTTTGTCATATGACTATGAGAAAGTCTTATATGGTTAATAGCATGTCACCACAAAAATTATTTTTGTTATCATTTACCTACTCGAGGACGAGCAGGAATTAAGCTTGGGGATGTTGATACGTCCCAAACGTATCTATAATTTCTACTTGCTCCATGCCACTTTTGGGTGATATTGCTATGATATTCATACACTTCCATACACTTTTGATCATATTTGGACTAACTTACTAATCCAGTGCACCCCAGTGCCAGTTTCTGTTTTCGGCTGTTTTTGTATTTCAGGTTTTCACGTTTCGAGAACTGCCCAGAAAAATACAGAAAAAATATATAAAAATCAGCGTTCCGGGAACGACACTGCTTCCGAAGGGGAGCCTGGGGGGCACAGGGGCCCCAGGCGCCCTGTGGGCGCCCCCCCCCCTGGGCCGCACCAGGGGGGCGCCTCGGCCCCCCAAGAGCCCCCTGATGCCCTACTTTGGCAGATATTTAAAGGGTCCCCCGTAACCCTTGAAACAAGACTTCTTTTCGCGATCCCATCTCTGTTCCACCGCCGCCGCCGCTTCCAAGATCGGGAGCACCGGGAGAACTCTTCCCGGCACCCTGCCGGAGGGGAGGATCACCACCGGGAGCTTCTCCACCACCATGGACGCCTCCCGGATGACTCGTGAGTAGTCTCGCTTGGACCATGAGTCCATGACCAGTAGCTATGTGATGTTCTCCTCCCGTTCTTGTGCTTCACTAATTAGTCCTCGTGAGCTGCCCTACATGATCGAGGCACCTATGTAATCCTTATGCTGTTGCTATGTTGAGTTTGCTGGGATCCGATGGATTATGAGATTATGTTCAGATTGATCTTGAGTAATATATTTGATTCACCTCTTTTATATTTTAGTTCATAAGTAATTCTTGCATGTTCCCCGTTGTTATTTATTGCTTTGGCCAAGTAGTAGGTAGTGACTCCAAGAGGGAACGTTATGCTCGATTGTGGGTTCATGCCCCTCGATGACTAGCTTGAGTGACAGAAACATGAGTCTAGGGGATGTGCTGTTGCCACAAGGGGGAAAACAACGGTGCTTGTGCCCGCGGGTGCAAGGATTGTTTACTTTACGCAATGTTCTTTTAATGCAGTTGTCTGTTGCATTGAGTTTACACTATGGGTGGGACTCCAACTTAATACCAGCGAGATTTTCTGGATATATATCTCAAGGTGGATGATTAGTAGTAGATATTGATGGATTTCGGTCTACTTACTTTGGCGTACCGCCCATGCTTTGAACCTCAACCTTTCTTGCAATGTAATCAGCATTTGTATGCGCTCGTGGGTCCTGTCAATTGCCCAGCTGTAATTTGTTTACCTCACATAGCTGTTTTATCGTCTTTTGGGAGAGAGACATCACTAGTGAACATCATGAGACTCCGGTCCATATTACCATCATTGATCACATCCACTATTTACTTTTCGCTATTTACTTACTATTGCAAAAACACTATCTATCACTACTATCATATTGCTTTTAACCCTTTGTGAACTACAATGCCGGAGAGATTGACAACCTCTCTGTACTCGTTGGGAGCAAAGTTATTTGTATCTGTGTGCAGGTCCACGTTGATTTCTAATTGCGCCGTTAGCAATTGACACCTACTTGTTGAGCCTAGGAGTCTCTGGGGATTCGATCCTTGGCATCTTTGCTAGGGGAAAACACTTCTACTTACTGCATCTTACACCTTCCACTTGGGGTAACCAACAAGGGCTTCGAGGCCCATCACGATGCAAGCTTTGACACTAATCCAGATGACTCTAAGTATCAATCTGGATGCGTATTGAAAGTTTGAGCAATTAGCTAGAGTAGCTCCATGCAGAGCATTGTAGACATAGAAATTTGTGAAATACATACGGATCTGAATGTAACAGACCCGTTGACTAAACTTCTCTCACGAAGCAAAACATGATCACACCTTAATACTCTTTGGGTGTTAATCACATGGCGATGTGAACTAGATTATTGACTCTAGTAAACCCTTTGGATGTTGGTCACATGGCTATGTGAACTATCGGTGTTGAATCACATGGCGATGTGAACTAGATTATTGACTCTAGTAAACCCTTTGGGTGTTGGTCACATGTCGATGTGAACTATCGGTGTTGAATCACATGGCGATGTGAACTAGATTATTGACTCTAGTGCAAGTGGGAGACTGAAGGAAATATGTCGTGGAATTAACACGGCAGATGTCCGGTTTAACGGACTTAGTTGAGGAACCATCGCACGGGTTAGCTTGAAGGGGTTAAAAGCACACAAAGGACACAAAGGATTTTATACTAGTTCGGCCCCTTCGATGAAGGTAAAAGCCTACGTCTAGTTTGGTTTGGTATTGCTTGGGCGTCGATGAACAGGGAGCGGATCGCTTGCCTGTGTCTCGACGAGTTGTTTCTTGTCCTTGAACCGTCGCCGGGTCGTCCCTTTATATAGAGGCGACGCCCGGTCCGGTTTACAGAGTCCCGAGGCCGGCTCATACTTGTGTCCGCCTCGGTCTCTGCTCTTTCTTCCTTATCTCTCAAGTTACACGATCAGGCGGTTTACAAACCGTAACGCTACACATGGGCCCTAAGCCTTTATGGGCCGTAACCTCTACTAGGTATTACAATTATACAACTAAATTACCATAATCCGGTTTACACTAGCCGGTTTATACCTGCTAGTAATATCCCTGACATTAGGCCCCAGAATGATTTGAACTTGTTCACATCAATCTTCTCAGTCTTGCATGATCTTCTTTTCTTGTGTCTTCTCATTTTTGTAAACCGGCCATGACGTCATCCTTGAAAATCACTTAATTTGACCGTGACATCACTTCCGCATTTAACGCGCGCAGCTGTGTATCACCTTTGTTTAAAGCTATCCCGAGAATCAAGGCGACAGGGAATATTTATCCAATCTTCTGCTTCCTCAAATCTCGCGCCTGCCGTTTCGTTCTCTGCCCCTTCACAAATATTGCTGCCTCTCTTCCTCATTCTCCTTCCGCTCGTCTTCTTCCTCCTTCGCCCGAGCTCAAGCCTCCGCCGTCGTCCGTCAAGCTCGCCGTCGCCAGCAAGTCCGGCCACCCCATCAACCCGAACATGACCAGATAACTCCGCCGCCATCTCCTGCTGCTTCAGGTAACCTTTCTCCTTCGCTGTAGATCTGTAGCTTTAGGGTTCTTCCCGTGCTTCCGCCATTAGACCTAGGAAAGCTTCATCTGTTCATCCAATATGCCCTGTTCGCTGTGGCTTCAACTTTTAATTTCGTTTTTGAAACCTGTTTCTGCTCCGCTGCCTTATACTTAGATTTCGGCCTTTAGATTCGACCTTTAGATTTGTCCGCTCTGTATAGGATCCTTGTAGTTCTTCCTGTAATAGACCTGCACTTGTTTTTCTTTTTTCCTGGGCGCTCAGATCTGTTTTACTTTAGCTGTCTGTAAAAACTTGTTTCTTCATCCTTGTAGATCTGTAAAACATTCTCCGGTTTAACCAGTCATATGTTGCTTCTGTAATAATTCAACAACGAACGCGACGGTTTAGCTCCTTCTCTTTTGTTATCATGAACCGGTAGTAATACGTTTTTCTGCTTACTGCCGGGTTAGCCATATCATTAGTCCCTCGTCTAAACCGTTGCGTGATCTTTGCACATGTCTTCCGATTTATGCCACTGTACTCGAATAATCCGGATTTTATACTTCATCTTTTCACCAGTTTCATTCTGCTGCTATGGCTGCCAAACAGTTTGTTGCTTGCGACTGGGTCGCTTCCATTATCACGGAAGAAGATTTAATTAACGCTGCTTCAGTTGGTACTCTGGGTCCTTAGTCCGTTTTAAAATGGCGGGCCCCAGGAAATGAATGTCCCCCTACCCCCAGGAAAGGGGAGGTCATTGTTTTCTTTGACCACATGGCTCGAGGTTTCACTCCTCCCGGTTCAAAATTCTTCCGGGATGTGCTTGCCGTTTTTCAAATTCACCCTCGGGACATAGGTCCAAACTCTATTTCAAACATCTGCGACTTTCAAGTTTTCTCAGAGGTGTATTTGCAAGAGGAGCCATCAGTCGACTTGTTCCGGGATTTCTTCCACTTGAACCGGCGAACTGAGTTTACTGGTGGTCCTCATCAAGAATTGGGAGGGGTCAGCATCCAAAAGAGAAGGGACGCAGTCTTTCCTCATGCCGCTCTGCACACACACCCTAAAGATTGGAACAAGTCTTGGTTCTATTGCCTTGACACTTCACCTGAAGGGGAAAACCCACTGCCGGGTTACCGTGAGCATCGTCTTCCTGAAGATCACCCTTTGCCACAGCGTCTCAACTCCTCCGAACGGCCCCGGTTTGCTTCTCAACTTGCCAAGCTCAAGGCCTTTATGGCCAACGGATTAACGGGGGTTGACTTCATGCGTTGCTGGCTTTCTTGGAGTATCCTCCCTCTGAGTCCGCGCTCCAGTATGATGTGTAAATATTCTGGTAAACCGGATGATCCTCAACGGTTTTCCAAAGACAAACTTTCTGAATCGGAAGTCATTGAGTCTGCTAAGAAGATGCTCAATGTCTCCTTAGAAGAATGCAGCCAAACCGGATTGGCTCCTTATTATAAGAAGAACAAGCTGCCTGCAGTAAGTCTTACTCTCTTTCGTATGTTTGTAATCCGTTCATTTAAATCGTTTTTTCAATTACCTTTCACCTTTTGAACAGGCTGATGATCCTTTTTGGAAGAGGAAGCCTCAGGAGAAGGCTGGAAAATAGCCATGCCGGAAAACTTACGCTATCAAGAAGAAAAAGGCGGCTGCTGGCTCCGGTTCACATGCTGAAGATGATGATCCGGACTCTGAGGTATGAGTTAATCCGGCTATGACTTGTTCACTTTTATCCAGATTTGTGTTAACGGTATCTTTTCACAGGATTTGGCTGAAGGACATAAACCGGCAGAAATTGAGGTAACTATTCTTTCTTCAGATTCAGAACCACCTCCACCAAAAATTCATCGGACAGTCCGGAAATATCAGTTTTCTCACCCTTATGCTCAACTGGACCCCAATTTTCTTTTGAAGAAACAGCAACATGAAGCCCTTCGCCGGACTACCCGCCATAGCGGCCTTGCAGTTGAATCGTCCGAAATATCTCTTACTCCGGCTCGGAGGCGCCGCTCTGAGGTTATACTCTCTCCAACTCTTCTTCATCCCAAGGCCGGGCTTATACGCAAACCGCTTAAACCGTCTGACCCTAATTATCAGGAGACTCCCTTATCTTCCTCTGGCGAATCCACTGCCACACAAGTCCCAGTTTTAAAGATTGTCCCTGGGTAAGTCCTTTATCTTATCCGGTTTATCTTTGCATTTGCTATACAGTTCTGACTTCTTTTCCAATTTCTTTCAGCAAGCCTAAACCCAGCAAAAGGGCCAAAGCCAACAAAACGGCCGCTGAAACTGCCACTGATGATCCGGTGGCTGATCCGGACACCACCATCCCTCCGGAGAATGAACCTACAGTTCCGCTTGAGGATCCTACTCCCATGGAGCACACTTATGACACTGTTCCTGAGAATCCCAACGCTGAGAACGTTCATGAACCGGCGAGTCCTACCCGGGCCAACCCTCCTCGGACCAGCCCGGCACCTGTTAGTCCGGTTCACACTACCAATCCACCACCGGCATCTGCCCCTTCTCCGGACGTTCAAGTAACTGGTACAGCTTACTCCGCTCCTGCTGAGCCCACTGTTTTGGCCAAGCATACCGCTAAAGCGGAGAAGATCCATCAAGAGAAGGGCAAATGGAGCATGGAGTTGTCTGGTTTTGCCGAGCTGAGTGCCCAGGAGCTCTATTCCGGGTATTTGAACCGGCTTCATGCTAGCAGAGACTATGAAGCGAGTTTAGTCAACATGATGAAGGACAAATATGAGGTATCTCCCTTGCCTTTGATTTTTGCCTTTGATGCATTTCTGTCTATATCATAGTAGCCCCCCAAGTTCCGGTTTAGCTGATTTTAGAAGGTGAACCGGCACTTCCAATTCGAGCAAATGATCTTACATTAGCCCCCAAGTGCCAGGGGCATTATTCGGTTTATGTGCCTGGGACTTGTCTGAATTTTTCCTTTGATGTTTCAACTATCCATTAGCCCCCAAGTGTCAAGTAGACAACTTGTTTGTGTGCTTGAGACTTGTTTTGAATTGTTGTTTGACACTTCAACTGCCCATTAGCCCCCAAGTATCAAGTGGATAACTTGGTTATGTGCTTGAGACTTGTCTGATTTTTGCTCTTATTCCACTTGATTTCCTTGCAGGCTGATTTGAACCGGAGGGCTAAAGAAATTACTGAACTCCGGAACAGACTTGCCGAAACTGAATCTGCTGCTGCTAAGGCCAAGAAAGATTTGGCGGTGAGTTTAACTACCGCTGAACAGCTGAAGAAATTTTTTGAAGAGGAGCGGACAGCCTTTGAAGTACAAAAGAAGGATCTGGAAAAAAGGGCAAAGGATGCTGAAGAAGCCCTTAATCCGGTGACTGAAGAGTTAACCGGTTTAAAGCGGCAAATAGAACTGATGACTTCTGCTGTCTTCGGTAAGTACTTAATCTGCACTCATGCTTTCATCCTTGCAACCTTTAATCCGTTCCGGTTTTAATGTGACAATCATATATAGGGCGTCGTTTCACCAATCTTGGGGATGATTTACGGAAGAAGCTCAAGGCGTCTTATACTCTGGTCGAGCAGCTGTATTCCGGCGCTCAAAGGATCATAAGCGCAATGTTTTTCAATAAACCGGCCCCCACGACTATCCAAGGCACACTAGAGAAACTCTCTGTCTTGCCAGCGCGCTTGGAGGAAACGAAGAAGTCTGCTGCTCGAGCCGGTTCTCTCATGGCACTCACCAGAGCCAAAGCGTGGGTTCCAGATTTTGATCCGGAAGAAGCCTTGAATGGGTATCCCGGTACCAAAGAAGACGGATCAGCTTTTACTGCTAAAGACCTTCACGCTTTGACTAAGGAGATGCATCCTCTCGCTAGCAAGCTTGCTGCCGAATCAGATTTGTCCAGGTATCATCCGGGATATGATTTCCAGAACGAGTGGGTGGATCGGCCGGTTTATGATACCGTGAATCTAATCCCACCAGTGCGCCCTCATACTTTCGCCCCAGATATTGATCCGTCTGAACTTATCACAGAAGAGATGTACTTCCGCGCTTTAATGAAAATCGACTGGTGCGTCCCTGACTTTCAGCCGCTTCAAGAAGAAGAAGAAACTCCGGAACAAGTTGATCCTCAGCCATTGCAGCAGGAGGAAGCATAAGCCATATATTTATCTTTGTAGTTGCAGTCTTACTTTGCTGGAAATACTTTAATCCGTTCAGGCTTGTTGTGCCTTGCAATAGGATAGCATAAAACTTTGTTCGTCTTGATCCGGATGTCTTAACTTTGCTTTGATGTTTGCCAATTTAAATCTGGCCTGATGTGGTTGATCTTGCATATTATCTGTTTCTGCATGGATAACACATAAAAGATGTCCTAGCGGTTCACCACTGGACCAATTAAATTGCTCACAAAATACATCAAACAAGTTTTTGTTTGTACCAGAAATAACTTCATACCTGTGATCAAGTATGCTTGATATTCTTAATCCGGCGAAGTTTGCAATTGATGGAGCCTTTGTGATAGACCCAATAATAATTTCGGGCTTTATAGAAGCTACCGATTTAGATCATGCTGGAGTTCTGTCCAGACTTTTGAAGATACGTGGTCAACTCTGGAGTTGTCCCACTCCAGATCAAAGAACCATAAAACACAAATACCAAAAATGCAAGTTTGCAAATAAAACCATGTAGTCGAGGCTTTGTGCGAGCTGCCAGGCTCCAAAGCAAGGTTCAGCCAAGCAATGGATTCGGATACGATCCATTGAGCTTTATGGTTCGGATACGACCATACAAAAAATTTGGGTATGTTCTCTTTGGTTCGGATACGACCTATGTTTGAACAGTAGGTCCGTCAATAAGTTTGGGTATATTCTCTTTGGTTCGGATACGACCCATGTTTGAACAGTAGGCCCGTCAATAAGTTTGGGTATGTTCTCTTCGGTTCGGATACGACCCATGTTTGAACAGTAGGCCCGTCAATAAGTTTGGGTATGTTCTCTTTGGTTCGGATACGACCCATGTTTGAACAGTAAGCCCTATGCCCTCTTTGGTTCGAATACGACCTATGTTTGAGCGGGTCGGCTGTGCTCTCTTTGGTTCGGATACGACCTATGTTTGAGCAGTAAGCCTATTAGTGATCACGGCTCCAGAGTATATCTACGACAATTGTCCTGCACAGCCTGATAGACTGATCAAAGTATTGTAAGATATGACACATAATAAGAAACATAAGTTGTAGATGGCTATCACCATAAGATAATTATATTGGAAAAAAAGGCTGAGCCCCCGGTTTACCGAGGGTGCTGGTTTATTCATTAATCATAGTATATACATAGGATACAGCAGAGCTCATGACTCAGGTATAGTAGGGCCGCAAGAGGGCGATGTTCCACGGTCTCTTTGTCTCTTCCTCCGATGTCCGTGAGTCCTTGTGTTCTCGAACGTCCACCAAGTAATATGAACCATTGTGCAGATTCTTGCTGACCACAAAGGGCCCTTCCCAAGGCGGGGATAGCTTGTGAATATCTGTTTGATCTTGGATGAGCCGGAGTACTAAGTCTCCCTCCTGGAACGTCCTGGTCTTGATCCGGCGACTGTGATATCTGCGCAGATCCTGTTGATAAATTGCAGACTGTGCTGCTGCTATGTCACGTTCTTCATCCAGCCGGTCCAAACTGTCCTATCTTGCCTGCTCATTGGCCGCTTCAACATAAGCCGTTACTCATGGCGAATCATGACGGATATCACTTGGTAGGACCGCTTCAGCACCATACACCATAAAGAAAGGTGTGTAACCTGTGGACCGGTTTGGTGTAGTATTGATGCTCCAGAGAACAGAAGGTAACTCCTCAACCCAGCACCCTGGCGTTCTTTGTAGGGGAGTCATAAGCCGGGGCTTTATACCTCGCAAAATCTCCTGATTCGCTCTTTCAGCTTGACCATTGGATTGAGGGTGAGCTACAGAAGACACGTCTAGGCGAATATGCTCTCGTTGACAAAACTCTTCCATCTCTCCTTTAGATAAATTGGTGCCGTTGTCTGTGATGATGTTGTGTGGAAAGCCAAACCGGAAAATTACCTTTTTGATGAATTTAACCGCTGTGCCGCATCACACTTGCTCACAGGCTCTGCCTCAATCCATTTTGTAAACTTATCCACAACCACTAGTAGATGAGTTTTCTGATCTTGGGATCGTTTGAAGGGCCCAACCATATCAAGCCCCCAAGTCGCAAACGGCCAGGTTATTGGTATCATCCGGAGCTCCTGTGCCGGAACAAGAGCACGTCGTGAAAACTTCTGACAAGAATCACACTTCCGGACTAGATCCGCCGCATCAGCATGGGTTGTCAACCAATAGAACCCATGTCGAAAAGCTTTAGCCACCAGGGATTTTGAACCGGCGTGATGGCCGCAATCCCCTTCATGGATCTCACGAAGAATATCACAACCTTCCTCAGCCGATACACACCGCTGAAACGCTCCAGAAACGCTGCGATGATGAAGTTCTTCGTTTGCAATTGTCATGGACTTAGAGCGCCGGATTATCTGTCTTGCTTCGATCTCATCGTCCGGCAGCTCCCCCCGGCTTAAATACGCCAAATATGGGAGCGTCCAATCCGGAATAACATGAAGTGCTGCAATCAGCTGTGCCTCCGAATCAGGAACGGCCAGGTCTTCCTCCGATGGTACTTGAACTGATGGACTGTGCAGCTCATCCAAAAAAGTATTCGGTGGTACCGGTTTTCGTTGAGAACCCAGCCGGCCTAAAGCATCGGCCGCTTCATTCCCTCGCCTGTCTATGTGATCCACCTGATACCCTTTGAAACATCCTGCAACTGCTTCAACTTCTCGTCTATAAGCTGCCATGAGAGGATCTCTTGAATCCCACTTGTCGGATACTTGTTGTGCCACTAAATCTGAATCGCCGAAGCACTTGACCCGGCTCAAGTTCATCTCCTTGGCCATCCGCAAGCCATGAAGCAATGCTTCATATTCTGCTGCATTATTAGTACAAGGAAACAGTAGACGGAGGACATAACAAAACTTATCTCCTCGCGGGGAAGTTAAAACAACTCCAGCCCCCGAGCCTTCTAACTGTCTTGAACCGTCAAAGTGAATCGTCCAGTATGTAAGATCCGGCTTTTCCTCTGGTGTTTGCAGTTCCGTCCAATCATTGATGAAATCCACCAATGCTTGAGATTTGATAGCGGTGCGTGGCACATACTTCAATTCGTGTGGGCTGAGCTCAATAGCCCAATTTGCCACTCTGCCCGTAGCTTCCCTGTTTTGGATTATATCCCCCAATGGTGCTGAACTAACAACAGTTATTGGGTGGCCTTGGAAATAATGTTTCAATTTCCGGTTTGCCATGAACACACCATATACCAGCTTCTGCCAATGTGGGTACCTTTGCTTGGACTCAATGAGAACTTCACTGACGTAATAGACTGGACGCTGAACCGGGTATTCCTTCCCTGCCTCCTTGTGCTCAACCACGATTGCTACCTGACTGCCCGTGCATTGGCGGCGACGTATAACAGCAATGGCTCATTATCAACAAGGGCAGCAAGAACCGGCGGCTGCGCCAGTTGCCGCTTCAAATCCTCAAACGCAGCGTTTGCCTCATCGCTCCATATAAACCGGTCCATCTTTTTCAGCATCTGATAAAGCGGAATTGCCTTCTCTCCCAAACGGCTGATGAACCGGCTTAATGCTGTGATCCGGCCGGCGATACGCTGAACATCATTGATGCAAGCCGGCTTAGTCAAAGATGTGATTGCCTTGATCTTCTCCGGATTAGCTTCTATCCCTCTGTTTGACACCAAGAATCCAAGGAGCTTGCCCGCCGGAACACCAAAAGCACACTTCTCCGGATTAAGCATCATTTTATAGGCTCGAAGATTGTCAAAAGTCTCCTTGAGGTCCTCTATCAGTGTCTCCTCCTTCCTTGATTTCACTACAATATCATCCACATAGGCATGAACATTCCTCCCTATCTGCCCCTTAAGACAATTATGTACTCAACGCTGATAAGTTGCTTGGGCACTCTTGAGCCCAAAGGGCATAGAAACATAGCAAAAAGCACCAAAAGGCGTTATGAAGGACGTTTTCTCCTGATCTTTAACTGCCATCTTGATCTGGTGATACCCTGAATATGCATCCAAAAAACTTAGCCGCTCACATCCCGCTGTAGCATCGATGATTTGATCAATACGAGGGAGAGCAAAAGGATCCGTTGGACAAGCCTTGTTTAGATCCGTGTAATCCACACACATTCTCCACTTTCCATTCTTCTTTAACACCAGCACCGGATTAGCCAACCACTCCGGGTGAAAAACTTCCACTAAGAATCCTGCAGCCAAAAGCCTGGCCACTTCTTCTCCTATAGCTTTGCGCCTTTCTTCGTTGAAGCGGCGCAGATACTGCTTGACCGGTTTAAACTTCGGATCAATGTTAAGACCGTGCTCAGCGAGTTCCCTCGGTATACCTGGCATGTCAGAAGGTTTCCATGCAAAGATATCCCGGCTCTCACGGATGAACTCGATGAGCGTGCTTTCCTATTTGGGATCAAGGTTAGCGCAGATAGTGAACTGCTTGAATGAATCACCTGGCACAAAATCAACCTGCTTGGTCTCTTTCGCGGACTTAAACTTCAACGCCGGATCATGCTCTGTAGTTGGCTTTTTCAACGGGGTCATATCTGCCGGATCAACATTGTCCTTGTAAAACTTCAACTCCTTCGTAGCGCATACTGCCTCCGCGTAAGCAGCATCTACTTCTTCACACTCCAATGCAACCTTGCGACTTCCATGAACCGTGATGGTTCCTTTGTGACCCGGCATCTTGAGTTGTAGATAGACATAACACGGCCTGGCCATAAACTTGGCATAAACCGTTCTTCCAAATAGAGCGTGGTAAGGGCTCCGGATCTTGACAACTTCAAAGGTTATCATCTCTGACCTGGAATCCTGCTCATCTCCAAAGGTAACTTCTAAGTCAATTTTCCCAACTGGGTAAGCTGATTTACCTGGCACCACTCCATGAAACACCGTGTTTGACTGTCTTAGCTTTTTATCCGTCAATCCCATACGACGGAAAGTCTCATAATACAAGATATTGATGCTACTGCCGCCGTCCATGAGAACTTTAGTGAACTTGAAGCCACCCACCTGTGGTGCTACCACCAAGGCCAAGTGACCCGGATTATCAACTCGTAACGGGTGATCCTCCCTGCTCCACACAATAGGCTGCTCTGGCCAGCGCAGGAATTGCAGTGTCGCCGGTTCAACCGCGTGGACCGCCCGCTTTAAAACTTTTTGATCCCGTTTGCACAAACTCGTAGTGAACACATGATACTGCCCACTACTCAACTCCTTCGGATTACTCTGATAGCCGGATTGCTGCTGCTGCTGCTGACGCTGCTGATTGTTTTGGTTATTGTGATTACCTTGGCCCTGCTGCTGGTTGTTTTGGTTATTGTAACCACCTTGACCACGCTGCTGATTGCCTTGGTTATTATAACCGCCTTCACCATATTGGTTATTGCCTCGGTTATTATAGCCACTGTTGTTGCCACGGTATCCTGAGCCGGAGCCGTTCCCCTGGTAAGCCGGACCGTAAAATCCGGGGCCTGAACCGCCGCCTGGTGGCCTGTTGTTAGAGCTGAACCAGCTCATGGCTTCCATCATGGCCTTGCATTCTCCTATAGTGTGTTTTGCTGGACGTCCTCCTGATCCGTGTTTTGGGCAAGGCTCGTTCAATTCTTGCTCCCAGGTAACAGGCCCTCCGCCGGTTTGTGGAGGCGGTTTACCCTTATTGCGCTGAAAGCCCCCTTGAACTTGGGTATTGGCCACGAAATCGGAGCCACCTTCCGCCTTTCGCTTGCCTAAGAAGCTTGTACCGACCGGACTAGCCTGCGCCGGTTTACCCAATTTATTTGCCTTTCCAGATTTATCTCCATCTGCTTCAGGATACTTAGTGTTGTCGGAGTCCCCGTACTTTACCAGAGCACTCATGAGAGTTCCCATGTCATTACAATCCCGTTTGAGCCGTCCCAGTTTTAACTTCAGAGACTCAAACCGGCAATTGTTTTCTAGCGTTACGATTTTCGTACTGGGGCTGATACCATTCGAAGAGTGTAGGATTTCTGATACTCGTCGTACCCATGCCCCTGTAGGCTCATGCTCTCCTTGTATACATGCTGCTAAGTCCACCACTGATATTGGCTGCTTGCACGTGTCCTTGAAATTTTTGATAAATTGGTGGCGTAACTCCCCCCATGATCCGATGGAATTAGGTGGTAAACCCTTTAGCCAGGTCCGGGTTGTTCCCTCAAGCATCATGGTAAAGTATTTCGCGCAAGCTGCTTCATCCACATCCAGCATCTCCATGGCCATCTCATAACTCTCAATCCAAGCCTCCGGAGCCAGATCGGCCGTGTAATTAGGCACCTTACGTGGACCCTTAAAATCCTTGGGCAACTTCACGCTCCGTAAAGCGGGAACAAGACACTGCACCCCGAAGGAACTCGTCGTGACTCCTGTTTCTGCTGTGGTTGTGTGAACCGGCGTCGCTTGGCGGACCTCCTCATGAGCTATAGATCTAACCCGGTTTGCCTCCTGAGCTTGCGCATCCGCGCCTGCCGGGTTATCTTGTCTGTGACGGTGTCGCCTGCGTTCGCTACTAGATACCTCTGGCTCCTCCCAATGCCTAGTGTAACTCCGGCTGTGGCGTGGTGTTGAATGAAGCCTCTCCCTGCTATAAGAATATGCTTGTTGTTGTGTTAATGCCGTGTTAAGCAGATCATTAACCCTGCGTGTCTCCATTGCTACGGGGGATGTCCCCTCAATGGGTAAAGCGGCCAGGCGCGAAGTGGCAGCAACAATATTATCCAAAGGGTTTGAATAATGACCCGGAGGAGTAGGGACGTGAGGCGCAGACATAACCCGCCGATCTTGCTCCGCAGTGGGCTGCAGAACCGGCTCATCCCTCGCCGGGGCCGCCCTCCGGTTTAACGCCGGATCATTGCTGGTCCCCGCTCCTGGTGTCCTGAAAAGATTCATCGCCTCGTAAGCCGGCGGTAGACGAGACTGGTACTTCCGACTCCTTACTCCCTGTGCAGAGGCCTATTCCATCCTTAGCTGAAAAGCCTGATCATCCAACTCTGCCTGCCTCATTGCTATCATAGCTTTCTCTGCCTTTAGATTTTCTTTCGCTTGCTCGATCCGGCCCTTTAGCTGAAGGAGCTCTGCATCGTGTTGCGCCTTGTCTGCTGGAGCTACCTCTGCCATGGCTCGGGCTGTGAACTCCTCGACCAAGGTGGATAGAGCGTCAGAGGGCGAGAGGGCCTGGCCGCTCCCCCCTACACCAGCTTCTGCTATCGCCCCGTTCAGCGTGGACTGTGGCGTAGGTTGTGAACCGGCCATAAAGACAGCCACTCGGTTTGGCGGATCAAAGGGGTCCGGAATACTGTCTCCGTCGGACACACCCTCAGACCGGCCATCCCGCAACTGATACAAAGACTCAGTCTCTCCGGATGAAGATTCATCATCGGAATAGATAACTTTCTCGCCACCGGAATCCGATCCGTCCTCGGTTTGAACCCCGTGAACTGCTCCAACGAAAACGCGCTTCATGGCGGGCTGAATCCGGGCCGATCTCGCACGCTGAGCTGGCTCGACGATGTTGGGGAAGACGTCCGGCTCAGGTCCCGGTTCGCCGATCTTGCCGATGAAGACGTGGATGCCGCCGAAGGGAACCCGGTACCCGTATTCGATTGAATCGGCCTCCGGTCCCCAGCCTGCGTCGTCGATGTAGATCCGGCCGCGACGACTCTTGGTCATCCGGCCGACCGCGTAACCCTTGAGCCCTTCAAAGCTGCCCTTCAAGAACTCGAAACCATCGTGCGGAGGCCCCACGGTGGGCGCCAACTGTCGTGGAATTAACACGGCAGATGTCCGGTTTAACGGACTTAGTTGAGGAACCATCGCACGGGTTAGCTTGAAGGGGTTAAAAGCACACAAAGGACACAAATGATTTTATACTAGTTCGGCCCCTTTGATGAAGGTAAAAGCCTACGTCTAGTTTGGTTTGGTATTGCTTGGGCGTCGATGAACAGGGAGCGGATCGCTTGCCTGTGTCTCGACAGGTTGTTTCTTGTCCTTGAACCGTTGCTGGGTCGTCCCTTTATATAGAGGCGACGCCCGGTCCGGTTTACAGAGTCCCGAGGCCGGCTCATACTTGTGTCCGCCTCGGTCTCTGCTCTTTCTTCCTTATCTCTCAAGTTACACGATCAGGCGGTTTACAAACCGTAACGCTACACATGGGCCCTAAGCCTTTATGGGCCGTAACCTCTACTGGGTATTACAATTATACAACTAAATTACCATAATCCGGTTTACACTAGCCGGTTTATACCTGCTAGTAATATCCCTGACAAAATATGCCCTAGAGGCAATAGTAAAGTTATTATTTATTTCCTTATATCATGATAAATGTTTATTTTTCATGCTAGAATTGTATTAACTGGAAACTTAGTACATGTGTGAATACATAGACAAAACAAAGTGTCCCTAGTATGCCTCTACTAGACTAGCTCATTGATCAAAGATGGTTATGTTTCCTAGCCATAGACATGAGTTGTCATTTGATCAATGGGGTCACATCATTAGGAGAATGATGTGATGGGAAAGACCCATCCGTTAGCTTAGCACTATGATTTTACTGCTATTGATTTCTTCATGACTTATACATGTTCCTATGACTATGAGATTATTCAACTCCCGTATACCGGAGGAACACCTAGTGTGCTATCAAACGTCACAACATAACTGGGTGATTATAAAGATACTCTTCAGGTGTCTCCGAAGGTGTTCGTGGTGTTGGCATAGATCAAGAATAGGATTTGTCACTCCGAGTATCGGAGAGGTATCTCTGGGCCCTCTCGGTAATACACATCATAATAAGCCTTGCAAGCAAATGACTAATGAGTTAGTCAAGGGTTGACGTATTACGAAACAAGTAAAGAGACTTGCCGGTAACGAGATTGAACTAGGTATTGAGATACCGACGATCGAATCTCGAGCAAGTAACATACCAATGACAAAGGGAACAACGTATGTTGTTATGCGGTTCGACCGATAAAGATCTTCGTAGAATATGTAGGAGCCAATATGGGCATCCAGGTTCCGCTATTGGTTATTGACCGGAGATGAGTCTCGGTCATGTCTACATAGTTCTCGAACCCGTAGGGTCCGCACGCTTAACGTTCGTTGATGATATAGTATTTAATGAGTTATGTATGTTGGTGACCGAATGTTATATGGAGTCCCGGATGTGATCACGAACATGATGAGGAACTCTGGAATGGTTCGGAGATAAAGATTTGTTGACGTATAATGTGCTGCCTAGTCTCTTCCATCAGATCAGTCTTTTGGTTGCATTGGCTAGAGCATGCACTTCTACATGGTATCGGAGCCAAGAGGTCTCAAGTTCAAGACCCGGCTAGCGCAATTAAAAATTTGCAGCCCACTTTTGGTCCATGTTTAGGCCCGAGGGAGCCACACGTGAGGGGGAGTGTTGACGTATAATGTGTTGCCTAGTCTCTTCCATTAGATCGGTCCTTTGGTTGCATTGGCTAGAGCAAGCACTTCTACATGGTATCAGAGCCAAGAGATCTTGAGTTCAAGACCCGGCTGGCGCAATTAAATTGCAGCCCACTTTCGGTCCACGTTTAGGCATGAGGGAGCCACACGTGAGGGGGAGTGTTGACGTATAATGTGATGCCTAGTCTCTTCCATTAGATCGGTCTTTTGGTTGCATTGGCTAGAGCATTCACTTCTACATAATATATGGGATAATAGTGTTTGACCTCCGGAAGGGTTCCTGAATTCACCGGAAGGGGTTCCGGATGTTTCCCGAAGTGTTTGGGTACGAGAACACTTTATTTGGGCCAAAAGGGAAAGCACACAGGGTTTTTGGAAAGAGCAAAAGGAAGTTTTGCGGAGTCCAGGGGCCAGATGCCAGGGTCCCTGGCGTCTGGGTCCAGATGCCAGGGTCCCTGGCGTCTGGGTCCAGACGCCGGAAACCCTGGCATCTGGCCCTGGAATCCGAGAAGGACTCTTACCTTTCGGTGAAACCGACCTTGTGAAGGCTTTTACTCCAAGTTTCGACCCCAAGGCTCAACATATAAATAGAGGGGTAGGGCTAGCACCCAAGACACATCAAGATACACCAAGCCGTGTGCCAGCAACCCCGACCCTCTAGTTTATCCTCCGTCTAGTTTCTGTAGTGCTTGGCGAAGCCCTGCAGAGATTGTTCTTCATCAACAACCGTCACCACGCCGCCGTGCTGCTGGAACTCATCTACTACTTCGCCCGTCTTGCTGGATCAAGAAGGCGAGGACCTCATCGAGCTGAACGTGTGCTGAACGAGGAGGTGCCGTACGTTCGGTACTAGATCGGGACGGATCGTGAAGGTGTACGACTACATCAACCGTGTTGATAAACGCTTTCGCTTTCGGTCTACGAGGGTACGTAGACTGTTGGGGAACGTAGTATTTTAAAATTTTCCTACGATCACGCATGATCTATCTACCAGATGCATAGCAACGAGAGGGAAGAGTGTGTCTACGTACCCTCGTAGACCGGAAGCGGAAGCGTCAAGTGACGCGGTTGATGTAGTCGAACTTCTTCGCGATCCAACCGATCAAGTACCGAACGTACGGCACCTCCGCGTTCAGCACACGTTCAGCTTGATGACGTCCCACGAGCTCTTGATCCAGCTGAGCTTCACGGGAGAGTTTCATCAGCACGACGGTGTGGTGACGGATATGATGTATCTACCGGCGCAGGGCTTCGCCTAAGCACTGCGACGGTATGACCGAGGTGTGTTTCTGTGGAGGGGGGCACCGCACACGGCTAGAATAATTCAACTTGTGTGTCTTTGGGTGCCCCCCTGCCCCCGTATATAAAGGAGCAAGAGGAGAGGGCCGTCCGGCCTCCTATGGTGCGGCTAGGGCAATCCTACTAGGAATAGGATTGCAATCCTATTCCTAGTAGGAGTCCACCAAGAAGGAAGAGAGGGAAAAAGAAAGAGAAGGAGAGGTGGCGCCCCCCAATCCTAGTCCAACTAGGATCCCTTGGTGGGGCGCCGGCCTGCCTCTATGGGCTGCCTCTCTCCTTTCCTCAAGGCCCACTATGGACCATCCCCCCTCGTAGGGGGTTCCGGTAACCCCCTCCGGCAATCCAGTTAAATCCGAAACTTTTCCGGAACACTTCCGGTGTCCGAATATAGTCGTCCAATATATCAATCTTTATGTCTCGGACATTCCGAGACTCCTCGTCATGTCCGTGATCTCATCCAGGACTCCGAACTACCTTCGGTACATCAAATCTCATAAACTCATAATACCGATCGTCATCAAACGTTAAGCGTGCGGACCCTACGGGTTCGAGAACTATGTAGACATGACCGAGACTCATCTCCGGTCAATAACCAATAGCGGAACCTGGATGTTCATATTGGCTCCTACATATTCTACGAAGATCTTTATCGGTCAAACCGCATAACAACATACGTTGTTCCTTTTGTCATCGGTATGTTACTTGCCCGAGATTCGATCGTCGGTATCTCTATACCTAGTTCAATCTCGTTACCGGCAAGTCTATTTACTCGTTCCGTAACACATCATCTCGTGACTAACTCATTAGTCTTTTGCTTGCAAGGCTTATTATGATGTGTGTTATCGAGAGGGCCCAGAGATACCTCTTCGACACTCGGAGTGACAAATCCTAATCTTGAACTATGCCAACACCACGAATACTTTCGGAGACACCTGTAGAGCATCTTTATGATCACCCAGTTATGTTGTGACGTTTGATAGCACACAAGGTGTTCCTACGGTATTCGGTAGTTGCATAATCTCATAGTCATAGGAACATGTATAAGTCATGAAGAAAGCAATAGCAGTAAAACTAAACGATCATAGTGCTATGCTAACGGATGGGTCTTGTCCATCACATCATTCTCCTAATGATGTGATCTCGTTGATCAAATGACAACTCATGTCTATGGTTAGGAAACATAACCATCTTTGATCAATGAGCTAGTCTAGTAGAGGCATACTAGGGACACTCTGTTTTGTCTATGTATTCACACATGTACTAAGTTTCCGGTTAATACAATTCTAGCATGAATAATAAACATTTATCATGATATAAGGAAATATAAATAACAACTTTATTATTGCCTCTAGGGCATATTTCCTTCAGTCTCCCACTTGCACTAGAGTCAATAATCTAGCTCACATCGCCATGTGATTTAATACCGATAGTTCACATCGTTATGTGAATAACACCCATAGTTCACATCGCCATGTGAGCAACACCCAAAGGGTTTACTAGAGTCAATAATCTAGTTCACATCGCTACGTGATTAATACCCAAGAGTAATAAGGTGTGATCATGTTTTGCTTGTGAGAGAAGTTTAGTCAACGGGTCTGTCACATTCAGATCCGTATGTATTTTGCAAATTTCTATGTCTACAATGCTCTGCATAGAGCTACTCTAGCTAATTGCTCCCACTTTCAATACGCATCCAGATTGATACTTAGAGTCATCTGGATTTTAGTGTCAAAGCTTGCATCGGCGTAACCCTTTACGACGAACTCTTTATCACCTCCATAATCGAGAAACATTTCCTTAGTCATCCAGTTACTAAGGATAATTTTGACCGCTGTACAGTGATCTACTCCTGGATCACTATTGTACCCCCTTGACAAACTCATGGCAAGGTACACAACATGTTTGGTACACAGCATGGCATACTTTATAGAACCTATGGCTGAGGCATAGGGAATGACTTTCATTCTCTCTATATTTTTCTGCCGTGGTCTGGCTTTGAGTCTTACTGAACTTCACACCTTACAAGTCAGGCAAGAACTCCTTCTTTGACTGATCCATTTTGAACTACTTCAAAATCTTATCAAGGTATGTACTTATCGAAAGTCTTATCAAGCGTCTTGATCTATCTCTATAGATCTTGATGCCCAATATGTAAGCAGCTTCACCAAGGTCTTTCTTTGAAAAACTCCTTTCAAACACTCCTTTATGCTTTCCAGAAAATTCTACATCATTTCCGATCGACAATATGTCATTCACATATACTTATCAGAAAGGTTGTAGTGCTCCCACTCACTTCTTGTAAATACAGGCTTCTCCAAAAGTCTGTATAAAACCATATGCTTTGATCACCTCATCAAAGCGTATATTCCAACTCCGAGATGCTTGCACCAGTCCATAGATGGATCGCTGGAGCTTGCATACTTTGTTAGCACCTTTTGGATCGACAAAACCTTCTGGTTGCATCATATACAACTCTTCTTTAAGATATCGATTCAGGAATGCAGCTTTGACATCCATTTGCCATATTTCATAATCATAAAATGCGGCAATTGCTAACATGATTCGGACAGACTTAAGCATCGCTACAGGTGAGAAAGTCTCATCATAGTCAACTCCTTGAACTTGTCGAAACCTTTTCGCAACAAGTCATGCTTTGTAAACAGTAACATTAACGTCTGCGTCGGTCTTCCTCTTGAAGATCCATTTATTTTCGATGGCCTGCCGATCATCGGGCAAGTCAACCAAAGTACATACTTTGTTCTCATACATGGATCCCATCTCAGATTTCGTGGCCTCAAGCCATTTTGCGGAATCTGGGCTCATCATCGCTTCCTCATAGTTCGTAGGTTCATCATGGTCTAGTAACATGATTTCCAGAACTGGGTTGCCGTACCACTCTGATGCGGAACGAACTCTGGTTGATCTACGAAGTTCAGCAGAAACTTGATCTGAAGTTTCATGATCATCATCATTAGCTTCCTCACTAATTGGTGTAGGAATCACTGGAAGTAGTTTCTGTGATGTTCCACTTTCCAATTCGGGAGAAGGTACAATTACCTCATCAAGTTCTACTTTCCTCCCACTCACTTCTTTCGAGAGAAACTCCTTCTCTAGAAAGGATCCACTCTTAGCAACAAAGACCTTGCCTTCGGATCTGTGATAGAAGGTGTACCCAACAGTTTCTTTTGGGTATCCTATGAAGATTTACTTCTCCGATTTGGGTTCGAGCTTATCATGTTGAAACTTTTTCACATAAGCATCGCAGTCCCAACCTTAAAGAAATGACAGCTTAGGTTTCTCGTCAAACCACAGTTCATACGGTGTCATCTCCACGGATTTAGATGGTGCCCTATTTAACGTGAATGTAGCTGTCTCTAATGCATAACCCCAAAAGCGATAGTGGTAGATCGGTAAGAGACATCATCGATCGCACCATATCTAATAAAGTACGGTTATGACGTTCAGACACACCATTACACTATGGTGTTCTGGGTGGCGTGAGTTGTGAAACTATTCCACGTTGTTTCAAATGAAGACCAAACTCGTAACTCAAATATTCTTCTCCACGATCGGATCGTAGAAACTTTATTTTCTTGTTACGATGATTTTCTACTTCACTCTGTAATTCTTTGAACCTTTCAAATGTCTCAGACTTGTGCTTCATTAAGTAGATATACCCATATCTGCTCAAATCATCAGTGAAGGTCAGAAAATAACGATACCCGCCGCGAGCTTCAACACTCATTGGCCCACATACATCAGTATGTATGATTTCCAACAAATCTGTTGTTCGCTCCATAGTTCCGGAGAACGGAGTTTTAGTCATCTTGCCCATGAGGCATGGTTCGTAAGCACCAAGTGATTCATAATCAAGTGATTCCAAAAGTCCATCATTATGGAGTTTCTTCATGTGTTTTACACCAATATGACCTAAACGGCAGTGCCACAAATAAGTTGCACTATCATTATTAACCTTGCATCTTTTGGCTTCAATATTATGAATATGTGTATCACACGATCGAGATCCAACAAACTATTTTCATTGGGTGTATGACCATAGAAGGTTTTATTCATGTAAACAAAACAACAATTATTCTCTAACTTACATGAATAACCGTGTTGCAATAAACATGATCAAATCACATTCATGCTCAACACAAACACCAAATAACACTTATTTAGGTTCAACACTAATCCCGAAAGTATAGGGAGTGTGCGATGATGATCATATCAATCTTGGAACTGCTTCCAATACACATCGTCACTTCATCCTTTAACTAGTTTATGTTCATTATGGAACTCCCACTTCGAGTTACTACTCTTTAGCAACTGAACCAGTATCAAATACCGAGGGGTTGCTATGAACACTAGTAAAATACACATCAATAATCTGTATATCAAATATACCTTTGTTCACTTTGCCATCCTTCTTATCCGCCAAGTATCTAGGAAAGTTCCACTTCCGGTGACCATTTCCTTTGCAGTAGAAGCACTTAGTTTCAGGCTTGAGTTTAGCTTTGGGTTTCTTCATGGGAGTGACAACTTTCTTGTCATTCTTCTTGAAGTTCCCCTTCTATCCCTTTGCCCTTTACTTGAAACAAGTGGTCTTATTAACCATCAACACTTGATGTTCTTTCTTGATTTCTACCTTCGCCGATTTCAGCATTGCGAAGAGATCGAGAATTACCTTCGCCATCCCTTGCATATTATAGTTCATCACGAAGTTCTACTAACTTGGTGATAGTGACTAGAGAACTTTGTCAATTACTATCTTATCTGGAAGATTAACTCCCACTTGATTCAAGTAATTGTAGTACCCAGACAATATGAGCACATGCTCACTGGTTGAGCTATTCTCCTCCATCTTGTAGGCAAAGTACTGTCAGAAGTCTTATACCTCTCGACACGGGCATGAGTATGAAATACTAATTTCAACTCTAGGAACATCTTATATGCTCCGTGGCGTTCAAAACGTTTTTGAAGTCCCGGTTATAAGCCGTAAAGCATGGTGCACTAAACTATCAAGTAGTCATCATACCGAGCTTTTGTCAAAACGTTCATAACGTCTACATCTGCTCCTGCAATAGGTCTGTCACCTAGCGGTGCATCAAGGACATATTTCTCTGTGCAGCAATGAGGATAATCCTCAGATCACGGAACAATTCCGCATCATTGCTACTAACATCTTTCAACTTAGTTTTCTCTAGGAACATATAAAAAATAAACGGGGAGCAACATCGTGAGCTATTGATCTACAACATAGATATGCTAATACTACAAGGACTAAGTTCATGATAAATTAAAGTTCAATTTAATCATATTAATTAAAGAACTCCCACTTAGATAGACATCCCTCCGGTCATCTAAATGATCACGTGATCCAAATCAACTAAACCATGTCCGATCATCACGTGAGATGGAGTAGTATCAATGGTGAACATCTTATGTTGATCATATCTACTATATGATTCACGCTCGACCTTTCGGTCTCCAGTGTTCCGAGGCCATATCTGCATATGCTAGGCTCGTCAAGTTTAACCTGAGTATTCCGCGTGTGCAAAACTGGCTTACACCCGTTGTATTTGAACGTAGAGCTTATCACACCCGATCATCATGTGGTGTCTCGGCACGACGAACTTTCGCAACGATGCATACTCAGGGAGAACACTTATACCTTGAAATTTAGTAAGGGATCATCTTATAATGCTACCGTCGTTCTAAGCAAAATAAGAAGCATAATAAGATAAACATCACATGCAATCAAAATATGTGACATGATATGGCCATCATCATCTTGTGCTTTTGATCTCTATCTCCAAAGCACCGTCATGATCACCTTCGTCACCGGTGCGACACCTTGATCTCCATCGTAGCATCGTTGTCGTCTCGCCAACTATTGCTTCTACGACTATCGCTACCGCTTAGTTATAAAGTAAAGCAATTACATGGCGATTGCATTTCATACAATAAAGCGACAACCATATGCCTCCTGCCAGTTGCTGATAACATTACAAAACATGATCATCTCATACAAAACCGTATAACTCATCATGTTTTGACCATATCACATCACAACATGCCCTGCAAAAACAAGTTAGACGTCCTCTACTTTGTTGTTATAAGTTTTACGTGGCTGCTACGGGCTTAGCAAGAACCGTTCTTACCTACGCATACAAAACCACAACGATGTTTCGTCAAGTATGTGCTGTTTTAACCTTCACAAGGACCGGGTGTAGCCACACTTGATTCAGCTAAAGTGAGAGAGACAGACACCCGCCAGTCACCTTTAAGCAACGAGTGCTCGTAACGGTGAAACCAGTCTCGCGTAAGCGTACGCGTAATGTCGGTCCGGGCCGCTTCATCTCACAATACCGCCGAAGCAAAGTATGACATGCTGGTAAGCAGTATGACTAGTATCGCCCACAACTCATTGTGTTCTACTCGTGCATATCATCTACGCATAGACCTGGCTCATGATGCCACTGTTGGGAACGTAGTATTTTAAAATTTTCCTACGATCACGCAAGATCTATCTACCAGATGCATAGCAACGAGAGGGAAGAGTGTGTCTACGTACCCTCGTAGACCGGAAGCGGAAGCGTCAAGTGACGCGGTTGATGTAGTCGAACTTCTTCGCGATCCAACCGATCAAGTACCGAACGTACGACACCTCCGCGTTCAGCACACGTTCAGCTTGATGACGTCCCACGAGCTCTTGATCCAGCTGAGCTTCACGGGAGAGTTTCGTCAGCACGACGGTGTGGTGACGGATATGATGTATCTACCGGCGCAGGGCTTCGCCTAAGCACTGCGACGGTATGACCGAGGTGTGTTTCTGTGGAGGGGGGCACCGCACACGGCTAGAACAATTCAACTTGTGTGTCTTTGGGTGCCCCCTGCCCCCGTATATAAAGGAGCAAGAGGGGAGGGCCGGCCGGCCTCCTATGGTGTGGCTAGGGCAATCCTACTAGGAATAGGATTGAAATCCTATTCCTAGTAGGAGTCCACCAAGAAGGAAGAGAGGGAAAAAGAAAGAGAAGGAGAGGTGGCGCCCCCCAATCCTAGTCCAACTAGGATCCCCTGGTGGGGCGCCGGCCAGCCTCTATGGGCTGCCTCTCTCCTTTCCTCAAGGCCCACTATGGACCATCCCCCCTCGTAGGGGGTTCCGGTAACCCCCTCCGGCAATCCAGTTAAATTCAAAACTTTTCCGGAACACTTCCGGTGTCCGAATATAGTCGTCCAATATATCAATCTTTATGTCTCGGACATTCCGAGACTCCTCGTCATGTCCGTGATCTCATCCGGGACTCCGAACTACCTTCGGTACATCAAATCTCATAAACTCATAATACCGATCGTCATCAAACGTTAAGCGTGCGGACCCTACGGGTTCGAGAACTATGTAGACATGACCGAGACTCATCTCCGGTCAATAACCAATAGCGGAACCTGGATGTTCATATTGGCTCCTACATATTCTACGAAGATCTTTATCGGTCAAACCGCATAACAACATACGTTGTTCCTTTTGTCATCGGTATGTTACTTGCCCGAGATTCGATCGTCGGTATCTCTATACCTAGTTCAATCTCGTTACCGGCAAGTCTCTTTACTCGTTCCGTAACACATCATCTCGTGACTAACTCATTAGTCTTTTGCTTGCAAGGCTTATTATGATGTGTGTTACCGAGAGGGCCCAGAGATACCTCTCCGACACTCGGAGTGACAAATCCTAATCTTGAACTATGCCAACACCACGAATACTTTCGGAGACACCTGTAGAGCATCTTTATGATCACCCAGTTACGTTGTGACGTTTGATAGCACACAAGGTGTTCCTACGATATTCGGGAGTTGCATAATCTCATAGTCATAGGAACATGTATAAGTCATGAAGAAAGCAATAGCAGTAAAACTAAACGATCATAGTGCTATGCTAACGGATGGGTCTTGTCCATCACATCATTCTCCTAATGATGTGATCCCGTTGATCAAATGACAACTCATGTCTATGGTTAGGAAACATAACCATCTTTGATCAATGAGCTAGTCTAGTAGAGGCATACTAGGGACACTCTGTTTTGTCTATGTATTCACACATGTACTAAGTTTCCGGTTAATACAATTCTAGCATGAATAATAAACATTTATCATGATATAAGGAAATATAAATAACAACTTTATTATTGCCTCTAGGGCATATTTCCTTATTTCCTTCATAGACACACTCTCCCCTCTCGTTGCTATGCATCTAGTAGATAGATCTTGCGTGATCGTAGGAAATTTTTAAAATACTATGTTCCCCAACAGTCGGCGGCGGCGAGCCGTCCCTTACCCGCGCGCGCTCCTCCTGCACGATGTGGGGGCGGCGGTGATGCTCGGCAGGTGGCGCTCCGGCGCCCTAGTGCGGAGTCCGACGGTGCTCGTCGTGGTGGTGCCGCCTCTTGGCGGCGGGGCAGTCCGGTGGTGCTGGTCGGCCGGTGGCGCGTCCCCGGCCTAGATCTGGGCCCGTAGGGTCCATTCTGGGTCCTTGCGGGTCGGCTCCGGCGCAGCCGCGACGGCCTCTGTATGGGGAGGCAGGGGAGCGGCTTGGACTGGACAGCGACACCGATGGCGTGCCAGCTGCCGCGCGGAGGAGGGCGCTGTCCGGGCCTTTAAGGGCCCGGCCGGGCCTGTGAGGCCACGGGCCCGGTAGGCTCCTGCTATGGCGTCCGGTCGGCTACTGTCGTGGACGGTGGAGGTGGGGCCCTCCCGTATGCCGACGGTGTTGTTGCCCTAGTCTCGGTTCCTCTTCTTCGTTATGCACACCATCTTCGTGGTGTCGTGGTGAGATAGTGTGGGAAGCTTCATGTCCGTGTTGGCGCAGGGTGGTGGTCGGTTTGGTGGCGAGCTCCGAAGTGCCTGAGGTAGAAGCTGGGATCGGGAGAAATCCCTGTTGGCTTGGCCGACACCGAGGCGGTGGCGCCTGAGGGTGCCGCCGGAACTTCCTGGAGGGCGTCGGGGCTACCCTTCCTCTCTCCTCGCCGCGTACCGGGGGAAACCCTTGGCAGCAGCGTCGTCATCGTCACGTTCCTTCTTGGAGGTGTTGATTGGTACCGGCGCTTCGGAGTCTCGGAGCTTGGTGGGCGATCTCCTGTGGACGCAACGGTCACGAAGCTTCGTCGTTTTTTCGATCCGCCGTTATCGGCATTTGTTTCTTTTTTTTCTCTTTCATTTTTTTTTGGCCGTGATTGTGCTGCTTCCGCCCCAGCTCCTATCGTTGGTTTTATCGGATGTTTGATTTGTAATACAAAGCGGAGGGAAACCCTTTTTCGTGAAGGAAGTGTGTAGCCAAAATAATGTAAATTATAATTAACGTAGATCTAAAAAAAACTAGAATTAGCGTTGTTTGCTTTGTAGCTGCATGGACGGTAAGAAATATGTTTTTCAAATATATTCTGTTGTAGTTTGAAGAAAATATAATGTCCTGCTTTTCAGGCCTATGCGGAAAGTGGAATTCTCTTTACATTTTATAGTTGAGTGCTTGTTTTTCTTTTTAATTATCTGATTAGGTATAGAATAGTTGCACTACTTTTTCCCATCAGAGATCAAATCTTCGTTTTCACATGGCTAGAAAGTTTAAGGCTTGGCAACAAATTGCCTTAAAAGAACATAGTACAATAGCCACCAGTGCCAACCATCGAGATAAGATGCGCTGAAGATTTGCCCACTGTTCATCCTGTTTGATGGTCTGCCACCGTCTCCAGTCCTCTCCTCGCGTCATAATTTAAAGCAAGTACTGCTCTGCTCCATGACCAAACTGAAGTGATTGGCTCACTGCTATTGCTCCCCCTAGCTCATCACAAGCAAATCAGCAGAGCTAGCTAGAATAATCTACTCAAGCAATGGCGCACCACCTTCTTCTCAAATATTCCCCGTAAATTAATATAAAAACGTTTAAATCATTATTTTAATGATTTAAATGTTTTTATATTAGTTTACAGAGGAAGTAGTAGTATTTGCAAACAAACTGCATATTGAATATTTGCCTCTTGGAAGAACACCAGAGCTTTCGTGCCTCCCAAACTGATGTGGTTGGGAATGCAGGGGTAAGATGAGCGCTGCCCTGGTGGCGATCTCGTTGGGCGTCGGCCTCGCTCGCTTCTCCACGGCCCCGAGTTCCCAGAGGTGCATGACATGCCATATTGCCATGGAATCTTAGTTTTCTCTTCTTGGTTCTCGTTTGGGTTATGCCGTGGCGTCGCCAATGGCAGGCTAGAGGCCGCGCTTAAGTGTGTTTGCTGCGGCGAGAACGGTGCAGGCTGGCCGGGAAGGTGGCCGTCATCACCGGCGCCGCCAGCGGCATGGGCAAGGCGACCGCCGCGGAGTTTGTCAGGAACGGCGCCAAGGTCATCCTCACCGACATCCAGGACGACCTCGGCCCCGACGCCTCCTACGCCCGGTGCGAGTGCGACGTGACCGACGAGGCGCAGATCGCCGCGGCCGTCGACCTCGCGGTGGCGCGCCACGGCCGGCTCGACGTCCTGCACAACCACGCCGGAGTCGCCGGGAGGATGACCATGGACTCCGTCGCGTCCCTCGACCTCGCCGATTTCGACCGCACCATGGCGGCCAACGCGCGGTCTGCTGTCGCCGGGATCAAGCACGCGGCGCGCGTGATGGTGCCGCGCCGGAGCGGGTGCATCATCTGTACGGCGAGCACGGCGGGGGTGCTCGGCGGCGTGAACCCCGCGTACTGCATCTCCAAGGCGGCCCTGATCGGCGCCGTGCGGGCGTTGGCCGGGGAGCTGGGGAGGCACGGCGTGCGCGTGAACGCCATCTCGCTGCATGGCATCGCGACGCCGTTCGGGCTGCGCGTCAGGGTGGACGACACGAGCGGGCTTTTTGGCCCGCTCGTGGCCCGCTCGGTCCCGCCCAGCTCGGTCCTGGCCCGCTCAAAAAATAGCCGGTCCGGTCAGCAAAATATGGACAGAAAAATCTTCGGTCCGGTCCGGTCCAAGCCCGGTCGGCTCGGTCGGACCGAGGAAGCGTAGGCAGATGAGGCAGCACCCGCAGATCGTGCTCGCCTGATCATCTGCTTCCTCCGATCCACGTTATGCGCTACCTTTTGTTTCCTTTTATTCAGTGGAGAGAAATAGAAAGAACGAGAGAAACGGGATATCACGTAATCACGGCTCCATCCCACGATTATTTGTTACTTCATCTATGGGAATAACTGCCAAAATGATTCTACGGAAATATCTCCCTTTCAATCTAATAACATCCATCCGTGATTCACGCTATTGTTTCCTTTTACTTTCCAATCTAAATCTCTCCCTTTGTTTCATATCTAAACCTCTCCCTTTTGTATGGACTCCACACAGTTGTTTCTTTTTAATCGTGGCTAACGAAGGAAACAAGTTTGATCCGAGAATCACGGTGCCATCCCACAATTAACTCCACGTCCAATTTGATCCACTAATCACGGCAAGGCTGTACACGAATAATCGTCTGATCATGCATGCGATAGATTGCTTGCATGCAAGAGAGAAAACTGCTAAGTAATAAACATGCGCAGGTTCATGGCTAACAACACTTTTCATGGCACGTCGTCCACCTCTCGCCGCCCGCTCATGAGCACGTCTTCCACCTCGCCACAACACCACCCTCTCCCTCGCGCCTCTCTCTCCCCTGCGCGGCCGAGCCGCTCCCTCTCTCCCCCGCGCCTCTCCCTCGCTCCGCCGCGCATAAGGTGCGTCTTCTCCGACTCCGGCCACCATGCTGCTTCTCCGACCACCTCTCCGATAACCTGGGCCCACATGGCAGTGACTGGACATCGTCGGGACCATGAGGACCGCCGGTCCGCACCGAGCTTCACGTCCGCCGGTCCGGTCCCAGAGATCAGGACCGCTGAGCTGCTCGGTCCGGTCCGGACCGGACCGCCGGCGGCCGGTCCAAACGGCGGCTCGGACCGGGACCGGACCGGCCCGGACCGTGTCCACCCTGAGCTGCGCGGGCTGGCAGAGCTGCTCCCGGAGGCGAGCGAGGAGAAGCTGATGCGAATGGTGGAGTCGGGCATGAACGAGATGGGTGGGATGGTGAAGACGTCGCGCGGGCGGCCCTGTACCTGGCGTCCGACGAGGCAAAGTATGTCGGCCCTGTACCTGGCGTCCGACGAGGCAAAGTATGTCAACGGGCACAACCTCGTCGTCGACGGCGGGTTTACCGTGTGGAAACCGATTCAAACGCCCGATCCGGTGAGAAGTGAGTAACAGCCATGGCATGGCATGGCATGGAGTAAAATGCATTCTTGGTCCTTAAACTTGGTGGCAATGTTCAGAACGGTCCTGGAACTTGCGAAGTGCCTTAATACGGTCCTGAAAGTTGCCAATACTGCTACTATACGGTCCCTGAACTTGTCACGCCAGTCCTCGACTACGTATGTGCATACACAACAGGTACGCCACAGCGTACCACAGTCGCCGCGTCAGCTAAGGGCCCCGTACTCGTAGACAGAAGATTTGGACGTTCCTGGTCAAAATCCATGCACTCCCCGATCGCACCCCCGAGATCCTTGCTGTCAATTTCAACCACCTCGATGGCTGAGCGCTGGCGCCGGCGGCCGGGTAGGACGACCACCGCGACAATGAGGTGACCACAAGAGCAATGAGCAGGACGGCTGTGGAGACGGGAGGGGCACACTGCGCCGTGCGCTCGTGGTCATTGGTGTCACCAGGGCACCGGGAGAGGCAGATCACTGGGTTGCCAACTTGCCATCAATGTCCCTCATGGACAGCTTCGCGAAGAACGCCGTCTCCGGCGCACGCCCGGAGACATTGAGCACGACGAGGTTCTTTAGAGTGGACATCAACTGGAGGTCGCTGGATAGCTTGTTGTGCGAGACATCGAGCACGCCAAGCCGCTTGAGCCCGGCGAACTCCTTCGGCATCGCACCTGCCAAGAACGAGCTTGGTGAGCGCACTGAGCATGCCGACCGCGCGCCCAGGCATACGTATAGTCTTACACATACGCAAGTCTCCGGCGAGCTGGACTTACGTGTGCTAGAGAAAATCGATCATCTGCTAGTATGTGTGTTTGAGCTAGCTTTGCACGTACCGTAGGTGTTGCTTGCTTCTGGCTCTGGATTCGGATAGCGTTCTAAAACCAACAGCCGGGATGTGGCCGGTGATGCCGTTCATGGACAGGTTGACAACGTCGAATCCCGTGCACTTGCCCAGCTCCAGCGGGATGACGCCGACGAGATTGTCCTGCCACGCGCCGGGATGGAGCCCGACAGCGCGTTCTCGTACGCATTTCCCGAGCTGCGGAGAGCAGCGCCGTGTAGATGGTCAGCATGTTGAGGTTCTTGAGCTGGCCTAGGCTCGTCGATCGGGAGGGGATCCGGGATGCTGGTCTCGGCTCGGTGAGGCTGAGCATGGTGAGGTTGGAGCAGTTGCCATCTCCAGCGGGAGCGCGTCCTGGAGGCTCTTGTTGCAGCCGCATTGGAGCATCTCGAGGCTGGCCATCCGCTCGGCCCATGGAGGCTGAGAGGCACCCTCGAGCTGGTTGTCGTAGATGATGAGCTCGCGCAGCGTCCGACAGGTTGCTGACAGAGTTCGGGATGGCGCCCTCAAGGTGTTTGGAGTTGACGGCAAGGCTGAGTGCGGGCTCTTCACTGACATGGCGACTGCGGTACGCTGCGGTGTACGCAGCATACGTAGGCCAGGACTGGCGTGACAAGTTCAAGGACCATATAGTAGCAGTATTGGCAACTTTCAGGACCGTATTCAGGCACTTCGCAAGTTTGAGGACCGTTCTGGACACTGCCACCAAGTTTAGGGATCAACTGTGCATTTTACTCCATGGCATGACAGTGATAAAGATGAGGGTAAACATCCAAACAAGCGTACTCATACGGATGTATGTAGACATATTCTAGAGTGTAGATTCACTCATTTTGCTTGGTATGTACTCCCTTCATTCCTAAATATAAGTCTTTCTAGAGATTACAACAAATGATTACATACAAAGCAAAATGAGTAAATCTACATTCTAAAATATGTCCATATACATCCGTATATTGTAGTTCATTTAGAATGTCTTAAAAGACTTATATTTAGGAACGGAGGGAGTAGTCACTTGTTAAAATCTCTGAAAAAGACAAATATTTAGGAACGGAGGGAGTAGCACCCATCTTCCCCAACATGCGCAATAAATTCACGAAACATAATGGATTCCACACCGACTGATTTAGGGTGCATGTGTGTGACAGTGATCGCACCAGTCGCGGGCGGGGCCGTTAGGGCATGTATAATGGTGTCATCTTAACGGTGCCACGTAGGATAAATGATAAGGTGGAGAGGAGAGAAATCATAAGAAAAAGTTTGTCTTTTTTTATTTAAAAGATAATTTCTTAGCGTAATATGTCTAATTACATTTTTAGAAATAGTTAATTATTGAAGATAAGACTAAGAGATAAGATAACTCGTTTTAGGCTTGTACTTATTGTCATATCTGAATTACATGTAAGTTTTAAAATAAGACGGTCTTATTAATCATTGTATGCCCTTAGATCTTGATGCGCGGATTGAAGTCAGACTTCGTGGCTTGGTTCTCGGTAAAGAGTGCGTACTCCCTTGGCTTTACAGGAGAAAATCTCTATTACTACTTCCTCCGTCCGAAAATATTTGTCATCAAAATGGACAAAAAAGGATGTATTTAGAACTAAAATACATCTAAATACATCTCCTTTTATTCATGACAAGTATTTCAGGACGGGGAGTATTAAACAAGAAAACATATTCATCGCTACGTGCACCCAGCTTAATGTACACATAACAAAAAAGATCAATTACAGCCTTACGATCTGGTTCACTTAAATTAATCTAACCATTAAGATTGCACTAACCTCCAGCCAAATGTGCGTTTAGCAAATTTCGCAGGCGGACGAAAACTCTGCCCACGCTCGTGCCCTTTGTCCACGCACATCAACACCCTTTACGCATGTCCGAAAAAAACACCCTTCACGCACGATCAGGTCAACCCTCTTCCCTTACCTCCCGTTCATCTCTCCCCATGGAGCACCGCCGCCCGTCCCCCATCTCAAACGCAGCGCAGGCCCGGATCGCTGTCCTCACCTCGCCGCCGCCACCCGCACCTCACCCAGTCGCCGCTGGCCTCCACCTCTACTACATCGCCTCGCCCCCCCAAAGCCCGCCTTCTCTTTTTCCTCATGTCTGACGCCCCGATCTGAACAATTCGACATCGCCTCGCCCCCCAAAGCCCGCCTCCTCTTCTTCCTCATGCCTGACGCCCCGATCTGAACAATACGATCGACAGCTGGGCTGGGATGCACGAGTCTTGGTCCGCTACCTGTGGCGCCTCTCTCCGCCGCTCGGCTAGCAGCCGTCCTCCATGCGCCGTGCACGTCAGCTTGCCCTGGCGCTTGTCACCACGTCCCCGTCTGCCAGCCCTTATGCCTGCCTCCGTGCCCAGCCCTCAATCCGCCCAAAGACGATCTTCCTTCAAACGGGCGAGGAGGGAATCCTTTCCTTGGTAAGGAGGCCTCCGCGATTACTCTAGTGATTTTGTTTTCTGAAGTGAACAATTTTATCCGTATTACTTAAGATTGGTCTCATATGCGTTGGCCCTGTCGGTTGGAATCAGTGGATATTCACATGATGTATACACGGAACTGCAGCTTCACATCTTTGTCCTGAATCATAATGAGTATCTTTTCTCGCCATTGATTTCTGCACGTATGATTCAGCTAGCATGTCTAGATCTACATGTTCACCTAGCTTATGGTGCATCTCAATCATGGATGACAAAATGTCAAAATCCTAGCTTATAGACACTGTACTAATGCAGATACAATTTCAGAAGATGAAACTTCAATAAAATGAAGAGGCAAAAGTATATTGATTGTTGTCTTCCATCCTTTTCCTGAATCATAATGCAGATATTTTCTTTTGATTTCTATGTCTTTATTTCAGTTAGCTCATCACGAGCTATAGGTTCATCTGGTTTGTTGGCTGCCAGGTATTTCTTATCATTTTCGACAACCTTTTGATTTGTGTCTTCAGCAACATTTTCTACTTCTTGTCTCTTCAATGTGAGAATACCAGACACAAAATTTGGAAACTGGTAGTGATTTGTATTCTGTAGTTGTTGCCTTCATTGTTGATTTCGTACGAGGTAACACTTTTTTCCCCTACGTGAAGATGATCTGATTCTGCTCTATCGAGATCGGGTTGTTTATAACCTACTATTTAAATTTACTGATTAGACCCAGGTCATTTAGCGAGACTAGGAGAGGGACGTAACAGGTAGATAATGCATGCAAGAGTGTAGTTCTCTTACTGTCAAAAAAAAGTGTATTTCTCTTAACATAATAATGAAACTGAAACTTTTTTTCCTTTTCTAAATGTAAACTAAGTCGTTGATGTTGCATTTATCTTTTGGTCTGATTTTGTCATAAACTAATAACATCATAGTAGAGGATTCATGTAGACAAATGAGTGTACATTATAAAGCATCTTAGCATCTGTTTTGTATTTAATATGTCATTGCAAGTTGATGCTTTGTGTCAATGGTTGACTCGAAGCTGCCTATGACAACCTCTCAAGTAATGGGTTCCGTACATCATGACCTAGCGAACAACGACAATTCAGGTCAATATATCAACAATCTTGTGTACATCATGCTTTGATATACGAAAGATGTTATCTGCAGGACAAAGGCCGGATCCGGAAGAATTAAAGAGACAAAGGGAAAGGCGAAAAATGCGGCATAAAGTCTCAAATCATAAGTAAGTTGCGTATGCATTTCACAATGGAAAGGAAACTCTGTCTAACACATCAGTAGCCATGTCACCAGGTACGTCCATGTATTTGGTCCACCAGATATGATGCACCAATCATTATTATGATGCTGACACCATTCACGCGTCTCATGCATTCTTTCTGAAGGCTTGATATTGATTTTGTGATGTTAATACATACTTGCTGATTACCTCAAGCAAGGATACTACATCCTTTACATCATATTTTGAGTACATGTGTTGCTCATGATTTTGAACTGATGAAGCTCTTGCTTTTTCTCTAATATGCTGATAGAAATCCAAAAGAAAGTATACTAATCTTATACTCTTCAGTTTAATTTTTCACTGACATTCATCTTATGATTTACAGTTTATGCTGATGGAAACATATGCTTTAGATATCATACAGAAGCGGTGTAGTCCAACTTATGATGTAGCTACTATCATTACCTCCATCTAGGTACAAGAAGTAAGCAGCTCAGATTATTTACACATCAATGTTTTGCTTGTTACATAATTATGAGATCATATAACTAATTCAAGACGTGCTTTCAAGTTTGGAGTCTCTGAAAATGTTTTAACATGGGACATATTTGGCTAGCCCTTTAACGCATATCGTTGTTAAAGTCTTGACTTACAAAAAAATTATTGTTTTTTATACCGATGTGACCCTATTGTCCACTCTGTTATGTTGAATTGCAACACTCTTTTCCGCGTCTAATATGTTCTAAATTAACCTCAAACCTACACGTTTAAGATGGTCCTCTTATCTTATGTCCTATTTGGGGAGATATAGAGGATTTGCACACAGAACTTCTTACTACTGGAACTATTGCTTTGCAGGGAGTATAAAATCAAGCTCTACATCATCCAGCAATCTGTCTTAATGCTCCTCTTCTACCAGCACCAATTCATCTCTGCTTTTCTATTCTCTAACCCTACCATGGGTTCCATGTTTTTCATCTTTCTTGACCTCATTTCTAGCTAGGCTTAGCATATTCTTTGGTGTGGATATACTACGTTGGGTAGTTCATGAGGTTTCATATATACTTGTTGCTGACAGTGTAGATGTAAGGTTTATGTATTATGCTGCTTCTAAGCCGTGTAATGCCAATTAATGTAAAAGTATCAATGTGTTATGTGTTGGAATATTACTTGTGTATTTGCTCAAAGGAAGATGATTACCTTGACCAAGAATGAGCACATGCTTGTCATACAATGTGGTTGTAGATATCCATTATTTTGATCCCATATTAACTGGTTGGCAAGTGGATGAATGGGGAAATTCGGTTGGCAACCTGGTGAATAGGGAAATTCGTTCGATTACACATGCGTTGCACGTGCACTGTTAACTAGTGAATGCAAGTTATCTTGGTTCTTCCAGCATACGTCCCGATGGTCAACGACCTGTGTGGGACTTAATCTGAAGGAGTCAAGCGCCGCCTAAGGTGTGCATTTTTGCGTGGAAAGCTGCACATGAAGCTCTGGCGATCGAAGCGACAAAAAAATTCTAAGCACATGCAGGATGACCAAGCATGCACCATATGTGGACATGCTATGGAGGACACACATCACGCCCTTGTTTGTTGCCCCCATTCCGCCGGCCTATTGAATGCTATGAGAGAGATATGGGACATTCCAGGTGAGGAAGCTTTGCAAGATATGGAGCCGGAGTGGATATTCAGACTCCTGGAAAAGTTGAATGAGGCCCAGCGAATGATGGTATTAATGATTCTCTGGCAAGTTTGGTATGCAAGAAACGAAGTTATACATGAGAAGCCGGCGGTTCCAATCGAGGCCTCCCGTCGATTCCTTGCCAGCTATGTCACATCTCTCTTGTCTCCGCAACAGTATCCAGATGCAGACCCATCAAAGGTAAGCAGGTTGTGGACTACTTTGGTGAGCCTGTGCGGAAGTACAACCCCATACCACATGTGGAACGGTGGACACCAGTGGTGGTTGGTTGTGCAAAACTCAATGTCGACGGATCCTCCCAACCAAGGGAAGGTACCGTAGGAGCGGGGATGATTCTTTGTGACCACCCGGGGGCTGTAATGCTTGCTGCAATTAGAGAGCTTGGAAACTGTGCAGATGCATTGGAAGCCGAACTAGCGGCGATCCCTGAGGGAATTACACTTGCTCTCAACTTGACTACATCAGATATCCTAGTTGAGACGGATGGTGCGAATGCAATACAGCTAATCTCGGATGCCAGGAAGCACCGTTCAGCAAACACCCACAGAGTTATGGAAATCAGATCAATTCTGTCTCAGGAAAGGAGGATTCAAATAATCAAGATCAAGCGTGAAATAAATATAGCTAGTCATACTCTCACTCAAATGGGACGCACACAACAGCGGACTGCTTGCTGGTTGTGTTCCTGTAACACCCCATATGTAATACTTTCCAATAAGGGCAATAAAGCTTTCTTAATTTGATCCTTGTCCTTATCCTTGGGGGTTCTTGTCATTTTATTTTGCATTGCCATATCATTTATTTATTTTTGCATCATTGCATTACTTCATCATCATGGAATCATGGCATCTTAGTTTACTTTTGTTGATGAGTGTGTGTGAGGCCTTGTGATGTTGTGTGTGTGGCTTGAGCTATGCCTAGCTAAACCCTAAACCCCCTCCTTGTTTCATTCTTCTCTTCTTCTTCTTCTTCTTCTTCTTCTTCTTCTTCTTCTTCTTTCTTTTTCTTTTTCTGCCATTTCTTTACCCCATTGTGCAAGCCACCTAGCCAAGTGCTTTAGTGTTCTTTCTTTTCCTAAAAACCTTGCACCATGTGAACACCCTCTCTGCCAAATATCACCCCATTTAGAATTGATTTGGTTGGGTTTTAAAATGACAAGAGTTTCAACCATATTCAAACTCCTTTTATTTTTCTGCCTCTAAAAATGTCCAACTCAATTTTATTAAATAGGGCATAAATCACTGAGCATGGTGATATTTTTCTTTTCCCCTAACTCTTTTTCTTTTAGCCTGTGTTTTTCTTTTTCTTTCTATCTGAAGAAATAAAGAAAAAGAAAAGAAACAACAGCTAGCTGATGGCTTCTCGCCCCTCGTTGGTTACCCCAAGTGGAAGGTTTGAGATGCAGTGTAGCGGTAGTTTTCCCTTGGCAAAGATACCAAGGATCGATTTCCCCCGAGACTCCTAGTTTCAACGAGAAGGTGTCAACTGCTAACGGCGCCAGATATTAGCAATCAACTTGGACCTGCACACAGATACAAATAACTTTGCTCCCAACGAGTACAGAGAGGTTGTCAATCCCTCCGGCCTTGTCGTTTACAAAGGGTCAAACGCAAGATATAATAGTGATAGGTAAAATTGTAACTAGTATGTAAAAGCAGAAAGTAAATAGCGGATGTGATCGGTGATGGTAATGTGGACCGGGGTCCCATGATGTTCACTAGTGATGTCTCTCTCCCAAAAGACGATAAAACAGCTATGTGAGGTAAACGAATTACAGCTGGGCAATTGACAGAATTATGTGCGCAAACCAATGCTAACTATGTTGCAAGAAAGGTAGAGGTTCAAAGCATGGGCGGTACGCCAAGGCAAGTAGACCGAAATCCATCTGCATCTACTACTAATCATCCACCTTGAGATATCTATCCAGAACATCTCGCTGGTATTAAGTTGCGAGTCCACCCATAGTGTAAACTCAAAGCAACAGACAACTGCATTAAAAGAACTTTGCGTAAAGTAAACAATCCTTGCACCCGCGGGCACAAGCACCGTTGTTTTCCCCCTTGTGGCAACAGCACATCCCCTAGACTCATGTTTCTGTCACTCAAGCTAGTCATCGAGGGGCATGAACCCACAATCAAGCATAACGTTCCCTCTTGGAGTCACTACCTACTACTTGGCCAAAGCAATAAATAACAACGGAGAACATGCAAGAATTACTTACGAACATAAATATAAAAGAGGTGAATCAAATATATTACTCAAACACAATCTGAACATAATCTCACAATCCATCGGATCCCAGCAAACTCAACATAGCAACAACATAAGGATTACATATGTGCCTCGATCATGTAGGGCAGCTCATGAGGTCTAATTAGTGAAGCACAAGAAGGGGAGGAGAACATCACATAGCTACTGGTCATGGACCCATGGTCCAAGGGAGACTACTCACAACTCATCCGGGAGGCGTCCATGGTGGTGGAGAGGCTCCCGGTGGTGATCCTCCCCTCCGGCAGGGTGCCGGGAAGAGTTCTCCTGGTGCTCCTGATCTTGGAAGCGCGGCGGCGGCGGAACAGAGATGAGATCGCGAAAAAGGGTTCCGTCCTCGAGGGTTTCGGGACGCGTGTTAAATATATGCCAAAGGAGGGGCATCAGCGGAGGCCTGGGGGGCCCAGGCGCCCCCCCGGCGCGGCCAGGAGGGGCCCGCGCCACCAGGGCGCCTGGAGCCCTGGTGGCCCCCCTCCGGCCCTACTTCGGCCGTGTGGAAGCTTCCGGAATGCTGATTTTTTATATTATTTTTCCGGGATTTTTCTGGCAGTTTACGTGATGGGAAAACCTGAAATACAAAAACAGCAGAAAACAGAAACTGGCACTGGGGTGTACTGAGTTAATAGGTTAGTCCAAATATGATCAAAAGTGTATGGAAGTGTATAAATATCATAGCAATATCACACAAAAGAGGCATGGAGCAAGCAGAAATTATAGATACGTTTTGGATGTATCACTAGCACAATGGCCTGGGCCTCCTCCTCCTTCTCTCCCCCAGGCCCATCTCTTTTCTCCACAGCGCGCGGCCATCTCTCCTCTCACGCAGGCCCAGCCAGCGCTTGCAGTCGCGCAGTGGCTTTTCCCCCTGGCCCCACCTGTCTGCCTCACAGGCTCGCACCTCCGTCTTCCTCCGTCACGCGAAACAGAGCAGAGCGCGCGCTCGCCGTCGCGCCGTGATCACGGACGTCGAGGTCTCATGATCCGAGCCATCCATTTAAACCCGCAGCTTGTCCTCTCCTTTCCCCTAGGGTTCCTCTTCCCCCTCTCGCCGTCTGGAGAGCCCAGCTCCACCAGATCCGTCGCTCCCATCGATACCCGCACGCATCTGAGAGCGCCACCTCGTCGCTGGCGAGCTCCTCCTCGACCTCAGCCTCGCCAACGGTGTCCATCTGCTTCCTCGTCGTCGACTACTTCATCTACGTCCACTACGCGGAGGCGATCGCCTCCACGCCAACGTCTTCTTCCTCTTCTTCATCTCCGGTGGCCGTAGTTGTTCGAGACCCGCCGCTGTCGACTCCGTCCACGCCTGGGCCAGCCGAGCACATCTCCGTGCTCGTGGTGAGCTCCTCTTTCTCGCCGTGCCTTTTCCCCCTTCCTGCATGCCCTCTAGGACCTAGTTCCTCGAGCGCCCGAGCTCATCGCCGTCGGACCTCATCACCGGCGAGTGTTCCGACCCCTCTAGTGCGTCGCTTGTTGTCTGTTTGCTTCAGTGAGTCGCGTAGGAGCTGCCTGTGCAGTCGCTGCTCCGCATAGGTCTCTACATCGTCTCGCCGTTGCTCCGTCACCGCCGTTCTGTCGTTGGTCGCCGCCGGCGCTGTATTGCTCTTTAGGTGCTGCTAGTGCATCAAGTGGATGTGGAACTCCTCCAGGAGTACACCGCACACCTCCGCCGCCTCGTTGGGTCGCCGGAGCAGCTCCGATGAGCAGCTCCGACGAGCCCTGCGTATCCCCTGTGCTCTGCTTCTGCAGCTACTTCTTCAGTATTCGAACCTATTATCTGTCAAGGTTCGAGTTCTAGCGCAGTGGTTTTTTTCTTTTTCTGTTTTCTTGTATATTTAATATCTGTTGATATTTTCATCTGATGAAAATGAGTCCTATATGTAAAGTGCTTAGAATTCTATGTAGATTATGAATATGCTGTTTGTTGCCATGTTTAAAAACATTTAAAATTTGTTTGAATTTGTTCTTGTTTTAAAAATGCTTAAACTTGCAAAATTCATAACTAAATATCTACAACTCCAAATTTAACAAAATTTATATGCATTTGGGGTGGAAAAATGTGTAGAATATTTTGGTGCTGTTGTTTATCATGTTTGACAACTCTATGACATAAGTTTTTCAGATCTGTCCCAAATGCAAATAAATTAATATGGGAGTTTCTCGATATTGTTGTTATTTATTTCTAGCCCATTTAAATGTGCTAGCATGTTGCTGTAATGTTAGTTGCACCTTGCCATGTTAACCAACTCCTTTAAAACTTGTTGGATGCTTTTTTGAACAACCTACATAAACTTGATAGTTGTTTTGTGTTTGTTTTCTTTCTTGTGGGTGATCTTGTGTTGCTTAATTTATGGTATCTTTCATTTGGATCTTCGTCCGTACTCGGACTCTGATGTTATTGGATGATGTATGTTAATGTATTACATTGTGTGATGTGGCGAGTGTAAGCCAACTACTCTTTTACTTTTTCATCCCCTCTTTTACATGAGTTGTGCAAAGATACCATACTTGAGATCATTCTAGTATGTGATTATACCTTTTAGTCGTGCCTCGACACGTGGGAGGTATAGTCACATATTGGGCATTACAAGTTGGTAATCAGAGCCTTCTCCGACCTAGGAGCCCCCCTGATTAATCGAATCATTGATGGTTGAGTCTAGGCACACACATGAAAATGTTTTGAGTCCTATATATATATATATATATATATATATATATATATATATATATATATATATATATATATATATATCGGAGAGTAGGATTTCTTTTTACTCCTCATCCCTTCATCACTGTGGTGAGGACTCTTGACGATGTTCTATCTCTTATACTCTCAAAAATTCACTAACATTTTTTTAGGATCACGCGAGTATTGTTTAGATTGTTCCGATGTCTTTGTGACGAGAACATTGTTCTTGATGCCTCCTGTCATTTAGGGGTTGTGGCAGTGTCCCGGGGATTTGAGCTCCGAGGTGTTGTCGTCACAAATGTATCGCAGCAGTTCTAGAATACTTAAGACAACTGACATCGAAAACTCTTCTATGCGGTTAGTGGTGAGATAACCCCGACATCACCTAGTACTGGGGAGGTAGTTCGGGAGTATTGCCACATCTTGTATAGCAGATGCGTTTCGAAGGTTCGAGGTAAACGGTTTCCGAAAATGACTGGTTATATGTTGAAGGATGGATACAGCTGGATGTAGGATTAGAGTTGAGTGCGCGGTGCTTCCCCTGTATCCCCAACACCCGATTGCATAACCGGAAACCTTCGGAAATTAATAGGTGGGTTCTTCTAGTAGCTCATAGGCATTCTTCCAATGAGTGCATGATATGGAGTTCGGGGTTCAACATTGAGTGAAGTGGTTTTATGGGCGTTGTTCCAATTGGGAGTTGCATCTTAAAGGGTCCTTGGCTATGCTGATCTGGGAATTGCAAAACCCTTTTGTAACACGTTCCATGAGCTTTCAGCACGAACATGTGGGACGAAACTTCTATCTTGTATTTGTTCTATCTACTCCTTGTTGTTTTTACCTTTTGTTCTCCCAAGTGGCTTATCAAGAAGATTGTTGCACCATTAAACTGTGGAATACATTCGTTCATTTTGCTCGAATGTTCTTGTGAAGACTTATGTTGCAATTTCTAGCCGTTGATTCAGCTTATATATTTTCAATCAATGGCTAATAGTTGTCATCTCATTCAGGATGGCTCCTAAAAGGGTTCCCAATGCTAACCCAGAGGGTGAAGAAGAGCGTGTTCCTGAACGTCCTCCTTCCCCTCCTCCTCCGTCTGAGGCCTGGAGAGCAATTATGCAAGCAACCAACCAGAACACCCAGATGCTTATTGATACGTCCAAAACGTATCTATAATTTCTGCTTGCTCCATGCCACTTTTGGGTGATATTGCTATGATATTTATACACTTCCATACACTTTTGATCATATTTGGACTAACCTACTAATCCAGTGCACCCCAGTGCCAGTTTCTGTTTTCGGCTGTTTTTGTATTTCAGGTTTTCACATTACGAGAACTGTCAGGAAAAATCCAGAAAAATTATATAAAAAATCAGCGTTCCAGAATCTACCTTGCGCCCGAAGTACAGCCGGGGAGGGGGACCAGGGCCCCAGGCACCCTGTCGGCGCCCCCCCTTGGTCGTGTCGGGGGGCGCCTGGGCCCCCCGAGCCCCGTCTGGTGCCCCCCTTTGGCATATATTTAGAGCGTCCTTCGAAACCCTCGGGAGGGGAACTCTTTTTCGCGATCTCATCTCTGTTCCGCCGCCGCCGCCGCTTCCAAGATCGAGAGCACCAGGAGAACTCTTCCCGGCACCCTGCCGGAGGGGAGGATCATCATCGGGAGCCTCTCCACCACCATGGACGCCTCCCGGATGAGTTGTGAGTAGTCTCCCTTGGACCATGAGTCCATGACCAGTAGCTATGTGATGTTCTCCTCCCGTTCTTGTGCTTCACTAATTAGTCCTCGTGAGCTGCCCTACATGATCGAGGCACATATGTAATCCTTATGCTGTTGCTATGATGAGTTTGCTGGGATCCGATGGATTATGAGATTATGTTCAGATTGTGATTGAGTAATATATTTGATCTACCTCTTTTATATTTATGTTCATAAGTAATTCTTGCATGTTCTCCGTTGTTATTTATTGCTTTGGCCAAGTAATATGTAGTGACTCCAAGAGGGAACGTTATGCTTGATTGTGGGTTCATGCCCCTCGATGACTAGCTTGAGTGACAGAAACATGAGTCTAGGGGATGTGTTGTTGCCACAAGGGGGAAAACAATGGTGCTTGTGCCCGCGGGTGCAAGGATTGTTTACTTTACGCAAAGTTCTTTTAATGCAGTTGTCTGTTGCTTTGAGTTTACACTATGGGTGGGGTCGCAACTTAATACCAGCGAGATGTTCTGGATAGATATCTCAAGGTGGATGATTAGTAGTAGATATTGATGGATTTTGGTCTACTTACTTTGGCGTACCGCCCATGCTTTGAACCTCAACCTTTCTTGCAATGTAGTCAGCATTGGTTTGCGTTCGTGGTCCTGTCAATTGCCCAGCTGTAATTCGTTTACCTCACATAGTTGTTTTATCGTCTTTTGGGAGAGAGACATCACTAGTGAACATCATGAGACTCCGGTCCATATTACCATCATTGATCACATCCGCTATTTACTTTTCGCTATTACTTACTATTGCAAACATTATCTATCACTACTATCATTTGCGTTTAATCCTTTGTGAACTACAAGGCCCGAGGGATTGACAACCTCTCTGTACTCGTTGGGAGCAAAGTTATTTATATCTGTGTGCAGGTCCACATTGATTGCTAATATCTGGCGCCGTTAGCAGTTGACACCTACTTGTTGAACCTAGGAGTCTCTGGGGATTCGATCCTTGGCATCTTTGCTATGGGAAAAAACTTCCACAACACTGCATCTCACACCTTCCACTTGGGGTAACCAACGAGGGGTTAGAGGCCCATCAAGGAGTTTTTCTGGCGCCGTTGCCGGGGACTCCACTCTTCAGGATAGGGGAGTTGCATGCTATCTTTTACCTTTGCTTTTTAGTCTTGTTAGTTTACCTTTCAGTTTTTGCTTTAGTATCCTTTATCAAAAATTACAAAAAAAAAATATTTTGCCTTCCTGTTAGTAGTCCTATCTGTTTAGCTAAACATGTTAGGATATGGTGCTTTGAGGGAATCAGAAGTTCTAGATTTCCATCAAAGGGATGGAGAAAATATGAAGAAGGCATGGGACAAAATTTCTGATGCACATAAGAGAATTATGCCTTGGATACCTATAAAAAATGTGCTTAGGAATTTTTACCAGGGTCTTTTTAAATGGTGTAAACACTCTCTTGATATTATAGCCGAGGAAGATTTCCTAGAGTGTGATGAAGCTAGAGCTCTTGAAATTATACATGGTCTATCTAGTTACTTTGTTTATGATCATAATTTTGATACTGTCATAGATAGACTTGCTACTATTGAAAAGAAAATGGATGCTCTAGACTTAATGAAGGTAGAGAAACCCAAACCCAATAAGAGAGATATTTTGGAAATAGATAATGACTGGGAGCCTCTTGTTAGGATTAGCATCTCTAATCAAGACTTCCTTGCTTATTGTGATATTGGATCTATGGTTTCTACTATGCCAAAAACTGTTCATGATTCTTTAAAATTTAACATGGATAGACTACCATCTTATCATGAACACACTAATGGAGATATTTCTGAAATCCAGGGAAGAATAAAAGATGTGCCAGTTAAATTCCTTAAAGGGATTGCAATGGTTGATTTCTTCATCATGGAGCCAAACCAAGGAAATATAGTGCTTGGAAGGGACTTCCTCCGAGCGGTAAAAGGCTTCATCGATATAGGTAAGGGACAAATCCGCTTACGCGGGAAGGCAAAAGGTGTGTACCCCTTTCCTAGAAGGAACAAGAGTGAACTTGTTGAGGAACCTTATGAATCAATTTATAGCTCCGATTATTATGATGGTTATTGATTCCTTTTTGCATTATGCCTAGCTTAAAGGCATAAAAGAAAGCGCTTTTGGGAGGCAGCCCAGATGAATAAATTTTTATATTTTGCTTTTGTTGTGTCTTGATGTTGTTTACTGCAGTAGCATCATCATTGTATCTTTTCTTTTCATATTTGTGCCAAGTATAGCCTCTGATTGCTAGAAAGTTAAAAAGTTGTGAGGTGCTGTCCAGGAAACAGATTCTGTCCTTGGATAGAAAAATTCGTATAAAATCACCAGATCATCTTTTTGGTCTGAATTCTTTCGACAGCGTTCTATATATAATTGTCTTTCGTGCTTCTGTTCTGAGTTTTTTGATTTGAGTTGCAGAAGTACCCCGAACAAATCATTTACTACCTGCTGTTCTGTTTTTCACAGATTCTGTCCTGTTTTGTCTTTCCTTCATTTTGCAAACCAAGAGCTTGCTTTTTCTTTGCAAAAACCTTTTGGCAATCTTGAGAAACAGTAGAGCTTCAAGAATATCTTTATTTCCAGCAAGGAACAATTATTTTATTAAGGGTACTAACCTCGCTAATCAGATTATGATGAGTTATGTATGAAGGGAGTTTTCAAGTGTGCGAGGGAAGATGATAAAAAGATTCAGGAGTGTCAAGCTCTCAAGCTTGGGGATGCCCCCGTGCACCCCCAAGAAATATTCAAGGAGGCGTCTAAGCTTAGGGATGCCCCCGTGCATCCCCTTCTCCATCAACATTATCAGTTCGTCTTTCGTTCCGCTATATTTTTATCACTTCATGTGTTAAGTGCTATGCTTGGAGCGTCTTGCTTTTAGTTTTCTTTTTAGTTTTTCATAACGAGTCGGAACTCAGCGTTCTTTATGTGGGAGAGAAACACGCTCCACTTCTACCTAGAACATAACACAGAATTTTCATGTCTATCTTTGCTGTGTGTGTTCTTTGTCTTTTAATAGCTACTATCATGTTCAGCTCTTAGTATTCATGCTTATCTTTTCAAAGAGCTTTTGTTTAGTTGGTTGCTTGAACTCTCTTTAATTACCATGCTCACCTTATTAAGAGAGTTTGCTTCCATTGCATTGGTTAATATGTCTATGATAAAGATGCGACGTGCATAATGGTGCTTAGTAGTTCAGGTTTTCTTATGGTTAGTCTCAAATAGCTGGGGGATTCCCAATGTGTTATTGGAGTACCAACATGATTTGTTTGCCTATGATGTGGTATGGTTTAGTAATATCTTCCTTCGAGAATTTATTTTTGATTGACTTGGCGTATGCTCATGCATATTTAAGACTGTAAAGAAAGTCTGTCAAGCCTTGATGATCTTTTATTTCTGAGTAGCGATATAACTACCATGCCTGATTCAATGTTGCTTTGTCGCTCTGCATGATTATGACCGTCATTGCTCTCTTAGTTGGTCGCTCCCAGTCTTTTGCTAACCTCCACCTGTACTAAGCAGACTAACTTTGCAATACATAGCTCATGGGAAAGTAGCTTAAAAACTATTGTGGTAAAGAATATGTTGCTTATGTATCTTATTTCTTATAAGTTGCTTGCTGAGCGGTAACCATGTTTCTGGGGACGCCATCAACTGTCACACTTTTGTTGAATATCATGTGAGTTGCTATGCATGTTCGTCTTGTCTGAAGTAAGGGTGATTTGCCATGGGTTGAATGAGTATGCATATTGTTAGAGAAGAACATTGGGCCGCCAACCAAAGCCATGTATCATGGTGGAAGTTTTAGCTTGGACATTAATCCTCAATCTCTTATGAGAATATGCTTAAGCATTAAAGAGGAGTCCATCATCTATTTTCTATGTTGTCCCGGTATGGATGTCCTCAAGTTGAGATCTATCAAAAACGAGAAATCAAATGCGATTTATCTCCTTGGACCTTTGTACAGGTGGCATAGAGGTACCCCTTTGTGACACTTGGTTGAAACATATGTAATGCAATGATAACCCATGGAAATCCGAGCTAATTAGGACAAGGTGCGAGCACTATTGGTATTCGATGAATGAGGCTTGCAACTTATAGGATGTCTTATGCATGACACATATGAAGTACTACTACCGTTGACAAAATTGCTTCTATGTTTTCAAAATAAAAAGCTCTAGCACATAATCATTCTTTTACTTTTATGTTGAGTCTCCACCTTCTTTCTTCAAGCACCAACTACTGAGAGCATGATTGTCATTCTAAGTGTAATGTGCATTGTTCCAAAGTAGCATTGTCTTTTGCATGATTGTGATATCGTTTATTTTGAAATCATTGTATCTAGTCATCACTTAAACCTTGAAGGTGCCCCTGCATTTATGTTTTGCTTTACTAAAGGGGGCAAGCTAGATATCACTTTATCATATTTGCACACCATGTTCATTGCAAATCTTTTTGATGTTTCAGTTTCATATTGTAAAACTTTCAGTCCTTTGTGATTTTCTCATGAGGCAACTTAATTACTACAGATTCATTGTCTCAGTAAGCTTTTGTCATATGACTATAAAAAGTCCTATATCGTTAATAGCATGTCACCACAGAAATTATTCTTGTTATCATTTACCTACTCGAGGACGAGCAGGAATTAAGCTTGGGGATGTTGATACGTCCAAAACGTATCTATAATTTATGCTTGCTCCATGCCACTTTTGGGTGATATTGCTATGATATTTATACACTTCCATACACTTTTGATCATATTTGGACTAACCTACTAATCCAGTGCACCCCAGTGCCAGTTTCTGTTTTCGGCTATTTTTGTATTTCAGGTTTTCACATTACGAGAACTGTCAGGAAAAATCCTGAAAAATTATATAAAAAATCAGCGTTCCACGACCTACCTTGCGCCCGAAGTACAGCCGGGGGGGGCCACCAGGGCCCCAGGCGCCCTGGCGGCGCCCCCCTGGGCCGCGCCAGGGGGGCGCCTGGGCCCCCCGAGCCCCGTCTGGTGCCCCCCTTTGGCATATATTTAGAGCGTCCTTCGAAACCCTCGGGAGGGGAACTCTTTTTCGCGATCTCATCTCTGTTCCGACGCCGCCGCCGCTTCCAAGATCGGGAGCACCAGGAGAACTCTTCCCGGCACCCTGCCGGAGGGGAGGATCATCATCGGGAGCCTCTCCACCACCATGGATGCCTCCCGGATGAGTTGTGAGTAGTCTCCCTTGGACCATGAGTCCATGACCAGTAGCTATGTGATGTTCTCCTCCCGTTCTTGTGCTTCACTAATTAGTCCTCGTGAGCTGCCCTACATGATCGAGGCACATATGTAATCCTTATGCTGTTGCTATGATGAGTTTGCTGGGATCCAATGGATTATGAGATTATGTTCAGATTGTGATTGAGTAATATATTTGATCTACCTCTTTTATATTTATGTTCGTAAGTAATTCTTGCATGTTCTCCGTTGTTATTTATTGCTTTGGCCAAGTAATACGTAGTGACTCCAAGAGGGAACGTTATGCTTGATTGTGGGTTCATGCCTCTCGATGACTAGCTTGAGTGACAGAAACATGAGTCTAGGGGATGTGTTGTTGCCACAAGGGGGAAAACAACGGTGCTTGTGCCCGCGGGTGCAAGGATTGTTTACTTTACGCAAAGTTCTTTTAATGCAGTTGTCTGTTGCTTTGAGTTTACACTATGGGTGGGGCTCGCAGCTTAATACCAGCGAGATGTTCTGGATAGATATCTCAAGGTGGATGATTAGTAGTAGATATTGATGGATTTCGGTCTACTTACTTTGGTGTACCGCCCATGCTTTGAACCTCAACCTTTCTTGCAATGTAGTCAGCATTGGTTTGCGTTCGTGGTCCTGTCAATTGCCCAGCTGTAATTCGTTTACCTCACATAGTTGTTTTATCGTCTTTTGGGAGAGAGACATCACTAGTGAACATCATGAGACTCCGGTCCATATTACCATCATTGATCACATCCGCTATTTACTTTTCGCTATTACTTACTATTGCAAACATTATCTATCACTACTATCATTTGCGTTTAATCCTTTGTGAACTACAAGGCCGGAGGGATTGACAACCTCTCTGTACTCGTTGGGAGCAAAGTTATTTGTATCTGTGTGCAGGTCCACGTTGATTGCTAATATCTGGCGCCGTTAGCAGTTGACACCTACTTGTTGAACCTAGGAGTCTCTGGGGATTCGATCCTTGGCATCTTTGCTAAGGGAAAAACTTCCACAACACTGCATCTCACACCTTCCACTTGGGGTAACCAACGAGGGGTTAGAGGCCCATCACGTATGCAAATGGTGCAGAAATTTCAAGCCAACCAAGCAAATCAAGGTGGTCATGAGAACCACGGCCAAGGCAATATGTTCAATCAACCTCACTTTGCTACTCTCAACCAATTCCTGGCAAACCAACCGAAGTCTTTCAGTTACTGTGTGGATCCGCTAGATGATGAAGACTGGATAACAGTCATCAAAAAGCACTTTGAATGTAGTAACGTGAGACCTGAGGATTTTGTCAAGTTTGCCGCCTTCCAACTCAAAGATCAAGCTGCTGATTGGTGGCAACAGTATAAAGATTCCAGAGGTGAACGTGAGATCTCATGGACTGACTTCTGCAAGGATTTCCGCTCTCACCACATTCCAACTAGTGCCATTGAAGGCATGCGTGAGAAATTCCGCAACCTGAAACAAGGCACCATGTCCGTCTATCAATACAATGTCAAGTTCTAGAATCTTGCTCGCTATGCCAAGCAAGACATCCCAGATGCCAAGAGCAAGATTTATCAGTTCCGTGGTGGTCTGAAGTGATATGTCCGTCAGTGCCATAGCAAAAGCTGATGAGATTATAAATCCTAATATTTTGATGATGGGTACAATGACACTTAAAGTACCGTCACCAGAACCAGAGCCTGAAGAAGTCAAGCCTAATTTTCGTACGCCAAGCTAGATAATTGTCGATGCTATTTCGGTCAAGGTCACATGAGGTTTACGTTCTAACTCCAAGGTGATATAGTATGGTTAATGTTTATTTTGGATCCTAGTGATCAACGTGGCCGGATAGTTAATTAGTAAATTTTTAGTTGTTAGATAAAGGAACTTTTCCTTGGGCGTGAGATGTAGAGGTGTCGTAGTAGTACTAGGAGTCATGTTCTGTTTATGGCTAGGAGAGAGAGTCCGTATCAGTTTTGCTTTGCTCGTCGGTCAGTTTGATCTGGTGTGTGATGCCTATATAAAAAGGCTGGCTACGGCTGATGTAGGGGTCAAGTTTTGTTTTCCTCGTGAGTCAATAATAGTCAGAAATCGTCCCATGTCGGGGACACCAAATATTGTGTTTGCTTTTGCTGATCCGTGACGGATTTTGTCGCTGCTACGCGTGGATTTGATTTCGTCTACTCGACGCCAGTTTTTGATATTACGGTCTTGTATCTTTGCTCGACTGGAATTTCTTGTACCGTGAAAGATTGGGCTGACGAACGACTCGCCATCTAGTCGAGTCTATATCATGAAGGATGAACTCCAACTAGCTCTCACCTTGTTCGAGCCGTATGAATTTGACCAATTCTACAATATGGCTCTTAAGCAAGAGGCAGCCCAGCTCAAGATTGAAGCTTCCAAAAAGAGGATCAGAGATGCTATTCGCTCCTCCTCTTCTTCCCAAGTGGTTGCCAAGCAGCAGAAGTCCTGGCTTCCGCCTCCTGCAGTGCTCCGTCCTCCAAACAACAACAAGCACTCAGGTGGCCGTGGTTTCTCCCACCCACCCAACCCAAGCAATCAGTCCAAGCCTCAGTTTCAAGCTTCAAGATCAAGTGGTCCTTATCACCGTCCTCTCTCAGAAGTGATTTGCAACAAGTGCACTCAGAAGGGTTACTATGCTAACAAGTGTCCCAACCCAAGGCGCCTTCCGCCTCCTCCACCTGTCAGCACTGCTATTGTCAAGCACAACCCCAAGGCAGCAAGAGTGAATCTGATGAATGCAGCTCAAGCAGAGAATTCTTCAGATGTGATAATTGGTAACCTTCCAGTTAACTCTATTCCTGCAAAAGTATTGTTTGATTCTGGTGCATCTCTTAGTTTCATATCAAGGCCATTCTTTACTAAGCATAATTTTACTTCGGAATTTCTGGATAAGAAGTTGCAAATTATTTCTCCGGGCAAAAACATGACTTCTAATTTGATGGCTCCGGATGTATCTATTCATATGGGTGATTACCGCTTTCTGGTTTCTCCGGTTGTTCTCGGCAATTCCAACATTGATCTTATTCTTGGGATGGATTGCTTTCCAAGCATGATGCAAACATTGATTGTGCACATAGGGAAGTCAAGCTTACTCATCCTGACGAAGACGTGATTATCTTCGCCTCTCGAGATAACACAATCAGGCTTTTCTCTCTCAATGGCAAGGGCGAGATTAATGCCATTTCTCAAATTCCGGTGGTTAATGAGTATGAAGATGTTTTTCCTGAAGAACTTCCAGGCATGCCTCCGCATCGTCAAGTTGAATTCGTCATTGAACTCGAGCCCGGTACCGAGCCAGCATGTCGGCGTCCGTACAAGCTTTCCCCTGATGAGTTGAAGGAACTGAAGAAACAACTCGATGAGCAAGAGCGTATGGGTCTAATCAGGCCTAGTACTTCTCCTTGGGGCTGTGGTGTTCTATTTGTCAAGAAGAAGGATGGCACGGAACGCCTTTGCGTTGATTACCGGCCATTGAACAAGAAGACAATAAAGAACAAGTATCCGCACCCCAACATCAATGAATTGTTCGAGCAGCTCAAAGGAGCAAAGGTGTTCTCAAAGCTCAATCTCCGGATGGGTTACTACCAGATCCGTATCCGTGAAGAAGATATTCCCACGACCGCATTCAGAATGAGCTTTGGCTCTTATGAATACACGGTCATGTCTTTTGGCCTCGCAAATGCTCCACCCACCTTCTCGAGGATGATGAACTTCATATTCAACCCCTGCACCAATTAATTTGTTCTCGTCTATCTGGATGACATCTTGGTATTCTCCAAGAATGAAGAAGACCATGCCAAGCACCTCCGTTTGGTCCTCGACAGGCTCCGTGAACACAAGTTCTATGCTAAGTTCTCCAAATGTGAATTCTGGCTGGATAAAGTCTTATATCTTGGCCATATCATCTCTGCCGAAGGAATTTATGTGAACCCCGAGAAAGTTGAAGCAATTGTCAACTGGGAACCCTCGCAGAATGTCAAGCAACTCCGAAGCTTCCTTGGTCTCGCTAGCTATTGCAGAAGGTTCGTTGAGAACTTCTCCAAGATTGCCAAGCCTTTTTCCAACCTGTTGCAGAAGAATGTCAAGTACTCCTGGACTCCTGATTGTGATGTGGCATTCAAAACACTCAAAGAGAAGCTCATTCCTGCTCCGGTTCTTACTCCTCCGGATGAGTCCAAGCCCTATGAAGTCTTTTGTGATGCTTCTTTGCAAGGACTTGGTGGTGTTCTCATGCAAGACAAGAAGATTGTGGCATACACTTCTCGTCAGTTGAAACCAAATGAGAGGAATTACCCCACACATGATCTCGAGCTAGCAACAGTTGTACATGCCTTGATCACGTGGAGACACCTTCTATTGGGCAGAAAAGTGGACATCTTCACCGATCACAAGAGCTTGAAGTACATCTTCACACAGCCAAACCTGAACCTTCGCCAGACTCGTTGGGTTGAGATGATCCAAGAGTATGATCCAAGCATTGAGTATACACCTGGCAAGGCCAATGTCATTGCAGATGCCTTGAGCAGAAAGGCATATTGCAACAGTCTCCTTCTCAAACCGCTCCAGCCTGAACTTTATGAATCATTCAGGAAGCTCAACCTCCAAGTTGTTCCGCAAGGCTTTCTTCCAAACCTTCAAGTTGCTCCTACCTTGGAAGATCAGATCCGTGAGGCCCAACTAAGTGATGCTATGGTGCAGAAAGTGAAACATGGTATTGCCAAGGGTACTCCCAAATACAAGTGCTATCATGTTGATCAGAAAGACACCTTGTTCTTTGAGGACAGAATTGTGGTTCCCAAGGATGATCTCAGGAAGCTCATAATGAACGAAGCACATGATTCCCTCCTCTCGATTCATTCCGGAAGTTCCAAGATGTACCAAGACCTCAAGCAATCGTACTGGTGGACTCGCATGAAAAGGGAGATTGCCCAATTCGTGAATGAATGTGATGTCTGCAGAAGAGTGAAGGCAGAGCATCAACGTCCAGCCGGTCTCCTTCAACCTCTACCTATTCCTGAGTGGAAATTCGATCACATTGAAATGGATTTCGTCACTGGGTTTCCCAAGTCCAAGAAGGGGAATGATGATATCTTCATAGTGATTGACAAGCTAACTAAAGTAGCTCATTTCCTTCCCGTCAAAGAATCCATCAACGCAGCTCAGCTAGGAGAGTTGTTGTAACACCCCAAAAATTTAATCTTGTTTTATTAATTAGAATTTTGTCAGAAAGATTTAATTTCTATTTTCTGGCTTTTCTATTAATTTCAGAACTACTTCTTTTCCCTGGATTTTTAAATTTTTCCCTCTTATCTGAAACTTTTGGATAATATTGAGGGGCTTGAATGCTTTCTTAAAACATTTGATTTTGTTGGGTATGCAAGTGGAAACATTTTTATAATACTTTTGCCAAGCATCAATGCCTTTAAAATGGCTTTTCCATTCTTTCAAGGGCTCCCATTGCACTGCAACCTATTTAAATATTTCTTTAAAAATTCCACCAAAATTTGGAGATGACAGTAGATGCATATAACTCATTTTTATGCAAAAATCCAGCCTTGTGTTTTATGAATTTTGAGCAAAACATCCTCTTTTTCATTCTGGTCCAGTTTAGTGTTTTGCACTGCAACCCTACTTTAAATTCCTCTAGTGATCTTGGGATCTTTCATGCTATTAGTGCTTGCTACCAAACCCTTAAGTCCAGGAGATTGGACCCATTTGAATAATTTTGGTCCATGCAATAATAGCCTACATTTTCTGTCCAGATTTGGTTTTCTCAAAAACTTGCACTAACAAGTTTCTGGTTTTGCCAAACTAACCTTACCACCATCACCTGCACCTAAAGAGACCCCAACCTGGAGCTTTTGGCCACCAGAAGAGATCCCTAGATGCCCATGGCATTCTGTCGAACACCTTGTGCGCCTGGACAGAATTGGCATAGTTTTTAGTTTGCATTGTGGAGTTGCTTTCTGTGCCAAACCAGCATGTCTAATGGAGCTATAGTAACCAACCTAGCTACCCTGTTAAGTCTTACCCTAACCCAAGCTTTCTAGAATGCATTGGCA
>LR738710.1:84261470-84294283 GCA_902687465.1 Secale cereale | reverse complement strand
GGGGGGGGAAGGGGGAAGAAGACGAACCCGACAGGTGGGGACCACCTGTCGGTGAGCCAACCCAAGCCACCAGTGGCGCAACCCGGCTGATGCGTTTCTCCCCTGGAGAAGCATATTTTAAGTAAGTACGCGAACAATCTAAGAAGACGTATTCCAGGCGAACCGTTTTCCTTTTTCTGTTTTTATTTAAAACAGATTTTGACCAGAACTTTGACTGGGCATATCTTTTTAAATAAAACTCCAAATGAGTTGATTCTTTTTCCTACCTCTCTCAAATTTCACCTAGTTTATTTTAAGATTTATTTCAAAAATAATTATGACAACTTTTTGTACTGTTTTTAGATTATGTGTTAATTTGAATATTTTCAAAATTAGGAATTGGAGGGAAGATCAAAACTTTCAAAAGTTTTGAAGTGCACCTCACCTCTCTGCACCTTGAAGGCAAGCATCTTGAACTCCATTATGACATAAGTTGTGTGTTGTTTGCTAGAACATATGAACTCCATCAATATGCTAAAATGGAGTAGCGTTATTTCATGTGGTAGTCATACTCATGCATATCATCATATGGTGAAAATCTTTTCTGTTATATGTGTGACATTGGTGACAGTAGCCACTTCTCATGCCACATGTGCCTGGTGACAGTTCGGATGGAGTCCGAAGGAAGATTGTGTTCCGGTGAACACAACCGCGTGACGGACATCTCGTTGTGGCGAGGATGTGCCGTGAGGCATGATGGGGCATGATGAGTGGTGACCCTGTCAGGAAAACTGTGGAAAGTATCTATTGTGCTAACCATGCAGGGAACACATAAGCCTCCCGAGTCGACCATAGATCGAGTCTTGTTCCAGTAACCCCCATGCTTGTTTTCGTACTACCACTTGTCCCTGCCGCGGGCAGGGTACGGTTCAGTAAGTTGTCAACCCCTTTCCTGGCACACACCGTACAGAGAGGCCATGGTGGAAGATACCGGGTGCATCCGGTAGGCATGCCACATGGTCCGGGGGCATGGGTGTTTCCGGTTGGGGCCGAGAGGGGGGCACCCCTTAGTAGCGCGCGATATAAATTTGATCCCATGCTAATCGAGGTTGTAGCCTCCCCACTTAGAGTTCTGCTTAACAGGTGTCATGGGTGATTCCAGGCACCGGTAAGTTGAGCTGGTGTGTGCTGGTTGGGTGTGTTTTCAATTCAAAGACCGTAAGCGGAATTAGTCCCGGTGGACTAAAGGAATCCGTTACTCGTGGGTAAAGAGTACACCCTCTGCAGAGTTTATATCTATTCGAATAGCCGTATCCGCGGTTAAGGACTACAGTCTGGGAAGGGTCAAGTGTCGGTCTTAGTGTCGGTCTTCGGAGGAAAACTTCTAAACCAGAATATTGATCTTGACGCGTGACGAATGATGATTGTGATTATTATTATTGTGGACTAACTATTTATATTGTTGTTGAATTATTGAGTATCCTTAGGATGGTTCTACCTCCAGAATACTCATTGTGATTATTGTTATATAAGCCCTTTATGTGGTGTCGCTGAGACGCCCGACTGTGGCATGCTTGTTATTTAATTTCCTTATAAGCCCTTTATGTGGCGTCGCTCAGACACCCGACTGTGGCATGTTGATTATTTATTTTCCTTATAAGCCATTTAGGTGGCGTCGCTCCGACGCCCGACTGTGGCACGCATGTGATTTATTATTCTTATAAGCCCTTTATGTGGCGTCGCTCAGACGCCCGACTGAGGCATGCTTTACATTATTATCCTTTCGAGGCGTCGCTTCAGACACCCGATCGGTTTATTTTATCTTCATTCTCTGATTGCTTATTCCTGTTTAATACAAATGACCTGCTCATGTGCATCATGAATTTTATTTCGGGACTGACTAAGTGATCGTGGATTATTTCAGTGCATGATTATCACCTGCTATGTTATACTTGTTTTCATGATGTTTGCGAGTACATTCAAAGTACTCACAGGATTGTCCCTGGCTATTGTCTTGGCCAGATTTCTTGCTTGGAGAGGAGCACTACGACGACAGCCCCGAAACCTAGGCAATGGAGATAGCAGACGCGCGAAGATAGGAGTTATCCAGGTCAGCTGTTCCTGTGGGAAATGGAGTCCCATAGACACTGATGATCCGCAAACCGCTTCCGCCATCAACCATTAGAGACCTTTTGTTGTACTCATGGACCAGAATGGTCTTGTACTACATATTTTACATTTTGCTTGGAATTTCTGTATCAAGTTTGTGTCTCATCAGCTAACAGTAATCCTGGGGCTGGTGAGCACAAGGGCCATTTACTGGGAAATTAATATCCCGGAAAACCGGTCCTGACAGTTGTACACTTCCAGAATTGTTTCGTTGCATGGCATTCCTCAAGTCATCTCCTCAGACCGTGGAAGTTTGTTCACATCCAAGTTCTGGGACTCCTTTCAGTCAGCCATGGGCACGAAAATTCGCTTCAGCACTGCGTTTCACCATGAGACTAGTGGTCAAGTCGAAAGAGTGAACCAGATCCTCGAAGACATGCTGAGAGCTTGTGTCATCTCTTTCGGTATGAAGTGGGAAGATTGTCTCCCATTCGCCAAATTCGCATACAACAACAGCTTCCAAGCAAGTGTCGGCAAAGCTCCTTTTGAAATCCTCTATGGCAGAAAGTGTCGTACCCCGCTCAACTGGTCCGAGACTGGTGAACGTCAACTTCTTGGAAATGATTTGATCTCAGAAGCCGAAGAAATGTGCAAAGTCATACGTGAGAATCTCAAAGCCGCGCAATCGCGTCAAAATAGCTACTATGACGGCAAGCATCATGATTTGGCTTTCGACATTGGGGATCATGTCTATCTCCGTGTTTCTCCTATGAAAGGAACCCAAAGATTTGGTATCAAGGAAAGCTTGCTCCGAGATATGTGGGCCCTTTCAAGATTCTTGTCAAAAGAGGCGATCTAGCCTACCAACTCGAGCTTCCCTCCAACTTTACAAATGTTCATGATGTGTTTCATGTGTCTCAACTCCGCAAGTGCTTCAAGACACCTGAACGCACCATTCCGTTCGAGGAGATTGATCTTCAACAAGACTTGTCTTATCGTGAGCACCCTATTGCTATTCTTGAGGAAGCTGGGCGCAAAGCCCGCAACAAGTCCATCAAGTTCTTGAAAGTAAAGTGGTCACACCATACCGACCGAGAAGCTACGTGGGAACGAGAAGATCACCTTCGTTCCGAGTATCCTTCCTTCTTCCAGTCCTAGATCCCGGGACGAGATCTTTTTGTAGTGTAGGAGAGTTTGTAACACCCCATATGTAATACTTTCCAATAAGGGCAATAAAGCTGTGACGCCCGAAGACCGACGTCCCAGAAGATTTCAGAAGATTCCAGATGTTCCGGGTTCTCCCGTGTGTTCTTTGTGCTTGTGTTATTTATTTTTGCATTGCATCATGTCATCATGCCATCATGTCATATTTATTTTGCATCTCAACTAAATAAATTGTGAGGACCTTCGGTCCATTTAAATCGAGGGAAGAATGTCTTCTCTTTATAACATATAAAAGCCTCTCGATATTTAGGGAGCTATATTAAAAATATTCCATTGTTTGGGATCACCGTAACACACTTGCAATATTTCCCCATGTCTTTTTCACTTAGAGTTTCTCCTTCAAAAACCTTCCCTATATTCTTTTCCCAATTATCGAGGCTCCTCCAAAATCTAAACTCCTTTAAGGCAAGCTATTTAGTTTCGTTTGCTTTTCCCTATTTTGTTGGAACCACTTTTGTTGGGTTGGTTTTATTCCATAAAGCCTACAAAAATGTTCCATCTTTTATTTTCTTCTTCTTGACCGTTTTTCTATTGGTGTTGTTCTTTCTCTATTTTCATTTATGTTAAAGAAATAAAATAAGAAGGAGCCCAGCAGCCAGGCCTCCCAGCCGAGCAGCCTCCCTCTCCTCCTAGGCCAGCCCTCCCTTGGGAGCCCAGCCGCACCTGCCTCCCAGCGGCCCATGCTCCCTCAAGGCCCGACTCCTAACCCTAGCCCCGACCCGTCGCTCCTCCCTCTGTTTCCTTCGCCGCCGCCACTCCCTATCGATCCCCTCTTCTCTCTCCAGCCCGACGCCCCTGCCTCAAGCGGCTCCCTCGCTCACCTCTCAATCTCCCGAGCGCTAGGCCGCAGCGCCTCCAGGCAGCAGCGCCCCGAGCCTCCATCTCCTCGCCCGCCGCCTGCCATGGCACCCAGTTCGCCCGACGCGCCCGCCGTCCGACCTCCAGGGCGACGTCCCTGCTGTCTCCAGGCCGGCCGGTGCCGTTCCTCCCTCCGCCTCTCTCCTCCGGGCCCGCGACCCCTCCTCGTCCGGCCCGCGACCGCGGCTCCTCCATCCCCGAGCGCCATGGTCCCGAGCGCCTCGTCCCTCCCTCGGCCAGGCAGACCGCGGCCTCGCCTCCTCGCCTCCAGGTCGCCCGGCGCGCCCCGTCGCCAAGGCCGAGCCTCGCCCGCTCCCTCCAGCAAGGTCGCCGCCCTCCATCTTTTGCACATCGCCAAGGCCCGTCCTCCGCCTCTTCCTCGCCGAGACCGACAAGAGTCGTCCCTGTTGCCTCGTCGCCATCCCCGACGCCATGGTCGCCCTGCCGTCCTTCATCGACCAGCCAGCGCCAAGCCTCTGCCTCGTCGCCCCGTCGTGCTGCCCCTTTTGTTTTGCCCTGTGGTTGTTTTTCTTTTGTGTTGCCTTGCTGTTGTCTTGACAGAGAACCGTGTACGACTACAAGGAGAAACGCTAGTACCCCACGCACAAGTACCACGATGACCGAACGGCTACAAGATGACCATCAAGTACCCCGCCAGCGAGTACCTCTCCGATGAACGTGAAAAGCTACCGTCGCCAAGACCAAGTACCACTACATAACGTGTACCCCGACGTCTCAAGTACCACGACACGTGACGTGAATGTCTACCCTCGCCGAAGAACCGTGAACAACTACTTCCTCTTCGGAGACGTGAACCACTACTTCCTCTACGACCCGCGAGAACGCCTACTTCCACTACGTCCCTCGACGAATCGAACCGCCTCGTGAATGTTTGTTCCGAAGGTATAACCCCGAGACGATGACCCGTGTGATGCTTGTGATGTATGAAATGTTTGTCCTTGTGTGCACCGTGCCCGTTTCGCCCTTTTGTCATGTTCCTCGGTTGCCTCGTCGCCGACTCGTGGGAACCCGGTGACGGGATCACCCCACCTCTTTCATCTTGCTCGACTCGATCACTCCGCCTTTGCTTTTGCTCCGGTATCTCGCCGAGTTACCGGAACCGAGATGTTGCGTTGCATCATTTTCGGATCGTTGCCGTGGCACCCTTTCCTTCCACCACGGTGACAAATACTCCTTATCATCTTCATGTCAACTCTTAATAATAAAAATTGCATAAACTTGATCATGTCATCCGCATCATGTTAACAACCCCAAAATGTTAATTGTTGTTTGTTTATAATTACTAAACATGCTCATGGGGATTTTCCGGATTTGTTGTTGTTATTTCCGGCCTCATTTAGAATGTCTTAATAGTGTAGTTTTATTATGCTTCACCTCTTGCCATGTTAACAAACACTTAATCTTGTCTTGTAAATAACGAGGGTCAACTAAATAAATAAATGTGGTGTTTCATCAATATGCAACTCGTTGCATATTGATCTCCACTTAACTTGTAGATTTGCTTGTGCACTTTGCCATGTCATGCATAATTAAACCGGACATGCATCATACTTGGATGTGCATCGTATGCCATGTTTATGCTTGTGTGTTTACCGTGTTGTTTCTTTCTTTCCGGTTGCTTCTCTTGTTAGCTTCGGTTTCGTTCCGGAGTTGTGAGGATTCGCTCGTCTATGTTGCTCCGTCTACTTCATGGATCCGTTCTTCTCCCTTGTGGAATTCCAGGCAAGATGACCGAACCCGGATACCATTACTATTTTTACCTATTGCTAGGAGTTTCGATCTATAGTTTTGCCTCGATGCCCATGTTTTCCTGTCAGCCTCCTATTGTAACCATGATCCTGTCTAACCACCCTACCCATGCAGACCATTGATTGGCTATACGTAGGCTTCGCTCAGCCCCTCTTATAGCATTGCTAGTTGCAGGTGAAGATTGAAGATGCTTGCTTCATGTTGAAGTTTGTTGGGTTATATCGCTCTATATAATGCTTAAATGAAATCATCTATATATTGGCAAGGGTGGAAGGCTAAGCCTTTTGCTTGGTGATTTGATCCACTCATGCCGTTAGGAACCGTATAAACCGGTGTTATGTTCCTTGATTATGCGTTCCTAACACGGTTGGGGTGTATGGGACCCCCTCGATAAACCGCTAAGTGTTAAGTCTTTTCCAGCAAGTCCCAACATTGGTATTATTCACCTAATAACTAATAAAACTTGCATAGGGACTAGCTATCCCTTTTATTTTAATTCAACAACCCCGGGCCAGTGCTCCACATGAGTGTTGGTCCGAAACGGGGGTCCTGCAGGGCCACCTCGAGGAAACTCAACGTCTGGTAAAAACCTGTAGCATCGCCCATCCGGTCGTGTCCTGAGACTAGATACGCGCGGCTACCTATCAGGGTGTCGACACGCCGGGAGGATTTGCTGGATTAGCCTTACCTTAGTTCGGAGTATCTTGAGCACGGGATTCCGAGAATACTCGGGTCTTCCCACCTTTGGAGTTGCGACTGCGCGGATCGTCGGCTTGTCATGGGTCAAGTTGGAACACCCCTGCAGGGTTTGAACTTTCGAAAGCCGTGCCCGCGGTTATGTGGCAGATGGGAGCTTGTTAATATCCGGTTGTAGATAACTTGACACATGTTCCAATACACTACCAGCGTGCGTACCGTGACTGTCAATTTCCGAATAGGGATTCGAGAGTTGAACACGGTGGGGTTATGTTTGACGTGTTGTAGCTAGGATCACTTCGTGATCATCTTTCGACCGAGGCACTTCTCTTCTCGCTCTCTATTACGTAAGCTAGTGCTAGTTGCTGCTGCAGACTCTTGTTTTTCCGTCACCTCTTATTCTTTCTTCAGCCTTGTTCCACACCCAAGGCTTAAATAGTCGTGTTACCCGGGAACGGGATTGCTGAGTCCTCTGTGGCTCACAGTTACTTCACCACACCAGATGCAGGTTCAGCCGAGCTTGATGCAGGAGATGCATCGGAACTTCCGGGAGTCCGATGAAGAGCGTGGCCGTTTGCTTGTGACGTTTTCGACGATCAGTAGTGGTTTCTACTAGGATTCGATCTAGGCCTGTGGCTTTATGTTGTTTTGGTATCTTTCTTTGGATCTTCGCCCGTAGTCGGGTTGTGATGTTTTGAATGATGTCTTGCTTATGTAATGTATTGTGTGAAGTGGCGAGTGTAAGCCAACTATCTCCTTTTGCATTTTAATCCCTCTTTTACATGAGTTGTGCAAAGATACCAAACTTGAGATCATTCTAGGATGGGCTTATACCTTTAAGTCGTGCCTCGACACGTAGGAGGTATAGTCCCATCCTGGGCATTACAAGTTGGTATTCAGAGCCTTCTCCGACCTAGAAGCCCCCACTGATTGATCGAATCGTTGACGGTTGAGTCTAGGCACACACTTGAAAATGTTTTGAGACCTATATTATATCGGAGAGTAGGATTTCTTTTGCTCCTCATCTCTTTTCACTCTGGTGAGGACTCCTGACGATTACTCTTGCCTCTTCTACTTTCAAAAATTGCACCAAATTTTTTTAGGATCTCGCGAGTATTGTTTGGATTGTTTCGATGTCTTTGTGATGAGAACATTGTTCTCGATGCCTCCTGTCATTAGGGGTTGTGGCAGTGTCCCGGGGAGTTGAGCTCCGAGGTGTTGTCGTCACAAATCCATCGCGGCAGTACTAGAATACTTAAGACGGCCGACATCGAAAACTCTCCTATGCGGTTAGTGGCAAGATAACCCCGACATCACCCAGTACTGGGGAGGTAGTTCGAGAGTATTGCCATAGCTTGTATAGTGGATGCGTTTCGAAGGTCCGAGGTAAACGGTTCCCGAGAACAACTGGTTATGTGTTGAAGGATGGATACAGCTGGATGTAGGTTTAGAGTTGATTGCGCGGTGCTTCCCCTATATCCCCAACACCTGATTGCATAACTGGAAACTTTCGGAAATTAATAGGTGGGTTCATCTAGTAGTTTTAGGCATTCTTCCAACGGATGCATGATATGAAGTTCGGGGTTCTACATTGAGTGAAGTGGTTTTATGGACTTGTTCTGATCGGGAGTTGAATCTTAAAGGGTCCTTGGCTATGCTGATCCGGGGATTGCAAAACCCTTTTGTAACACGTTCAATGAGCTTTCAGCACGAATATGTGGGATGAAGCTTCTATCTTGTATTTGTTCTATCTGTTCCTTGTTCCTTTTTATTTACCTTTTTGTTCTCCAAGTGGCTTCTCGTCAAGTTGATGTACCTCCGGAATCCATTCGTTCAATTCTCTGTTCGGATAGATATGTTGCAACATAATCTTCTTCATAAACATCTATCCGTTGTTTTTGTTTTGATTCCGGTATTCGAGTTGCTTCGATGTCAAATGTTGATTCCATACCTTCCTAAGCGGTGTTCTCATATTTCTATGGGAGTGCTAGTCCTTCTTGACCATCGAGATTTTCATGTTAATCCTTTTCAACCGGTGTGCCTTTTCTTCAAGTTATTCCATACAGACGCCGTTGAGAAATCTGACGATTTGTCTGTTTCTTTCATCCCAAGTTGTCCTTGTTTTCCCCCACCCTCCCACCCTTCTTCTTCTTGGAGCTGGAATTCTCAGATCAAGTATCCATTTTATTCATGTGATATTTCTTCATTCTTTTCCTTCAATGTTCTTATCCGGTGATTTATCGTGAAGATGCTCAAGAGCTTCAAGTTCATCATTCTTTTGTTCTCAAATTCCGTCGGTGTATGTAATTCAAGAATTCGGTGTTGATCTTATCCTTTTCCTCATTTCACAATGATTTCTTATTCCGGTGCTCCAATTAATCATTCTCCTCTTGCTATCCATATCCGGAGTGCTGAAGATATCTCAGTTGATCCGCGTTTCCATTCTTAATCATTTCAAACTATTTTTGAGGATTATCATCTTATTCAAGCCATTTAATTCAACCGGTGCAATATCTCTTGAGAAATCTTTCTAACGGTGATTTCTTTTGAGTGGGCCCTAACCCACAGGTCTTTTCCCAGGATCTTACCTGACTCTTCTTTTCCGGAGTTATTTTGAAATTCCTTTCAAGTGTGACGTAAGAATGATCCCCATCAGTCACATGCCTTCTCCAAGATCGTTTTCAAATTCTTGTTCATCATTGGTTCAACCTTTTTAATTCTTCATTCCGGAGTGCTCAACAATTCTCATGGCATTTCTCGTCTTCACTCTCAACATTTCAAGATCGGAGAAGAGTTTCTCTTAAATTTTGACCCGTTCTCTTGATGAGTTGTGATTCTAGCTTCATGCCATCCTCATTATTGTTCCGATTGTGAGGAATCATTTTCATACCCACCCGAAGCATTTCATGAATTCTTTTCTTTGTGTTCCTTCGAAGGCCATCATTTCAGAAGATTCTTCGTTCTCAGTTTTCAACTTCGTCCTCCAAATATTCTTCATTGATACCTCTTGTTCGTCTCCTAATTCTTACGGTGGTTCATTCAAGATTACCCTTCCGTTGTTATCGTTTTAATTCATTTGTTCTTTCATAATCCTACCGGTGGTTCGTTGAATCCGAGGTTGTACTACATCTCTCTTTAATTCTTTCCAACGAGAATAAGTAGTATGCCAAATCCTTTGGTTGCCATCAATTTAAATTGGTGAAGGAGATGCATGACATAATTCTTATTCTTATTCCTTCAAGGTGATTTAATCTCTGTTTTCCGGAGCTTGTTCATCATATCATATTCTCGGTTCTAAGCTGTTCATCTTGTTTTCCGAAGTTCCATGTTATTTCAATTATCATTCCAAAGCTCCAACTAATTCATCGCAGGCCTTAAATCTTATTCTTTTCATCTTTCACTTCTCATGCTTTCATTACCGGAGTTCTTCATGGTGGTTCATCATGTTTTAACTCATCCTTGAAGTCTTCATCAAGATTCTTGTTGGAGCTCAAGCATTCTTCATCATGCTTCCAATTGCAATTCTTTCTACCTTATCTTTTCAGATGGTGTTATGTCATTCTTGACAAGTCCTTCATGAATTACGATTCACGAGTTATCAAGAATGAGATATTTAAAACCATCATTTTCTTTGTTCAGGAGATCTTTCCAACCATTCAAATTATTTGTTGGAGTTATCTTGGGTTATATTTCACCTAAAAGCTTTCCCTAAGGATTGTTGCTATTTATGGTGCTTATAAATGACCCAAGTTCTTCATTTATCATTCCGGTGAAATAAGTTTTTCATCTCCTTGTTGATCTCAATCAAATCAATTGTTTAAGTTAGTGGCAGAATTGTCACCTCATAATTTTGAGATGTTTTCCATAAGGCCACATCAAGCTTATTCGTTTCATGTTGATTTTCCATCAACCCCTTTCAACCCTTCTTTGTAAGGAGGATTTCCTAATTCATTCGTGGGAGAAGTTGTCATTTTTCTTCTCCGTTCATTTCTTTCATGGATCTATATTCTATTCTTTCATTCCGGAGGCATTGTGATATTGCTCTCTCTTGACCATCATCTCGTTTTTATCAAGATCATGTTCTTTTCCTTGTTTATCTATTTAACCAGAGTGTGGTGTCCTCCATTCTAATTCTCTCATCTTATCAAGTTTGCCTCTCTTTTCAACCGGAGTGCTGTCTGAATCCTTCTTACCCCTTGTGCCTTTCTTTCAATTGTTTCGCAGGCAATATGTTGCTGTTTTCATCAAGTATCATCTCAACTTGGCAAGTTCATGTTAATTCCTTCCATTTCAGTCGGAGTGCTGTCCAAATTCTGTCATTCTTATTCCTTGGCTATACCGTGGCAGTTTCATATTCTTTTGGTTCGTGAGCTCTTGTTTCATGTCTTTCAACCTTCAAGGTTCTCATAGTGCTCCTTGTTCCTCTTTTGTAACGGAGTGTTTCATCTTCGTTCATCTCCGTTGCATTCTTTCTTTCAACTTGTTTAACCTCTCAAGGTTCTTTGGTTTCACTCGTCTGTCAAAGAAGCAACTTTGTTTTACCTCTTCTTCTTCTTCCGTTGTTACCCGGTGCCATCTCCAGGATCTCGGGTCGAGATCCTCTGTTAGTGTGGGAGAGTTGTGACGCCCGAAGACCGACGTCCCAGAAGATTCCAGAAGATTCCAGATGTTCCGGGTTCTCCCGTGTGTTCTTTGTGCTTGTGTTATTTATTTTTGCATTGCATCATGTCATCATGCCATCATGTCATATTTATTTTGCATCTCAACTAAATAAATTGTGTGGATCTTCGGTCCATTTAAATCGAGGGAAGAATGTCTTCTCTTTATAACATATAAAAGCCTCTCAATATTTAGGGAGCTATATTAAAAATATTCCATTGTTTGGGATCACCGTAACACACTTGCAATATTTCCCCATGTCTTTTGACTTAGAGTTTCTCCTTCAAAAACCTTCCCTATATTCTTTTCCCAATTATCGAGGCTCCTCCAAAATCTAAACTCCTTTAAGGCAAGCTATTTAGTTTAGTTTGATTTTCCCTATTTTGTTGGAACCACTTTTGTTGGGTTGGTTTTATTCCATAAAGCCTACAAAAATGTTCCATCTTTTATTTTCTTCTTCTTGACCGTTTTTCTATTGGTGTTGTTCTTTCTCTATTTTCATTTCTGTTAAAGAAATAAAATAAGAAGGAGCCCAGCAGCCAGGCCTCCCAGCCCAGCAGCCTCCCTCTCCTCCTAGGCCAGTCCTCCCTTGGGAGCCCAGCCGCACCTGCCTCCCAGCGGCCCATGCTCCCTCAAGGCCCAACTCCTAACCCTAGCCCCGACCCGTCGCTCCTCCCTCTGTTTCCTTCGCCGCCGCCACTCCCTATCGATCCCCTCTTCTCTCTCCAGGCCGACGCCCCTGCCTCGAGCGGCTCCCTCGCTCACCTCTCAATCTCCCGAGCGCTAGGCCGCAGCTCCTCCAGGCAGCAGCGCCCCGAGCCTCCATCTCCTCGCCCGCCGCCTGCCATGGCACCCAGTTCGCCCGACGCGCCCGCCGTCCGACCTCCAGGGCGACGCCCCTGCTGTCTCCAGGCCGGCCGGCGCCGTTCCTCCCTCCGCCTCTCTCCACCGGGCCCGCGACCCCTCCTCGTCCGGCCCGCGACCGTGGCTCCTCCATCCCCGAGCGCCATGGTCCCGAGCGCCTCGTCCCTCCCTCGGCCAGGCAGACCGCGGCCTCGCCTCCTCGCCTCCAGGTTGCCCGGCGCGCCCCGGCGCCAAGGCCGAGCCTCGCCCGCTCCCTCCAGCAAGGTCGCCGCCCTCCGTCTTCTGCACATCGCCAAGGCCCGTCCTCCGCCTCTTCCTCGCCGAGACCGACAAGAGTCGTCCCTGTTGCCTCGTCGCCATCCTCGACGCCATGGTCGCCCTGCCGTCCTTCATCGACCAGCCAGCGCCAAGCCTCTGCCTCGTCGCCCCGTCGTGCTGCCCCTTTTGTTTTGCCCTGTGGTTGTTTTTCTTTTGTGTTGCCTTGCTGTTGTCTTGACAGAGAACCGTGTACGACTACAAGGAGAAACGCTAGTACCCCACGCACAAGTACCACGACGATCGAACGGCTACAAGATGACCATCAAGTACCCCGCCGGCGAGTACCTCTCCGATGAACGTGAACAACTACCGTCGCCAAGACCAAGTACCACTACATAACGTGTACCCCGACGTCTCAAGTACCACGACACATGACGTGAACGTCTACCCTCGCCGAAGAACCGTGAACAACTACTTCCTCTTCGGAGACGTGAACCACTACTTCCTCTACGACCCGCGAGAACGCCTACTTCCACTACGTCCCTCGATGACTCGAACCGCCCCGTGAACGTTTGTTCCGAAGGTATAACCCCGAGACGATGACCCGTGTGATGCTTGTGTTGTATGAAATGTTTGTCCTTGTGTGCACCGTGCCCGTTTTGCCCTTTTGTCATGTTCCTCGGTTGCCTCGTCGCCGACTCGTGGGAACCCGGTGACGGGATCACCCCACCTCTTTCATCTTGCTCGACTCGATCACTCCGCCTTTGCTTTTGCTCCGGTCTCTCGACGAGTTACCGGAACCGAGATGTTGCGTTGTATCATTTTCGGATCGTTGCCGTGGCACCCTTTCCTTCCACCACGGTGACAAATACTCCTTATCATCTTCATGTCAACTCTTAATAATAAAAATTGCATAAACTTGATCATGTCATCCGCATCATGTTAACAACCCCAAAATGTTAATTGTTGTTTGTTTATAATTACTAAACATGCTCATGGGGATTTTCCGGATTTGTTGTTGTTATTTTCGGCCTCATTTAGAATGTCTTAATAGTGTGGTTTTATTATGCATCACCTCTTGCCATGTTAACAAACACTTAATCTTGTCTTGTAAATAACGAGGGTCAACTAAATAAATAAATGTGGTGTTTCGTCAATATGCAACTCGTTGCATATTGATCTCCACTTAACTTGTAGATTTGCTTGTGCACTTTGCCATGTCATGCATAATTAAACCGGACATGCATCATACTTGGATGTGCATCGTATGCCATGTTTATGCTTGTGTGTTTACCGTGTTGTTTCTTTCTTTCCGGTTGCTTCTCTTGTTAGCTTCGGTTTCGTTCCGGAGTTGTGAGGATTCGCTCGTCTATGTTGCTCCGTCTACTTCATGGATCCTTTCTTCTCCCTTGTGGAATTCCAGGCAAGATGACCGAACCCGGATAGCATTACTATTTTTGCCTATTGCTAGGAGTCTCGATCTATAGTTTTGCCTCGATGCCCATGTTTTCCTGTCAGCCTCCTATTGTAACCATGATCCTGTCTAACCACCCTACCCATGCAAACCATTGATTGGCTATACGTAGGCTTCGCTCAGCCCCTCTTATAGCATTGCTAGTTGCAGGTGAAGATTGAAGATGCTTGCTTCATGTTGAAGTTTGTTGGGTTATATCACACTATATAATGCTTAAATGAAATCATCTATATATTGGCAAGGGTGGAAGGCTAAGCCTTTTGCTTGGTGATTTGTTCCACTCATGCCGTTAGGAACCGTATAAACCGGTGTTATGTTCCTTGATTATGCGTTCCTAACACGGTTGGGGTGTATGGGACCCCCTCGATAAACCGCTAAGTGCTAAGTCTTTTCCAGCAAGTCCCAACATTGGTACTATTCGCCTAATAACTAATAAAACTTGCATAGGGACTAGCTATCCCTTTTATTTTAATTCAACAACCCCGGGCCAGTGCTCCACATGAGTGTCGGTCCGAAACGGGGGTCCTGCAGGGCCACCTCGAGGAAACTCAAGGTCTGGTAAAAACCTGTAGCATCGCCCATCCGGTCGTGTCCTGAGACTAGATACACGCGGCTACCTATCAGGGTGTCGACACGCCGGGAGGATTTGCTGGATTAGCCTTACCTTAGTTCGGAGTATCTTGAGCACGGGATTCCAAGAATACTCGGGTCTTCCCACCTTTGGAGTTGCGACTCCGCGGATCGTCGGCTTGTCATGGGTCAAGTTGGAACACCCCTGCAGGGTTTGAACTTTCGAAAGCCGTGCCCGCGGTTATGTGGCGGATGGGAGCTTGTTAATATCCGGTTGTAGATAACTTGACACATGTTCCAATACACTACCAGCGTGCGTACCGTGACTGTCAATTTCCGAATAGGGATTCGGGAGTTGAACACGGTAGGGTTATGTTTGACGTGTTGTAGCTAGGATCACTTCGTGATCATCTTTCGACCGAGGCACTTCTCTTCTCGCTCTCTATTACGTAAGCTAGTGCTAGTTGCTGCTGCAGACTCTTGTTTTTCCTTCACCTCTTATTCTTTCTTCAGCCTTGTTCCACACCCAAGGCTTAAATAGTCGTGTTACCCGGGAACGGGATTGCTGAGTCCTCTGTGGCTCACAGTTACTTCACCACACCAGATGCAGGTTCAGCCGAGCTTGATGCAGGAGATGCATCGGAACTTCCGGGAGTCCGATGAAGAGCGTGGTCGTTTGCTTGTGACGTTTTCGACGATCAGTAGTGGTTTCTACTAGGATTCGATCTAGGCCTGTGGCTTTATGTTGTTTTGGTATCTTTCTTTGGATCTTCGCCCGTAGTCGGGTTGTGATGTTTTGAATGATGTATTGCTTATGTAATGTATTGTGTGAAGTGGCGAGTGTAAGCCAACTATCTCCTTTTGCATTTTAATCCCTCTTTTACATGAGTTGTGCAAAGATACCAAACTTGAGATCATTCTAGGATGGGCTTATACCTTTAAGTCGTGCCTCGACACGTAGGAGGTATAGTCCCATCCTGGGCATTACAAAAGCTTTCTTAATTTGATCCTTGTCCTTATCCTTGGGGGTTCTTGTCAATTTATTTTGCATTGCCATATCATTTATTTATTTTTGCATCATTGCATTACTTCATCATCATGGCATCATGGCATCTTAGTTTACTTTTGTTGATGAGTGTGTGTGAGGCCTTGTGATGTTGTGTGTGTGGCTTGAGCTATGCCTAGCTAAACCCTAAACCCCCTCCTTGTTTCATTCTTCTTCTCTTCTTCTTCTTTCTTTCTTTCTTTCTTTTTCTTTTTCTGCCCTTTCTTTACCCCATTGTGCAAGCCACCTAGCCAAGTGCTTTAATGTTCTTTCTTTTCCTAAAAACCTTGCACCATGTGAACACCCTCTCTGCCAAATATCACCCCATTTAGAATTGATTTGGTTGGGTTTTAAAATGACAAGAGCTTGAACCATATTCAAACTCCTTTTATTTTTCTGCCTCTAAAAATGTCCAACTCAATTTTATTAAATAGGGCATAAATCACTGAGCATGGGGATATTTTTCTTTTCCCCTAACTCTTTTTCTTTTAGCCTGTGTTTTTCTTTTTCTTTCTGTCTGAAGAAATAAAGAAAAAGAAAAAGAAACAGTAGCTAGCACAGTGGCTTTGGCCTCCTCCTCCTTCTCTCCCCCAGACCCATCTCTTTTCTCCATAGCGCGCGGCCTATCTCTTCTCTCCCGCAGGCCCAGGCAGCGCTCGCAGTCGCGCCGTGGCTTTTTCCCCCTGGCCCCACCTGTCTGCCTCACAGGCTCGCGCCTCCGTCTTCCTCCGTCACGCGAAACAGAGCAGAGCGCGCGCTCGCCGTCGTGCCATGATCACGGACGTCGAGGTCTCGTGATCCGAGCCATCCATTTAAACTCGCAGCTTGTCCTCTCCTTTCCCCTAGGGTTCATCTTCCTCCTCTCGCCGTCTGGAGAGCCCAGCTCCACCAGATCCGCCGCTCCCATCGATACCCGCACGCATATGAGAGCGCCACCTCGTCGCCGGCGAGCTCCTTGTCGACCTCAGCCTCGCCAACGGTGTCCATCTGCTTCCTCGTCGTTGACTACTTCGTCTACGTCCACTACGCGGAGCCGATCGCCTCCACGCCGACATCTTCTTCCTCTTCTTCATCTCCGGTGGCCGTAGCTGTTCGAGACCCGCCGCCGTCGACTCTGTCCACAACTGGGCCAGCTGAGCACATCTTCGTGCTCGTGGTGAGCTCTTCTTTCTCCCCGTGCCTTTTCCCCCTTCCTGCGCACCCTCTAGGCCCTAGTTCCTCGAGCGCCCGAGCTCATCGCCGTCGGACCTCGTCGCTTGCGAGTGTTCCGACCCCTCTAGTGCATCGCTTGCTATCCATTCGCTTCAGTGATTCGCGTAGGAGCTGTATGTGCAGTCGCTGCTATGCCTAGGTCTTTGCATCGTCTCGCCGTTGCTCTGTCGCCGCCGTTCTGTCGTTGCTCGCCGCCGACGTTGTAGTGCTCTTTAGGTGCTGCTAGTGCATCAAGTGGATGCGGAACTCCTCCAGGAGTACCCCGCACACCTCCGCCGCCTCGTTTGGTCGCCGGAGCAGCTTCGACGAGCCTTGCATATCCCCTGTGCTCTGCTTCTGCAGCTACTTCTTCAGTATTCGAACCTGTTATCTGTCAAGGTTCGAGTTCTAGCGCAGTGGTTCGTCTCTCCATCAGTTAGCAGCAAGTCGCGTGTTCGATTCCTCGCGGGGCCAGTGGGATTTTCGCCCCCCTTTTTGCTTCGTGTCTGGCTGATAGGCAGGACCCACCTGCCAGCCACACAACCGACTCCACCCTTGCGCGCACCCGCTGGCGCCGGCTCAGCCCAGCCGGGACCCCTCGTCAGCGACTTGGGCTAGATGAGCCCTGGGTCACTCTGGACCTTGCGCATATTCTTTTTCTGTTTTGTGTTTTCTTTTTTTCTTTGTCTATTTTCTTGTATATTTAATATATGTTGATATTTTCATCTGATGAAAATGAGTCCTATATGGAAAGTGCTTAGAATTCTATGTAGATTATGAATATGCTGTTTGTTGCCATGTTTAAAAACATTTAAAATGTTGTTTGAATTTATTCTTGTTTTAAAAATGCTTAAACTTGCAAAATTCATAACTAAATATCTACAACTCCAAATTTAACAAACTTTATATGCATTTGGGGTGGGAAAATGTGTATAATATTTTGGTGCTGTTGTTTAGCATGTTTGACAACTCTATCATAGAAGTTTTTCAGATCTGTCCCAAACGCAAATAAATTAATATGAGAGTTTCTGGATATTGTTGTTATTTATTTCCAACCCATTTAAATGTGCTAGCATGTTGTTGTAATGTTAGTTGCACCTTGCCATGTTAACCAACTCCTTTAAAACTTGTTGGATGCTTGTTTGAACAACCTACATAAACTTGATAGTTGTTTTGTGTTTGTTTTCTTTCTTGTGGGTGATCTTGTTGTTTTGATGATGTTGCTCTCTTGTGACCCTAGGCCATGCATCATATCTACTCTTGTCCTTGTTCATCATGTTCATGCATCATGTGGTTGAGCATTGCATGTTGATTGATTTTGTTCTGTTGTTGCATTGTTGTGTTTGTTAGAGCCCGGTGACGATACAGAGTACGAGGTTCCTACCGAGGTTGAGTTTGAGGAGCAAGGTTACGTTCCTTCCGAGGAATCAACAGGCAAGATGATCTTACCCAGATATCATTACTATCTTTACCTATGCTAGATGTCTCGCTCTTTAGAATATTGCCTCGATGCCCATGTCTGTTTGTCAGCCTCCTATTGTTGCCATGAAACTCTCTAACCACCCACCTAGCAAACCGTTGTTTGGCTACGTAAGCATCACTCAGCCCCTCTTATAGCGTTGTTAGTTGCAGGTGAAGACTTGAAGATTCTTGCTTCATGATGAAGTTATTGTTGGGATATCACAATATATAAACTGTCAAACTAAATCATCTATATATTGGCAATGGGTGGAAGGTTAAGCCTCTTGCTTGGTGTTTTGTTCCACTCATGCCACCCTAGGAACCATTTAAACCGGTGTTATGTTCCTTGTTTTTGCGTCCCTAACACGGTTGGGGTTTATGGGCCCCCCTCGATAACCCGCTTAGTGCTAAAGCTTTTCCAGCAAGGCCCAACATTGGTTTTCCATTTGCCTAGTAACTAAAACTTGCATAGGGCGTTGCAAACCCGCTTTCTTAATTAACAACCCCGGACCAGTGCTCCTCATGAGTGTTGGTCCAAACTGAGCAGACTGTGGGGCCACCTCGAGGAAACTCAAGGGCTGGTAAAAACCTGTAGGATGACTCATCCGGTCGTGGCCTGAGACGAGATACGCGCGGCTACTATCAGGGTGTCGGCACGCCAGGAGGTCTTGCTGGATTAGTTTTACCAATGTCGGAATATCTCGAGCACGGGATTTCGAGAATACTCGGGTCTTCCCACCTTGGAGTTGCGACTCCGCAGATCGTGAGCTTGTGATGGGCTAAGTTGGGACACCCCTGCAGGGTTTGATCTTTCGAAAGCCGTGCCTGTGGTTATGTGGCAGATGGGAATTTGTTAATATCCGGTTGTAGATAACTTGACACCATGTTCATAATACACTACCAGCATGAGTAACCGTGACGGTCTCTTTCCGAAGGGGTTCGGGAAGTGAACATGGTGGGGTTATGATTGCTGTGCTTAGTTAGGATCACTTCGTGATCGTTTTGACGATCGTTGGCACTTTCTCTTCTCGCTCTAAACACGTAAGTTAGTTCTAGTGCTGCCGCAACCTTGTTTTAAGCATTTTCCCTCATCCTAAGGCTTCGATAGTATTGCTACCCGGGAACGGGATTGCTGAGTCCTCCGTGGCTCACAGATTCTACACAATACCAGATGCAGGTACCGTTGAGAACTACACATGTGGTAGTTCAGAGTTGTATTCGGAGTTCGATGAAGAGCGTGTGCGATACTACGTGTCTTACCCCGAGGATCAGTAGGGCTCTTACTAGGATGATCGGGACCTTGTGTTGCTTTATTTATGGTATCTTTCATTTGGATCTTCGTCCGTAGTCGGACTCTGATGTTATTGGATGATGTATGTTAATGTATTACATTGTGTGACGTGTCGAGTGTAAGCCAACTACTCTTTTACTTTTTCATCCCCTCTTACATGAGTTGTGCAAAGATACCATACTTGAGATCATTCTAGTATGTGATTATACCTTTAAGTCGTGCCTCGACACGTGGGAGGTATAGTCACATACTGGGCATTACAGTTCCCTCCCTGATGAGATTCCGAGCATTGTTGCCGATGATTGTAAGCGCATTATCTAATCAACGGAATCCTCTTTCCCGCAAAAAAAAAGATCTTGATGCGCGAGTGCATGTGCGTTGCCCGCCTAACACAATTTGCCTTTTTTCAACAATGCTACATTTACGGAATAACACGAGGGTTTTACGTAGTGTTTGTGACTTGTTAGATGCTGATTGGATTACGGGAAAGGGAGGGGTCCCACCCACGAGGGGTTGAAAGAGAATTAGAAGGAAGGGCCCATAATCCCCCCGTAATAAGCCCGTGTGTTTAGCATTTTTGTTCTTTTTATATGGAAGTGTCTAAGGCTCATCGAGATTTGAGAAAAACGTCCCAAATAAATCTTGAACTCATAGACGAAGGCTAAATCGAATGCAGAAGTTTCAATCCTTGAAATCAACATACCAAACTCTCTGATCCAGGTCAATTTTGAACCTTGAACGCGTTCTCAATAGGATTGTTTGTCGTCGCAGGTCGATGTGCATCTGAACACGACTGAACCGGCCCACGAGACGCGAACAATGTTTCTATTTTTTAGTAACGTGACACTTAAAAATACAAAAAAGGTGATACTCACATTGCGACCTAGCTGCTGAACTACTCCTGCTATCCACTCTAACTAATGACTCTTGGTTACGAATGAGAAGCGCGATTTTTTTACCATATACCGCAGTGTCGAGATTTGAAAACATATATCTATATATATATATATTTCAGTTCTTTTTGAAAATCATAAATAATTTCGAAATCCTAATATTCTAAATACTAAAAATCAAAATACAAAATTCCAAACATTATATGCAAAACTGTGAACAATTTTTTGAATTACGAACATGTTTTGAAAACACATAGTAATTTTGAAAACGCAAACCATTATCGAAATCCCCGAACATTATATTAAGAGCAAAAAAAATTAAACCTAAATAAAATTTTAAAGTGCGAACAATTTTGTAAAACACGAACGTTTGCGAAACATACTTTTTTTTGTGAAAAATTGGAACAATCTTTAAATCCTGAACAATTTTTTTAAGTGCAAACAACTTTCAAAACACGAACTTTTAAAACCTGACCAAAATATTGAAGTGGGAATGCTTTCTGAAAAAATTGTTCAGGTTTCAAAATTTTGTTTAGGTGTCAAAATAGTTTGTGTTTCCATCGCCTTGATGCGCCCTAGGACATGAAGAAGCTGACGATAGAGATCTACATGCCCTCTGTCGACAAACCGCTTCCAAAAAAAGTATCCTTCTCGGATGGGGTGGTTTACTTATCCTATTTCAAATGTTTTTTTTTTGGTTTATAAGAAGAAAATGTTTCTTTTGGGGATTGTTTTTAAACGATCCGTCGCCTCGCGGACCATCAGGTCTGATATATCTAGCAGCTGAATGTCTTCTTCTACTTTGCAACAAAACTCTTGTAACAGAAACATTGCAACATAGGTTGCATTGTTAATTTTTTTTGTAACATAAGTTGTGTTGCGGGATTTTTTTTTTGTAACATAGGTTGTGTTGCGGGATTATATATATTTTTGTCCTTTCTTTTTTTCTACAACAAATGTAGTGTTGTGGAAGAATTTCTACATCATATGTAATGTTGCAGAAAACATAGAGACGTGAGACCCGTCCCATCGAAACCGAGCGACAGATCCGTGGCGGCTAGGGTTCTAGCCCGCGGCTCCCTTCCGGTCGGACCGCCGTCCGTGCACCGACCCTCGTGCCTACCCCTTCCTCGGCGTCTACTCCCGCCGTCTCTGCCCTCTTCCCCGCCCCCGATCAGCCACTCGCCGGCCCGAGTTCAGTCCTCCACCGCCGCTCCTCATCCGCAGGTATCTCATCCCCTCCAACGTCATTGCCTCCGCCCCTCCATCACCTCTCCCTCTCCCTCCGCCCCTCCAATCCACATTATTAACTCTAGATCATGATATTTTATCTATGATTGTTCTCTTATGTGCTACAACCTTGATCTGCAACTTGTTTTCTGAAGATGATTTTCCTGTTAGTCAGTTTAGGACAAGTGCCGTTTACTGCATTTAAGATTGGAGGTAGGTGGAGGTTAATCGCATAAGAGAAAACTACTCTGACAAAATTCCTGCAAGCTATTTCCAGTGATCAGTATAGACTGCTTCCTTACGGTTTGTTTGATCTGCTATGCAAACAATCTGATTGATGATACTTGGATTGTGTAAGAATAGTTACTAAAGGTTCTATCATCAACCACTTGATGTGACTTGAGAGGAAGTACTTCTGTGACTTTTGGTAGTCTAATATCATCGGGCCAGATGTGCCTTGCTGTCTCGCTGAATCTGCAGTGAAAGGGTCCTGTACAGTTGGTTATCCAGCCATTGGCTGAGTATTTTTTTTTTCTAGGAGTAGAGTTTTATTCTGCCACACCAAGTTTTTTCTCTCTAGAAGTTGACTTCTAAAGTTGCTTATTGAACCTCTAGCTATTAACATGTTCTGACTGTACATCATAAATTTAGCAGTTTATGATTTCCGTTACATCTGATGATCCGCTAGTGACAGTTGTCTGTGCACTTTGCTAGTGACCGATGGCGGCTTCAGCTCTTTTTGTGGCAATTTGTTCTTATGGCTTTGGAGCTGCATCGGCAGCAGGTGGATTGCTTTATGCAATCAGAGCTTACAGGAATTATAGGGCCATGCGTGAGGAGTTGAAAATATGTGCTGTCTGTGGGAAGGAAGTGAAGATTATGTTGTCCGAAGAGCATATTGAAGAACATAGGTATGGAATTATAGTGTACATATTTGTGTAAATGTCTTATGTTTTCTGACCCCAATACCCAACACTATGTAGAGGTTGACCAAGCACGGGGAAATGAAGGTGACCCAACACTATGTAGAGTTGACGATGCACTGCTGCTGTGGTAGGGCTAGAATAATATGGTAAGGGCATTATCCATATCTATAAGCATGCAAATAGTATAATCAGTATCTTCAGAGCTTGACTTTTGTCCAGTAACTCGTCGCATTCTCAGCAAACTGACATCAATCATAGTAGTTGGTGAAATTTCCTTCTAGTATAAACCTCAAAACCTGTAGCCATGGCCGTTTGGTAATGGAAAGACAGCCACGTGAGTAGTCAAATGGTCCTGCCAATTAGGTTGAAAAGATTTAGGTGAATAATTGAGGACAAGACAACAAATGGGATTGGAGGTGGGTGCAAGCCTGGTAGCATCCCACCTCTCATATAACCATCCATCCTAAAATCCAATGACCTTTTTTAGTTGGAAAATTATGATTTACACTAGATTCATCTCTTCACCTGATAGCTACATGTATTTAGTTTGCAATTTACTATAATGTATTAATGTTTCACACTTCCTAGTTCCAGTATGCAAAATAGGCTTACTTTGTATTCCTAGTTCTTTTCTTCAGTTTCTGCCCCTACTACATAAGCAGGAAAATCTTGCTCTTCCTCAGCCCCTTGCTGTCTCCAAGAAAGTTTATTCAGTTGGGTAGTTCCTCTCAAACTAAGGGCTTGTTTGGGACTGCTCTGCTTCACCAAAATCAGTTTCACTCCACCAAATCCACTTTGGAGCAGTTTCATACAGAAGTTGTAGCACTACCAAAGATAATGTTTGGCTTCCATGTAGCTCCAGCTTCAAGAATGGAAAACTTGATGAAAATGATCTATTTGATTGGATGAGAGTGGAGAAACGAAGGGGTATCCACTTACTGGTGGCAGTGGTGGGTAATTTCCCCCCAACTCTAGCTTCTAGAATTTTTTGGAGCATCCCCTCACGAGCTTCATAAAAACTAGGAGTTGTACCCCAGATTCTAGTTTTTCTGTGGAGCGGCATATCGTGGAGCTACCCCGTTTGGCTTGAGTTTTCTGGAGCGGAGCTGAATTTTAAGGAGCAGAGCAGTCCCAAACAGGCTCTAATCCCAGCAGTAAATGAGAACCGTGGTAGTTGCATCTCAATTTTAGGATCTGGGGGCTCCTCATTTCCGCTTGGCAAACAGGACCCATTACTTCCTATTCCTAATTTTATATTGTAGTAAGGTAATGTTTGTCTATCTTTTATCTTGATATATGATGTTTGAGCATAGCTAAAAAAATATCAGTAAAATTTAAAATACATCCACAAAGTGTTAGCGAAACCAGAGTATGGGGGTTGAGCTAAGAACCAGGAAGCGCCACACTCTCATCACAAAATTTTAAGGCGTTATGATGATGTGGTGCTAGATTGGTAAAAGCATGTTGTGTCAATGATTAAACTAAAGAAGTGGCGACAAATTGCCACTTGGCTTTTACTAGAGAAGGCGTGCTGACATGCATAATAAATATGTAAAAACTTTTTTTATAATATGTGTTAATGGACAGAACATGCTCAAACCGGTGTAGCTTGACTATGACTAACGATTGTTGGTAATTCATTATCATATATGTTTATTAACTGGACAATGTTACTGATGCTCACAGGTGCATCGTGACGATATTAAAACAAGACGAGGCCAGTCCTAGAAGAAGAAAAATGCAATAAATGGCGTCATGGTGATTCGAACTGTCGTCGGTGTTCTTTTTTGCAGATATGGATATCTTAGCATGCTTCTGAAACAGATAACACAAGTAGAGGGCGTAACTTTGAAATAGCTAGATAGCTTTGAGAGATGGTAGTTTCATGTGGAGATTTAAGTTACTTGGTTATGGTACACTTGGTGATGTTCCTGTTTACTCCCAACTGTCAAATCCAGTGTGCTCAATTGCGCAATGTATAGAGGATCAATGCTGCTGTTACAGTGGCTATGTGCTGGATCGCTCAACTAATTAGAGTTGGAACTTGGAAATTCCGTGAAGTATGTACTTTGCCACTTCTTTTCAACTGTTTTCTCCATCCACTCGTTTTAGGTTTAGCTGAAAATAAACGTTCACCTCAGCTCAACATACATGTAGATATTGATATTCGTACTAAAAAGAAAATATCTGCATTTTGTACTAGTTAGAGCATCTCCAATAGACGGTCCATATGTAAAAATATCAAACTTTTGGATCTTCGAGAGCAAAAAATGCTGCTCCAACAAATGGTCCATATATATAAATAAAAGGTAACATACCCTGCCTCCCGTGTCACGTGCGGCTCCATAGGCCCCCGAGGCCCTAGCATAGAAGGCCGCCAGATCTCCTCCTCCCGGCCGCTGCCGCCGCCAGCGCCTGCGGTGGCGGCCGCTCCCGGCCGTCGAAGGCGGCGGCTGCTAGCGGTGCCCCCGATGAACCCCATCACGCGGAGCGGGTCATCTTCGGGTCTGCCTTGGAGGAACGAAGCACAGCCACACAGGAAGGAGAGTGTGGACTTAAGGTGCTTGGGCGCATGGTGGGCGGTGTTTTTTAAATAATAATAATCAAAACCATATTTAGAAAATTCCAAAAAAAAAAGTTTGTGGAAACTTGTATGTGTTCACTACAGATCCATCAATTTTGGTTTGAAAAACACCAATTTGTAAGCTGTACAAAAAAACAAATTCCGACACAAGAAAAAAGGCCCATTTGAAAATACACATTCGTCTTTTTTGTTACGTCACATGTATAAGTAAAATGTTATGAATTTCGCACATGCATATTATACATGTGCATGTGTGTTTAAAAAAATATTTAAAACTTTTTGAGTTGTAGAAAATGATGTTATAAACACGGGCACCAAGGAGCTCGGGCACCGTTGGCATTTTTCAGGGAACACATGCCATACATAACTAGAGAGAAAGAGCATCTTTCAGCTTCATCAGTCGAAGTTGAGACACAACATCAAATGTTTTCAAAGACGACCAACATTTGCATCATCAGACAACATGGAGAAAAGATCAGGTACAGACAGATTGACAAAGTGAGGTGAAGCAAGACCATGGGACACCGACATTTTTTAGAACGGGGCTAGTCGTATTTCTATTACTTTCATAATGGAAGGAGTTTTGCTTCGGTATAACCCCCGGAAAAGTTTACAGATTTCGATGCAAAGGTGGCCTCTTGTTTGATCCATGGAAGAATATATTAGAATAGGTTTCCCTATTAGAATTAATTGATCATGAGTGTACGAGAATACTCTTTTAAGTAACTTTAAGATTCATGTTAACTTTTGAGAGGGTGTATGGAAACAAAACTCGAAAGAAACTAACCAAACCATTACAGTAAAGGAAAAAAGAAAATGAGGAAGTGTAAAAGTAGCCAGCTTTTTCGATGGTTATGGGTACCCGTGGTACCCTAACCGAAAACAGCGCGCATGGACAAGCTTTGGTGAGATTTTATACCCACGGGTAATTGATATCCATACCCGCAAATATATGGGTAGGCATAGGTATGAAATTACGCCCATGGACATCCCAATGAATACCCCAAAAAAGTTAATAAATGAAAATAACTCCTGTGACATGTGGGGTCAACATCATACTCTTAAGGCCCAACCCTAAATCACTTATTCCCTTAATCGGCCATAGCTCATAGGCCCACAGCCACCAGCTCACCATTCCTCGTATGTCCTATGCGACTCTTCGAAATGATGAAATCTTGACTCATCGCCATGACTCTTGTCCAACTCTCGATCCATCGTTCTCTAGTTCCCGCTTCTTGCCAATGCGCCGGGATTCCACCAAACACTGCTCGTACTCCCTTGCCGTCTCCGAGAGGCACTCACTATATGATGTCGCGATGTTACTAACTGACCGCCCATTATAACTTAAATGCTATACACATTTCATTACATTTAAAAAATGTAAATGCTATATTGTACTCATTGGATATCTGTTGGGTATAGGATACCCAATGAATATGGGCACAAGTGTCAATTCAATGAATATTGAAGTGCATGGGTATAAAAAAAATTATGGGTATGAGTTTAGATAGAAGAGGATTGTACATTTGTACTCACGCCCATACCCTGGACAAAATTTCTGTTCTGACCTTTGTGGCAAAGTTAAGCACGAATTGACCCCGTTTCTAAAAAATAAATCGAATCTGACCTTTTTTGGTCACGCCACCATCCATGGCTTCTGGTTTGCAAGGGAGACGCCAAGGTGCCCGACGTTCGACCATGACCCACACTCGTCCAGCTGGAGCTGACATGGCAAAGAGGAAACACCATTGAGGTTGGCGTCTCGTCCAAACGCCGCAGTCCTTGGCGTTTGGTCCTTTGTATTTCTCAGTCAGCACACATGCATACACCAATGGATTGATTTCTTCATTCTTTGTCGTCGTTGGATGCACCACGCGAGTACAACGCCAAGTGCAAGTCGGGCTACTGCATCACGAGGTGATGCCGCTAGACACGACTATGCTAGCTACGACGATGTTGGACCTGGCGCTGCCGGACATGGTGATGTTGTACGCCCCGACGAACCTGGCGAACGAGTTATGGTCGTCTGCATGTGCCACGCCGTCACCATCATTGTCCTGCGCATGTTGGTCGTCCGCATGCGCCATGCCGTCGCCGCGGCAGCCTCCGTCCAAGAGTGCATGTACGCCGCGCTCGGCTGGGAGAGCATGGACGTCTCCACGAGCTCGTGTACGTATGCTGTGCTCGAGAAGAGAGCACGAGCATCGCCGCGGCGGTTTTTAAACAGCCGCCCTGACTCCTCAAGGAGGCCGTCAAAGCGAAGATTTCGTCCGTCAGATCGAGATAATAGTGGAGCGGTCGATCCGTTAAATGGGGTCGTCGCCGCTATCGCCAGCGTGTGTGAAGGAGGAGCCGCCATCCCGGCCGCGTCACCACATCAAGCCCGAGCCAACGTCCATGCTCCTGTCGGTGAAGGAGGAGCGGTCCTCGCCCCGGCACAACCGCGTCATCCAGACCGGACGTCGCATGAAGGAGGAACCGGCCTCGCCTCCGCACCACCGCGGCGTCCAGATTAGACTATACGTAAAGGAGGAGCATGCATCGCCGCAACGCCGCCGGTACGGCCGCATCGACGCGACGTGCTCGCCGCCTCACCGTCAAGGAGGAGCTGCCGCCCGCGATCAAGAAGGCGCGGTGCCGCCTCCTTCACTATCACGACGCTCCCTCGGTCTCGAGGGCCGTCGTATCTGAGACGGAGCGCATGGCTCAGCAGCGGGAGCGACATGACCAGCGCAATTCTAGTCGTCGCTCTACGTTCGCCAAGGGCGATGTGGCGGTGAACACGGTCAGCAACGACCCAATCCTCGCCGCCGCGTGGGCGCTTGACTGCCCCGTGACCACCGCGGAGACGGCCGCCTGGCGTCGCCGCCGCCTTGACTGGGAGTTCGCCAAGATCGGCGAGGATGGGTCACTTGGCGACTACTCCGCCAACGCCTATCGCAGCAAGGCTGCCGCGAGGGCTCCGAAGGCCATGTCGGTAGCGGTCGCGGCGGCACTCCGCACGACGCAGCAGGAGGCGAAGCGGCTCCTCCGCGAGTGGCAAGCCGACACCGGACAAGGCTGCCGCAGCCCTTCGGCGTTGTACTGCCGCTGGAGGGATCACGGCGACGACGACAATGATGACACCGCCAGAGTCAGCGGTGCGGCAGGGCATGGCGGCCATGCGTACGAGGTGGTCGTCCGGTATAGGATTTATGTTTTTTCCTTAGTTGTTTAGTTAAACGGTCAAAATATCGACGCGTTTATGTAAATTTTATCCGAACTTAAATGAAATTTGCCCGGTTTGATCGAATTTCGTGAGGTTGATTCGAATTGCTGGTCGGATGTACGAGGCTTGGGTGGGATGTCGTCTCCTGCATCTGTGCCCTCAGACTGATCTCCGCGCCTATCCGCGAACGGTTGCGATACAAAATTTAGGGATTACCATTAAAGATGCCCTTAGACATTACGAGAGAGGAGGGAAAGAAAGCACCAGGTTGCACATACAATACCAGGCATGCATGCATTGCTTGCACACACAGGAACAGATGAATAACCAAGCCAGGAGGAAACGTTCGTCTAGTGCGTATAGATGGTGACCAAACGCCAACATATATGGCGTCTCCTCTTTGCCATGTCAGCACCAACTCAATAAACGCGGGCCAGGGCCAAACGTCAGGCACCTTGGCGTCTCCCGTGCAATTGAGACGTCATGGATGTTGGCGTGACCAGAAAAGGTCAGATTCGAAAAAAGTTACAAAATCAATTCGTGTTTAACTTTGCCATAAAGGTCAATTCGTGTTTAACTTTGCCATAAAGGTCGGGACAGAAATTTTGTCCCCATACCCTATCAATTGACATCCCTAGGCGGAAGCGAGTTCGAGGCACAAATTGGAACCCGCGGCATATGTAGTGGCAATCACACGGGAGTGGGCACGGTCGTGTATGAGAGCATGGATGCGTTGCCAGCGCAAAGTAATGATCAGAAGTGCCAAAATTTCTGTTAGAGAGGCTTTGAAAGTAAAACAGCCAAATTACTGGTGGAGCAGGTTTATGGTCAAATCAAGCACAGGCCTACACCGCGTATAGCCGGCGGAGCAGGTTTGTGATCAAACCGAACAGTCTTATAGCGAGCATAGTGTCGACCAACCAACCATCAGTGCGTGCTATATATATAGTCAACAAATGTGTAGCACACCACACCTCAACAATTCATCGCCAATCATGCCTGTTGCAAAGCTGAAGCAGAGGAGCACCCTCAGTGTCTTCCTGTACATCGTCTCTTCGGCAGCGCTGGCTGTGCTGCTCTCTGCGTCCTGGCAATGGTTTGCCGCGGCATGCGTGCGGCCTGCCCGCATGCGCCTGTTCATGCACGACGTGCTCACCGGCCCGGGCGCCACGGCGGTCGAGGTCGTGAACGGCACGGGGCCGTCGCTGTTTGGGGGCGACCCGCCGCTGCGGTTCGGGCACGTGGTGGTGATCGACGACGTGCTGACGGAGGGGCCGGACCCGGCGTCGATGCCCGTGGGGCGCGCGCAGGGGACCTACGTGTTCGCGTCCATGCACGACCCGGCGTTGCTCTTCTGCATGAATGTGGTGCTCACGGCAGGGCCGTACTCTGGGAGCACCTTTACCGTCGTCGGCCGCGACAATATCGTCGAGCCACTGCGGGAGCTGTCGGTGGTGGGTGGCACGGGGAGGTTCAGGATGGCGACGGGGTACGTGCTCTGGAGGACGGCGAGCTGGCAGCTACGCAAGAACGCTGTCCTTGACCTCGACGTGTTTATCTACGCCCACGCCCACGCCCACGCCCCCGCATGATGGACGCCGTCGATCGCCAATTCGCCATAGACGCAGGCATCGTATTTATACCCTTTTTCGTTTTCTTTTTAACAGAAGTCAAACTTTATAAAGTTTGACCATATATATAAAGAAGTGAACGGAATACTACAAATGAAACTGTACATTCAGTAAATTTTGTGTGTGTGTGAGCGCATGCACTCGGGGCATGGTGGTGGTAGGGGACCCGTGCATTGAACTCCCGAATATATTTTAAAATGTTCAAAAAATTCTTAAAAAATAACACATTCACAGAACATCAATGTACGCTCTCACAAAATTTCAAATCAAAAAAATTGAAACATAACTTGATACTAAATAGTACATAATATACTTTGGGCTTCAGATTCGGCCCATTATCACATTTATATCAAATTTATTATTTTTGTGTCTTGGGCAATGTTTTGAATTTGATATGAAATTTTATGACAATATATAGTAATGTTTTTTCAATGTTTTAGAATTTCTGTTCATATATTTTCCAATGTTTTAAAATGTGCTACACCATTCGGTGCACTGGTAGCATTACAAGGATGGGTTACCGGATACATTCCTAGGGGAGGGGGGATTTTAGCTTTCCTATACCTTTTCTTACCATGTTTACTTCTAGTAAAACAGTGGCCTACCCACATGTAACATCTTCATTTGTTATTTTTATGATTTGTATAAGAAATAAGAATATGTACCTTGAGATTTATAAGTAAAACCATTTACAAGTTTTTTCTTAAGATGACAACGTGATAATTACCATGGTTAATATGAACAGGTTAGCTAAGAACTGAGATTTAATCAAGTCTCAATCAAGTGATATAGTATATAGAAATAAAACAAAAAAACTGATTTTTTTACAAATCTACATGCAAGATCAACGGAATTTAACATTGACTAAGATATAATGAAGTCTAAGACTTAATCACTCGATAGAGACTTCGTTATGTCTCAGCCGATGTTACATTATGTTGTTCTTGCATGAAGAATTGTCCAAAAAAATTGAGATTTTTTTTCTTTTTCTTCTTATATACTATATCACTTGACTGAGAATTGACTAAAACCTAGCCACACCCTAATATGAATGTTGGCTTTCTTTCAATGAAATCTCTAACCAACCTTGAGACTCTCGAAAAATGCAACTAATTGTTTATATAACTAAAAGTATGTACTTCCATTTTTTAAGTATTATCACTAAGTGTTTCTCATCAACAAAATTGCACGTATTTAAACAAAAGATAAAATTCCTCTTTATATATTATCTTATCTTATATAATCTATACCTAATAATAAAACAAGTGTGTTTTTCTTATTTTTGTGGGTCCGTTCACTGCTTAACAGAAAAATATAATAATACAAAGGGAAAACGATTTGTCCAGAATTTTACATGTGGACCAAGCGAAGCCAGCCCACTAATTTTCCTGCCCCACGTAGTTGGGAAAACCCTATTTGTAGCACGACGCGGCAAAAAGTCAGAGCTTTGCATGCGAGCCGAAAACTCGGCCGCCCTGTTTTTGTTTTTTCTGTGTTCTATTTCTAATTTTTTCTTTTTCTGTTCCTTTCTCCTTTTCTTTTTTTCCTTACAAGTTTTTTCCCTTTTTATTTTTTTCTAATATAACATTTTAATTTTTCCAGTACTTCCATTTTTCTTCAACTTTTCGAAAATATTCAGAATTCCAAAATTTTGTTCCTGTTTCGAAAAATATTTGGAACTTTAAAATTTTGTTCTCGTTAGATTTTTTAATTTTTTAAAAGTGTGCCCAATTTTATTTAAATATTAGTTTTCCAAATTGTTCGGGATTTGTAAAATTGCAATTATTTTTCCAAATTCGATTTTTTTTTCTGGTTTTAGTCAAAAAAAATGCAAAATTGTGTTCGTGTTTAAAAAACACATTTTCTAAAATTGTGTTTTTATAGAAATTTTATGTTTTCAAAAAAGTTTGTTAATTTCATAAAATGTTCCCATATCTAATTCGGTTCGGGCTTTTACATAAATGTGCGGGATTTTCAAAAACTGTTTGGGATTTCGACAATTTTCATGTTTCCAAGAATATTAGAAAATTCATAATTATTAATGTTTTTCAAAAAAGTTTAGAAAGAATCAATTAAAAATGTTTGGAATCTTACGTTGTAGTATGTTCTTAAATATTCGCGCTGGCCATGGGTTAGCAGGACACATTTGTTCGAGTAGCTAGCAACACGTGGTCTGGTCTTTAAAGTCGTGAGTTCAATTTTTCACCGCGTCTTTCTTTGGATTTTTACTCGCGCAGTACAAACAATGGTCATTTCGGTGCCTGCCAGTGTGCTAGCCCATACGCGAGTGTGTGTTCTATTCTAATCAACTACAGATTCATATAGTATACAAAAGTCTCATGGAGGCAAGCAATTTGAATGGCCGTCTCGGGTCGTAGATGCCATGGAACAAAGAAAAAAAAGAGATAGAGAGTGATATCAGTAACTCAAAATAAGTGTTGCGTGTATGTTTTATTATTATCAGTGCGATGGTTAATTTACATGTGAGATATGTGTGTCACTGTATATTGATGGTCTAATCTACAACATCGCATTGAAGTCAGAAGAAAAACATCATGTGTGCTATTACTTCGAAAATTCTTCGAATTAGTAGCTGAACTCTTGAAGAATGTGCTTCAAAGTCGAGAAAAAAAATTACACTTAGCATAAGTCCTTCATGCACCCTCTCTCTCTCCAACCATTGCCCTTGTGGCAGCAGATGCCGACCCATGCGTCCAGCGTGGCCACGTAGTGCGCTTGGCCGCGGAAAGGGAGCATCCAGTCGCCGACAAGAGTCTAGGCAACCACATTGATGGTATGTTTTTTGTTAGTCTGGTCATAGTACCATTGCAATCCGTCTTAGGTGTGACGTGCAGGGGCGGAGCTATGTGTTATCCTGAGAGGGCCATTGCC
>LR738710.1:84221084-84260855 GCA_902687465.1 Secale cereale | reverse complement strand
GGGGTAAGACCTTGTGTTTTTTCATGCATTTTTCATGGGTCATTTAATGTATTTCTTTTTGTATTCTTCCTTTGTACAGTTTTATTTTTTATTTTTTGAAGGCTTCGCTGTTTTCTGCTAGAACTGAAATGGAATAAGTTAGTTTCCCGGTGATATGTATGTGCAAAATAATTTCATGTGATATCTAACGGTAAAATAATATCATGGCTAATATGTTTTAGATATTTGTGTTGCGTTTTGATTAAGCATTTTCTCTAGCTACCGCGAAAGGGTTGTTGTCCCTCCACGGTGAAGAGAAGCCATTGATCTCGAGCAAATTTAACGCCTCCAACATCTTACAAGACTGGGTGCTCATTCTTCCTCGTTTCTTATGTGATTATTTCTTTCTTTCATATGCACGGAATTTTGAGAGGATAACTACTTTTTTATAAAAGAAGCTTTGCATCCCTAATTTCATTGCAATAAAATTGATAGTACAACACTCCCAACATTTTTGTTTGGATGACCCTGGCCACTAGACAACGATTGGAAAGGGACAAACAACCACCTAACGCGGGAGGGAGTGGACAACAATTAACAAAACTATACTTAGAACCACTTGTCATTCAGCAACGTGAAACTATACTTACAACCCGTTGCTGATTCTCTCAAGACATACACCTTTAGGGGAGGGTGATGGCTCAGTAGTTTTGAACGAAACTGCATTTCCACTGAAGCATACCGAGTTGTCATCAGATGAGCCACCAAATGATGTACATAAGTCATTTTCTGACTGCCAGACATCAGTGAGCTTTGAGGCAGAACTAAGTCTTCCACTTCCTTGTAAGGAAGGCTGAGCTTTTGCAAAGAAGGAGAGTATGTGTGGTTAACCAATTCTACTCGGGAATCCCGGATCTCGCCTCACCCTCACTCTCACCCAAACCTTAAGTCCAAGTCACACGCGCATCCCGCACACGGATAGATGACTACTTGTAGTATATATGTTGGAAATATGCCCTAGAGGCAATAATAAAAGAGTTATTATTATATTTCCTTGTTCAAGATAATCGTTTATTATCCATGCTATAATTGTATTGATTGGAAACTCAAATACATGTGTGGATGAATAGACAAACTTTGTGTCCCTAGTAAGCCTCTACAGGACTAGCTCGTTGATCAAAGATGACCGCGGTTTCCAGGTCATAGACATGAGTTGTCACTTGATAACGGGATCACATCATTAGGAGAATGATGTGATGGACGAGACCCAAACGTTAAACATAGCTTTTGATCGTATCAGTTATCGCTATAGTTTTCTGCATGTCAAGTATAAGTTCCTATGACCATGAGATCATGTAACTCACTGACACCGTAGGAGTGCTTTGTGTGTGCCAAACGTCGCAACGTAACTGGGTGACTATAAAGGTACTCTACAGGTATCTCCGAAGGTGTCTGTTGAGTTGACATGGATTGAGACTGGGATTTGTCACTCCGTGTGACGGAGAGGTATCTCCGGGCCCACTCGGTAATACGTCATCTCAATGAGCTCAAAGTGACTAAGTAGTTGGTCACGGGATTATGTATTACGGTAACGAGTAAAGAGACTTGCCGGTAACGAGATTGAACTAGGTATAGAGATACCGACGATCGAATCTCGGGCAAGTAACATACCGACGAGACAAAGGGAACTGTATACGGGATTGCCTGACTCCTTGACATCGTGGTTCATCCGATGAGATCATCGAGAAACATGTAGGAGCCAATATGGGTATCCAGATCCCGCTATTGGTTATTGACCTGGGAGTGTCTCGGTCATGTCTACATGGTTTCCGAACCCGCAGGGTCTACACACTTAACGTTCGGTGACGCTAGGGTTGTTAGTGAGAAGAGTGCATGGTTACCGAAGGTTGTTCGGAGTCCCGGATGAGATCCCGGACATGACGAGGGTCTCCGGAATGGTCCGGAGACGAAGATTGATATATAGGATGAAAGGTTTCGGAGTACCGGAAGTGTTCCGGGGAGCATCGGGAAATCGGCGGAGTACCGGGAAGGTTTTCGGGGGGTCCGGAAGGTGTTCTGGGCCTATTGGGCCACAAAAGGGGACACCACAGCCCTCAGGGGGCTGTGCGCCCCCCCTGGGCCCTCTCCCCATGCGGCTAAGGGGGTGGGACCCCCTAGGGCTGGCCGCACCCCTTGGGACTTGGGGGGCAAGGCACCTAGGGGGGAAACCCTAGGGCCTGGGCGCCTCCCCCTGCCCTGGCCGCCGCCCCCCCTCCCCTTGCCCTGGCCGCCGGCCCCTAGGGGGAAACCCTAGGGCGCCCTAGCCTCTCCACCCCCCCTATATATAGTGGGGCAAAGGGAGGGCAGCCAACACAGTTCGTGCCTCGGTGCTGCCCTCCCTCTCCCGTCATATCTTCTTCTCCCGCGGTGCTTAGGCGAAGCCCTGCTGGAGTTCTTCTCCACCATCACCACCACGCCGTCGTGCTGCCGGTTCTCCATCAACCTCTCCTCCACCCCTTGCTGGATCAAGAAGGAGGAGACGTCCCCGAGCCGTACGTGTGAAGAACGCGGAGGCACCGTTGCTTCGGTGCTAGGTCTTCGGCGATCTGAATCGCGACGAGTACGACTCCATCATCCGCGTTCACAACGCTTCCGCTTAGCGATCTACAAGGGTACGTAGATCACACTCCTTCCTCGTAGTTGCATCTACTAGATTGATCTTGGTGAACGGTAGGAAAAATTTTTGTTTCCCATGCAACGTTCCCCAACAAAAACAGCATTCCTTAATGGCTTCCTCAAGGAAGAGTTGTATATGATGCAACCGGAAGGTTTTGTCGATCCAGAGAACGCTAACAAGGTATGCAAGCTCCAGCGCTCGATTTACGGGCTGGTGCAAGCATCTCGGAGTTGGAATATTCGCTTTGATGAGGTGATCAAAGCGTTTGGCTTTATACAGACTTATGGAGAAGCCTGTATTTACAAGAAAGTGAGTGGGAGCTCTGTAGCATTTCTCATATTATATGTGGATGACATATTGCTGATGGGAAATGATATAGAATTCTTGGAAAATGTAAAGGCCTACTTGAATAAAAGTTTTTCAATGAAGGACCTTGGAGAAGCTGCTTACATATTAGGCATCAAAATCTATAGAGATAGATCGAGACGCCTCATTGGTCTTTCACAAAGTACATACCTTGACAAAATATTGAAGAAGTTCAATATGGATCAGTCAAAGAAAGGATTCTTGCCTGTTTTGCAAGGTATGAGATTGAGCAAAGCTCAGTCGCCGACCACGGCAGAAGATAGAGAAAAGATGAGTGTCATTCCCTATGCCTCGGCAATAGGTTCTATCATGTATACCATGCTGTGTACCAGACCTGATGTGAACCTTGCCATAAGTTTGGTAGGGAGGTACCAAAGTGATCCCGGTACGGAACACTGGACAGCGGTCAAGAACATCCTGAAGTACCTGAAAAGGACTAAGGATATGTTTCTCGTTTATGGAGGTGACGAAGAGCTCGTCGTAAAGGGTTACGTCGATGCTAGCTTCGACACAGATCTGGATGACTCTAAGTCACAAACCGGATACGTGTATATTTTGAATGGAGGGGCAGTCAGCTGGTGCAGTTGCAAGCAAAGCGTGGTGGCAGCATCTACATGTGAAGCGGAGTACATAGCTGCTTCTGAAGTAGCGCAGGAAGGAGTCTGGATGAAGGAGTTCATCACCGACCTAGGAGTCATTCCAAGCGCGTCAAGCCCGATGACTCTCTTCTGTGACAACACTGGTGCTATTGCTATTACCAAGGAGCCCAGGTTTCACAAGAAGACCAAGCACATCAAGCGCCGTTTCAACTCCATCCGGAATTATGTTGAGGATGGAGACATAGATATTTGTAAAGTGCATACGGATCTGAATGTAGCAGACCCGTTGACTAAACCTCTTTCACGAGCAAAACATGATCAACACCAGAACTCTATGGGTGTTCGATTCATCACAATGTAACTAGATTATTGACTCTAGTGCAAGTGGGAGACTGTTGGAGATATGCCCTAGAGGCAATAATAAAAGCATTATTATTATATCTCCTTGTTCATGATAATTGTCTGTTATTCATGCTTGAATTGTATTGTACGGAAACAGCGATACATGTGTGAATACACAGACCACAATGAGTCCCTGGTAGGCCTCTAGTTACCAGCTCGTTGATCAACAGATGGTCACGGTTTCCTGACCATGGACATGAGATGTCGGTGATAACGGGATCACATCATTAGGAGAATGATGTGATGGACAAGACCCAAACTTGAGCATAACACGAGATCGTATAGTTCGTAATGCATAAGCTTTTCGGTGTCAAGTATTTATTCCTTAGACCATGAGGTTGTACAACTCCCGGATACCGTAGGAGTACTTTGTGTTGGAAATATGCCCTAGAGGCAATAATAAAAGAGTTATTATTATATTTCCTTGTTCATGATAATCGTTTATTATCCATGCTATAATTGTATTGATTGGAAACTTAAATACATGTGTGGATAAATAGACAAACTATGTGTCCCTAGTAAGCCTCTTCAGGACTAGCTCGTTGATCAAAGATGACCGTGGTTTCCAGGTCATAGACATGAGTTGTCATTTGATAACGGGATCACATCATTAGGAGAATGATGTGATGGACGAGACCCAAACGTTAAACATAGCTTTTGATCGTATCAGTTATCGCTATAGTTTTCTGCATGTCAAGTATGAGTTCCTATGACCATGAGATCATGTAACTCACTGACACCGTAGGAGTGCTTTGTGTGTGCCAAACGTCGCAACGTAACTGGGTGACTATAAAGGTACTCTACAGGTATCTCCGAAGGTGTCTGTTGAGTTGACATGGATCGAGACTGGGATTTGTCACTCCGTGTGACGGAGAGGTATCTCCGGGCCCACTCGGTAATACATCATCACAATGAGCTCAAAGTGATTAAGTAGTTAGTCACGGGATTATGTATTACGGTAACGAGTAAAGAGACTTGCCGGTAACGAGATTGAACTAGGTATAGAGATACCGACGATCGAATCTCGGGCAAGTAACATACCGACGAGACAAAGGGAACTGTATACGGGATTGCCTGAATCCTTGACATCGTGGTTCATCCGATGAGATCATCGAGAAACGTGTGGGAACCAATATGGGTATCCAGATCCCACTATTGGTTATTGACCTGGGAGTGTCTCGGTCATGTCTACATGGTTTCCGAACCCGCAGGGTCTACACACTTAAGGTTCGGTGACGCTAGGGTTGTTAGTGAGAACAGTGCATGGTTACCGAAGGTTGTTCGGAGTCCCGGATGAGATCCCGGACGTGACGAGGGTCTCCGGAATGGTCCGGAGACGAAGATTGATATATAGGATGAAAGGTTTCGGAGTCCGGAAGTGTTCCGGGGAGTATCGGGAAATCGGCGGATGACCGAAAGGGGTTTCGGGGGTCCCGGAAGGGGTTTCGGGCCTAATGGGCCACAAAGGGGGACACAACAGCCCTCATAGGGCTGTGCGCCCCCCCTGGGCCCTCTCCTTGTGCGCCAAGGGAGGTGGACCCCCCTAGGGCTGCCGCACCCCCTTAGCCTTGGGGGGCAAGGCACCTTGGGGGGGGGGGGAAACCCTAGCCCCAGGGGGCGCCGCCCCTCCCCATCTGCCCTGGCCGCCGGCCCCTAGGGGAAACCCTAGGGCGCCCCCCTCCCCTCTACTCCCCCTATATAAAGAGAGGCAGAGGGAGGGCAGCCACACACGTCCGTGCCTCGGTGCTGCCCTCCCTCTCCCACTACAATCTTCGTTTTCCCGCGGTGCTTGGCGAAGCCCTGCTGGAATCCTCCACCACCATCTCCACCACGCCGTCGTGCTGCCGGTGTCTCCATCAACCTCTCCTTCCCCCTTGCTGGATCAAGAAGGAGGAGACGTCCCCGAGCTGTACGTGTGAAGAACGCGGAGGCACCGTTGCTTCGGTGCTAGGATCTTCGGCGATCTGAATCGCGGCGAGTACGACTCCATCAACCGCGTTCTTGAACGCTTCCGCTTAGCGATCTACAAGGGTATGTGGATCCTACTCTCCCCTCGTAGATGCATCTCCTAGATTGATCTTGGTGAACGTAGGAAAAATTTTTGTTTCCCATGCAACGTTACCCAACAGTGGCATCATGAGCTAGGATCTTGCGTAGATGCTTTCACGAGTAGAACACAAAAGGGTTTGTGGACGTTGATGTTTAGATTGCTTCCCTCCTTAGTCTTTCTTGATTCAGCGGTATTATGGGATGAAGCGGCCCGGACCAACTTTACATGTCCACGTACATGAGACCGGTTCCATCGACAGACATGTGACTTTTGTTGCATAAGATGGCTGGCGGGTGTCTGTCTCTCCTATCTTAGTTGAATCGGAATAGAACAAGGCGGTCCTTGTAGAAGGTTAAATAGCAACTTGAATATCACCGTTGTGGCTTTGCGTAGGTAAGAAGCGTTCTTGCTAGATACCCATAGCAGCCACGTAAAACATGCAACAACAATTTAGAGGACGTCTAACTTGTTTTTGCAGGGTATGTATGTGATATGATATGGCCAATGACATGATGAAATATATTTGATGTATGAGATGATCATGTTGTAATAATTAATATCGACTTGCATGTCGATGTATACGGCAACCGGCAGGAGCCATAGGGTTGTCTTTAATTTTTGTATGACCTGCGTGTCAATCATTAAGCGCTTTGTAATGCTTTACTTTATCGCTAAGCGGTAGCAATAGTAGTAAGAGCATGGTGGGCGCGCGACAACCCCGATGGCGACACGATGATGGAGATCATGATGATGGGGATCATGGTGTGGCGCCGGTGACGATGGAGATCATGCCGGTGCTTTGGAGATGGAGATCAAAAGCACGAGTTGATGGCCATATCATGTCACTTATGATTTGCATGTGATGTTAATCCTTTTATGCATCTTATTTTGCTTAGGACGACGGTAGCATTATAAGATGATCCTTCACTAAAATTTCAAGATAAAATTGTGTTCCCCCCGAGTGTGCGCCGTTGCGAAGGTTCGTCGTTTCGAAGCACCACGTGATGATCGGGTGTGATAGACTCTACGTTCGCATACAACGGGTGCAAGCCAGTTTTGCACATGCAGAACACTCGGGTTAGACTTGACGAGCCTAGCATGTACAGACATGGCCTCGGAACACGGAGGACCGAAAGGTCGAGCATGAGTCATATAGTAGATATGATCAACATGTTGATGTTCACCATTGACACCACCTCATCTCACGTGATGATCGGACTTGGGTTGGTGAATTTGGATCATGTCACGCTCGAATGACCAGAGGGATGTCAATTTGAGTAATTTGATTAGGTAGTAACTCACTTATCATGAACAATAGTCTAAAATGTCTTTGCAAATCTTTTGTTGTAGATGGCTCGCGCAGTAGCTCCCCTGAATTTTAATGCGTTCCTAGAGAAAGCTAAACTGAAAGATGACGGGAGCAACTTTGTGGACTGGCTCCGCAATCTGAGGATCATCCTCACAGCTGCCCAAAAGGTTTATGTCCTAAATGCACCGCTAGGTGACCCCCCCCGCTCCTACAGCCCCTGCAGACGTTTTGAACGTCTGGCAGACACGTTCGGATGACTATTCGATAGTGCAGTGTGCCATGTTGTACGGCTTGGAAGGAGGACTTCAAAGGCGTTTTGAACGTCATGGTGCATATGAGATGTACCAGGAGTTGAAGTTCATCTTTGAGAAGAATGCTAAGATCGAGAGGTATGAGACCACCGATAAATTCTTTGCTTGCAAGATGGAGGAGAATTCGTCTGTCGGTGAGCACTTACTGAAGATGTCTGGGTACTATACCCGCATAGCTGATCTGGGACTTGTGTTCCCGGATGAGGCTATCATTGACAGAATTCTCCAGTCACTCCCTCCAAGCTACAAGAGCTTCGTGCAGCAGTATAACATGCAAGGGATGAACAAGACCATCGCCGAGCTGTTTTCGATGCTGAAAGTCGCTGAGGCAGACATCCAGAAGGAGTATCAAGTGTTGATGGTCAATAAAACCACCAGTTTCAAGAAGAATGGCAAGGGCAAGAAGGGTAACTCTAAGAAGGGTGGCAAAGCAGTTGCTAATCCAGTGAAGAAACCCAAGGCTGGGCCCAAGCCAGAGACTGAGTGTTTCTATTGCAAGGGGAACGGCCACTGGAAGCGGAACTGCCCCAAGTATCTGGCGGACAAGAAGGGGGCCAACAACAACAAAGGTATATGTGATATACATGTTATTGATGTGTACCTTACCAACTCTCGTTGTAGTGCCTGGGTATTTGATACCGGTTCGGTTGCTCACATTTTCAACTCTAAACAGGAACTGCGGAATAAACGGAGGCTGGCGAAGGACGAAGTGACGATGCGCGTGGGAAATGGTTCCAAGGTTGATGTGATCGCCGTCGGCACGCTCGCTCTTCGATTACCATCGGGATTAGTTATGAACCTGAATAATTGTTATTTAGTGCCTGCGTTAAGCATGAACATTATATCTGGATCTTGTTTATTGCGAGACGGTTACTCATTTAAATCAGAGAATAAAGGTTGTTCTATTTATATGGGTAATATCTTTTATGGTCATGCACCCGAAGTGAGGGGTTTATTCTTATTGAATCTCGATAGTGATGATACACATGTTCATAACATTGATGCCAAAAGATGTAGAGTAGTTAGCGATAGTACCACTTACTTGTGGCACTGCCGTCTGGGTCATATCGGCGTAAAACGCATGAGGAAGCTCCATGTTGATGGACTTTTGGAGTCTCTTGATTTTGAATCACTTGACACATGCGAGCCGTGCCTCATGGGCAAGATGACAAGGACCCCGTTTTCAGGAACAATGGAACGGGCAAGTGACTTATTGGAAATCATACATACTGATGTGTGTGGTCCGATGAGTGTCACGGCGCACGGTGGATATCGTTATTTTCTCACCTTCACTGACGACTTAAGTAGATATGGATATATTTACTTAATGAAGCATAAGTCTGAAACTTTTGAAAAGTTCAAGCAATTTCAGAGTGAAGTTGAAAATCATCGTAACAAGAAGATCAAGTTCCTACGATCTGATCGAGGGGGAGAATATCTGAGTTATGAGTTTGGCAATCACTTAAGAAAATGTGGAATCGTTTCACAGTTGACGCCACCTGGAACACCACAGCGTAATGGTGTGTCCGAACGTCGTAATCGAACCCTATTAGATATGGTGCGTTCTATGATGTCTCTTGCCGATTTGCCACTATCGTTCTGGGGATATGCGTTAGAGACAGCTGCATTCACTTTAAATAGGGCTCCATCCAAGTCCGTTGAGACAACACCGTATGAACTATGGTTTGGTAAGAAACCTAGGTTGTCTTTTCTCAAGGTTTGGGGTTGCGATGCTTATGTCAAAAGGCTTCAGCCAGAAAAGCTCGAACCCAAAGCGGACAAATGTGTCTTCATAGGATACCCAAAAGAAACTGTTGGGTACGCCTTCTATCTCAGATCCGAAGGCAAAGTGTTTGTCGCTAAGAATGGGTCCTTTCTCGAGAAAGAGTTTCTCTCGAAAGAATTGAGTGGGAGGAAGGTAGAACTTGATGAGGTTATTGAACCTCTGCTTCAACCAGAGAGTTGCGCAGCACAGAAAGATGTTTTTGTGGAACCTGCAGCGGTTGAAGAGGAAGCCAATGATGATGATCAAGAAGCTTCTGATCAAGTTACTACCGAGCCTCGTAGGTCGACAAGGGTACGCACTGCACCTGAGTGGTATGGTAACCCTGTCTTGGAGGTCATGTTGTTAGACAACGGTGAACCTACGAGCTATGGAGAAGCGATGGTGGGCCCGGATTCCGACAAATGGTTAGAGGCCATGAAATCCGAGATGGGATCCATGTATGAAAACAAAGTATGGACTTTGGAAGTATTACCTGAAGGGCGGAAGGCCATTCAGAATAAATGGATTTTTAAGAGGAAGACGGACGCTGACGGTAATGTCACCGTGTATAAAGCTCGACTTGTGGCAAAGGGTTTTTCACAAGTTCAAGGAATTGACTACGATGAGACTTTCTCACCCGTAGCGATGCTTAAATCCGTCCGAATCATGTTAGCGATAGCTGCATATTTCGATTATGAAATTTGGCAGATGGATGTCAAAACAGCGTTCCTTAACAGTTTTCTTAAGGAAGAGTTGTATATGATGCAACCGGAAGGTTTTGTCGATCCAGAGAATGCTGACAAAGTATGCAAGCTCCAGCGTTCCATTTATGGGCTGGTGCAAGCATCTCGGAGTTGGAATCTTCGCTTTGATGAGGTGATCAAAGCGTTTGGGTTTGTACAAGTTTATAATGAAGCTTGTATTTACAAGAAAGTGAGTGGGAGCTCTATAGCGTTTCTAATATTATATGTGGATGACATATTGCTGATTGGAAACAATATAGAATTTTTGGATAGCGTGAAGGGGTATTTGAACAAGAGTTTTTCGATGAAGGATCTCGGTGAAGCTGCTTTCATATTGGGCATCAAGATCTATAGAGATAGATCAAGACGCTTGATAGGACTTTCACAAAGTACATACCTTGATAAAGTTTTGAAGAAGTTCAAAATGGATCAATCCAAGAAGGGGTTCTTGCCGGTATTGCAAGGTACAAAGTTGAGTAAGACTCAATGCCCGGTGACTGCGGAAGATAGAGAAAAGATGAGTGTCGTCCCCTATGCTTCATCCATAGGCTCTATCATGTATGCAATGCTGTGCACAAGACCAGATGTCAGCCTTGCCATAAGTATGGCCGGAAGGTTTCAAAGTAATCCTGGTATGGATCACTGGACAGCGGTCAAGAATATCCTAAAGTACCTGAAAAGGACTAAGGAAATGTTTCTCGTTTATGGAGGTGATCAAGAGCTCGTCGTAAAGGGTTACGTCGATGCAAGCTTTGACACTGATCCGGATGACTCTAAGTCTCAAACCGGATACGTATATATTCTCAACGGGGGAGCGGTAAGCTGGTGCAGTTCCAAGCAGAGCGTGGTAGCCGATTCTACATGCGAAGCGGAGTACATAGCTGCCTCGGAGGCGGCAAAGGAAGGTGTCTGGATGAAGGAGTTCATGACAGATCTTGGAGTTGTGCCTAGTGCACTAAACCCAATGACTCTGTTCTGTGACAACACTGGTGCCATTGCTCTGGCCAAGGAACCAAGGTTTCACAAGAGGACCAGACACATAAAGCGACGCTTCAATTCCATCCGCGATTCAGTCAAGGAGGAGGACATAAACATTTGCAAAGTACACACGGATTTGAATGTTGCAGATCCGTTGACTAAGCCTCTTCCACGGGCTAAGCATGATCAACACCAAGACTCTATGGGTGTTAGATTCATTACCTTGTAATGCTAGATTATTGACTCTAGTGCAAGTGGGAGACTGTTGGAAATATGCCCTAGAGGCAATAATAAAAGAGTTATTATTATATTTCCTTGTTCAAGATAATCGTTTATTATCCATGCTATAATTGTATTGATTGGAAACTCAAATACATGTGTGGATGAATAGACAAACTTTGTGTCCCTAGTAAGCCTCTACAGGACTAGCTCGTTGATCAAAGATGACCGCGGTTTCCAGGTCATAGACATGAGTTGTCACTTGATAACGGGATCACATCATTAGGAGAATGATGTGATGGACGAGACCCAAACGTTAAACATAGCTTTTGATCGTATCAGTTATCGCTATAGTTTTCTGCATGTCAAGTATAAGTTCCTATGACCATGAGATCATGTAACTCACTGACACCGTAGGAGTGCTTTGTGTGTGCCAAACGTCGCAACGTAACTGGGTGACTATAAAGGTACTCTACAGGTATCTCCGAAGGTGTCTGTTGAGTTGACATGGATCGAGACTGGGATTTGTCATTCCGTGTGACGGAGAGGTATCTCCGGGCCCACTCGGTAATACGTCATCTCAATGAGCTCAAAGTGACTAAGTAGTTGGTCACGGGATTATGTATTACGGTAACGAGTAAAGAGACTTGCCGGTAACGAGATTGAACTAGGTATAGAGATACCGACGATCGAATCTCGGGCAAGTAACATACCGACGAGACAAAGGGAACTGTATACGGGATTGCCTGAATCCTTGACATCGTGGTTCATCCGATGAGATCATCGAGAAACATGTGGGAACCAATATGGGTATCCAGATCCCACTATTGGTTATTGACCTGGGAGTGTCTCGGTCATGTCTACATGGTTTCCGAACCCGCAGGGTCTACACACTTAACGTTCGGTGACGCTAGGGTTGTTAGTGAGAAAAGTGTATGGTTACCGAAGGTTGTTCGGAGTCCCGGATGAGATCCCGGACATGACGAGGGTCTCCGGAATGGTCCGGGGACGAAGATTGATATATAGGATGAAAGGTTTCGGAGTCCGGAAGTGTTCCGGAGAGCATCGGGAAATCGGCGGAGTACCGGAAAGGGTTTTGGGGGTCCCGGAAGTGTTTCTGGGCCTAATGGGCCACAAGGGGGGACACAACAGCCCCCATAGGGCTGTGCGCCCCCCCCTGGGCCCTCTCCTTGTGCGCCAAGGGAGGTGGACCCCTCTAGGGTGGCCGCACCCCCTTAGCCTTGGGGGGCAAGGCACCTAGGGGGGGAAACCCTAGGGCCAGCCTTGGCCGCCGCCCCCCCCATGCCCTGGCCGCCGGCCCCCTAGGGGAAACCCTAGGGCGCCCCCCCTCTCCTCCTTCCCCCTATATATAGAGAGGTAGAGGGAGGGCAGCCGACACAAGTTCGTGCCTCGGTGCTGCCCTCCCTCTCCCATAACATCTTCTTCTCCCGCGGTGCTTAGGCGAAGCCCTGCTGGAATTCTTCTACACCATCACCACCACGCCGTCGTGCTGCCGGTTCTCCATCAACCTCTCCTCCACCCCTTGCTGGATCAAGAAGGAGGAGACGTCCCCGAGCCGTACGTGTGAAGAACGCGGAGGCACCGTTGCTTCGGTGCTTGGATCTTCAGCGATCTGAATCGCGGCGAGTACGACTCCATCAACCGCGTTCTTAACGCTTCCGCTTAGCGATCTACAAGGGTATGTGGATCCTACTCTCCCCTCGTAGTTGCATCTACTAGATTGATCTTGGTGAACGTAGAGAAAATTTTTTGTTTTCCATGCAACGTTCCCCAACAGTGGTATCAGAGCTAGGATCTTGCGTAGATGCTTTCTCGAGTAGAACACAAAAGGGTTTGTGGCATTGATGTTTAAATTGCTGCCCTCCTTAGTCTTTCTTGATTCAGCGGTATTATGGGATGAAGCGGCCCGGACCAACTTTACATGTCCACGTACATGAGACCGGTTCCATCGACAGACATGTGACTTTTGTTGCATAAGATGGCTGGCGGGTGTCTGTCTCTCTTATCTTAGTTGAATCGGAATAGAACAAGGCGGTCCTTGTAGAAGGTTAAATAGCAACTTGAATATCACCGTTGTGGTTTTGCGTAGGTAAGAAGCGTTCTTGCTAGATACCCATAGCAGCCACGTAAAACATGCAACAACAAATTAGAGGACGTCTAACTTGTTTTTGCAGGGTATGTATGTGATATGATATGGCCAATGACATGATGAGTTATATTTGATGTATGAGATAATCATGTTGTAATAGTTAATATCGACTTGCATGTCGATGCATACGGCAACCGGCAGGAGCCATAGGGTTGTCTTTAATTTTTGTATGACCTGCGTGTCAATCATTAAGCGCTTTGTAATGCTTTACTTTATCGCTAAACGGTAGCAATAGTAGTAAGAGCATGGTGGGCGCCGACAACCCCGATGGCGACACGATGATGGAGATCATGATGATGGGGATCATGGTGTGGCGCCGGTGACGATGGAGATCATGCCGGTGCGTTGGAGATGGAGATCAAAAGTACGAGTTGATGGCCATATCATGTCACTTATGATTTGCATGTGATGTTAATCCTTTTATGCATCTTATTTTGCTTAGGACGACGGTAGCATTATAAGATGATCCTTCACTAAAATTTCAAGATAAAATTGTGTTCCCCCCGAGTGTGCGCCGTTGCGAAGGTTCGTCGTTTCGAAGCACCACGTGATGATCGGGTGTGATAGACTCTACGTTCGCATACAACGGGTGCAAGCCAGTTTTGCACATGCAGAACACTCGGGTTAGACTTGACGAGCCTAGCATGTACAGACATGGCCTCGGAACACGGAGGACCGAAAGGTCGCACATGAGTCATATAGTAGATATGATCAACATGTTGATGTTCACCATTGACACCACCTCATCTCACGTGATGATCGGACTTGGGTTGGTGGATTTGGATCATGTAACGCTCGAATGACCGGAGGGATGTCAATTTGAGTGGGAGTTATAAATAATTTGATTAGGTAATAACTCACTTATCATGAACAATAGTCTAAAATGTCTTTGCAAATTTTTGTTGTAGATGGCTCGCGCAGTAGCTCCCCTGAATTTTAATGCGTTCCTAGAGAAAGCTAAACTGAAAGATGATGGGAGCAACTTTGTGGACTGGCTCCGCAATCTGAGGATCATCCTCACAGCTGCCCAAAAGGTTTATGTCCTAAATGCACCGCTAGGTGACCCCCCCGCTCCTACAGCCCATGCGGACGTTTTGAACGTCTGGCAGACACGTTCGGATGACTATTCGATAGTGCAGTGTGCCATGTTGTACGGCTTGGAAGGAGGACTTCAAAGGCGTTTTGAACGTCATGGTGCATATGAGATGTACACGGAGTTGAAGTTCATCTTTGAAAAGAATGCTAAGATCGAGAGGTATGAGACCACCGATAAACTCTTTGCTTGCAAGATGGAGGAGAATTCGTCTGTCAGTGAGCACTTACTGAAGATGTCTGGGTACTATACCCGCATAGCTGATCTGGGACTTGTTTTCCCGGATGAGGCTATCATTGACAGAATTCTCCAGTCACTCCCTCCAAGCTACAAGAGCTTCGTGCAGCAGTATAACATGCAAGGGATGAACAAGACCATCGCCGAGCTGTTTTCGATGCTGAAAGTCGCTGAGGCAGACATCCAGAAGGAGTATCAAGTGTTGATGGTCAATAAAACCACCAGTTTCAAGAAGAATGGCAAGGGCAAGAAGGGTAACTCTAAGAAGGGTGGCAAAGCAGTTGCTCATCCAGTGAAGAAACCCAAGGCTGGGCCTAAGCCAGAGACTGAGTGTTTCTATTGCAAGGGGAACGACCACTGGAAGCGGAACTGCCCCAAGTATCTGGCGGACAAGAAGGGGGCCAACAATAACAACAAAGGTATATGTGATATACATGTTATTGATGTGTACCTTACCAACTCTCGTTGTAGTGCCTGGGTATTTGATACCGGTTCGGTTGCTCACATTTGCAACTCTAAACAGGAACTGCGGAATAAACGGAGGCTGGCGAAGGACGAAGTGACGATGCGCGTGGGAAATGGTTCCAAGGTTGATGTGATCGCCGTCGGCACGCTCGCTCTTCGATTACCATCGGGATTAGTTATGAACCTGAATAATTGTTATTTAGTGCCTGCGTTAAGCATGAACATTATATCTGGATCTTGTTTATTGCGAGACGGTTACTCATTTAAATCAGAGAATAAAGGTTGTTCTATTTATATGGGTAATATCTTTTATGGTCATGCACCCGAAGTGAGGGGTTTATTCTTATTGAATCTCGATAGTGATGATACACATGTTCATAACATTGATGCCAAAAGATGTAGAGTAGTTAGCGATAGTACCACTTACTTATGGCACTGCCGTCTGGGTCATATCGGCGTAAAACGCATGAGGAAGCTCCATGCTGATGGACTTTTGGAGTCTCTTGATTTTGAATCACTTGACACATGCGAGCCGTGCCTCATGGGCAAGATGACAAGGACCCCGTTTTCAGGGACAATGGAACGGGCAAGTGACTTGTTGGAAATCATACATACTGATGTGTGTGGTCCGATGAGTGTCACGGCGCGCGGTGGATATCGTTATTTTCTCACCTTCACTGACGACTTAAGTAGATATGGGTATATTTACTTAATGAAGCATAAGTCTGAAACTTTTGAAAAGTTCAAGCAATTTCAGAGTGAAGTTGAAAATCATCGTAACAAGAAGATCAAGTTCCTACGATCTGATCGAGGGGGAGAATATCTGAGTTATGAGTTTGGCAATCACTTAAGAAAATGTGGAATCGTTTCACAGTTGACGCCACCTGGAACACCACAGCGTAATGGTGTGTCCGAACGTCGTAATCGAACCCTATTAGATATGGTGCGTTCTATGATGTCTCTTGCCGATTTGCCACTATCGTTTTGGGGATATGCGTTAGAGACAGCTGCATTCACTTTAAATAGGACTCCATCCAAGTCCGTTGAGACAACACCGTATGAACTATGGTTTGGTAAGAAACCTAAGTTGTCTTTTCTCAAGGTTTGGGGTTGCGATGCTTATGTCAAAAGGCTTCAGCCAGAAAAGCTCGAACCCAAAGCGGACAAATGTGTCTTCATAGGATACCCAAAAGAAACTGTTGGGTACGCCTTCTACCTCAGATCCGAAGGCAAAGTGTTTGTCGCTAAGAACGGGTCCTTTCTCGAGAAAGAGTTTCTCTCGAAAGAATTGAGTGGGAGGAAGGTAGAACTTGATGAGGTTATTGAACCTCTGCTTCAACCAGAGAGTTGCGCAGCACAGAAAGATGTTTTTGTGGAACCTGCAGCGGTTGAAGAGGAAGCCAATGATGATGATCAAGAAGCTTCTGATCAAGTTACTACCGAGCCTCGTAGGTCGACAAGGGTACGCACTGCACCTGAGTGGTATGGTAACCCTGTCTTGGAGGTCATGTTGTTAGACAACGGTGAACCTACGAGCTATGGAGAAGCGATGGTGGGCCCGGATTCCGACAAATGGTTAGAGGCCATGAAATCCGAGATGGGATCCATGTATGAAAACAAAGTATGGACTTTGGAAGTATTACCTGAAGGGCGGAAGGCCATTCAGAATAAATGGATTTTTAAGAGGAAGACGGACGCTGACGGTAATGTCACCGTGTATAAAGCTCGACTTGTGGCAAAGGGTTTTCACAAGTTCAAGGGATTGACTACGATGAGACTTTCTCACCCGTAGCGATGCTTAAATCCGTCCGAATCATGTTAGCAATAGCTGCATATTTCGATTATGAAATTTGGCAGATGGATGTCAAAACAACGTTCCTTAATGGTTTTCTTAAGGAAGAGTTGTATATGATGCAACCGGAAGGTTTTGTCGATCCAGAGAATGCTGACAAAGTATGCAAGCTCCAGCGTTCCATTTATGGGCTGGTGCAAGCATCTCGGAGTTGGAATCTTCGCTTTGATGAGGTGATCAAAGCGTTTGGGTTTGTACAAGTTTACAATGAAGCTTGTATTTACAAGAAAGTGAGTGGGAGCTCTATAGCGTTTCTGATATTATATGTGGATGACATATTGCTGATTGGAAACAATATAGAATTTTTGGATAGCGTGAAGGGGTATTTGAACAAGAGTTTTTCGATGAAGGATCTCGGTGAAGCTGCTTTCATATTGGGCATCAAGATCTATAGAGATAGATCAAGACGCTTGATAGGACTTTCACAAAGTACATACCTTGATAAAGTTTTGAAGAAGTTCAAAATGGGTCAATCCAAGAAGGGGTTCTTGCCGGTATTGCAAGGTACAAAGTTGAGTAAGACTCAATGCCCAGTGACTGCGGAAGATAGAGAAAAGATGAGTGTCGTCCCCTATGCTTCAGCCATAGGCTCTATCATGTATGCAATGCTGTGCACAAGACCAGATGTCAGCCTTGCCATAAGTATGGCCGGAAGGTTTCAAAGTAATCCTGGTATGGATCACTGGACAGCGGTCAAGAATATCCTAAAGTACCTGAAAAGGACTAAGGATATGTTTCTCGTTTATGGAGGTGATCAAGAGCTCGTCATAAAGGGTTACGTCGATGCAAGCTTTGACACTGATCCGGATGACTCTAAGTCTCAAACCGGATACGTATATATTCTCAACGGGGGAGCGGTAAGCTGGTGCAGTTCCAAGCAGAGCGTGGTAGCTGATTCTACATGTGAAGCGGAGTATATAGCTGCCTCGGAGGCGGCAAAGGAAGGTGTCTGGATGAAGGAGTTCATGACAGATCTTGGAGTTGTGCCTAGTGCACTGAACCCAATGACTCTGTTCTGTGACAACACTGGTGCCATTGCTCTAGCCAAGGAACCAAGGTTTCACAAGAGGACCAGACACATAAAGCGACGCTTCAATTCCATCCGCGATTCGGTCAAGGAGGAGGACATAAACATTTGCAAAGTACACACGGATTTGAATGTTGCAGATCCGTTGACTAAACCTCTTCCACGGGCCAAGCATGATCAACACCAAGACTCTATGGGTGTTAGATTCATTACCTTGTAATGCTAGATTATTGACTCTAGTGCAAGTGGGAGACTGTTGGAAATATGCCCTAGAGGCAATAATAAAAGAGTTATTATTATATTTCCTTGTTCATGATAATCGTTTATTATCCATGCTATAACTGTATTGATTGGAAACTCAAATACACGTGTGGATGAATAGACAGACTTTGTGTCCCTAGTGAGCCTCTACAGGACTAGCTCGTTGATCAAAGATGACCGCGGTTTCCAGGTCATAGACATGAGTTGTCATTTGATAACGGGATCACATCATTAGGAGAATGATGTGATGGACGAGACCCAAACGTTAAACATAGCTTTTGATCGTGTCAGTTATCGCTATAGTTTTCTGCATGTCAAGTATAAGTTCCTATGACCATGAGATCATGTAACTCACTGACACCGTAGGAGTGCTTTGTCGCAACGTAACTGGGTGACTATAAAGGTACTCTACAGGTATCTCCGAGGGTGTCTGTTGAGTTGACATGGATCGAGACTGGGATTTGTCACTCCGTGTGACGGAGAGGTATCTCCGGGCCCGCTCGGTAATACGTCATCTCAATGAGCTCAAAGTGACTAAGTAGTTGGTCACGGGATTATGTATTACGGTAACGAGTAAAGAGACTTGCCGGTAACGAGATTGAACTAGGTATAGAGATACCGACGATCGAATCTCGGGCAAGTAACATACCGACGAGACAAAAGGAACTGTATACGGGATTGCCTGAATCCTTGACATCGTGGTTCATCCGATGAGATCATCGAGAAACATGTGGGAACCAATATGGGTATCCAGATCCCGCTATTGGTTATTGACCTGGGAGTGTCTCGGTCATGTCTACATGGTTTCCGAACCCGCAGGGTCTACACACTTAAGGTTCGGTGACGCTAGGGTTGTTAGTGAGAACAGTGTATGGTTACCGAAGGTTGTTCGGAGTCCCGGATGAGATCCCGGACGTGACGAGGGTCTCCGGAATGGTCCGGAGACGAAGATTGATATATAGGATGAAAGGTTTCGGAGTCCGGAAGTGTTCCGGGGAGTATCGGGAAATCGGCGGATGACCGAAAGGGGTTTCGGGGGTCCCGGAAGGGGTTTCGGGCCTAATGGGCCACAAAGGGGGACACAACAGCCCTCATAGGGCTGTGCGCCCCCCCCCTGGGCCCTCTCCTTGTGCGCCAAGGGAGGTGGACCCCCCTAGGGCTGCCGCACCCCCTTAGCCTTGGGGGGCAAGGCACCTGGGGGGGGGGGGAAACCCTAGCCCCAGGGGGCGCCGCCCCTCCCCATCTGCCCTGGCCGCCGGCCCCTAGGGGAAACCCTAGGGCGCCCCCTCCCCTCTACTCCCCCTATATAAAGAGAGGCAGAGGGAGGGCAGCCACACACGTCCGTGCCTCGGTGCTGCCCTCCCTCTCCCACTACAATCTTCGTTTTCCCGCGGTGCTTGGCGAAGCCCTGCTGGAATCCTCCACCACCATCTCCACCACGCCGTCGTGCTGCCGGTGTCTCCATCAACCTCTCCTTCCCCCTTGCTGGATCAAGAAGGAGGAGACGTCCCCGAGCTGTACGTGTGAAGAACGCGGAGGCACCGTTGCTTCGGTGCTAGGATCTTCGGCGATCTGAATCGCGGCGAGTACGACTCCATCAACCGCGTTCTTGAACGCTTCCGCTTAGCGATCTACAAGGGTATGTGGATCCTACTCTCCCCTCGTAGATGCATCTCCTAGATTGATCTTGGTGAACGTAGGAAATTTTTTTGTTTCCCATGCAACGTTACCCAACAATATATAGAGGAGAAAGCTTAAGTGTATGGCTGCATTTCATCGAAGACCTTTAGTCACGGTTCGAGACACCAACCGGGACTTAAGGGCCTCGCCGACTAAAGGTCTCAATTGAACCGGGACTGATGCTTGCCAAGGCTCGGTCGGCGTCCTAGTCGCTCAAATCGGGACTGATGCTCACATTAGTCCCGGTTCGTAACACGACCAGGACTATTGCTCTGATCTGGCCAAAACCAAAACCCTGTTTTCTACTAGTATGAATTTAAAAATAAACTTTGACTTTGACACGATACATGTAGACCAATTCGTTTTCTTCGAATATAAAAACTTAATTTGACGTGGGGAGGCAATATATATGCTAGGCATCGCTTGCAACTTGCAAAGCTTGGCTGCGGGGGTTTGCCTTAAAAAAAGGCTGTGTGGGTGCCGCGCGGGCTATGGGGTCCGGTTCCAAGGCTGCTTCAAGGAAGTCGACGGCGTCGTCGTCGTCATCGTGGAGGTTGTTAGGTTGATCTCCTCTGTGCAGGCCCAACGGCCTGCCAAGCCCTTGGTCAATGCGCCCCGATCGGGGGCGCCCAACCCATTATGGTTGGTGGGCCCCTGTGACCCGCGCTATATTAACAGAGGTAGGGGCCGGGGCACGAGTGACGAAGTTCATCGCCGCCACAAACCCTACCTACACGCCCTGCCGATCTAGGGTTAGCGCGGTGCTCACAGAAGCACCACCTCCTTGCCGTCATCTCCCTACCATCACCGGCCTCTACTTCACCATGGCCGGCGCTGGATCGAGCTCCTCCATTCAACACGAAGGTAAGTTCACCGGGGTTCATCTAGCCTAGCGATCTAAAGGGTCTATCAATGGTATCAGGCCATCTAGGTCTAGATGATTTCGGTACAAAGCAACAATAGAGAAAGTAAAAGTCCCATCCCTCCCCAAAGAACCCCATTGAAAGGGCCAAGAAAAACATTCATCTCAACAGAAAGTAGCGCCGCCTTCACGGCCGCGCCGTTCCTCTCAATCCCGAATCGCATCGGCAAGCCGAGGATTCGGGAAGAAGAACATCACCCCGAGAGGGGCAAAGGGCACCGCGGCCAAACCATTCGACGGCGACGCGCTCACCGCAAGGCGTACGCGCAGCCGGCGAAGGGGATGACCACGGCGCCGCAGCATCCTTCCGTGGGGGGGGGTCGTCCTCGGGCTCGAGCGCGCAGGGAACAGCCCCGTCGCGCCTCCTTCGCGTCTCTCTGCCACTGGACAGTAGGTGGTGGTGGAGGATGAAGAAAGAGAAGCCCTGGGACGAAGCCCCTTTCTCTGCCATCGGTGGAGAGGAAAGAAAGGGGGAAGGAGAGGGTGGCTCGCGCGCCGCGGTAGCCGGTCGACGCCGTAGCCGGCGGCCGGGGCCGCATCCCTCTGTTTCTTCTCCACCACGGGAGAGAGATAGAGGGAGATGAACGAGCGGTGCGGAGGGGGAGAGAATGATCGAGGGGGAAACCCTCGACCGCTTGCCGCTGGTTTTGTTCCAGCGAAAACGATGGCTGGCCGTCGGATTGCATCAAATGGCCAGGATTAAAACCCTAGGGCGCTGCGGGCCATATGGGCCGAAAGAGGCAGGCCGCTAGCCGCGGGCGCCGCCGCGGGGGCGCCTGACCTGGGACGCAGCCGCGGGACGCTGGGCCGAGGCCGCAGACGCGCGCCGGGCCAGCTGCTTTTTGTCCAGTTTTGACAGATTTCAAATAGTGTTTTCTATACAATTTATTTTTCCAATGAATTTTTTTTGTTTATAAAATACAAAAGTAAAAGAAAAGTTTCTGTAAAGAGTTAACGAATTTTATTCGTGTTTTCCGCTGCGTAAATTTAATAGTGCTCTTTTTTAACAAAGAAAATGAAAGTATTATGTTTTCTTTAAGAGCATGTTTTATGAATGTGATTATGCTATTATATATAACCAACATTGTTAATAGCCCGACCATATTTCATTATTGAAAATAAAGATGCATTTATTTCTGATATTTTCCCAACGATAGTATAGTTTTAAATGCATAGAAAATTATGTGTTTAATTTGACCAACGTTAGATTCATACATATGATTGTTATATTGACATCACTCCATTGTGATTTCAGGAGGGTACCTCCTAATGAGTTGCTTAAAAGATGTTCCGACACTCAGAGGTGACAACTACACTGAGTGGAGGAAGAAAGTAGACATGGCATTTATCTGTGCTGATGTAGACTGGGTAGTAGAACAACCACAACCGGTCAAACCTAAAGAGCCAGTAAGAGAAACTACTGATGATGATGCTGCATGGGACAAAAAGAAGAGGGATTATGCCCCTATGGAATTGTCATATTCCATAGACAATCAAAAGTGGGTCAATGCAAATAAAAAGTGCATGGCCTTTATAAAGAACACAATTGAGAACGCAATCGTGGGCTCAATTGCAGAGTGCACAGCTGTTGGAGAGCTGCTAACAAAGATAAAGAGCTAGTTCACTGGTTCTTCAAAGACATATGCCACCCAGCTGTTGAAGCAACTGGTTTCACAGAACTACACTGGCGGTGGTCATGGCATAAGAGAGCACATCCTTAGGATGAGCAATATGGCAGCAAAGCTCAAGCCCATGGATGCGGATCTGGAGATCAAACCAACTCTCCTGGTCCACCTGGTCATGGCTTCTTTGCCAAAGGAGTTTGAAACATTTGTGGTAAACTACACTATGTCACCTGGAACATGGGACATAGAAAAGACCATTGCCATGTGTGTCCAAGAGGAAGAACGGCTTAAAGTTTCACATGGTGGTTCTATCAACTATGTGAAGGATAAGAAAAAGAATTTCAACGAAAACAATAAAGGTTCTCCCTCAAAGCCTCATGGAAAAGCTCCCTATCAGCGTCAGCATCAGCCAAAGCATTTTGCAGTGGACAAAGACACATGTCTCCACTGTCACCAGTCTGGTCACTACAAGAAGGACTGCCCTGATTGGCTGAAGTCCATAATGGCAAAGCAAGGTAACAATGTTGTTTCCTTAGTTAATGAATCCCTATATACACAGTTTTCGAAATCCACTTGGTGGATTGACTCAGGAGCAACTGTTCACGTTGCAAATTCTTTACAGGGATTCCATTCGACCCGGATTACGCAAAGAAGAGAAAGAGGAATTGAAGTAGCAAATGGAATTCAAGCGGAAGTTGAAGCTGTCGGCGACATCTCCTTGGAGTTAGCTGATGGATTCAAGCTCCTACTTGGAGATGTTTTATATGTTCCTTCATGTAATAGGAATTTGATTAGTGTTTCTTGCTTGGACAAAGATCATTATGAATGTTATTTTGGACATGGCAAATGTGCCATATGGTTTAATAATGCTTATGTGGGTGATGATTTACTTCACGATGAGCTTTATTTATTATCACTTCGTGAAAAAGTTTATTCTGTATGCAATGTGAATGAGCATATTTCCGCGTCGAATAAAGAACAAAAGAAAAGAAAGAGAACTCACGACTCATCGAAATTATGGCACTGTCGTTTGGGCCATATTTCCAAGGGGAGAATAGAGATACTCGTTAAAAGCGAAATTCTTCCTCCATTAGAGTTCTTAGACTTAGAACAATGCATAGATTGCATTAAAGGGAAGTATGTAAAACAAATCAAAAAGGGTGCAAACCATAGCAAAGCAACACTAAAAATCATCCACACTGACATTTGTGGACCATTTCCGGTGAAAAGTGTGGATGGATATGACTCGTTCATAACATTCACAGATGATTACTCTCGCTATGGTTATATTTATCCAATCAAAGAAAGATCAGAAGCGTTGGATAAATTTAAAATATTCAAAGCTGAAGTTGAAAATTAGCATGACAAAAGAATAAAGATAGTAAGGTCCGACCAGGGGGGGGGGGGAGAGTACTACGGTCGGCATACTCCATATGGCCAAGTCCCTGGACCTTTTGCAAAGTTCTTGCAGGAGACTGGCATAGTCGCCCAGTATTCAATGCCGGGTGAGCCTCAGCAAAATGGAGTAGCTGAAAGGCGTAACCGTACCCTTATGGATATGGCGCGCAACATGATGAGTTACTCCACCTTGCCATTGGGATTATGGATGGAGGCGCTTAAAACCGCCATTCACATTCTCAATAGAGTACCAAGCAAGTCGGTGCCCAAAACACCGTACGAGCTATGGACAGGAAAAGTGCCCTCCCTACAACACTTCAGGGTGTGGGGGTGCCCCGCAGAGGCCAAAATGTTTAATCCAAACATTGCAAAGTTAGATTTCAAAACAGTGAGTTGCCACTTCATTGGCTACCCAGACAGATCAAAAGGTTTTCGTTTCTACTGTCCAGACAAATATACAAAGTTTGTAGAAACAAGACATGCAGTCTTCTTAGAGGACGAAATGATGAGGGGGAGCTTGGTAGCTCGGAAAATTGATCTTGAGGAGAAGAGGGTGCATGCACCTAATCCGATGATTCAGGAGCCATTTTTCTCACTACCAGTTGCAACTCCACCCATGACAACTATGGGGGAAGACCCGGAACCTGTCCGTCAGGAGCCGACTGAACCCGTTGTTGAGCATGAAAGGGAGGTGCAGCAGCAAATTTTAGAAGAAGTGCCAGAAGTTGAGGCACAAAATGTGCCAGAAACTGAGGCCCTTAGAAGGTCTACTAGACCAAGAAAGTCAGCTATTTCTACTGACTTTAAAGTTTATAACATAGAAATGGTTCATATGGAAAAAGATCCCACCTCATATGAAGAAGCCATGAGAAGCCCTCATTCATCGGAGTGGATTAAGGCAATGGAAGACGAGATGAAATAGATGAGTTCCAAAGATGTTTGGGACTTAGAGGAAATCCCTAAAGGAGCCAAAACAGTAGGCTGTAAATGGGTCTACAAAAGTAAGTATGACTCTAAAGGGAATATAGAAAAGTATAAAGCTCGACTAGTGGCAAAAGGATTTACACAAAGAGAAGGGATAGATTACAATGAGACATTTTCTCCGGTCTCATGTAAGGATTCCTTCATAATCATAATGGAATTAGTTGCTCATTTTGATTTAGAGTTACATCAAATGGATGTAAAGACGGCATTTCTCAATGGGGATTTAAAAGAAAATGTCTACATGAAACAACCCAAGGGTTTTATCATGGAAGGCAAGGAAGATATGGGATGCCGCCTGAAGAAATCCATTTATGGATTAAAGCAAGCCTCTAGACAGTGGTATCTAAAGTTTAATGAGACAATTAAAAGTTTTGGATTTAAAGAAAATGTTGAGGATAATTGCATTTATGCAAGGTTTAAAAATGGGAAATATATTTTCCTAATCTTGTATGTGGATGATATCCTGCTTGCTAGCAGTGATGTTAGTCTACTACAAGAAACAAATAAGTTCTTATCCTCAAATTTTGACATAACAGATCTTGGTGAAGCATCATATATTTTGGGCATAGAAATTCATCGAGATAGGAACAATGGAGTCTTAGGACTATCGCAGAAAGCATATTCATGCGAGTAAAGCCACACCTGCTCCTATAGTCAAGGGCGATAGTTTTGGGAAATTCCAATCTCCCAAGAATCAGTATGATATCGATCAAATGAAAGGAGTACCATATGCTTCGGCCGTTGGAAGCTTATAGTATGCACAAGTGTGCACTCGCCCAGACTTAGCTTTTATCACCGGAGTACTCGGTAGATATCAATCCAATCCAGGCATAGAGCACTGGAAGATGGTAAAGAAAGCATTGCGTTATGCGCAAGGCATGAAGGAATGCATGCTAACATACAGGAGATGTGAATCCCTAGAGATAAAGGGGTATTCGGACGCAGATTTTGCGGGGGACAGGAATGATAGAAAATCCACGTCAGGATACATATTCACTCTCGCTGGGGATGCTATTTCGTGGAAATGCTCCAAACAGTCAATAGTTGCATCATCCACGATGTATGCAGAATTCATAGCATGCTTCGAAGCCACATGGCAGGCGATATGGCTAAAGAAATTTATACCCGACTTGAAAGTGGTAGATTGTATTGATAAACCACTAAAGATGTACTGTGACAACGAGCCCGCAGTATTCTATGCTCACAACAACAAGTCGAGTAATGCTGCAAAAACAATAGAGATAAAGTATTATGTTGTGAAGGATAAAATCCAGGATCACACTATAAGTCTCGAGCATATAAGGACAAAAGATATGCTTGCGGATCCGCTAACGAAAGGCTTACCACCCAATGTGTTCAAGGAACACTTAGCCGGCATGGGTTTAAGGGAAAGCCTATGATTACTGGATAGGCCCAAAAGGAACAGAATTTGTTTCTGAACAAAACGTATGTTGTAGCTGTATGATTCTATCGGCAATTAAGCCGTGACGATGAAACATGCTCTATGTACCAATATGTGATGAAACAAATAAACTAGAAAGTATAAGGTTAAAAGTAAAGTTGAGATCAAGGGGGAGAATGTTAGGTTGATCTCCTCTGTGCAGGCCCAACGGCCTGCCAGGCCCTTGGTCAATGCGCCCTGATCGGGGGCGCCCAACCCATTATGGTTGGTGGGCCCCTGTGACCCGCGCTATATTAACAGAGGTAGGGGCCGGGGCACGAGTGACGAAGTTCATCGCCGCCACAAACCCTACCTACACGCCCTGCCGATCTAGGGTTAGCGCGGTGCTCACGGGAAGCACCACCTCCTTGCCGTCATCTCCCTACCATCACCGGCCTCTACTTCATCATGGCCGGCACTGGATCAAGCTCCTCCGTTCAGCACGAAGGTAGGTTCACCGGGGTTCATCTAGCCTAGCGATCTAAAGGGTCTATCAGAGGTCACTCCTCGACGGCTGCCTCGGCGGGACAATGGCGGCTGGGGAGAATGTCCTGGCAAGCGACGGGTTGGTGGAGTAGCCACAGCCGATCGTCACGAACAACGACCTGCCTCTGGCGGCGTCCAACTCCAACCTGCACGCTTTCACGTTCGCGGAGCTGAGCACGGCGACCAAGGGGTTCCCCTGCTGCAACCAAATCAGCAGCGGCGAGTTCGGGACGGCGTACATGGTATTCCTCGAGGACAGCGTCAGGCCAGGGCTCCCGGCGCAGTCCGTCGCCCTCAAGCGGACACGGTGGCGGGTCGACGACTACTCCTCAATCGCAGCCCCCAATTTCACTTTGATGTACTCCATCTCCATCTCTCGGCTTCCATGTGATCATCAGAAGGAGGCGATGTTCCTCGGGGAGCTGCAGCAGCGGCATCCCTGCCTGGTGAGGATGATCGGCTACTGCTGCGAGGAGGAGCACATGCTCCTCGTCTACGAGCTCATGGCCCATGTCAGCTTGGACGACTACTTCTTCAAGCATACGTACGCACACAAGGAACCTCCTAGCGTTGACTCTACAGAAAGTTGCATTGTAGCTTGAGCTATGTGGTACCTGCTATCATGACCGTCCGTTTTCGTGTCGTGATCTGTGCAGCTAGGAGAACCACGAGCTGGCATCTGACTACTACAGAGTCATTAGCAGGAGTTGACCAGCCCCCTCTTTTGGCTGCTTCTCTCACAATTTATCTTTCCCATGCATCCCACGTGAAGAGCTTTGCCCCACACGATACATGCAGATGCTTCAACCAAGATTTCAAATGCATGACGTGTGAGCAGTAGAGAGAGGGATAATAAGAAAATGGGAGAGAGAACAGAGAATGAAGTGGGAGGAGAGAGAACGCCCCATCTCTAGCGTGTTAGCAGTGGAGAGAAAGAGAGAGGTTGTCAGAGCAGAAATGGATGAAGGAGAGAATGAGACGTGTGAGAGGAGAGAGAGAGAAAACGTGGCTGTGAGGGAAAAATCAAAGTAGAAACAGTGCCAAAGAGAGAGGACGTGAGGTGACAGGAGGTGGACACTGCTGGCTGCTACAGTAAGCATGCATAGGTTTTTTTTTTGTCCATATGTTCTGCAAATCACACTGGAGCACTAGCCATGGTTCAGATCTCGAGGAAAGAGAATCTGAAGTGAACGGTATAGATAACAGGTACCGTGTAGCTCGACCTTAAAAAAAACACACTTTTGACTCTATCCCCATTTGCGCAAATGACGATGAAATGAATTCATTTCATGTGATGCGAATTTTAGCTTTTTGTCATCCTGTGTTGCCATTTTCTTTCCATACGATCCTTGAAAAATCGGGTTCCGCTGTCAACCGAGATAACAGGACAACAAAAATATATAAAAACATCATCCATGTGCAGGTCATGTGCTGCCATGGTCGACCAGACTAAGCATTGTCTTAGCTACGACGAAAGGCCTAGTGTCCCTCCACGGCGCGAAGAAGCCATTGATCTGCAGCGAATTCAATGCCTCCGACATCCTACTCGACTCGGTCAGAGACCATTCCGCACCTCTTGCTTTTGTTACTAGTCAGTTGTAAGTGCTTTGTGCGCGAGATATTAGTGCACCACAATATTAGGAAGCCACAATATTTACATATATGCATAAGGTGAAATATAGTGTTGTTACCGATGATAATTGAAATAATTTGAAAACAAATTTTAGCCACATAGTGTAGTGTACATGATGTATCATATGTATGGACCTTAAACAAATGATTTCATGAGGATGAATAGTTAGTTCAGGATGCCCCGTAAAATAGCTAGTGTTGCTACATTTGGTAGAAACTTTATGGAAAGCTACTTCAACAAGTAGTTGATAATAGGGATAAGTATATTTTTCGTCCTCAAACTCTCGCCAAAGTATAGAAATTGTCTCTTAACTCCAAAACCACCAAACTCAGTCCCTCAACTATCAAAACCAGACAGTTTTCATCCCTCGGGCGGTTTTAGTATGCGATGAACAGTAACTCGAAGATGCTCTAATGCGCAATACGCGTGCAAAATTTGTGTGTTGTTTCGACATTCGAGCAGCTCGTGGCAAAAAAAAACTGTAAATATGTACATTGGTGAACAGTAAATTCAAAAAAAATAACAAAAGAATTCAAAAAAATCTGAACTTTATGGGCATCAAAGAGGCTTGGCTGCGTAATGTGCGTGCAAATTTTCGTGGTGTTTGGAGATATTACAAATTCATGGCCAAAAAAAAACAAATTTAGCTCAGATTTTTTTTTTTGAAAAAGTGCGCTATTTGGTTTTTTGGCTACAGCTCCTCGTATGTCATTTGATCACGAATTTTTGCACGCATCTTGCGCACCTGAGCATCTTTGATGCCAAAAAGTTTCATGTTTTTTTGATTTTTTTGCTATTATTTTTGGATTTATTGTTCACCGACGTACATATTTATAGTGTTTTCTTTGCCACGAGCTGCTCGAATGTAGAAACAACACGAAATTTTGCACAGGTCTTGCGCACCAGAGTATCTTCGATGCTGTAAAATTTCATATATTTTTTCTATTTTTTTCGATTTTGCACGGGTCTCCAACGTATCTATAATTTTTTGTTGTTCCATGCTATTATATATTCTGTTTTGGATGTTTAATGGGCTTTATCATACACTTTTATATTATTTTTGGAACTAACCTACTAACCCAAGGCCCAGTGCAAATTGCTGTTTTTTTGCCTATTTCAGTGTTTCGCTGAAAAGGAATATCAAACGGAGTCCAAACGGAATGTAACCTTCGAGAGAGTTATTTTTGGAACGATACCTTCACGAGAGACTTGGAGTACAAGTTAGAGAAGAAACGAGGTGCCCACGAGGGGGTAGGGCGCGCCCCCACCCTCGTGGGCCCCACGTTGCTCCACCGACGTACTTTTTCCTCCTACATATACCCATATACCCTACAAACATCGAGGAGCACGAAGAAACCCTAATTCCACCGTCGTAACCTTCTGTTCCCGTGAGATCCCATCTTGGGGCCTGTTCCGGAGCTCCGCCGGAGGGGGCATCGGTCTTGGAGGGCTTCTACATCAACACCATAGCCTCTCCGATGAGTTGTGAGTAGTTTACCACAGACCTTCGGGTCCATAGTTATTAGCTAGATGGCTTCTTCTCTCTCTTTGGATCTCAATACAAAGTTCTCCTCGATCTTCGAGGTGATCTATTTGATGTAATCTTTTTGCGGTGTGTTTGTCGAGATCCGATGAATTGTGGGTTTATGATCAAGATTATCTATGAACAGTATTGGATTATTTTATGAAATCTTATATGTATGATTATAATATCCTTGCAAGTCTCTTCGAATTATTGGTTTGGTTTGGCATACTAGATCTATAGTTCTTGCAATGGGAGAAGTGCTTGGCTTTGGGTTCAATCTTGCGGCGTCCTTTCCCAGTGACAGTAGGGGCAGCAAGGCACGTATAGTATTGTTGCCATCGAGGATAAAAAGATAGGATTTATATCATATTGCTTGAGTTTATCCCTCTACATCATGTCATCTTGCTTAAGGCGTTACTTGATACGTCTCCAACGTATCTACTTTTCCAAACCCTTTTGCCCTTGTTTTGGACTCTAACTTGCATGATTTGAATGGAACTAACCCGGACTGACGCTGTTTTCAGCAGAATTGCCATGATGTTGTTTTTGTGTAAAAATAAAAAGTTCTCAGAATCGCCTGAAAATCAACGGAGAATTATTTTGGAAAATATAAAAAATACCTGCACAAAGATCCACACTAGGGGGCCTTGGGCCAGCCCACGAGGGTGGGGGCGCGCCCCCCTGCCCAAGGCGCGCCCCCATGCCTCGTGCCCCCCTGGTGCTCCACCGACATATCCCCAGATCCTATATCTTCCGTTTCGGGGAGAAAAAAATCAGAGAGAAGGAATTATCGAGTTTCACGAGACGGAGCCGCCGCCAAGCCCTAATCTCTCTCGAGAGGGCTGATCTGGAGTCCGTTCGGGGCTCCAGAGAGTTGAGATCTTCGCCATCGTCATCATCAACCTTCCTCCATCACTAATTCCATGATGCTCACCGCCGTGTGTGAGTAATTCCATCGTAGGCTTGCTGGACGGTGATGGGTTGGATGGGATCTATCATGTAATCAAGTTAGTTTTGTTAGGGTTTGATTCCTAGTATCCACTATGTTCTGAGATTGATGTTGCTATGACTTTGCTCTGCTTAATGCTTGTCACTAGGGCCCGAGTGTCATGATTTCAGATCCGAACCTATTATGTTTTCATGAATATATGTGTGTTCTTGATCCTATCTTGCAAGTCTATAGTCACCTACTATGTGTTATGATCTGGCAACCCCGAAGTGACAATAATCAGGACCACTCCCGATGATGACCATAGTTTGAGGAGTTCATGTATTCACTATGTGTTAATGCTTTGGTCCGGTACTCTATTAAAAGGAGGCCTTAATATCCCTTAGTTTCCAATAGGACCCCGCTGCCACAGGAGGGTAGGACAAAAGATGTCATGCAAGTTCTTTTCCATAAGCACGTATGACTATATTCGGAATACATGCCTACATCGCATTGATGAACTGGAGCTAGTTCTGTGTCACCCTGGGTTATAAATTCTACATGATGAATTGAATCCGACGTAATTTCCCATCACGGATCCAATGCCGACGAGCTTTACCTATATTGCTTGTTGCTTATTTACTTTTCCGTTGCTATTATCACAAAAACTACAAAAAACACTATCATTACTTTTATTGCTGCTACCGCCACTATCATATTACTTTGCTACTAAACTATCTTGCTACAGATACTAAGTTTCCAGGTGCAGTTGAATTGACAACTCAGCTGCTAATACTTAAGAGTATTCTTTGGCTCCCCTTGTGTCGAATCAACAAATTTGGGTCGAATACTTTACCCTCGAAAACTGTTGCGATCCCCTACACTTGTGGGTTATCATTACTCTATTCTTATGAACTTAATACTCTAGATGCATGCTGGATAGCGGTCGATGTGTGGAGTAATAGTAGTAGATGCAGAATCGTTTCGGTCTACTTGTCACGGACGTGATGCCTATATACAATTATCATGCCTAGATATTCTCATAACTATGCGCTTTTCTATCAATTGCTCGATAGTAATTTTTTCACCCACCGTAGAATTCTGCTATCATGAGAGAAGCCACTAGTGAAACCTATGGCCCCCGGGTCTATCTTTATCATATTACTTTCGTGTCAACTAGCCAATTTATGTTGCCATTTCTTATTTGCTTTATTTACTCTCTGTTTCTATATAAAAAATACCAAAAATATTATCTTATCCTATCTATCAGATCTCACTCTCGTAAGTGACCTTGAAGGGATTGACAACCCCTTATTGCATTGGCTGCGAGGTTCTTATTTGTTTGTGCAGGTGCGAGGGACTCACGCGTGGTCTCCTACTCGATTGATACCTTGGTTCTCAAAAACTGAGGCAAATACTTAGGCTACTATGCTGCATCACCCTTTCCTCTTCGAGGGAATACAACGCAAGCTCGAAAAGCAGCAAGAAGAATTTCTGGCATCGTTGCCGGGGATATCTACACAAAAGTCATATACCAAGTATCTATCACAAACCCTTATCCCTTGCACTACACTATTTGCCCCTCGTTTTCCTCTCCCCCACTTCACCCTTGCCGTTTTATTCGCCCTTCTTTTTCCGTGTGTTTTACCGTTCGCTTACCTCGTGTGCGTTCACATTTATCGCGGGTTGTTGCTATCATGTCTGAGATGGGGGAAGATGCCATTGAAAAGGGTAGTAATATTGAGGGCAACATCACCTTTGTTGATCCTCCGGATGAAACTACCACTTTACATACTAAGAAGTTCTGGGTTGGTAGTGGTAATATTATTGGAAAAGGAGTTCTTCAAGACTTCTTTACTTGTGCCGGTGCTTTACCCACTATGGGTGGATCTATTCTTCATAGAACTAGTAGTCTTGCGGATGCCATATCTATGCTTGTTGTTGAAATTGAAAGACAATTTATCCATATGCATCCTTGCATTCAGAGAATCTTTCTCGAATTTTCCAATATTGAGCACTCTTCTGTTAAGCGTGCAGCTACTATCTTCTTGGCCCATGAGTTCAGATTCATAATGAAGGCGGCCAAAGAAATCTTTACACATTATAGAGTGGATGCTTGTCGTCCCCCCATAGAAGCTATCTTATTCAATCAAGAGGACATAGTGCGTTTGCAATCTTTAGATCATGTTGCTTTTAATGAAAACCTTAGGAAAAAGGTTCCTACCGATATCTTGGTTGATAGAATTTCTGAACTAAATGATGATTTTGCTATTCAAAACAATGGGTTAGGTTTTTCCCTTGAGCGAAGGCTCATGACCTTTTGCCAAAAGAATGCTTATAATGATGAATTGATGGTGCAATATGAAGGGCCAAAGGAGGAACCTATACCTCCTGAGCTTGATATGGGAGACTTTTTTCCTATTAAATTTAGCCCTTTTGATTACTTTTGATTGCCACAAAGAAAACTTGCTGCTGAACGCAGGGAATATGAGATGAGTTTTCACGATCTACCTTATCATTATGGCAATACCTAGATCTATTCTTGTATCGTGCCTAGCTAGGGGCGTTAAACGATAGCGCTTGTTTGGAGGCAACCCAATTTTTTGTTTTTTGTTTGTTTTTGCTTCTGTTTAGGAATAAATATTGCATCTAGCTTCTGTTTAGATGTGGTTTTGTGTTTTAATTAGTGTTTGTGCCAAGTAGAACCTTTGGGAAGACTTGTGTGAAGTTTATGTGATCATGCTGTAAAAAACAGAAACTTTAGCGCTCATGAGATTGGCTGTCATTTTTTGCTGGAGAGTGATTTTTAGTTGATTCTTTTTGCAGATGATTAATTGAAAAATTCCTCACGTCCACCAATTTATTACAATTTTTTAGATTTACAGAAGTATTCGAAAGTTACAGATTACTACAGACTGTGCTGTTTTTGACAGATTCTATTTTTCGTGTGTTGTTTGCTTATTTTGATGAATCTATGAGTAGTATCGGGGGGTATGAATCATGGAGAAGTTGGAATACAGTAGGTTTACCACCAATATAAACAAATAATGAGTTCATTACAGTACCTTTGAGTAGTGGCTTGTTTTCTTATACTAACGGAGCTCACGAGAATTTTGGCTAAGTTTTGTGTTGTGAAGTTTTTAAGTTTTGAGTATGGATTTGATGGACAATGGAACAAAGAGTGGCAAAAGACTAAGCTTGGGGATGCCCAAGGCACCCCTAGGTAAAATTCAAGGACAACCAAAAGCCTAAGATTAGGGATGCCCCGGAAGGCATCCCCTCTTTCGTCTTCGTCTATCGGTAACTTTACTTCAGACTATATTTTTATTCACCACATGATATGTGTTTTGCTTGGAGCGTCATGTATGATTTGAGTCTTTGCTTTTTAGTTTACCACAATCATCCTTGCTGGACACACTATTTGAGAGAGATAAATATGATTTAAAATTTGTTAGAATACTCTATGTGTTGCACTTATATCTTTTGAGCTAGATAGTTTTGCTCTAGTGCTTCACTTATATCTTTTAGAGCACGGTGGTGGTTTTATTTTGTAGAAATTATTGATCTCTCATGCTTCACTTATATCTATTTGAGAGTCTCTTAGAACAACAAGGTAATGTGCTTTGGTTATAAAAACTACTCCTAATATGATAGGCATCCAAGATGAATATAGTAAAAACTTTCATATAAAGTGCATTGAATACTATGAGAAGTTTGATACTTGATGGTTGTTTTGAGATATGAGGATGGTGATATTAGAGTCATGCTAGTGGAGTAATTGTGTATTTGAGAAACACTTTTGTTAAAGTTTGTGATTCCGGTAGCATGCACGTATGGTGAACCGTTATATGATGAAGTTGGAGCATGATTTATTTATGGGCTAATTATCCTTTTGCCCTCAGTGGTGTCCATGTGCTCAGTTTTTCCCTTAGATGCGAACTGTGCTCAGTTTTGCCCCTAGTCCGTGCACACAGTCTCGTTTCGTGAACTCTGCCGTCTCCGTGAGGTCAACCTTTTGACTCGGCCCTTACAGGTGGGACCAGGCGACAGAGACGACCAATTCTATTCAGAACGTTGCACGCGTGGCTTGTGGGACCCAACAGAGAGCCGTTGCATGTGTGCTATATAAGCGGGCGACAGAGGCGGTGACCACGGCGACAGAGAGCACGGTGGTGACCACAGCGAGAGAGAGAGCACGTCGGTTGGAAGCTAGCTGTGGAGGGCGCGACGACGTTGAGATCCCCTTCGGCTCCAAGCTCCTTGTCTTCCTCAAGCTCCCGCGCCACCTCGCGGATGCAGAGCTGAGCGCGTGTGGACATGCCTGTCTTCGTCTGTCCGCGGTGCCGGCCGGGCGTTGATCGGAGGGTTTCTCACACACCGAGGAACCAGAATCGTCCGTTCTACGTGTGCATCGAGAATGGGGTAAGAATCGGGGCAATTGCACCATTTTCGTGATCGGGATCTTTGAGCAATGGGTTGATCTATTTGGTGTTCATGCAGGTGACATGCTTCTTTCTTTGGGTCGATGCTCTGGCTAAGACACTGATGAATGAACTGCAAGAAGAGCATGAAGAATGGTTGCACATGCTGCCACGAATGGCAGTGGCTGCAACACGAGCTCCGGAAGAAGAGATGGAGGGCCAAGCACGCACCGACAAAGAGCTAGCTGTTGAGTTTAGGATGTTGAAGAAGAAGGTTAGGAAGCTTGAAGATCAAGAACAACTACCAATACCCATTTGCAATTACTTTTGGGTATTTGTAGGTATGGTAATTGCACTAGTTGTAATGTTGAAAATGTATGGAAAGGCATGAATTATGGAGGAAGCTTGAAATTGTGTAAGAAATTCACCTAGTTTAAATGTTGGTCAAAGTTGTTTAAATGTTGAAAAAAAAGAAGTGACCAATATTTAAATATGTTGAAAAAAGGGAGAAGAAATGAGGAATTCAGAAACTTTTGATCAATGAAATGCAGCTCTCTACTCCGCCTTTGTGTAAAAAAAAGGTTCCTCTATGGGCCAAATTCAGAGCGTAGAGCCAAGTGCAGGCTAGACTAATGGGCCAACTGCATCCAATTAGGCCCATTCGGGGGTTCTCTTGCGTGTTTTTCTGTTTTCTGTTCTGATTTAATTTAGGCAGTAAATCATAATGCTGAAACTTTTTGTGAAAGCTAATTGAATTATTCCACAGCCAAACAATTAAGTTTAGAATTTTTTTTGTAGTTGTTAAATATTAAATAGCAATTTAATTACTCCAATTCAAATACACCGTGATTTAAATCAAAGACCTGGAAAATGTTCCTCAGCTCTAGTAGAGGATTACACCTGGTGCCAAAATAAATGAACCTTTTTTTAGGGCATTACATTGAGAAAAAAATAATTTGTCTAAAAAATGAAGGGTGGAAAATGCACAAAAAATTGGTGCGGCTGAGGACTCGAACCCCGGACCGTGTGGGTTTGTGGCGTTTAGGGCTGCGCTGGTAACCGCTAGGACGGATGGAAAGACTTTGACGTGGGTAGGGAAGGAATGTATACATAGTGAGACCGTGCATTTTTGCACACGCGTGAGAGTGGTTTTCCTTTGTTTTGCACTGAAATTTTGGAGGTTTGGAAACGTATGTTTGCACTGCCACATGATTTTGGTTAGAATGGCACCTAGTTTAGGGTTAGAGCGGCACTTGGTTTAGAATTTAAAGGGAATAAATTTGCATGTTAGTTCATGACTTGGTTTTTTTTGAATGAAAGAGAGGGCTTCTCACCCCCTCCGATTTTCATTTTTCATTAATGAAAGCCACAAGTTCTCGAACTTCATGACTTGGTTTAGGGAAGAAATGATATGTTTGGGCACATACATTTTTTAACACACATAATAACTTAGATAAGATGCAACACACCGTACCCTTACATTAGGCAACAATAACTTGGACCCATAGTTCACGGACACGACACGACACGACACACACGACATAGATAAGTAACAAAATAAAAACGATAAAACTAAAACATGACGAGCTTGACTCCGGGCTTGAACATCTTCATCTTGACCTCCTTCTTCCACCTTGGCCGCGCGCCCCTTCAACACCGTCTTCAACTTCATACCACCTCCTCCTCATCGTAGGGATGGGAGTGCATCTGGCCTGGAGTAGGGAAGATACTCTCGTAGTTGGTGTAGATGTTCACTAGTGTAGAACCGGGCTATAGCACCGGTTCGGAAGGGCCTTTAGTGCCGATCTGTAACCGGTACTAAAGGGTGGGGACTAAAGGCCCCCCCTTTAGTACCGGTTCAACACGAACCGCCACTAAAGGGCCACCACGTGGCAGGATCCAGCGCCGGGGGCGGGGATCCCTTTAGTACCTGTTGGTAACACCAACCGGTACTAAATGAGTTAGGTGGTTTTGGGTTCATGCTTTCTTTTTCCTTTAATTTTGTGTTCTCCATTTAATTCTTTTTCGTTTGCTGGTATTTTGCGATGCTACATATTGTAAACGTTATGCATATATATAAAGAGAAATTCTCGTAGAACCGATAACATATATATATATATATATATAGTGATAGTGATACTATTCATCACCCAGGGGGAGAATAACTTATTCTTCACCCGAGGGAATCTTACGATCACTTCACATTTAAATTATATCTGGAATTCAAATAGTTACATTCATATTGATTCAATACATAAAATTTGGCACAAAAAAGTAACAATATTGGTCATAAGACAAGAAAAATTGCAATTTATGTACATTTTACAATATATTTTTAATTTGTAAATTTACGTAACATAAAATATTTTTTACAGCGATTATATATTTTCTTACGGTCTCTTTTTACGTCAGAAATAAGACAAAACTTACGGAACGGAAAATTACAGTGCATTGATGGTAAAAGAGAGGGGGGTGAAGAATAATTATTCTTCACCCAGAGTGACGAATAGGTATATATATACAATTATTCACACATACACATGTATATATATACAATTAGGTATATATACAATTTCTCCTACATGTTTCCTTCGGAGCCAGTGGCATTTGCCTTGGTGCCTTCAGAGTACGATGACAATTGTGAGTAGTTCATGGGGGCGGTAGCGGGTAATGGTATTCTCCTTCAGGCTTTATGACCTGGTCAAGCAAAAATCCCGCTATTTCCTCCTGAATTGCTCGTATCCGATCCTCCGGTAGGAGCTTATCCCGCATCTCATTGAACTTCAAAAGAAGGAGATGAATATGCATGTGTTAGTTGTGTGATAGATATCGACAATGATGTAAAAATTGTGAGTAGTATTTTGGCAAACGTATCCATAGCTGTCTTTCAGATTTGGTCCTTTCGGACGCCATCATGCGAATGTTCTCGCAAACGTAGTATGCACATAGATCAGTCCCCGGCGCCTGCTTCAGGGCCTTTACAAGAATGGAATTTAGTCAGATAATAAATAATCAAGCATGATCATTAATTGTATTGAAACAAGAATCAAAGAGATAGCTAGCTACTACTACTTAATTACTTACCTTAGGTCGAAACCAATACAGCTTTTGTCACCATTTCCCTGGAGTCACTTTGATGGACTTTTCCCAAGCCCTGCCCGCCGTCAAAGAAAATGAATAAATGGGTTATTAAATAATTGATATCAGGAAATGATGAACTAAATAGGTCGAGATATAGTTAATAATGATTGAAATTACCTGTCGACTATCCCCTTCATGATGGTGTAGCCACTTTGTTTTCTCCATAGTGAGTCCAATACTTCAACTGTTCCTTCTTCAACTTTAATGACTAACAAGATCCAGTGGTAACTGCATGCGCACACATTTGCATGTCTTAATTAAGCGGGCATGTGCATAACACTCATCAACTACCCTAAACCCTATACACTTAATTATTAACATCTAGCTAGCTAGCTAGTAAGCAAAAACAGAATATGTAGTATACAAGACAGTGTCACTCACAGGAAGTTGTAAGGAAGTAGTATATCTTCATTGGTATTGAGGCGCATCAAGAACTCTAGCATGTTGTTCTCTACATCTATTTTTTAATATTCCAAAGTCCATGTGTGTTCATTAATGGTATTTGGGTCAATGAACCCAATGCTATAGCGTCCAGTTTTTTTTAATTTCATACATCTTCATCCTGCATAATACCACAGAAAAGAATATAGTGAGGATAATTACAGGTAATGATCGATCAATGAGCACTACAGCTAGGAATTGAGACTTCAATTACAGAAAGAAATCACTTACATGCAATAGCAACTGACGAGAGCTTTGTCGAGTGCGTCTTGATTGAATAACTGAAACAGTTCTGAATACTCAACGGACAGAGCTTTCTCATGGAAGTAATGCTCTGCCTTGACATTCACCATGAGGGACTCTCGATTGGAACTCTTGGTAATTTTCATGTACCAATCATGTAGTTCATACATTCTCGTTGGGAGGTTCTTGACCTCGTCAGGCTCGACCAAAGGTTTGCCGCGGACATATTTCCGTTTTAGTTCCTCCTCTCTAAAAGTTTCCATGGGCTCGAGCCCTAGGTGTTCTTCTATAGTGCATCTGATCTCTCTAGCCTGCCTTCTATGATCGCCGGTTATTAGCACATCATCATCGGCGCCGGTACTCACATGTGGGGGGATCTTCGGTGGTACAACAAGCGGGG
>LR738710.1:84200283-84211129 GCA_902687465.1 Secale cereale | reverse complement strand
ACGGGGATGGCGACGGGGACGGTGACGGGCGGCGACGACGGGGGCGGCGATGGGGGGCGACGACGGGGGCGTTGACGGGTGGGGCAGCAACGGGGGCGGCGGAGACGGGGCAGAGGAGAAGAAGCAGAGATGGAAACTGATAAAATTTGGAAGTGTTGTATATATAGGAATGACGTTTAGTACCGGTTGGAGCCACCAACCGGTACTAAAGGTCAAATTTCGCCAGGCCAAGCGTCGGGAAGGGCAACCCTTTAGTACTAGGTGGTGGCTGCAATCGGTACTAAAGACCCCCCCTTTAGTACCGGTTGCAGCCACCACCCGGTACTAAAGGTTGTGCGCTGCCACCCTGCGGTGCACAAAGTTTAGTCCCACCTCGCTAGTTGAGGATCCCCAGGACCAGTTTATAAGCCCGAGCGAGGGCACTGCATTGAGCTCCTCTCTAATGCAGGCCTTCTTGGCCTAACTCTGTTACTCTGCCCTGTGTGTCTTACTGGGCTTGCGGGCCTGCATCCTGGCCCAACTACAGGTTTGGTTTCTAGTCGTATGCAGGCTGTTGTGGCCCAGTAGGTGGGCTTTTTTAATTTAGTTTTTTCTATTGTATGCTTTATTTAAAACTTTTTCTTATTTCTAGGTTTTTTTTTGCGGTATTTGGAGTTTCTTTGTGAATATTTTTGCTTTAGGTACAAAAAATTACAAACTTTCTATTAGTGCCAGTAGTTTTCAGATTTTAATAGTTTTAATTTGAATTATTTCAAATTTGTGTGAATCACTAGTTTGTGAATCACTATGTGAAGGTCATTTAGCTGAAAAATTCAGTAAATGCATGAAAGAATTTGTTTGCACATAGAATTTCTTTGCGTTTCAAATGCCAAAACACATAAGTACCCTAACTATTACAAAGATTCCCTCCGGTTTGTTCGAAGCGGGACTTTCCAGATATATAAGTCCGGAAACTCACTAGAGAAGAAAGTGATGACAGTGAAGCCGATCACATCCCAGAGTGGGATCTTTGGGTGTGAAACTTTTTCTTCGCGTGTGTCCTTTGCGCCGTAACCATGGACAATCTTTGTCATTTAACTGGATGCTCGGGTCAATATTCACCGTGAATGGAACAATTTCATCAAACTTTTCATAATCTTCTGACATGTCTGTCTTGTCATCCACTCCCACGATGTTTCTTTTCCCAGAAAGAACTATGTGGCGCTTTGGCTCATCGTATGATGCATTCGCTTCCTTATGTTTTCTTTTTCTCGGCTCGGTAGACATGTACTTCACATAGAAAACATGTGCCACATCATTGGCTAGGACGAATGGTTCGTCTGCATACGCAAGATTGTTGAGATCCACTTTTGTCATTCCGTACTGCGGGTCTTCAATTACCCCGCCTCGTTTCATATTGACCCATTTGCACCGAAACAAAGGGACCTTCAAACCACGTCCATAGTCAAGTTCCCATATGTCCTCTATGTAACCATAATATGTTTCCTTTCCCGTCTTGGTTGTTGCATCAAAGCGGACACCACTGTTTTGGTTGGCGCTCTTCTTATCTTGGGCAATCGTGTAAAATGTATTCCCATTTATCTCGTACCCTTTGAAAGTCATTATATTCGAAGATGGTAACTGGGACAGCAAGTGCAGGTCACCTTCAATAGCGGCGTCATGCATGGCACGTGTCTGCAACCAGCTGGCGTAAGTCGTCGTTTGTTCACGTGTAATCCAGTCATCAGACTGCTCCGGGTGTTTGGAGCGTAGAAAATTCTTGTGTTCGTCCATATACGGAGCCACCAAGGCGGAGCCTTGTAGAACTGTGTAGTGTGCTTGAGTGAGAGAATGCCCGTCCATACATATTATTTGATCCCCTCCTAGCGTGCCTTTTCCATCCAGTCTGCCCTTATGCCGCGATTCAGGAACACCAATCGGCTTAAGGTCAGGAATAAAGTCAATACAAAACTCAATGACCTCCTCATTTTCATGGCCCTTGGAGATGCTTCCTTCTAGCGTAGCACGGTTATGAACATATTTCTTTAAGACTCCCATGAACCTATCAAAGGGGAACATATTGTGTAGAAATACAGGACCCAAAACGTTAATCTCTTCGCATAGGTGAACTAGGACGTGCGTCATGATGTTGAAGAAGGATGGTGGGAACACCAACTCGAAACTGACAAGACATTGCACCAAATCATTATGTAACGTTGGTACGATTTCTGGATCGATTACCTTCTGAGAGATTGCATTGAGGAATGCACATAGCTTCACAATGGCTAATCGAACGTTTTCTGGTAGAAGCCCCCTCAATGCAATCGGAAGCAGTTGCGTCATAATCACGTGGCAGTCATGAGATTTTAGGTTCTGGAACTTTTTCTCTACCATATTCATTATTCCCTTTATATTCGACGAGAAGCCAGACTGTACCTTATTACTGAGCAGGCATTCAAAGAAGATTTCCTTCTCTTCTTTGGTAAGAGCGTAGCTGGCATGACCCTGATGTATGCCGTCTTTTCTGTGCATACGTTGCTGGTCCTCCCGTGCCTCTGGTGTATCTCTTGTCTTCCCATACACGCCCAAGAAGCCAAGCAGGGTCACACAAAGATTCTTCGTCACGTGCATCACGTCGATTGCAGAGCGGACCTCTAGGTATTTCCAACAGGGCAGGTCCCAAAATATAGATTTCTTCTTTCACATGGGTGCGTGTCCGTCAGCGTCATTCGGAACAGGTTGTCCGCCAGGACCCTTTCCAAAGACTACCTTCAAATCCTTGACCATATCATGTACATCAGCACCAGTTCGGTGGCGAGGCTTCGTTCGGTGATCCGCCTCACCTTTTAAATGCTTGCCTTTCTTTCTTACAGGATGCCTAATCGGAAGAAATCCACGATGTCCGAGGTACACATTCTTCCTACAATTATCCAAATATATACTGTCGGTATCATCCAAACAATGCGTGCATGCGCGGTATCCCTTATTTGTCGGTCCTGAAAGGTTACTGAGAGCAGGCCAATCATTGATGGTAACGAACAACAACGCCTTTAGATCAAGTTCTTCCTGTCTGTGCTCATCCCATGCACGTAAACCTTTTCCATTCCACAGCTGTAAGAGTTCTTCAACTAACGGCCTTAGGTACACATCAATGTCGTTGCCGGGTTGCTTAGGGCCTTGGATGAGCACTGGCATCATAATGAACTTCCGCTTCATGCACAACCAAGGAGGAAGGTTATACATACATAGAGTCACAGGCCAGGTGCTATGGTTGCTGCTCTGCTCCCCAAAATGATTAACGCCATCTGCGCTTAGACCAAACCATACGTCCCTTGCGTCACCTCCAAACTCCTCCCTACTGTACTTTCTCTTGATTTTTCTCCACTGCGACCCGTTAGCGGGTACTCTTAACTTTCCGTCTTTCTTACGGTGTTCTCTGTGCCATCGCATCGCCTTGGCATGCTCTTTGTTTTGGAAGAAACGTTTCAACCGTGTTATTATAGGAGCATACCACATCACCTTGGCAGGAATCTTTTTCCTGGGGTTCTTGCCCTCGACATCACCAGGGTCATCACGACTGATCTTATAGCGCAATGCACCGCATACGAGGCACGCGTTCAAATCCTTGTACTCACCTCGGTAGAGGATGTAGTCATTAGGGCATGCATGTATCTTCTGCACCTCTAACCCTAGCGGGCAGACAACCTTCTTTGCTTCGTACGTACTCTCAGGCAATCCGTTGTCCTTTGGAAGCATCTTCTTTAACATTACCAGCGACTTTCCAAATCCCTTGTCAGATACACCATTCTCTGCCTTCCATTGCATCAATTCCAGTGTGGTGCCCAGCTTTTTCTTGTCAGCTTCGCAATTTGGGTACAACAATTTCTTGTGATCCTCTAACATTTGCTGCAACTTCAGCATCTCCTTTTCAGTTGTGCAGTTTCTTTTTGCATCGACAATGGCCCGACCTAGATCATCAGCGTGCTCATCTGATGCCTCTTCTTCAGGTTCTTGCCGCATTGCCGGCTCAGCTTCTTCGTCCATTGTTGTACCATCGTATTCAGGGAACCCATGGCCAGGATAGCTGTCGTCGTCCTCTTCTTCTTCATTGTCTTCCATCATAACCCCTCTTTCTTCGTGCTTGGTCCAAACATTATAGTGGGGCATGAAACCGGACTCAAATAGGTGGACGTGAATGGTTCTTGAGTTAGAGAAATTGTGATCATTCTTACAGCCAGCACATGGACAAGGCATAAAACCATCCGCCCACTTGTTTGCCTCAGCCGCATTCAGAAAAGTATGCACGCCATTAATGAACCGGGGAGAGCATCGGTCATCGTACATCCATTGCCGACTCATCTTCATTACACAACACCGAAAGTACCAAATAAATACAAGTTCACACATAAAGTTCATACAACACTTAAATGCAACATACAAATAACTCTCTAGCTAAAGCATTTAAATGCAACCACAAATGCGATCAAGATCACAACTAAGGTAACAATTGATCCAACAGCATAATGATACCAAGCCTCATTATCAATGGCATATTTTCTTATCTTTCTAATCTTCAAGCGAATTTTCTCCATCTTGATCTTGTGATCATCGACGACATCAACAACATGCAACTCCAATTCCATCTTATCCCCCTCAATTTCTTTTCAACTTTTCTTTCAAATACTCGTTTTCTCTTTCAACTAAATTTAACCTCTTGACGGATATCAAAACCATGGCACTATGTATAACAAACAATGTACGGTAAGATAATTATACCAGTAACTATATATCTAAATAACACAAACATGATTTTTATATATAAAAAAGATAAGAACAAGAGGCTCACCACAAGGTGGTGCCGGCGACAGGACGGTGCGGACGATCGACGGTGGTTAGGACGGAGACGGGAAGGCACTAAGTAAACCACACCTACAATTGCAAACTAAGAGTTATTTTGAGCTCAAATTGCATATAAATAAAATAAACTACCACATATAATTCCTCCCAAATTACTAAAACCCACAAATTAATGACTATATATAGCATTGCAAGAGCTAATATAGCAATGAGAGATGTAAGGACAAAGTTGCTTACCTTTGTGATCACTTGGATGGATGGGGTGCCTTCAAATCTTCACAATTTTTTGGCAAAAATGGAGTGTGAGCTCGAGCGTAGAGGGAAGAACAGAGAGGAGAGGGATAGTGGAAAAAAGAGCAAGCTCGGGTGGACAAAGGGTTTATGTAGGACGAGCTTTAGTACCGGTTCGTGGCAAGAACCGGTACTAAAGGTGCTGGAAGGGCCCCGGTCTGACAACATCCTGCCACCACTCTCTTTAGTACCAGTCCGTGGCACGAACCGGTGCTAAAAGTTCGGCACAAACCGGTACTAATGACAGCAGCCCGCCTAGCCGTTGGAACCGGCACTAATGGTCACATTAGTGCCGGCTCATATCAAAACTGGGACTAATGAGCTGAACATTTGACCCTTTTTCTACTAGTGGTTGTACACCGTGAAGAAGATGGCCTCACAGCCGCACAAAAAGACTTGGTCGAGGAGCTCGCACGCGTCAAACGGGTTGGTGAAGGTGACTGTGAGCAGTAGGAGGATGCCGCCGCGGTCACGAACCTCGTTGAGGGTGAACATCCTAGGCGAGCCCGTGGGAGGTGGGCATAGCCGGCTCTGAGGAAGGCGCGGGTGAGTTCAACGGAACCCCTCCTCCTAGAAGTCACCCACACACGAAGCTCCCTCTCCATGAGCATGCCCGGTGGGTAGCGCAGCTCCGGCACAACAGGTGGACGGTTGAAGGTCGTCCCGTTGAACTGCATCTTCACTTGGTCTCTTGGAGAGGGCTCGATCGCTTGGGTGTTTGAAGTTGGAGAGAATGGATCGAATCTGGCTTGTGGGTGAGAGAGGAAGAGAGGCACCCCATTTATAGGCATGTGGGTGAGAGAGGAAGAGAGAAAGGATGAGAACGGTGCATGTGTGAATCCGTTATGTTTTAGACCCTTAAATTTTTGCACGAAAATGATGCATGGGGTGTGTGCGTGCATCTGAATCACTGCATAGCTCGCCTAGCTGCCGTAATCTGAATCACTGCTACTTCTCGAGCTTGCGTTGTATTCCCTCGAAGAGGAAAGGGATATGCAGCACAGTAGCGTAAGTATTTCCCTCAGTTTTTAAGAACCAAGGTATCAATCCAGTAGGAGACCACGCGCAAGTCCCTCGCACCTGCAAAAACAAATAAGAACTTCGCAGCCAACACGATAAGGGGTTGTCAATCCCTTTACGGTCACTTACGAAAGTGAGATCTGATAGAGATGATAGTTTATATTTTTGGTATTTTTGTTTATAAGAACAGAAAATAAAAGCGGTAAAAGTAAAGTAGATGTAGATTGATATGTTGAGAATAGACCCGGGGGCCATAGTGTTCTCTAGTGGCTTCTCTCATGATAACGATATTCTACGGCGGGTAAACAAATTACCGTTGAGCAATTGATAGAAAAGCAAATAATTATGAGACTATCTAGGCATGATCATTGTATATAGGCATCACGTCCGAGACAAGTAGACCGAAACGATTCTGCATCTACTACTATTACTCCACACATCGACCGCTATCCAGCATGCATCTAGTGTATTGAGTTCATAAGAACAGAGTAACACCTTAAGCAAGATGACATGATGTAGAGGGATAAACTCAAGCAATATGATATAAACCCCATCTTTTTATCCTCGATGGCAACAATACAATACGTGCCTTGCTGCCCCTACTGTCACTGGGAAAGGACACCGCAAGAGCCAAGCACTTCTCCCATTGCAAGAACTATAGATCTAGTAGGCCAAACCAAACCAATAATTCGAAGAGACTTGCAAGGATATTATGAGCACACATAAAAAGTTTAGAGAAGAACCAAATATTTCTCATAGATAATCTTGATCATAAACTCACAATTCATCGGATCTCGACAAACACACCGCAAAAAGAGATTACATCGAATAGATCTCCTCGAAGACCAAGGAGAACTTTGCATTGAGATCTAGAGAGAGAGAGAAGAAGCCATATAGATACTAGCTATGGACCCGAAGGTCTGTGGTAAACTACTCACAACTCATGGTGAGGGCGATGATGATGATGAAGAAGAACTCCGTGATGGATCCCCCTCCGGTAGAGCTCCGGAACAGGCTCCAAGATGGGATCACACGGGAACAAAAGGTTACGGCGGTGGAATTAGGGTTTTCTCTCTGTTGTCAAAGGTTTCAGGGTACGTAGACTTATATAGGAGGAAGGAGGACACCGGGGGGGGGGAGGGGGTGCTCGAGGGGCCCATGAGGCAGGGGGCGCGCCCCCACCCTCGTGGACACCCCGAGGCTCCCCTGACGTGGTTCTCAAGTCCCTTGTGCGTGATATTCTCCAAAAATATCTCTCGCAAAGGTTTCATTCCGTTTGATATTATTTTTCTGCAAAACCCTGAAACATGCAAAAAATAGCAATCTGGACTGGGCCTTTGGGTTAGTAGGTTAGTCCCAAAAATGATATAAAACTATATGATAAAGCCCATTAAGCATCCAAGACTTCATAAATAATAGCATGGAACAATAAAATTATAGATACGTTGGAGACATATCACACTACAAGAAATATGTCAACTTGTGACCTTGACTATTGGTCACTGAAAGGTCATTGTTTTCCATTTGTGACATTTTTTTGACCAAAAACAGATGGTCAAAAGCTGAGGGTCATAAACTGAAATTAACGACCTTCTCTATGAGAAGGTCGTAGACGTTTATGACCAAAATATGCCTATAGTTACGTTTTGGTCACTAGAAGCCTTCGCAGGCCACGTAGGCATCCGACGTGGCAATCTGATGTGGCACAAGAATCAGCCCGGCCCAATTCGATTTTCTACATGGGCCTAGCCCAACAATTAAGCCTTTTTAATGTTTTTTTCCCTATGCTTTTATTAGCTACATGGGTCTGACCCAGTAATTCGGCCCATGTATTATTTTTTAGGCAAGCCCTTTTAATATATGTATTTTATGTTAATTTCGGTTGGCTACATGGGCCTGGCCTACAATTCGGCCTTTTTATTTTCTAGCGCACAACATTTTGCAGTCAATTTATTTTTTATTTCCTGCTTTTTTCCCAGCTCCAATTTACAGATGGGTCCCAAATGTCAGATTTTTCACAGCTTATTAATAAGCAATATATATGTATATATCAAAAAGACAGAAGAGAGAAAGCATATGAAAATCTTCAAATAACAGCTAAAATAGGTTTATTACAATATGCTATACAGAACAGAACACGTGAAACTACATACACTCATTCACATCACTACAACCAGTTTCCATACACTCATTCACATCACATTAACCAGTTTAACCATCGAATCTTGCATACCCAGGAACTTCAAACTTCACCCAGATCCACACAATCATAAATATTGGGATCTACAAATAGACCGCTCTGCCAGTACAAAAGCTAGCTACTCTTGGATACCATAGAACATGTTCTTCAACATGGGTAGAAGTCCTCAATGGAGTTCTACCAACAACACAAGTTCCATTCACCTACAAGAACAGAATGGACTATCAAGTACTTGCATTCTTCAAGAAGATTACAACCAACATATATATGTAGAAGGACATCAGGAAAGCTGATGGAGAAAAATCAAACAACAGATAAATCAAGTAAACATACCATTTGGAAAAAAATATACTACCAGGCTTGAACATGAGCAAGACCTTATGTACAACAGCTAGCATCGTTCAGCATATATGGGCTGTGAGCAGTCAACACCTACTAATTTTATTTTATTTGTTTGCATCAAGTCAGCACCTACTAGATGGGATGGAAATGCATCTTGTGTATTAGTTGTGGAGCCTGCGTGTATTATTAACAACGAAAGCAAGGGTTGACACTAGTGAAAGAGCAGACATGAATATTTGCTTGCAACCTGACGATGTCGCTTGTGCGTGGCGAGGCGAGGCGAAGAGCAGCTCCTCACTCTTGGCGCCGAGCTTGACGAGGGGAGGGGAGCTCCATGGAAGCTGCGACAACCCGACCTGTGTAAATCATAAGGTCTTGTTTAGATATAAAAGTAGTACAGAATGATAGATATAAACATTAGTAAACGGAAACATTTCGAAGATAAAAGCTGAGCGTCAAATTGGAACAAAGCTCCAACAACTCATACTAAACAGTTATATTCAACATAGTAAAATAAAACGCCTAAATCACCCTAAAATGCTGCTCGTTCAATTGCATTTTGCTGCTAAACAATGCAAAAGCTGGCCTAGGTCATTATCTCTACACAGTATGGCATGGAGCATGCAACATCACGAAAACTTTAGCACATACATCAGTATACAAAGTTCTGCCACCACTACGAATCTACGGGCATTTTCAGGTAACGGCGGCATCACAGAAAGCAAAAAAACGCAGATAGTCTCTATGAAAGAAGACACTGATAAACAGAGGATAACAAAAACATAGACGAGACGGGTAGAATTGCTTACTACGCCCTCCGTCCCATAATATAAGAGCGTTTTTGACATTACTAGTGTCAAAACCGCTCTTATATTGTGGGACGGAGGGAGTAGTATTGAGTACTAAGAATGTAAGAAGAACACTTTATAAAGGGGGAAAAGAAGTCCATTATTCAGTTAATGCAAACATAGATATGTGTCAGAGCAATTGGAAAACATTACAGAACTTGGTCCAATTGGTTTGTAATTTATAATCAATAGTCGCAGCAGCCACTTCAGCCCAAAAAGATATTCAAAGAAATATAAAGCAACCGGTGTAACAGCTAGAGCTTCTTAATTGTAACTTTTTATACATCTGCAAACAAAGCTAGCGGGTTGATAGAGGGTCCAGTTAATACATACTGCAGCTCAAGTGGATTTGGAGAGCTAGTCCGATATGAAGCAGCACCACTCTAGGCCAAGCAAAAAAAGAACATGGAAGGCAGTTACAGAATCTAAATGCAACCAAATATTGGATTTGAGCCTGCACATTATAACATTTATTATGCTCATCACATGGTTTAACATCAAATGAAGCATTGATTCTTCTCTGAAATGGAAAGCACCTGAAGTGATAAGAAGAGCTAGTCCATTAAGAAACGCAGACATTTTGTACGCCAATACGAAGAGCTAGTACGCCGAGTACATGAAAGCTAGTACATCGACGCAAGTTCCTACCGATCTAAAACACAGCCAAAAAAACACGGCGGTGACAGATCCAACACAGCGCATCTCCTCGCGCTAAAATCTAACCACGAATGCACGAGCGAATGGCTGCTAAGGGTTAAGGGACAGAGTGAGAGCGGCAATCTGACCTGGGCATCGTACTCCTCGGCGTACTGCTTGGCGCGGGCGTAGATGACCTTGATGTTCTCGCTGGATTTGTTCTTCTCCTCGATGGCCTTGGTCTTCTTCTCGGTGGCCCAGAGCTCCTCCCGCTTCCTCTTGTGGAGGACCGACTCCGGCACCACCACCTTCGCCGCCTCGGACGACATCTGCGGCCGGAAAACCATAGCTTAGGGTCAGATCCAGGCGAGGGGCAAGAGCAAATGCCCTGGCGCGACGGGTGGGAGGAGCCGGGCATGCGCTTACCTCGACGACGGCCGACGAGCTCCTCGCCCGGTCCTTGGCGGGCGAGACGCGGTGGAGGGCCGCGGCGGCCGGGGAGGCCGTGCGCGCCTGGCTGACCTAGGCGGACGGGCGGCGGCCCCGCTTCTGCAGCATGAAGGGGCGGCGACGGGGGGCTGTCGTCGCCGATCTAGATCGGGGAGAGGGATTGGGGTGGGGTGGCGGATCTGGAGCAAAAGAATGGAGGCGGGGGAGGGAGGAATGAGAGAAA
>LR738710.1:84147381-84200255 GCA_902687465.1 Secale cereale | reverse complement strand
GGGGGGGGGGAATTTCCATGAGGACAGACCTAGGGTTTCGACTCGGTTGGGTTTGGGCCGTTGGATCCGGAAGCATCCAACGGTGGTTGATGCGTGATCCGCGTGATATCCCCATGGTCCAATCAGAACGGAGCAAATCATTTGATGACCTTATGACCATATAAATTGGTCATGATCGATGCAAGATAAAAATTTTCATTCCATTTTTCAGTGCTCAAAATGAGTTTTTTTTTGTGAAAGTCCTATCAAATATTTTTTCAAATGATCTCATATTGTGCACAACGATGCATCTTGGAATTTCAAACAATGTTGCCTAAGGGAGTTTTCATTTTCTTTGCACAGAAAATTCATTTTCCATTTTTTGAGTGCCCGAAAAGTGGTTTTTTTGTGAAGGACCTACCATATATTTGTTGCAAAATTGTACCAAATCAATTTTCTAAAATACATGTACATATTTAATGCACGATTGACCAAATTGTTGGGTGTAAAAAAAATTGATCCACCTCTCGTGAAAAAGACAAATTTCCGCCGATTTAGTTGGAAGCAGGTCAAATTTGAACTATAGTACCTCGTAGTTTGCTCTTAATTTTTTCCAAAAATCATTTCTAGGTACATAAGTATCTATTTAATCAGAGAAACACCAAAAAAATTCTAAGATTCAACCACTAGCTAGGAACGGTCATTCCCGCCGTTTTGACCGCATTTTGAAACAGGCATAAAAAATTCAAAAAAAATAAAAAATTTGAGAAACCTTCGCATTGTGTCATTATATGTGGCCAAGTTCCCAGGAAAAATAACAAACTTGTAATACAGCAATTATTTTAAAAAAGTGTTCTCAGAAACGAGCTATCACGTGTGGAGATCAATGGCTTTCAAGCCAAATGATCAATCCTATGGCCACATTCATGGCATAGTTAGTTCAAATGATCTCATATTGTGCACAAGGGTGCATCTTGGAATGGAAAACAATGTTGCCTAAGGAAGTTTTCATTTTATTTGGAGGAAAAAAGCATTTTCCATTTTTTGAGTGCCCAAAAGGAGGTTTTTTTGTGAAGGACCTCCCAAATAATTGTTGCAAAATTGGACCAAATCAAATTTCTAAAATACTAGGACATATTTAATGCAAAATTAAAAAAATGGTTGGGTGTAAAAAGTTTTGATCCACCTCTCGTCAAAAAGACAAATTTCCGCCGATTCAGTTGGAAGCGGGTCAAATTTGAACTGCAGCTGCCTCATAGTTTGCTATTTATTTTTCCAAAAAATCATTTCTAGTTACATAAGTACCTATTTAATCATAATTACATGGTTTGGTGGCGATACGTCGAGGTTTGGGCGGTGGTCGAGGGCCCCAACTCTAGAGCGCGTAAACTCGCATGCCCGCCGCGTGGTCAACGCGTGATTTTGGCGTTGCCATTTGTTCTGGGAGGCCTAGGCATGTCTAGTGGGTTGGGCACTCCCCAGGTAGGTGCTAGGAAGAAAATTACAACATAAGATTCTCACGAGGAGACCGATCGATGCTCAAACATGAATTAGCAGCCAAGTGTTTGACTAGCGGTACGGGAAATGCAAATGGCTAATAGGCGTGAGTTTTGGTTGTGGATGATCAGTTACTAAGAGGACCGTCTTCACAAATTTTTAGCTCAAAAGGAGGAGTCTAGGTGGTACTTGCTTTGCAAAGTACCACACTGGACATAAATACGAATGTTGATGTTGGGCTCAAAATAATGAATGGATTGAGCTGGCATTTGGTGGAGGATAGTTATTTGGGCATAGGAAAGCACTGTAGAAAATGGATACCATTTGGAGATGCCAAAGTGGTACTTCCTTCACAAAGTGTTTTATTGAATAGAATAGGAAAATGAATATTTATGAATTATTGTTGAACTAGGAAAGGAAGGTTTTTTACATATTTGACGAAGATATGACCCAAAGAATTTATGAATTTTTTTGGGGAATTTTGGGAATGACAGAAATATAGGTTGCTTCACAACCTAGGGCAAAAAACTGCCACATGGACATGACACATAGGCAAAACTGATGAGGTGGCGCCTAGTCGTAGCAACCCACCACAATTTACAAGGTTATGACCATCTATATTGGTCATGATCAGCTAGAAATAAGGCAGCAGACCAGTGCTATCTGCTTTATGACCATTTCGTGTAAGGAAATTACGACCTTTCTGACCAAAATGGTCGTTATGGTTTAGGGTTTGGAGCCCCCCGAACAGCTTTTGACCAATTGGTCTGAAATGGTCATAGATCTATGACCAATTCTTCCAGGGTCACTGACAGAAGGTCACTAGTTGACATATTTCTTGTAGTGTCAATCACTGCCTTGCTAGCTCGCCTCGCGCAATACGTGCATGTCCACATAGCTCTGAATCAGTACATGCAGGGCCACTGCCTCGCTAGCCTAGCTCATCTCGCTCGCCTAGCGCGCCTCGCTCGCATGCATGCACGTCTGTCTCCCGCGCATGCAAACCACGTTGCCGCCCTTCCCATGCATGTAGGGCTGGAAAGGCTGAGACGGGCTATTAACTGCGGTCTCAAGCCCAGACAACGAGACGGCCCAATGGTCCATCCAGCGCGCCGGTATTTGTTTAGAAAAAACAATCTCCCAGTCAATCAGATTGCATCTCGCGGATCGCCCCCCTCCTCCCCGCAGATTCCTACTAGAAGGGTTAGATCAACGGCCCTTGATCGCCGCTAGGGTTAGATGAACGGTCCTTTTTCAGTGCTAGGGTTAGCGGGGTTTGTGAGGGGTTTGGAGCAGTCAAAGATATGTTTGACCATATTTCAAATGAGCATAATAATTTAAGTAAAAACCAGAAAAATGAAAAACCTGCGCACATAGTCTTCTTATGTCATATAATAATGATTTAAGTTGATAAACAAGGTTTACATACATTTAAACGATAAGTTCATGTGTCTTTTTTTTGACCTGTGAAAAAAGTAGGAGAGTCTCCTACTGTTGTTTTCTTTATATTTCAATGAATGCTAACCAATGGTTAACATTGGAGAGAATAGTTTTTACATGGCTAATCTTAAGAATACAATAGGCAACCAAACTAGCCTATGCAAAACAGGAGAACTTAAATGGAAAGAGAGCTGCTAAAGTTTTCTAAGAAGGATAATTTCTGAGGGTTGATCCTGTAACCCAAGATCACAAAATCTTCTTTGAGCTTCCTCAGCCACTCCGCGTGTGTGGCTGTTTCCCCATCAAATATCTTTCTGTTGCGTTGCTTCCAAATATTCCAGGAGGTCAATATGGTTATTTCCTTGAATAGAGGCTCCTGCCATCTTGCCTTAGCTCTCTCATATTTGTGTTTCACGTCGGGGTGATCATCCCAATTGATGCCCACAACTTCCCAACACTTTGCAGCAAAGGGACATTCATAAAATAGATGGGTATTTGTTTCTAGCAACTCCATGTTGCACATTGGACAATTGTGATCTTCACCGATATTAAAGTGCCTCCGTAAAAGCAAGTCCCTTGTGTTGACTCTATCATACAACATCAACCACGCAAACACCTTGTGTCTCATGATACACTTTGTCTTCCAAACAGAGGTGATGCATTGTGGAGCCAAAACATTTCTGAATATGTATTTGTAAAACTTTTTTGGTTTATAATCCGCGTCACCCCAGCAAAGAATCCACTCATCAGTCCCCATAGGTTCCAAGCTGATCCCTTCCATGATTTATTGTAAATCTTCTAGCTCAGCCCTGGCTTCCATCGATAAAGGAAGCATGAAATTGTCCATGTGATCATTATTGTTGCAGTATTGTGCCAACAGGAGGTCTTCGTTTTTGACAAATGAGAAAAGATGTTCATGTGAGTCCGTCAACGGTCTTTCGTTGATCCACACATCTTTCCACAGTAGGATAGTGTCCCCAGCGGCAGGTATACATGAGGTGATCCCACGATAAATATCCATCAAAGAGAAAACATCACGCCACCAAAAAGAACCACAAGCTGGTCTTGCATGTGGAGGTGTATCATTATAGTGGGCATTCCAAACTAGCATCACCCAAGGGACATCATGTTTTTGAATAAATTTATGAAGGTACTTGAGCAGTAGAGCTTTGTTTTGTACTTGAAGGTTTAAGATCCCAAGGCCCCCTCTCTTCTTTGGGCGGCAAACCATTTCCCAAGCGGCTAAGGAGTGGGTTTTAGCGTCTCTATCAACTTCTTTCCTCCATAGACAGTGTCTCCTTGCTATATCAAATATCTCAATCAACTTGAGTGGAAGTTTTAGAACACACATAGCAAAAGATAACAATGACAAGAGCGCAGAGTTAATTAGTTGAACTCGTTCTCCGTAAGATAACCAAATAGCAGTTCCGGTCAATCTTCTTTCAATTCTGTCAACCAAAGGCATCAACTCTCTTACAGATGGCCTCTTTGTACCGAGAGGCATGCCTAGGTAGGTGAACGGCATCGCCCCAACTTGACATCCCAAATCATTGGCCAGGTCCAACGCTTTTTGTGCATTCACATTAATTGGCATTAGTTGAGACTTAGCGTAGTTAATTTTCAGACCAGTTGCCCGGGCATAAGAATCAAGAATCTCCTTAACTGTCCGTAGCTCATGTTGATTTGCTGGTAGAATGATTAATGTATCATTGGCATACTGGATCACTGGGTAGTCCTCTGAAGCAGGCTGATTAATTGGGAGTGAGATTAAACCTTCCAGCCAAGCTTTGTTAATTAAAGTCTGCAATAAATCTGCCGCGAGCAGAAATAACAAATGGGGATACTGGGTCACCCTGTCTCACCCCTCGTTTACATTTGAATTATGTGCCAGGTATTCCGTTTAGTAGAATAGATGAAGATCCTGACTGTAGCAACATTTTCAAAATGAACAAGTGTTCCATCGTGTCAAAGGCTTTCTCGAAATCTAGTTTTAGGATCACAATTTCCCTACCCGATTGTTTACACTGATGCAAATATTCGAAGGCCCAGCCTAGACAATCCTGAATTCTCCTCGTTTTAATGAAACCATATTGGTTTCTATGCACCACTTTGAGAATCCAACGTTGAAGTCTTTCTGAAACGATTTTTGTTATAACTTTGAGCACACAATTTAGCAAGGAAATTGGTCTATAATCATTGACCGATTCAGGTACCAGTTTTTTGGTATTAGCGTGATTAAAGAAGTGTTCAAACATTGCAAATTAATTACCCCCTTGCAGAAGTCCTCACACATCGAGTAAAAATCCTCTTTGATTATATCCCAACACACCTTAAGAAATAGTCCATTGAATCCGTCCGGTTGAGGTGCACGGTCTCCTGGAATGATTTTGATCACATTGTCAATTTCTTCCTTCGTAAAAGGAATTGAGAGTTCCTCTAGACCTCGGCATTTTTGAATTAGGTATGCGAGATCAAAATCATATACTGGCTAAGATGATACCCCCATCCACCTTTTGAAGCAATCATAAAAATCAACTGCCTTTTCATCATGATTTTCCACTAGGCGGCCATCATCCAAAACCAGATTTGAGATTACATTTCTCCGCAATCTTTCAGTTGCACGAGCTTGAAAATACTTAGTATTTTCCTCACCTTTGACCGCCCACCGAAACGTGCAGCGTTGTTTCCAGTACTCGCTTTGGTATTTAAGCAAATGCAATAGATGTGCTTTTAAAATGATCCTGAAATTGGCTTCAGGAGTTGACAGCTGTCTCAAATCTTCAAGGTTGTCCAATTGCAGCAGAATTCTATTACAGTTTTCAATCAACAGTTTTAACTTAGAGATTTATTTACTCCATTTTTTCAAGGCATATCTAAGTCTCTTTAGTTTTGCAGAGATTCTTGTGGCACTGGAAGAGGCCTTAATGGGAGCATACCATGATGACTTCACCACTTCCAAAAAACCAGGGTGAGAGGGCCAAAAGTTTTCAAACCTGAATAGCTTAGATATTGGGATCGATGTTTCCATTGAAAGAACATAAGGCTCATGATCAGATATCGGACGAGCAAGAGATTTTGCTGTGGTGTTGGGGTATTTCAGAATCCATTCGGGAGAAGAAAAAACCCAGTCTAATTGCTCTAGTAAAGGAGTCTCTTGCATGTTACTCTAGGTGTTTCTTCGTCCTTTGATTGGAATTTCAAGCAATCCAAGGTGGCTGATAATTTCATTGAATTTGATCACATCATCCATATTTCCACCTGGCAAGTTTCTGTTCTCCAAAGAGCGCATGAAGTTGAAATCCCCCATAAAGAGCCAAAGGTCTTTAGTTTCAATATTTATACTGTCAAACTACTCAGTGAACAATATTCTTTCAGGTCCATCACACGGCCCGTAAATGTTGGAAAGGAACCAACTTTCATTTGTTTGGACCGAGGTCATTTTCATAGTGAGTATAAAAGGTAACTGGAGAATTACTTGGCCCAAAAATTGGCTACTACACATAATAACTATACCACCTAAAGCACCATCAGATGGAATAAACTCATATTTATCAAATCTCCTCGGACAGCATTTTCTAATAAAAGAATGATCAAACTCCAGCTTCTTGGTTTCTTGTAAACAAACGATCGAGCAGCTGGATTCATCTATCTTATTATGAAGTGCATCACACTTAGAACTAGCATTTAAACCACGAATATTCCAGCATAAAATGTTCCACATAACAGCTGCCATTAAGTCTTGCAACAAGCTAGATAACGCGAATAAACAAAGTTCAAAAGAGCCCTAGAAAGATTCTGCAGCACAGCAAAAATAAACAGCGAGATAAAAGATCTAGGCCTCGTCCTTATTTTTGCCCTTGAGAGGCGCAAGAAGCTTCTCCTTGGTGAGCTCCTCCCGTGGAATGGCACCTTGAGTTGTTCCTAAAATCTGCAAAGTTTCAATTGGAGTAGGAGGAGGTGCTTGAGTGGAGGCCGACGTTTCTTCAGTACTCTTGCCTTGCTGCAGCTCGAGTATATCCAGAGTCCTTCTCGGCTTGACATATGAAGTTTTACGTTTGGAGTCTGCCAGAGAAGGTGGCTTAAAGCCCTGGTATCTAGTTGCGCGCACACTGCACCTGACCTCAGAGACATCGAGCGGTGTGTACATTCTGCGCTTCCTCTTATTATTAACTGCATCCAACTCCATCATCTCAAGATGTGGATCAATAAGTGGAAAGTTAACTTGCTGTGTGCAATTTTCCGCATCCATGAGATCTGCACCCACCATCAGACAAACTTTGTTCAGTTGTTCAACAATAAAATCACAACATATGGACCAAGCCTCCTAGGGAGGGCAAATGACATCTGCACCCGTTTCAAAAGGAGAAAACGGGAATAAAGAGAAGCAGGCCCCTCCCACAAGATCCACAAGAGTGCTCTGAAAACCTTCTGCAAACCTATTCCATATACTGCTCATATTGTCCTCAGCAGAAACCCAACCGAGTCTAGGGGTGTAAGTAGTGCAATAGAAGCAGATTGTGAAAGAAAGCCAGTTGTCCTCCTCCTCAGGTACTTGCAAAATCACTTCATGTTCATTCATTTACTGAAAAGTAAGATCACCTACGGGGCTTCCCTGCACAAATCTTTCAGCCACCTCTTCAATCATTGCCACGTGCTCATTCCAAACCCGCAGCCCATCGTCAAAACCAGAATCAGCAGTCTGAATCCCATCCATCATAGAAGGTCCATCATAACCAGTGCAATTTCTATAGCTAAACCCTTGATATACTGGCGGGACAGGTGGAAGTACGGGCCATTCGCCCTAGCCCTGCTGTTGAGGTGGTGGAGGAGGAGCTTCCTCCCAGGCATTGGCAGCGTTTTGAAGCTGCCAAACCTGTGCATCATGCTATTGCTGCTGCATTGCATTCAGAAACGGAAGGTGGTCTGGATGTGGGGAAGCACCCATTGGAGGCGGCGCTTCCTCATCACCCACAAGGCCCTGGCTAGGATTTCTGCCATTAAGAACATAAACAGGAACAGTCCAGGAGGTGCCAAGCCCGTTAATATCAGTAAATCTCTTAACCACCAGACTAAAAGGCACTAGAGCAAGTTCATTGATAAGAACACGAACCAGAAGTCGAGATTTTCTATGGCCAGGGCAGTGCCAATACATACATCTGCCAAAACATGACACTGCCTTAATAACATATTGCTCTATTTGATAATTGAGAGGAAACCCAAGCAGCATAACCCACACATCTCTTTCAATCACCGGTCTACGCATATTTGAACCCTCATCATGGCGCAGCAAATAGAAGGTGGAGTGCTCATCTAGGGGTTGCTCGCCTCTGCTAATCAGCATGTCTCTAACAACACTATCATTGAATCGAATCAGACCCACGCAGAAAGGATATATCTCACCCTCAGTAGTAGGCGCACCATGATCCTCATGAAGAACTCTTCTGACCTCTGCAAGAACTGTCTCCCATTGTAGATCACCAGGAGGCGGCACCACCATCACAAGCGCATGATGCGAGTGATCCAGAGGAGGGTCATCCACGATCACCATGTTACACTACAGCCTCCCCTCCGGACCCTGTTGGATGTCCATCTCCCCCGGCACAAACTGATAGGGTAGCACTGGTAGATTCACCATTGGGGGCGCTGGGTATGGAGTGGATGAGAGCTCGAGATGAGGGAAAGAGGAGAGCTCAGGGACGCAAGGTAACGGGCGAACCAGAGCAGAAATCGTGGCCTCGGGAATCGGGAGAGTGGAGATAGGTTGGTAAGGATGCGAAACGTCTGGGGTATTCTCGGCATAGCTGACAAAAGATGTAGGCATATCCCTCCTATTTCGTTTGACTATCCAAATTTGCTTCTTATCCCTTTTTTGTTGGGCTAGATTCCCAGATATTCTGTGCCAAATCTTTTTTTGCCTAATGAAAATTGGAGAGCCAACAGAACGGCCCAACCCAGCAATCCCATCTTTCCTTACCCAAGCAACATGTTTCCTTGAACGTGCCCGAGCCAGGCAGTTCCACCGGATGTGCCCTATCACACCACAAATGTTGCAATATCTATTATCAAAAGAGCACGAAGAAGAAAGATGATCCGTGCTCCGACAATTTTTGCACCAAGTTAAATTATTCAAGGAAGGTGCCTCCACATTGGCTTTAGGGGGCTGAATATTAGTCATAGTATGATCCATGCAATGCTCTACTAAGTGACCATGTCTACCACAAATAATACACATTTTAAGCTTGTTATATATAAACTCTTTCGTAGGCAGGGAAGTGATGTCCAATACCGATTGAATGGTTTCATTGGAATAGCCAGCTTGCCATAGATCAAGAATTTCCTTAGTGATTAGGCTCCAATATGAGGTTGCAAAAGCGGCCCCAGAAAAACGTTTACCAATAACTTGAAAATCCTGCCTATTGAGACATGCATGAAAGCTGCCAAATACCAACTTATTCAAAGCTTCAATCGGGGCAAGAGTTGCAATGGCAGAATGATTTTGAATCAAATCTTGAGTTACCAAACCCTGATCATGATAAGAAATCCCGCTGTCTTCAGCATTAACGAGGTTGAATTTGGCCAACTCAAATCTAGAAGAAATGTCTCCTTGTGCACTCTTACGTAAGAACCCTAGAGGGCTTCTAATAGCCATAGGTGATCGCGCAGAAACCTCCAGAATTACATCATCAAGATGCCAATCAGATCCATTCCAAGAATAATCCATTGATAATTTGAAAAGGCGGAAATGGCAAACAAAATTAGGCCATACTCGATCCTTCAAACCATAGATGTAATGACCAACGCGATTGGACGCAACCCAAAACCTAAAAGATCGATCTCCCAATTGTTTGACGTTGAAACCAGATGCCATACCTCCAATGCAACATTGTGAAACCACTCCAACAACCTCTTCAGAAAGAGGGAAGGAGGTTGAAGAGAAAGAAACCACCAAGAAAAATTCCTTGGTTCCCGAAGAACCCTCAAAATGCACCGTAGATCTAAACTTGTCACGTACCTTCTTTTCCACCTTAAGCCCCGGGGCAAAATCCCAATGGATGAGACTTGCCATTGGATCTCAAGAGGATCAACACTCACCATGGACGATCTAGAGGGAGAGGAGGATGGGTGAGCTGCCATGGGTGGTGGGGTGGAGGTGGGAGTCGCCATGGGAGAGGAGGTAGGTGGGAGTCTCCATTTGCGCACTATTGGAAGTGAAGAGAAGTGTTTTGGGGAAATGAACATGAAAATTTCAAAAAACTCACCACAGCTTCATTTTAGAGTGACTAAGAAGGATCCAGGCTTTCATTTTGATGTTTTAGACTTGTTTAAATCTTTGTCAAAGTTAAGTTTGACCAGAATTCAAATGAGCAAAAGAATTTTTTTTTTTGGAAAAACTAGCGCACATAGTCTGTATATATAGAATATATGTGTAGGAAAGTTATTTGGCTGATTTAGACAAGGTCTAAAAAAACCTTGCTTAGCAATGAGGCTGTTTACCCTACATTTGGACCCCTCTTTTTAGCACATTTTTCATGAAAATTTCAAAAACCTCACCACAGCTTCATTTTGGATTGACTAAGAAGGATCCATGCTTAGTTTTTCATTTTGATGTTTTAGACTTGTTTAAATCTTGGTCAAAGTTAGGTTTGACCAGAATTCAATGAGCAAAACAAAAAAAATCAAAAAAAAGGAAAAACCAGCGCACATAGTCTGTGTGTGTGTGTATATATATATATATATATATATATATATATATATATATATATATATATATATATATATATATATGTGTGTGTGTGTGTGTGTGTGTGTGTGTAGGAAAGTTATTTGGCTCATTTAGACAAGGTCAAAAAAATCTTGCTTACAAATGAGGCCGTTTACCCTACCTTTGGAGCTCTTTTTTAGCACATTTTTCATGAATGTGAGTTTACCAAAGTTTCGAAAGAATTCCAACATCCATATAGCATTTCAAATTTGAAGTTCTAATATAGGTCCAACATCATTCAAACATAGTTCTAACATAGGTCTAACATCATCCAAGAGAAATACAACATTACTCATAATGTTTCATAATTATTCATAAATAGCATTGGGGCTTCTGTCTATTCCTTGAGCTTCTTGCCATCACTTTGCTCCTCGTGCACCTTATGCTCATTGCTTCTTCTCTTCTCCTCTTGGTTGTCGGTACCTTGCGCGTCTTCTTCAAACCTACCATAGAGTTGTGCAAAACATAAAGGGTAATGAGATCATGTCAAGTGATAAATGTACAGTAGTATTTGACCCTTGCACGATTTATATACCTAGCAGAACTCACAACAACAGAAGGTTGGTCACCATTTGGAGCCTCGCTTGGATCACCATGATCACCATTTGGATCCTCACTTGGATCACTATGATCACCATTTGGAGCCTCACTTGGATCACCATGATCACCATTTGGAGCCTTACTTGGATCATCATTTGGAGTCTCACTTGAATCATTATTTGGAGGATATTTTTGATCATCGTCAAAATCATGCGGCTGTTGACCATCATCATTTGGAACCTCGTCAAAATCCTCATCTGATGCAACTGACTGTTAACCATCATTTTCATCATCTCTCGAGGCAACCAGCTACTGACCAACATTTTCATCGAAGCCTTCATCGAAACTCTCTTCGAACGCTGGATCTGCTATGTTATCACAATACTTACCGAAATGACTAGACCCACCACACCTTGTGCACTTACGCTTCCTCGCTCCAAGTCCAGCTCCTTCGCTGCGAGGTCTGATCCGACTCTTCCTTGGTCTACCTGCGGCTCTCTTCAGAACTGGAGCGCAAAGCTTGAATCCAGGGTCCACCATGTCCCATTGTTGTTTTCCCTCCATAGCAGACAAGGCATAAGCATATGTGGCTTTGAACCTTGCAACAGAGTAGTAATCATGCACATACTGATGTATGTTCCCTGCTAGACCTGGGAGAGAAGTGATGAAAAACAAGGCACGAATGCATGGCAACCCAGTTATCTGCCATTGCCTACAACTGCAAGTTCTAGCTTGTAAATCCACTAGATATCTCCATTTCCTCTTCTCTTTATCCAAATATGATATCTCTGCTGTAGTACCCAAGCCTGTCGTTTTTTTTCTTCAATTCATTCATCATGGCTGGGATGATAATGTGGCCCATGAATTTTTCCTCGGCTATCCCTACACGATAATGAAATTTCTGCATGTATTCTATCCTTATCTTGTCAAGCAAATCCACCACATAATGACCCTTTAGTTTCCGGATCGTTGAGTTGAAAGACTCTGCTAGATCATTGTGCACATAGTCAACTTTGCTCAGTTCACTGAATTGGCTTCTGGCCCATAACTTGGAGTGGTGTGTTTCCAAGTATTCTTTTACTTTGGGATTCATGTATAATTGTCTCAAGTGGTACATGTGCTTATTCACATTGCAAGTCAAAGATGCTGGCCATAAATTGTTGGTATACACCTTTCCTTTGAATTTCTTCATGAAATTTGCAGCAAGGTGACGCATGCATTCCCTATGCTCTACTCTAGGGAACACATTGTCCACAACCACTTCTAAACTTTTGCAAGCATCTGTATGAATGACCAACCCATTGGGATGTGCAATAGCCCGTCGCAGATTATGCAAAAACCAAGTCCAGCTCTCCTCAGATTCTGTCTCCAACACACCGTAGGCAACTGGAAATACAAAACTGTGTGCATCAACTGGACAAGCTGCTACTAACTGTCCTTTAAACCTCCCTGTGAGAAAAGTGGCATCAATAGCCAAATAAGGCCTGCAACCTGCCAAAAAACCCCGGCGACAAGCCTCAAAGCAGACAAAACCCTCCTAAAGCATTCCTTGGTCTTTGTCACTCCCCTGAATGTGTACTCCACGGTGTAGTGATCAATATCTACAATACTACATGGGCTGGTCCTCTCCACTTCACCTTTGAATGAATACAACAATTAAAAACTTTCCTGCCAGTTACCATAAATAGAATTCATAGCATGTTGTTTACCATTGAACAACCTCATGTATGGTAAATCTATCTTAAACTTATCTTTAATGTTCTTCTGCAATTCCTTTGGACCCACTTGCTGGTTTTCTTTCACCCACTTCTTTACTTCTTCTGCCACCCATCTTGACTTGGCTCTACTGATTGTATCCTTCCTAAGGGTTGATTCCTGGCATGTGTTCTTAAAAGGGTTCACTTTGACCTGAACATTAGTGATATTTCGCATTTTAGATGCAAGCAGCCTCCATGGACAACCCTCAGTCGGACAGTGCACTCTGTAATGTACTTGATCGCTCTTGTCAACTTTGAAAGTACGTTCTACCTTGATGTAGTATGTCACAAGTGCATTACTACACTCAGTCATGGATGCAAAATGGTACCTTCTTCCATATGAGGGTTCAAAGGGTCCCATTCAACAGCTGCAAGGTCTTTGCCCTCACCCATCGTGTCATCATCCACACAGGCTGCATTGTGAGCCTCATCTTGGTTTTCAGCCCGAGGTGCCCGTCGTAAATTCTGAATAACATCAGAATATAGCTTCTCTTCATCAACCCCTGAATTTTAGTCATCGAGCTCCACTTCGAGGGGGACCCTACTGTCGTTGCCCACACTTTTCGAGCCACCACGTCCCCGTGCACCAACTGAACTGTTCTGGCTAGAGATGCCATTACGATGACTTGGTTCTCCCCGAGATGTTGCACCCGTCATCCTAGGCTGCTCAAGCACATCAATTTGCAGCCTCACATGAAAATTATCTTCATCTTTATGCCTACCAAACATGGTAGCCAGCTCTTCATCATTACTAACTGTCACCCATTTCTTTTCCCCATCATAGTATTTGTATACCACTTCATCACGCAAACCCCAAGGATATTGGCTACAAATTACCTCACCAAATTGTCTGAAACTCCAATTACTAGCCATTGGCAACCGATAATCGAAACCTCCTTGGTATTTCTTCTTATCCTTTGCATCGAACATGTACCGGTCCCTTCTAATGTGCAACAAGAAAGCAAACCGCAACTCCATCCTAACAGACGAAAAACAGAGACACAATCAGCACACTAATTGGGCAAACCTACTCGAATCGACTGTTCAAATGCACAACTAAGCTCAATCTAAACAGGAGGCGTGACTTACCCCTCGAGAACCCAGTCGTGGACGCGGCAGATCTCCGGCCCGATGCTTGCCTCGCCAAATACTCTGGGGTCGCCACTGCTCGCCATTTCGCCCTGGGGTTCTTCCTCCTAGTTCAAACAGCTCCAGCAGTCCCCCACCTTTGAGCGCTCCGGTCGGGTGCACGGAAGGAGGCCGCACCTCGGGTCGAGCAGGTGGCGGGCGCCCCACCCGTGGCGTCACAGGAAGGTGGCGGGTGTCGCAGGTAGCGGTGGAGCGTCGGCGCAGGACGGTAGCGGCGGAGCGGGCCGTGCAGCTGGTGGTGGGGCAGGTGCTGGCCGCGACGCAGGTGGCGGCGGCGGCGCAGGACGGCTAGCCGACGGATGGGCAGAGTGGGTGTCGATTTGGCCGGCTAGAATCCTATGAATGATTTGGGGATTTTGTTGCACGTGCCCACATGTCAGCTCCGGACCGACGTCCACGCGGTCCCACGTGTAAGCTCTGGACCCACAACCCCTAACACCGGAGGACGAAATGGACTCAAATCTCACTGTTTGGCCTCGTCATAGTAGATGTGCCTGGACTAAGGGCAAAACTAAGCACAATTCGCATTTGAGGGCAAAACTGAGCACATGGACACCACTGAGGGCAAAAGGATAATTAACCCTTTATTTATTAAGTGTCATACTTTGTGTGGAGGTCGGGATCACGCGATGGTTAACTCCTACCAACCCTTCCCCTAGGAGCATGCGTTGAATACTTTGTTTTGATAACCCATAGATTTTCGCAATAAGTATATGAGTTCTGTATAACTAATGTTGAGTCCATGGATTATATGCACTCTCACCCTTCCACCATTGCTAGCCTCTCATATAGAGTGCAACTTTCGCTGGTACCATACACCCATCATATACCTTCCTCAAAAGAGCCACCATACCTACCTATCATGGCATTTCCATAGCCATTCCGAGATATATTGCCATGCAACTTTCCACCATTCCGTTCATATGACATGCTTCATCATCATCATCCACATAGAGTCATATTTTGTTCTAGCTTCGAGTTGTAATCTTTGAGTTGTAAGTAAATAAAAGTGTGATGATCTTCATTATTAGAGCATTGTCCCGTGTGAGGAAACAAAAAAAAAGAGAAAGGCCAAAAAAAGAGATGGCCCAAAAAAAGATAGGGGGCTAATAAAAAAAGCCCCTCCAAAAAAGGAGTGAAGGGACAATGCTACTATCCTTTTCCACACTTGTGCTTCAAAGTAGCACCATATTCTTCATGATAGAGAGTCTCTTGCTTTGTCACTTTCATATACTAGTGGGAATTTTCATTATAGAACTTAGCTTGTATATTCCAACGATGCACTTCATCAAATGCTCTAGGTCTTCATGAGCAAGCAAGTTGGATGCCCACTCACTTAGTTTCTTTTAATGAGCTTTCATACACTTATAGCTCTAGTGCATCCGTTGCATGGCAATCCCTACTCACTCACATTGATATCTATTGATGGGCATCTCCATAGCCCATTGATATGCCTAGTTGATGTGAGACTATCTACTTCTTTTGACTTCTCCACAACCACCACTCTATTCCACAAAGTGCTATATCCATGGCTCATGCTCATGTATTGCGTGAAAGTTGAAAGGTTTGAAAGAATTAAGGTGTGAAACAATTGCTTGGCTGAAACCAGGGTTGTGCATGATTTAAATATTTTGTGTGATGAAGATAGAGCACAGCCAGACTATATGATTTTGTAGGGATAACTTTCTTTGGCCATGTTATTTTGAGAAGACACGATTGTTTTGTTTGTATGTGATGGCTTCTCGCCCTTCGTTGGTTACCCCAAGTGGAAGGTTTGAGATGTAGCGTAGCGGTAGTTTTCCCTTGGCAAAGATACCAAGGATCGAATCCCGTGAGACTCCGAGGGTCGACAAGAAGGTGTCAATAGCGCCAGAGACTTTTGCTTGACAGGACCTGCACACAGATACAAATAACTTTGCTCCCAACGAGTACAAGGAGGTTGTCAATCCCTCCGGCCTTGTCGTTTACAAAGGATCAAACGCAAGAGATAATAGTGATAGGTATGGCTGCAACTAGTAAATAAGAACAGAAAGTAAATAACGGGTGTGATCAGTGATGGTAATATGGACCGGGGTCCCATGATGTTCACTAGTGATGTCTCTCTCCCAAAAGACGATAAAACAGCTAAGCGAGGTAAACAAATTACAGCTGGGCAATTGACAGGATTATGTGCGCAAACCAATGCTAACTATGCTGCTAGAAAGGTAGAGGCTCAAAAGCATGGGCGGTACGCCAAGGCAAGTAGACCGAAATCCATCTGCATCTACTACTAATCATCCACCTTGAGATATCTATCCAGAACATCTTGCTGGTATTAAGTTGTGAGTCCCACCCATAGTGTAAACTCAAAGCAACAGACAACTGCATTAAAAGAACTTTGCGTAAAGTAAACAATCCTTGCACCCGCAAGTACAAGCACCGTTGTTTTCCCCCTTGTGGCAACATCACATCCCCTAGACTCATGTTTCTGTCACTCAAGCTAGTCATCGAGGGGCATGAACCCACAATCAAGCATAACGTTCCCTCTTGGAGTTACTACCTACTACTTGGCCAAAGCAATAAATAGCAACAGAGAACATGCAAGAATTACTCAAGAACATAAATATAAAAGAGGTGAATCAAATATATTACTCACACACAATCTGAACATAATCTCATAATCCATCGGATCCCAGCAAACTCATCATAGCAACATCATAAGGATTACATATGTGCCTCGATCACGTAGGGCAGCTCATGAGGTCTAATCGATGAAGAACAACGAGGGGAGGAGAACATCACATAGCTACTGGCCATGGACCCATGGTCCAAGGGGGACTACTCACAACTCATCCGGGAGGCGTCCATGGTGGTGGAGAGGCTCCAGGTGGTGGTTCTCCCCTCCGGCAGGGTGCCGGGAAGAGTTCTCCTGGTGCTCCCGATCTTGGAAGCGCGGCGGCGGCAGAACAGAGATGAGATCGCGAAAAGGGATTCCGTCCTCGAGGGTTTCGGGACGCGGTGTAAATATATGCCAAAGGGGGTCACCAGAGGAGGCAAGGGGGGCCCAGGCGCCCCCCCGGCATGGCCAGGGGTGGGGCCGCCCCCCCCAGGGCGCCTGGAGCCCCTCTGGCCCCTCTCCGGCCCTATTTCTGCCGCATGGAAGCTTCTGGAGCGCTGATTTTTTATATATTTTTCCCGGAATTTTTCTGGCAATTTAAGTAATGGGAAAACCTGAAATACAAAAACAGCAGAAAACAGAAACTGGCATTGGGGTGCACTGAGTTAATAGGTTAGTCCAAATATGATCAAAAGTGTATGGAAGTGCATAAATTTTATAGCAATATCACACAAAAGAGGCATGGAGCAAGCAGAAATTATAGATATGTTTTGGACGTATCAACATCCCCAAGCTTAATTCCTGCTCGTCCTCGAGTAGGTAAATGATAACAAGCATAATTTCTGTGGTGACATCCTACCAACCATATAAGAACTTTTCACAGTCACATGACAAATGCTTATTGAGATAATGAATCTTTAGTAATTAAGTTGCCTCATGAGAATATCACAAAGAACTGAAAGTTTTACAATATGATACTGAAAACACCCAATAGATTTGTAGTGAGCATGGTGTGCAAACATGACAAAGTGATACCTCGCTTGCCCCCTTTAGTGAAGCAAAACATAAATGCACGAGCACCTCCGAAGTTTAAGTGATGACTAGATACAATGATTTCAGAATAAGCGATATCATAATCATGCAGAAGACAATGGTACTTTGGGACAATGCACATTACACTCAGAATGACAATCATGCTCTCAATAGTTGGTGCTTTGAAGAAAGAAGGTGGAGACTCTTGAACCGTGGCTTTTGATGGCAAGGTTGAAAACCCGTGGTTGGAAGCAAAGACTAAACATGTACCAGAGCTCTTGGTTTTTAAAAACAGAGGTAAAAATTATTTTTGGGATATGCATACTTCGTCAACGAATGCTAGTAGATAACTCAATTACTTCTCGAGATGGAAAAGTTTCGAGGAACGGCTCCCGCACGGGGACGATCACATCCCCTTAATCTCCTTTGTTTATCACTGCCAAAAGTTTTCTGATTTCTCATGAACCAAGCGTGAAGGAGGGTTTGTTTGTTGTATTTTTTTATGAGTCGGGCGCACTCATGCCAGTTCCTTCTCGTATTAGGGGTTTGCAGATTAGACATGCAATCCCGGGGTGAAACTTGTCCAACTTAAAAAGATCATGAATTAACTACTACTTCCTCATGAGCTAAAACAGAGGCACAAAAGAGAAATGCTTTTGAATAATTTTGAGATGGTACATGAAAGTCTTCGTTCGGAATGGCAAGTAAATACCATGTATAGGAAGGTATGGTGGACTCATATGGCACAACTGGTTTCAAGGATTTTGGATGCACAAGCAGTCAGTCCGCTTAGTACAGGCGAAGGCTAGCAAAAGACTGGGAGCGACCAACTAAGAGAGCAATGACGGCCATAATCATGCAGAGCGACAAAGCAACATTGAATTGGGCATGGAAATTATATTGCTACTCAGAAATTAAAGATCATCAAGGCTTGATAGACTTTCTTTACAGTCTTAAATATGCGTGAGCATATGCCAAGTCAATCAAAATAAATTCTTGGAGGAAGATATCACTAAACCATACCACATCGTAGGCAAACAAATCATGCTGGTACTTCAATAACACATTAAGAACCCCCAGCTATTTGAGACTAACCATAAGAAAACATGAACTACTAAGCACCATTATGCACATAGCATTTTTATCATAGACATATCAACCAGTGCCACGGAAGCCAACTCTCTTAACAAGATAAGCATGATAACTCAAGAGAGTTCCAGAAGCAACCAACTAAACAAAAGCTCTTTTGAAAAGAAAAGCATGAAAACTAAGAGCTAAACATGACGTTAGCTATTGAAAGACAAAGAACATACACAGCAAAGATAAACATGAAAATCCTATGTTGTGTTGTAGGTCGAAGTGGAGCGTGTTTCTCTCCCACACAAAGAAAGCTGGGTTCTAACTCGTTATGAACAGCAAGCAAAGCTAAAGAAAACTAAAAAGGAAACTAAAAGCAAGATGCTCCAAGCATAGCACATAACGCATGAAGTGATTAAAATATAGTGGAACGAAAGACGAACTGATAATTGTTGATGGAGATGGGGATGCACGGGGGCATCCCCAAGCTTAGACGCTTGAGTCTTCTTGAATATTTTTTGGGGGTGCACGGGGGCATCCCCAAGCTTGAGCATTTGACCCTCCTGAATCTTTTTATCATCTTCCCTCACACACTTGAAAACTCCCTTCATACATAACTCATCATAATCTGATTAGCGAGGTTAGTACCCATAATAAAATAATTTTTCCTTGCTGGAAATAAGGATAATCTTGAAGATCTACTGTTTCTCAAGATTGCCAAAAGGTTTTTGCAAAGAAAAAGCAAGCTCAAGGTTTGCAAAACGAAGAAAAGGCAAAACAGGACAGAATCTGTGAAAAACAGACCAGCAGGTAGTAAATAATTTTTTCGGGGCACTTATGCAACTCAAATAAAAAAACTCAGAACAGACGCCCGAAAGCCAATTGTATAGAGCACGCTGTCGAAAATATTCAGACCAAAAAGATGATCTGGTGATTTTTTACGATTTTTTCTGTCCAAGGGCAGAATCTGTTTCCTGGACAGCACGTCACAACTTTTGAACTTTCTTGCAATCAGAGGCTAAACTTGGCACAAAGCTGAAAAGTAAAGATACAATGATGATGCTACTGTAGTAACAAACATCAAGACACAACAAAAGCAAAATAAAACTTTATTCATTGTGGGCTGCCTCCCAAAAGCGCTTTCTTTTATAGCCATAAAGATAGGCTTAAGATTTTAATGATGCTCTCGTAGGAATAAGAGTCGAAGAACAAAAGAGAGCATCAAGAAGAAAATACCAAACACATTTAAGCCTAACATGCTTCCTATGCATAGGAATATTGCAGTAGAATAATTCATTGAAGCACAAAGCAACTAACATAGGAAGGCAAAACAAGCATAACTTCAAAATATTCACCATAAAGAGAGGAAACTTCTTATTATTAAGATATTTAGAACCATGTCTCCCTCTCTCATTATAAATTTCAGTGGCATCATGGATGAACTCAACAATATAACTATCACATAAGGCATTGTTTCCATGATCCAAAAGCATAAAAGTGTCATTACTCTTCATATAAGCAAAATCTTTCTTATTAGGAATAGTGAGAGTAAGACTATCATAACCATCATGGTAATCATCGTATTTAGGAGGCATATCATCAAAGTAAATTTTCTCCTCAAAAGTTGGGGGACTAAAAATATCATGTTCATCAAACGTGTCATCCCCAAGCTTAGAGCTTTCCATGTCATTAGCAATATTGATATTCAAAGAAAGCATACTAATAACATCACCACCATTATGATTATTATGCAAATAATAAAGTTCCATAGGTTTTTTAATTTTCTCTTCAAACACATCATGTCCCAAAGCAAGGTAGAGCTTATAAAGCTCTCTCATATTTTTGTTGTTTTCGATTAAGCAAAACTAGTGAAAAGACATAAAGAAAACTGAAAGGTAAACTAACAAGACTAAAAAGCAAAGATAAAAGATAGCGTGCAACTCCCCTATCTTGAAGAGTGGAGTCCCCGGCAACGGCGCCATAAAACATTGCTTGATGGCTTGTCGCCCTTCGTTGGTTACCCCAAGTGGAAGGTTTGAGATGTAGCGTAGCGGTAGTTTTCCCTTGGCAAAGATACCAAGGATCGAATCCCGTGAGACTCCGAGGGTCGACAAGAAGGTGTCAATAGCGCCAGAGACTTTTGCCTGACAGGACCTGCACACAGATACAAATAACTTTGCTCCCAACGAGAACAGAGAGGTTGTCAATCCCTCCGGCCTTGTTGTTTACAAAGGATCAAACGCAAGAGATAATAGTGATAGGTATGGCTGCAACTAGTAAATAAGAACAGAAAGTAAATAACGGGTGTGATCAGTGATGGTAATATGGACCGGGCTCACATGATGTTCACTAGTGATGTCTCTCTCCCAAAAGACGATAAAACAGCTAAGCGAGGTAAACAAATTACAGCTGGGCAATTGACATGATTATGTGCGCAAACCAATGCTAACTATGCTGCAAGAAAGGTAGAGGCTCAAAAGCATGGGCGGTACGCCAAGGCAAGTAGACCGAAATCCATCTGCATCTACTACTAATCATCCACCTTGAGATATCTATCCAGAACATCTCGCTGGTATTAAGTTGCCAGTCCCACCCATAGTGTAAACTCAAAGCAACAGACAACTGCATTAAAAGAACTTTGCGTAAAGTAAATAATCCTTGCACCCGCAAGTACAAGCACCGTTGTTTTCCCCCTTGTGGCAACATCACATCCCCTAGACACATGTTTCTGTAACTCAAGCTAGTCATCGAGGGGCATGAACCCACAATCAAGCATAACGTTCCCTCTTGGAGTTACTACCTACTACTTGGCCAAAGCAATAAATAGCAACGGAGAACATGCAAGAATTACTCAAGAACATAAATATAAAAGAGGTGAATCAAATATATTACTCACACACAATCTGAACATAATCTCATAATCCATCGGATCCCAGCAAACTCATCATAGCAACAGCATAAGGATTACATATGTGCCTCGATCATGTAGGGCAGCTCACGAGGTCTAATCGATGAAGAACAACGAGGGGAGGAGAACATCACATAGCTACTGGTCATGGACCCATGGTCCAAGGGGGACTACTCACAACTCATCCGGGAGGCGTCCATGGTGGTGGAGAGGCTCCCGGTGGTGGTTCTCCCCTCCGGCAGGGTGCCGGGAAGAGTTCTCCTGGTGCTCCCGATCTTGGAAGCGCGGCGGCGGCGGAACAGAGATGAGATCGCGAAAAGGGGTTCCGTCCTCGAGGGTTTCGGGACGCGGTGTAAATATATGCCAAAGGGGGTCACCAGAGGAGGCAAGGGGGGCCCAGGCGCCCTCCCGGCGCGGCCAGGGGTGGGGCTGCCCCCCCAGGGCGTCTGGAGCCCCTCTGGCCCCTCTCTGGCCCTACTTCTGCCGCATGGAAGCTTCTGGAGCGCTGATTTTTTATATATTTTTCCCGGAATTTTTCTGGCAATTTAAGTAATGGGAAAACCTGAAATACAAAAACAGCAGAAAACAGAAACTGGCACTGGGGTGCATTGAGTTAATAGGTTAGTCCAAATATGATCAAAAGTGTATGGAAGTGCATAAATATCATAGCAATATCACACAAAAGAGGCATGGAGCAAGCAAAAATTATAGATACGTTTTGGACGTATCAGTATGCTTGAAGTATTATTATTCTTATGTCAATATAGACTTTTGTCTTGAATCTTTCGGATCTGAACATTCATGCCACAATAAAGAAAATTACATTGAGAATTATGTTGGTTAGCATTCCACATCAAAAATTCTGTTTTTATCATTTACCTACTCGAGGACGAGCAGGAATTAAGCTTGGGGATGCATGATACGTCCCCAACGTATCTATAATTTTTTTATTGTTCCATGTTATTATATATTCTATTTTGGATGTTTAATGGGCTTTATTATACACTTTTATATTATTTTTGGGACTAACCTACTAACCCAAGGCCAAGTGCAAATTGCTATTTTTTTTGCCTATTTCAGTGTTCCGCAGAAAAGGAATATCAAACGGAGTCCAAATGGAATGAAACCTTCGGGAGAGTTATTTTTGGAACGATACCTTCACGAGAGACTTGGAGTACAAGTCAGAGAAGAAACGAGGTGCACATGAGGGGACAGGGCGCGCCTCCCGCCCTCGCGGGCCCCACGTTGCTCCACCGACGTACTTTTTCCTCCTATATATACACATATACCCTGAAAACATCGAGGAGCACGAAGAAACCCTAATTCCACCACCGTAACCTTCTGTTCCCGTGAGATCCCATCTTGGGGCCTGTAACGGAGCTCCGCCGGAGGGGGCATCGATCATGGAGGGCTTCTACATCAACACCACAGCCTCTCCGATGAGTTGTGAGTAGTTTACCACAGACCTTCGGGTCCATAGTTATTAGCTAGATGGCTTCTTCTCTCTCTTTGTATCTCAGTACAAAGTTCTCCTCGATCTTCGAGGTGATGTATTCGATGTAATCTTTTTGCGGTGTGTTTGTCGAGATCCGATGAATGTTGGGTTTATGATCAAGATTATCTATGAACAATATTGGATTCTTTTCTGAAATCTTTTATGTATGATTATAATATCCTTGCAAGTCTCTTCGAATTATTGGTTTGGTTTGGCCTACTAGATCTATAGTTCTTGCAATGGGAGAAGTGCTTGGCTTTGGGTTCAATCTTGCGTTGTCCTTTCCCAGTGACAATAGGGGCAGCAAGGCACGTATAGTATTGTTGCAGTCGAGGATAAAAAGATGAGGTTTATATCATATTTCTTGAGTTTATCCCTCTACATCATATCATATTGCATGGGCCCTAGGGGGAGGCGCCCAGCCCACTTAGGGGCCGTTCCCTCTCCAAATACAGCTCATAGTTCCCTCCGAAGCAGGTGGACTATCCCGGTGGACCCCCGGAACCCCTTCGGTGGTCCCGGTACAATATCGGCACCCCCCTCCCCGAACCTTTCCGGCAACCGTATAATGACTTCCCATATATAAATCTTCACCTCCGAACCATTCTGGAACTCCTCGTGACGTCCGGGATCTCATCTGGGCTCCGAACAACATTCGGTAACCACGTACATACATTCCCTATGACCCTAGCGTCATCAAACCTTAAGTGTGTAGACCCTACAAGTTAGGGAACCATGCACACATCACCGAGACATCTCTCCGGCCTATAACCAACAGCTGGATCTGGATACCCATGTTGGCTCCCACATATTCCACGATGATCTTATTGGATGAACCACGATGTCAGGATTCAATCAATCCCGTATACAATTCCCTTTGTCTACCGGTATGATACTTGCCCGAGATTCGATCATCGGTATCCCTATACCTTGTTCAATCTCTTTACCGGCAGGTCTCTTTACTCGTTCCGTAACACATCATCCCGTGACCAACTCCTTAGTCACATTGAGCTCATTATGATGATGTCATACCGAGTGGGCCCAGAGATACCTCTCCGTCATACGGAGTGAGAAATCCCAGTCTCAATTTGTACCAACCCAACAGATACTTTCGGTGATACCTGTAGTGCACCTTTATAGCCACCGAGTTACATTGTGACGTTTGGCACACCCAAAGCATTCCTACGGTATCCGGAAATTGCACAATCTCATGGTCTAAGGAAAATATACTTGACATTGGAAAAGCTTTAGCAGATGAACTACACGATCTTGTGCTATGCTTAGGATTGGGTCTTGTCCATCACATCATTCTCCTAATGATGTGACCCCGTTATCAACAACATCCAATGTCCATGGTCATGAAACCGTGACCATGTATTGATCAACGAGCTAGCCAACTAGAGGCTCACTAGGGACATATTATGGTCTATGTATCCACACATGTATTACGGTTTCTAGTTAACACAATTATAGCATGAACAATAGACGATTATCATGAACAAGGAAATATAATAATAACCATTTTATTATTGCCTCTAGGGCATATTTCCAACAGTCTCCCACTTGCACTAGAGTCAATAATCTAGTTACATTGTGATGTATCGAACACCCATAGAGTTCTGGTGTTGATCATGTTTTGCTCGTGGAAGAGCTTTAGTCAACGGATCTGCGACATTCAGGTCCGTATGTACTTTAAAAATATATATGTCTCCATCTTGAATATAATCACGAATGGTGTTGAAACGGTGTTTGATGTGCTTGGTCTTCTTGTGAAACCTGGGCTCCTTGGCAATGGCAATAGCTCTAGTGTTGTCACAGAAGAGAGTCATCGGGCTTGATATGCTTGGAATAACTCCTAGGTCGGTGATGAACTCCTTCATCCAGACTCCTTCCTGTGCTGCCTCGGAAGCAGCTATGTACTCCGCTTCACATGTAGATGCCGCCACGATGCTTTGCTTGCAACTGCACCAGCTGACTGCCCCACCATTCAAAATATACATGTATCCGGTTTGTGACTTGGAGTCATCCGGATCTGTGTCGAAGCTAGCATTGACGTAACCCTTTACGACGAGCTCTTCGTCACCTCCATAAATGAGAAACATATCCTTAGTCCTTTTAGGTACTTCAGGATGTTCTTGACCGCTGTCTAGTGTTCCATTCCGGGATCACTTTGGTACCTCCCCACCAAACTTATGGCAAGATTCACATCAAATCTGGTATACAGCATGGCATACATAATAGAACCTATGGATGAGGCATAGGGGATGACACTCATCTTTTCTCTTTCTTCTGCCGAGGTCGGGCATTGAGCTGTGCTCAGTCTCACACATTGCAATACAGGCAAGAACCCTTTCTTGGACTGATCCATATTGAACTTCTTCAATATCTTGTCAAGGTATGTGCTTTGTGAAAGACCAATGAGGCGTCTCGATCTATCTCTATAGATCTTGATGCCTAAAACGTAAGCAGCTTCTCCAAGGTCCTTCATTGAAAAACACTTATTCAAGTAGGCCTTTATGCTTTCCAAAAGTTCTATATCATTTCCCATCAATAATATGTCATCCACATATAATATGAGAAATACTACAGAGCTCCCACTCACTTTCTTGTAAATACAGGCTTCTCCATAAGTCTGTATGAACCCAAGTGCTTTGATCACTTCATCAAAGCGAATGTTCCAACTCTGAGATGCTTGCACCAGCCCATAGATGGAGTGTTGGAGCTTGCATACCTTGTTAGCATTCTTAGGATCGACAAAACCTTCCGGCTGCATCATATACAATTCTTCCTTAAGGAAACCGTTAAGGAATGTTGTTTTGACATCCATTTGCCATATCTCATAATCATAGAATGCGGCAATTGCTAACATGATTCGGACGGACTTCAGCATCGCTATGGGAGAGAAAGTCTCATCGTAGTCAATTCCTTGAACTTGTCGATAACCCTTAGCGACAAGCCGAGCCTTATACATGGTCAAGTTTCCATCCATGTCAGTCTTCTTCTTAAAGATCCATTTATTTTCTGGCTTGCTGATCATCGGGCAAGTCAACCAAGGTCCATACTTTGTTATCATACATGGATCCTACCTCGGATTTCATGGCTTCAAGCCATTTGTTGGAATCCGGACCCGCCATCGCTTCTTCATAGTTCGAAGGTTCAACGGTTTTCTCGCCGTCAGCCCGTGCCTGGCTGACTTGCCGCGGCTGCGTCGTGCTTGGCTGCCGCGGAGTGTCGCCGTTGGCGAAGGCGATGAGACTCTGAATGGTGGCCCTCCAGTCATCGGCTTTGTCTGCCGCTGGAGGGAAATCTGGGAGCAGTTGAGCTCGTGCCAGAGCTTCTGCTGGAGTGGTGGGTAGCGGTGGCGAACGGTGCGAGGAGCGGGATATGCTCGGACTTCTAACCGTGTTAGAAGGAGCAGTATCCCGTCCAGGCGACCGTGCCTTGCTCGTGCCGGCATGTTGTGCATGCTGGCCTTGAGCATCCCGAGATCCGCCAGCTTGATCTTGGCCCAGCAAACGTATGGTACCGTGAGTACCACGACGCTGCCGGTCCCGCGCCTCCTGAGATGGGCGCGGTGCATGTACGGACGCCGAGGTCTTGGAGTGCGCCCGGTCGTCGTGGGAGCCGGCTACGCCGCCGATGGGCAGCGCAGCCTTGTCCTTGGACTTGGCGGCACCGTGAGTTCCCTCGTCGACGTCCGTTCTTCCGCCGGCGTCTACCCCACCAGCCGTTGGCTCCGGCGGTGGTGGGATCGACGCGGACGGACCAGCTGCCTCCGAAGCCTTCTTCTTCGGCGGCATGTTGATGAAGATCATGAAGATCTAGCCCGTGTGAACACCGGATCAGGTTCACACAACCTCGACGCACCCCCTACCTGGCGCGCCAAAGATGTCGGGGAAACTGATCCACCCACGAACACCTATGGGGACGGAGCCCCTTTTCGGTACGGCAGGGGGCAGAGGTCGCACGAAGAGCAGATCGAGGCGATGCACACGAGCAGTTGATACGTCCAAAACGTATCTATAATTTCTGCTTGCTCCATGCCTTTTTTGTGTGATATTGCTATGATATTTATGCACTTCCATACACTTTTGATCATATTTGGACTAACCTACTAATGGTTGCAAAAGTGCACAATGTTCTTGTATTACACTTTATTGTGTAGGAATTACTTGGAAATTGACAAAAATGCAAAAGGAGTCGTATTGGAGTAGGACTCTGACTTTCCTGAAATCTGTCTGAGAACGTTTTTTAAAGATGGTCACTTTCTGGCCCGCAGAAGACATCAAACGGAAAAAGTCTAGTTACGAAAGTTGTGGGGAATTTCGAGGCGATGCTTCTGGATATAAAATTCGTCCAAATCGGAGTCCGGACGGCAGAATAAAGCCCGTTTTACTGAGCCCCAAAATCTGATGACGGGAATCCGAGAGTCTATATAAAGAGAGGAAACCTAGGTCACCAAGGGGCCACGAATTTTCCTCCTCCCGAGCCGCCGTCTTGGAGGGGAGGACCAGCACCATTGCAGCACCATCCACAAGGAAGAAGGGGGGCCAAGGAGCCGCTGCCCCCTAGGGCCGCCGCCGCCGCCGCGCCCCCAAGGGCCGCCGCCGCCGCCTCCGTGGCTGCCGCCGGCCGTCTCCTCCTCGCGGGGCTGCACCTCTCCATCAACACCATCATCAACCTCCTCCTCACCATGTCCATGCGTGAGTATTTTCCTCCGAGGCTGAGGGCTTGTACGTGTAGCTATGTGGTTATCTCTCTCTCCCATGATGTGATCTTCGTTGTGATCATAGGCTATGTTAATCTAGGGTGATCCCATGATATTTCCCCTTCCTCTATGTATTGGATTGATGTACTCACTTGTCTTTATCTAGTATAATCCCCGAGACCAAGGTGACAGCGGTCTATTGGACATGGATTAGAAGAATATTTTCATGAGTGATTTCCTCTTTTGTGTGTTGATTGAAGATTGAGAGTCTCTTGGTGCTTGTCTTTGACTATCCTTTAGATATGTTGTGGTGATTGTGGTAATCTCTTCGGATGGCCGCGGTGACATTGGGAAATCCATAGATTGAGAACTACGAACTTTGAGGTGTGCTTTTGTAGCCCTACATAATTCTTGTCCTCTCTTGACCACAAAGGAATGACCTCAGGGTGCGTCTCCATTGCATGTTTTATGGGAAATATCATATGATTCGATTATATTAATGTTGTTGGGAGTTGCCACTAGTGAAAGTATGATCCCTAGGCCTTGTTTCCACCATTGCAATACCATTTGTGCTCACGTTTACCACTTGTTTGCTTGCTGCACTTTTTATTACAGATTTATATTACTTTGTTTTGCCATCCATATCACTTGCCATTTAACATCTCTTCGCCGAACTAGTGCACCTATACATCTAACAAGTGTATTAGGTGTGTTGGGGACACAAGAGACTCCTTGTATCTTCATTGCAGGGTTGCTTGAAAGGGGTACGTTCAACCTCCACTTCCCTGAGTTCGATAAACCCTGGGTTATTCACTTAATGGAAATTTGCTGCTGTCCTACAAACCTCTGCTCTTGGAGGCCCAACACCATCTACAATAATAGAAGCGTGTGTAGACATCAAGCTATTTCTGGCGCCGTTGCCGGGGAAGTGAGGTAAGTGAAGGTACCTTCTCTAGATCTTGCAATTAAATCTTTTTATTTCTAGTTTTTATTTCACTAGTTATGTTTATGGAAAACCGCGCTCTTAGTTCACTGCTTGGGGAAGGCCGCTTTACCACACCCGTGGTAGAGAAGTCTCCTCCACCTACTGAATGTATCCCGTTCCGAATACCACTTAGGATAATTGAAATAATTATGAATGATCGTTATGATGGGACAATCAATCCTAGTATTCATTTGTTGAAACTTACAGAACTTTGTGAGTTGTTTAAGATTTCAGGTTTGACAAGAGATGGAGTCATGAGGAAATTATTTGCCTTTTCCCTGAAAGGAAAAGCATTGGAATGGTATAGGCTACTAGATGACTCTCACCTGCTGGATTGGGAAGAGATCCAGTCTCTCTTTTACTCCAAGTTTTATCCTCTTCATGAAGTCCATGAGAATAGTAATTACGTTTATAATTTCTATCCTCATAACGGAGAGAGCGTAGCTCAAGCTTGGGGGAGACTGAAAACGTTAATGCTAAAAAGTCCTAACCATGGGCTCCCCAAAGATATGATTATTACTAATTTCTATGCGAGGCTCTCTCGACAGGATAAAGATTTGCTCGATGCTTCCTCTATGGGTTCTTTCACAAACGAAAAGACTGATGCTAAATGGGAACTCCTTGAAAGAATTCAACGCAACACTGAAGATTGGGAGATCGACAAAGGTAAAGAGTCAGGTATAATTTATGAGTATGATTGCATTAAGTCCTTTGTTGAAACTACAAGTTTTAATAAGTTTAGTGCTAAGTTTGGACTTGATTCTCAACTCCTTGTTGATTTCCTCAAATCTTTTGCTTCACATCTTAATATGCCTAAGGAGGATTGGATCAAGCATCATGAACCTTTTAAAGAGAATTGCAAAGAAAATGAAATTGTTCATGATGATTGCAACATGCATGATCCAATTCCTAAAAATGAAGTTTTATATAAGCATGTTAATTTTTGTGGAGTTGATAGACCTTGTGAAAGGCCTATGATTGAAGAAGAGAAGTATTGTAAGCAACATAAGCATGAAAGAACAATCACTTGGGTCAGAGATTTAAATGAAATTGCTAGAGAATTGTGTGACCTTTATCCTTTTACTTGTGAACTTTGCTGTATAGAGGGTCACTTTAATTTTCAATGCATGAACTTCCAAAACATAACTGTTAACCAGTTGTGTGATAACATGATCACCTCTGATCTTTATGATGAGCTTATGTTATTTTTGATGTGTGAAGAGTTATCAAAAAAGACTTCTTGGCTAGATGTTAATGCCATAGGAATAAAAAACACTTTGCAAAATTGCCATCTCTATTGTGTTGTTAATTGCCATGAAAATGATTACATAAGTAAGATTAGAAAGGAGGTAACTTTACCAAAGTATAAAAATGTCTCTTATATTTCTGCTAATAAAAAGGAGAGTTTCTCCCAAGTTTCCCCTATTGTTTCTAATGATAAACCAGGATATGTGGAGAAGCTTCATCTCCAACCACTCCCTCCTAAGGTGAAGAAGAAGAAAAAGAAGAGGAGGAGGAAGAGGAGCAAGAAGGAAGAAGAATGGGTATCAACCTGGCCTGAGCATATTCCTCCCATCAACTTTTATCCTAACGGTTGTAAGTTTAAAGAAGAAGGTGAAGTTTATTGCCTTAATTATCATCTTGATGATACGTCCGTAGGTACTATTGAAGATGATTTTGATTATGATATGCATGTTACTTATTGTGATTGGGAAAATGATGATAATGCTACTTATGATCTTGAAAATCTTTTTGGTACCAACTATGAAAGTGATGATATGGAAAGCTCTAAGCTTGGGGATGATAGGATTGCAAATCCTTTACCCACTAGTGATGTGACAATTGATAATTATTTTGCTAGTAAGAATAAAGACAACATGATTCAAATATAGTTGCTAGCAATGATAATGCTCTTCTCTACTATGATGATGTTATAACTCCAATCTATAGTGATTATAAAGGTACCTATGACATAAGGAGAAATTATCCTTATGAAACTTGTCATAATCATGGAGGGAATTACTCCCTTGTTGAACACCACCCTCCTAATACACAATTAATCTATAGTGTTCAAGTTGTTTATGATAGTCCTACTCCCACTATTACCAATGAGAAAGATTATGCTTATGTGGAGAGTAAGAGTACCTTTTTGCATGTGGATCATGGTAACAATGCTTTATGTGATGCTTATATTGTTGAGTTCATCCATGATGCCACTAAAATTTATAATGAGAGAGGGAGACTTGGTTCTAAATATCTTAATAATAAGAAGTTTCCTCTCTTTATGGTGAATATTTTGAAGTTATGCTTGTTTTGCCTTCCGATGCTAGTTGCTTTGTGCTTCAATGAATTATTCTATTGCAATATTCCTATGCATAGGAAGCATGTTAGGCTTAAATGTGTTTGGTATTTGCTTCTTGATGCTCTCTTTTGTTCTTCAGCTCTTATTCCTACGAGAGCATCATTAAAGTCTTAAGACTATCTTGATGGCTATAAAGAAAGAGCTCTAGGGAGACAACCCTTGTTATCTTTGCTTTCAGTTTTAGTGGTCTTGATGTTTGTTACTACTGTAGCAACATCATTGTATCTTTATTTTTCAGCTTTGTGCCAAGTTTAGCCTCTGATTGCAAGAAAGTTCAAAAGTTGTGACGTGCTGTCCAGGAAACAGATTCTGTCCTTGGACAGAAAAATTCGTATAAAATCACCAGATCATCTTTTTGGTCTGAATTGTTTCGACAGCGTGCTCTATACAATTGGCTTTCGGTCGTCTGTTATGAGTTTTTTGATTTGAGTGGCAGAAGTGCCCTGAAAAAATTATTTACTACCTGCTGGTCTGTTTTTCACAGATTCTGTCCTGTTTTGCCTTTCCTTCATTTTGCAAACCTTGAGCTTGCTTTTTCTTTGCAAAAACCTTTTGGCAATCTTGAGAAACAGTAGACCTTCAAGAATATCCTTATTTCCAGCAAGGAAAAATTATTTTATTATGGGTACTAACCTCGCTAATCAGATTATGATGAGTTATGTATGAAGTGAGTTTTCAAGTGTGCGAGGGAAGATGATAAAAAGATTCAGGAGTGTCAAACGCTCAAGCTTGGGGATGCCCCCATGCACCCCCAAGAAATATTCAAGAAGACTCAAGCGTCTAAGCTTGGGGATGCCCCCCGTGCATCCCCTTCTCCATCAACATTATCAGTTCGTCTTTCGTTCCACTATATTTTTATCACTTCATGTGTTATGTGCTATGCTTGGAGCGTCTTGCTTTTAGTTTCCTTTTTAGTTTTCTTTAGCTTTGCTTGCTTTTCATAACGAGTTGGAACTCAGCTTTCTTTGTGTGGGAGAGAAACACGCTCCACTTCAACCTAGAACACAACATAGAATTTTCATGTTTATCTTTGCTGTGTATGTTCTTGGTCTTTCAATAGCTACTGTCATGCTTAGCTCTTAGTTTTCACGCTTTACTTTTTAAAGAGCTTTTGTTTAGTTGGTTGCTGGAACTCTCTTTAGTTATCATGCTTACCTTGTTAAGAGAGTTGGCTTCTGTTGCACTGGTTGATATGTCCATGATAAAAATGCTATGTGCATAATGGTGCTTAGTAGTTCATGTTTTCTTATGGTTAGTCTCAAATAGCTGGGGGGTTCCCAATGTGTTATTGGAGTACCAACATGATTTGTTTCCCTATGATGTGGTATGGTTTAGTGATATCTTCCTCCGAGAATTTATTTTTATTGACTTGGCATATGCTCACGCATATTTAAGACTGTAAAGAAAGTCTATCAAGCCTTGATGATCTTTTATTTCTGAGTAGCGATATAACTTCCATGCCCGATTCAATGTTGCTTTGTCGCTTTGCATGATTATGACCGTCATTGCTCTCTTAGTTGGCCGCTCCCAGTCTTTTGCTAACCTCCACCTGTACTAAGCGGACTGACTGCTTGTGCATCCAAATCCTTTAAACCAGTTATGCCATATGAGTCCACCATACCTTCCTATACATGGTATTTACCTGCCATTCCTAACGAAGACTTTCATGTACCACCTCGAAATTATTCAAAAAAGCATTTCTCTTTTGTGCCTCTGTTTTAGCTCATGAGGAAGTAGTAGTTAATTCCTGATCTTTTTAGGTTGGACAAGCTTCACCCCGGGATTGCATGTCTAATGTGCAAACCCTTAATACTAGAAGGAACTGTTGGGGAACGTAGTATTTTAAAATTTTCCTACGATCACGCAAGATCTATCTACCAGATGCATAGCAACGAGAGGGGAGAGTGTCTACGTACCCTCGTAGACCGGGAGCGGAAGCGTCAAGTGACGCGGTTGATGTTGTCGAACTTCTTCGCGATCCAACCGATCAAGCACCGAACGTACGGCACCTCCGCGTTCAGCACACGTTCAGCTTGATGACGTCCCACGAGCTCTTGATCCAGTTGAGCTTCACGGGAGAGTTTCGTTAGCACGACGGCGTGGTGACGGATATGATGTGTTCACCGGCGCAGGGCTTCGCCTAAGCTCCGCGACGGTACGACCGAGGTGTGATTCTGTGGAGGGGGGCACCGCACACGGCTAAAACAATTCAACTTGTGTGTCTTTGGGTGCCCCCCTGCCCCCGTATATAAAGGAGCAAGGGAGGAGGGGCCGGCCAACTCTCCTGCTGCGGCTAGGGAAGGGATTCCTACTAGGAATAGGATTGCAATCCTATTCCTAGTAGGATTCACCGAAAGGAAGAAGGGGGAAAGGAATAGGAGAGGTGACGCCCCCCCAATCCTAGTCCAACTAGGATTCCTAGGTGGGGGCGCCGGCCAGCCCTATGGGCTGCCTCTCTCTCACCCTTTAGGCCCACTATGGACCATCCCCTCTCGTAGGGGGTTCCGGTAACCCCTTCCGGCATTCCCGATAAATCCGAAACTTTTCCGGTATACTTCCGGTGTCCGAATATAGCCGTCCAATATATCAATCTTTATGTCTCGGACATTCCGAGACTCCTCGTCATGTCCGTGATCTCATCCGGGACTCCGAACTACCTTCGGTACATCAATACTCAAAAACTCATAATACCTATCGTCATCAAACGTTAAGCGTGCGGACCCTACGGGTTCGAGAACTATGTAGACATGACCGAGACTCATCTCTGGTCAATAACCAATAGCGGAACCTGGATGTTCATATTGGCTCCTACATATTCTACGAAGATCTTTTATCGGTAAGAACCGCATAACAACATACGTTATTCCTTTTGTCAAACGGTATGTTACTTGCCCGAGATTCGATCGTCGGTATCTCTATACCTAGTTCAATCTCGTTTACCGGCAAGTCTCTTTACTCGATCCGTAACACATCATCTCGTGACTAACTCATTAGTCTTTTGCTTGCAAGGCTTATTGTGATGTGTGTTACCGAGAGGGCCCAGAGATACCTCTCCGACACTCGGAGTGACAAATCCTAATCTTGATCTATGCCAACACCACGAATACTTTCGGAGACACCTGTAGAGCATCTTTATGATCACCCAGTTACGTTGTGACGTTTGATAGCACACAAGGTGTTCCTACGGTATTCGGGAGTTGCATAATCTCATAGTCATAGGAACATGTATAAGTCATGAAGAAAGCAATAGCAGTTAAACTAAACGATCATAGTGCTATGCTAACGGATGGGTCTTGTCCATCACATCATTCTCCTAATGATGTGATCCCGTTGATCAAATGACAACTCATGTCTATGGCTAGGAAACATAACCATCTTTGATCAATGAGCTAGTCTAGTAGAGGCATACTAGGGACATACTGTTTTGTCTATGTATCCACACATGTACTAAGTTTCCGGTTAATACAATTCTAGCATGAATAAAAGACATTTATCATGATATAAGGAAATACAAATAACATCTTTATTATTGCCTCTAGGGCATATTTCCTTCAGTCTCCCACTTGAACTAGAGTCAATAATCTAGATTACAAAGTGATGATCCTCACACCCATGGAGTCTTGGCGCTGATCATGTTTTGCCCGTGGAAGAGGCTTAGTCAACGGGTCTGCAACATTCACATCCGTATGTATTTTGCAAATCTCTATGTCTCCCTCCTTGACTAGATCGCGGATGGAATTGAAGCGTCTTTTGATGTGTTTTGTTCTCTTGTGAAACCTGGATTCCTTCGCCAAGGCTGTGGCTCCAGTGTTGTCACAAAAGATTTTCATTGGACCCGATGCATTAGGTACTACACCTAGATCGGATATGAACTCCTTCATCCAGACTCCCTCATTTGCTGCTTCTGAAGCAGCTATGTATTCCGCTTCACACGTAGATCCCGCCACGACGCTCTGCTTGGAACTGCACCAGCTGACAGCTCCACCGTTCAATAAAAATACATATCCGGTTTGTGACTTAGAGTCATCCGGATCAGTGTCAAAGCTAGAATTGACGTAACCGTTTACGACGAGCTCTTTGTCACCTCCATAAACGAGAAACATATCCTTTGTTCTTTTCAGATACTTTAGGATGTTTTTGACCGCTGTCCAGTGATCCACTCCTGGATTACTTTGGTACCTCCCTGCTAGACTTATAGCAAGGCACACATCAGGTCTGGTACACAGCATTGCATACATGATAGATCCTATGGCTGAGGCATAGGGAATGACTTTCATTTTCTCTCTATCTTCTGCAGTGGTCGGGCATTGAGTCTTACTCAACTTCATACCTTGTAAAACAGGCAAGAATCCTTTCTTTGACTGATCCATTTTGAACCTTTTCAAAATCTTATCAAGGTATGTGCTTTGTGAAAGTCCAATTAAGCGTCTTGATCTATCTCTATAGATCTTGATGCATAATATGTAAGCAGCTTCTCCGAGGTCTTTCATTGAAAAACTTTTATTCAAGTATCCTTTTATGCTATTCAGAAATTCTATATCATTTCCAATTTAACAATATGTCATCTACATATAATATTAGAAATGCTACAGAGCTCCCACTCACTTTCTTGTAAATACAGGCTTCTCCAAAAGTCTGTATAAAACCATATGCTTTGATCACCTCATCAAAGCGTATATTCCAACTCCGAGATGCTTGCACCAGTCCATAGATGGATCGCTGGAGTTTGCATACTTTGTTAGCACCTTTTGGATCGACAAAACCTTCTGGTTGCATCATATACAACTCTTTTTTGAGATATCCATTTAGGAATGCAGTTTTGACATCCATTTGTCAGATTTCATAATCATAAAATGCGGCAATTGCTAACATGATTCGGACAGACTTAAGCATCACTACAGGTGAGAAAGTCTCATCGTAGTCAACTCCTTGAACTTGTCGAAAACCTTTTGCAACAAGTCGAGCTTTGTAAATAGTAATATTATCGTCTGCGTCGGTCTTCCTCTTGAAGATCCATTTATTTTCGATGGCCTGCCGATCATCGGGCAAGTCAACCAAAGTCCACACTTTGTTCTCATACATGGATCCCATCTCAGATTTCATGGCTTCAAGCCATTTTGCGGAATCTGGGCTCATCATCGCTTCCTCATAGTTCGTAGGTTCATCATGGTCTAGTAACATGATTTCCAGAACTGGGTTGCCGTACCACTCTGGTGCGGAACGTACTCTGGTTGATCTACGACGTTCAGTAGAAACTTGATCCGAAGTTTCATGATCATTATCATCAACTTCCTCACTAATTGGTGTAGGAATCACTGGAACAATTTCCTGTGATGTACTACTTTCCAATATGGGAGAAGGTACAATTACCTCATCAAGTTCTACTTTCCTCCCACTCACTTCTTTCGAGAGAAACTCTTTTTCTAGAAAGGATCCGTTCTTAGCAACGAATATTTTGCCTTCGGATCTGTGATAGAAGGTGTACCCAACAGTCTCTTTTGGGTATCCTATGAAGACACATTTTTCCGACTTGGGATCGAGCTTATCAGGTTGAAGTGTTTTCACATAAGCATCGCAGCCCCAAATTTTAAGAAACAACAACTTTGGTTTCTTGCCAAACCATAGTTCATAAGGCGTCGTATCAATGGATTTAGATGGTGCCCTATTTAACGTGAATGCAGCTGTCTCTAAAGCATAACCCCAAAACGATAGTGGTAAATCGGTAAGAGACATCATAGATCGCACCATATCCAATAAAGTACGGTTACGACGTTCGGACACACCATTACGTTGTGGTGTTCCAGGTGGCGTGAGTTGTGAAACTATTCCACATTGTTTCAAATGAAGACCAAACTCGTAACTTAAATATTCTCCTCCACGATCAGATCGTAGGAACTTTATTTTCTTGTTACGATGATTCTCTACTTCACTCTGAAATTCTTTGAACTTTTCAAATGTTTCAGACTTGTGTTTCATTAAGTAGATATACCCATATCTGCTCAAATCATCAGTGAAGGTCAGAAAATAACGATACCCGCCGCGAGCATCAACACTCATTGGTCCACATACATCAGTATGTATGATTTCCAACAAATCTGTTGCTCGCTCCATAGTTCCGGAGAACGGAGTTTTAGTCATCTTGCCCATGAGGCATGGTTCGCAAGCACCAAGTGATTCATAATCAAGTGATTCCAGAAGTCCATCTTTATGGAGTTTCTTCATGCGTTTTACACCAATATGACCTAAACGGCAGTGCCAAAAATAAGTTGCACTATCATTATTAACCTTGCATCTTTTGGTTTCAATATTATGAATATGTGTATCACTACAATCGAGATCCAGTAAGAATAGACCACTCTTTAAGGGTGCATGACCATAAAAGATATTATTCATCAAAATGGAACAACCATTATTCTCTGATTTAAATGAATAACCGTCTCGCAATAAACAAGATCCAGATATAATGTTCATGCTCAACGCTGGCACCAAATAACAATTATTTAGGTCTAAAACTAATCCCGAAGGTAGATGTAGAGGTAGCGTGCCGACGGCGATCACATCGACTTTGGAACCGTTTCCCACGCACATCGTCACCTCGTCCTTAGCTAATCTTCGTTTAATCCGTAGTCCCTGTTTCGAGTTACAAATATTAGCAACCGAACCGGTATCAAATACCCAGGTACTACTACGAGCATTAGTAAGGTACACATCAATAACATGTATATCACATATACCATTGTTCATCTTGCCATCCTTCTTATCCGCCAAATACTTGGGGCAGTTCCGCTTCTAGTGTCCAGTCTCCTTGCAGTAGAAGCACTCAGTTTCAGGCTTGGCTCCAGATTTGGGTTTCTTCGTTGAAGTAGCAACTGACTTGCTATTCTTTTTGAAGTTCCCTTTCTTTCACTTGCCCTTTTTCTTGAAACTAGTGGTCTTGTTAACCATCAACACTTGATGCTCCTTTTTGATTTCTACCTCCGCAGCTTTGAGCATAGCGAAGAGCTCGGGAATTGTCTTTTTCATCCCTTGCATGTTATAGTTCATCACGAAGCCTTTATAGCTTGGTGGCAGTGATTGAAGAACTCTATCAATAACACTATCCTCGTCAACTTTGCAACCAAGTTGAGTCATATGATTGTAGTACCCAGACATTCTGAGCAAGTGTTCACTGATAGAACTATTCTCCTCCATTTTGCAGCTGTAGAACTTATTGGAAATCTCATATTTCTCAATTCGGGCATTTGCTTGAAATATTAACTTCAACTCCTGGAACATTTCATATGCTCCATGACGTTCAAAACGTCGTTGAAGTCCCGGTTCTAAGCCGTAAAGCATGGCACACTGAACTATCGTGTAGTAATCAGACCGCGACTGCCAGACGTTCAAAGCGTCTGCATCAGCGGAAGGGGGCTTGTCACCTAGCGGTGCTTCAAGGACATAATTCTTCTGTGCAGCAATGAGGATAATCCTCAGGTTACGGACCCAGTCCGTGTAATTGCTACCATCATCTTTCAACTTAGCTTTCTCTAGGAATGCATTAAAATTCAAAGGAACGGTAGCACGGGCCATTGATCTACAACGACATAGATATGCAAAACTATCAGGACTAAGTTCATGATAAATTAAAGTTCAATTTAATCATATTAATTTAAAGAACTCCCACTTAGATAGACATCCCTCTGGTCATCTAAATGATCACGTGATCCAAATCAACTAAACCATGTCCGATCATCACGTGAGATGGAGTAGTTTTCAATGGTGAACATCTTATGTTGATCATATCTACTATATGATTCACGCTCGACCTTTCGGTCTCCAATGTTCCGAGGCCATATCTGTATATGCTAGGCTCGTCAAGTTTAACCCGAGTATTCTGCGTGTGCAAAACTGGCTTACACCCGTTGTATTTGAACGTAGAGCTTATCACACCCGATCATCACGTGGTGTCTCGGCACGACGAACTTTCGCAACGGTGCATACTCAGGGAGAACACTTATACCTTGAAATTTAGTAAGGGATCATCTTATAATGCTACCGTCGTTCTAAGCATAATAAGATAAACATCACATGCAATCAAAATATGTGACATGATATGGCCATCATCATCTTGTGCTTTTGATCTCCATCTCCAAAGCACCGTCATGATCACCTTCACAAAACATGATCATCTCATACAAAAACCGTATAACTCATCATGTCTTGACCATATCACATCACAACATGCCCTGCAAAAACAAGTTAGACGTCCTCTACTTTGTTGTTGCAAGTTTTACGTGGCTGCTACGGGCTTAGCAAGAACCGTTCTTACCTACGCATACAAAACCACAACGATGTTTCGTCAAGTATGTGCTATTTTAACCTTCACAAGGACCGGGCGTAGCCACACTTGATTCAGCTAAAGTGAGAGAGACAGACACCCGCCAGTCACCTTTAAGCAACGAGTGCTCGTAACAGTGAAACCAGTCTCGCGTAAGCGTACGCGTAATGTCGGTCCGGGCCGCTTCATCTCACAATACCGCCGAAGCAAAGTATGACATGCTGGTAAGCAGTATGACTAGTATCGTCCACAATCTCATTGTGTTCTACTCGTGCATATCATCTACGCATAGACCTGGCTCTGATACCACTGTTGGGGAACGTAGTATTTTAAAATTTTCCTACGATCACGCAAGATCTATCTACCAGATGCATAGCAACGAGAGGGGAGAGTGTGTCTACGTACCCTCGTAGACCGGGAGCGGAAGCGTCAAGTGACGCGGTTGATGTTGTCGAACTTCTTCGCGATCCAACCGACCAAGCACCGAACGTACGGCACCTCCGCGTTCAGCACACGTTCAGCTTGATGACGTCCCACGAGCTCTTGATCCAGTTGAGCTTCACGGGAGAGTTTCGTCAGCACGACGGCGTGGTGACGGATATGATGTGTTCACCGGCGCAGGGCTTCGCCTAATCTCCGCGACGGTACGACCGATGTGTGATTCTGTGGAGGAAGGCACCGCACACGGCTAAAACAATTCAACTTGTGTGTCTTTGGGTGCCCCCTGCCCCCGTATATAAAGGAGCAAGGGAGGAGGGGCCGGCCAACTCTCCTGGTGCGGCTAGGGAAGGGATTCCTACTAGGAATAGGATTGCAATCCTATTCCTAGTAGGATTCACCGAAAGGAAGAAGGGGGAAAGGAATAGGAGAGGTGGCGCCCCCCCAATCCTAGTCCAACTAGGATTCCTAGGTGGGGGCGCCGGCCAGCCCTATGGGCTGCCTCTCTCTCACCCTTTAGGTCCACTATGGACCATCCCCTCTCGTAGGGGGTTCCGGTAACCCCTTCCGGCATTCCCGATAAATCCGAAACTTTTCCGGTATACTTCCGGTGTCCGAATATAGCCGTCCAATATATCAATCTTTATGTCTCGGACATTCCGAGACTCCTCGTCATGTCCGTGATCTCATCCGGGACTCCGAACTACCTTCGGTACATCAATACTCAAAAACTCATAATACCGATCGTCATCAAACGTTAAGCGTGCGGACCCTACGGGTTCGAGAACTATGTAGACATGACCGAGACTCATCTCTGGTCAATAACCAATAGCGGAACCTGGATGTTCATATTGGCTCCTACATATTCTACGAAGATCTTTTATCGGTAAGAACCGCATAACAACATACGTTATTCCTTTTGTCAAACGGTATGTTACTTGCCCGAGATTCGATCGTCGGTATCTCTATACCTAGTTCAATCTCGTTTACCGGCAAGTCTCTTTACTCGTTCCGTAACACATCATCTCATGACTAACTCATTAGTCTTTTGCTTGCAAGGCTTATTGTGATGTGTGTTACCGAGAGGGCCCAGAGATACCTCTCCGACACTCGGAGTGACAAATCCTAATCTTGATCTATGCCAACACCACGAATACTTTCGGAGACACCTGTAGAGCATCTTTATGATCACCCAGTTACGTTGTGACGTTTGATAGCACACAAGGTGTTCCTACGGTATTCGGGAGTTGCATAATCTCATAGTCATAGGAACATGTATAAGTCATGAAGAAAGCAATAGCAGTTAAACTAAACGATCATAGTGCTATGCTAACGGATGGGTCTTGTCCATCACATCATTCTCCTAATGATGTGATCCCGTTGATCAAATGACAACTCATGTCTATGGCTAGGAAACATAACCATCTTTGATCAATGAGCTAGTCTAGTAGAGGCATACTAGGGACATACTGTTTTGTCTATGTATCCACACATGTACTAAGTTTCCGGTTAATACAATTCTAGCATGAATAAAAGACATTTATCATGATATAAGGAAATACAAATAACATCTTTATTATTGCCTCCAGGGCATATTTCCTTCAGGAACTGGCATAGAGTGCGCCCGGCTCATTAAAAAATAATACAACAAACAAACCCTCCTTCACGCTTTGTTCATGAGAAATCAGAAAACTTTGGCAGTGATAAACAAAGGAGATTAAGAGGATGTGATCGTCCTCATGCGGGAGCCGTTCCTCGAAACTTGTCCAGCTCGAGAAGTAATTGAGTTATCTACTAGTATTCGTTGACGAAATATGCATATTCTAAAAAATAATCTTTATCTCTGTTTTAAAAACCAAGAGCTCTGGTACTGTTTTAAAAACCAAGAGCTCTGGTACATGTTTAGTTTTTGTTTCCGACCACGGGTTTTCAACCTTGCCATCAAAAGCCACGGTTCGAGAGTCTCCACCTTCTTTAAAGCACCAACTATTGAGAGCATGATTGTCATTCTGAGTGTAATGTGCATTGTCCCAAAGTACCATTGTCTTTTGCATGATTATGATATCGTTTATTCTGAAATCATTGTATCTAGTCGTCACTTAAACTTTGGAGGCGCCCCTGCATTTATGTTTTGCTTCACTAAATGAGGCAATCGAGGTATCACTTTGTCATGTTTGCACACCATGCTCACTACAAATCTATTGAGTGTTTCAGTATCATATTGTAAAACTTTCAGTTCTTTGTGATATTCTCATAAGGAAACTTAATTACTACAGATTCATTATCTCAGTAAGCATTTGTCATATGACTGTTAAAAGTTCTTATATGGTTAATAGCATGTCACCACAGAAATTATGCTTGTTATCATTTACCTACTCCAGGACGAGCAGGAATTAAGCTTGGGGATGTTGATACGTCCAAAACGTATCTATAATTTCTGCTTGCTCCATGCCTTTTGTGTGTGATATTGCTATGATATTCATGCACTTCCATACACTTTTGATCATATTTGGACTAACCTACTAATGGTTGCAAAAGTGCACAATGTTCTTGTTTTACACTTTATTGTGTAGGAATTACTTGGAAATTGACAAAAACGCAAAAGGAGTCGTATTGGAGTAGGACTCTGACTTTCCTGAAATCTGTCTGAGAACGTTTTTTAAAGATGGTCACGTTCCGTCCCGAAGACGACATCAAACGGAAAATGTCTAGTTGTGAAAGTTGTGTGGAATTTCGAGGCGATGCTTCTGGATATAAAATTCGTCCAAATCGGAGTCCGGACGGCCGAGTAAAGCCCGTTTTACTGAGGCCCAAAATCTGATGACGGAAATCTGAGAGTCTATATAAAGAAAGGAAACCTAGGTCACCAAGGGGCCACGAATTTTCCTCCTCCCGAGCCGCCGTCTTGGAGGGGAGGACCAGCACCATTGCAGCACCATCCACAAGGAAGAAGGGGGGCCAAGGAGCCGCTGCCCCCTAGGGCCGCCGCCGCCGCGCCCCCAAGGGCCGCCGCCGCCGCCTCCGTGGCTGCCGCCGGCCGTCTCCTTCTCGCGGGGCTGCACCTCTCGATCAACACCATCATCAACCTCCTCCTCACCATGTCAATGCGTGAGCAGTTTCCTCCGGGGCTGAGGGCTTGTACGTGTAGCTATGTGGTTATCTCTCTCTCCCATGATGTGATCTTCATTGTGATCATAGGCTATGTTAATCTAGGGTGATCCCATGATATTTCCCCTTCCTCTATGTATTGGATTGATGTACTCACTTGTCTTTATCTAGTATAATCCCCAAGACCAAGGTGGCAGCGGTCTATCGGACATGGATTAGAAGAATATTTTCATGAGTGATTTCCTCTTTTGTGTGTTGATTGAAGATTGAGAGTCTCTTGGTGCTTGTCTTTGACTATCCTTTAGATATGTTGTAGTGATTGTGGTAATCTCTTTGGATGGCCTCGGTGACATTGGGAAATCCATAGATTGAGAACTACGAACTTTGATGTGTGCTTTTGTAGCCCTACATAATTCTTGTCCTCTCTTGACCACAAAGGAATGACCTCCGGGTGCGTCTCCATTGCATGTTTTATGGGAAATATCATGTGATTCGATTATGTTAATGTTGTTGGGAGTTGCCACTAGTGAAAGTATGATCCCTAGGCCTTGTTTCCACCATTGCAATACCATTTGTGCTCACGTTTACCACTTGTTTGCTTGCTGCACTTTTTATTACAGATTTATATTACTTTGTTTTGCCATCCATATCACTTGCCATTTAACATCTCTTCGCCGAACTAGTGCACCTATACATCTAACAAGTGTATTAGGTGTGTTGGGGACACAAGAGACTTCTTGTATCTTCATTGCAGGGTTGCTTGAAAGGGGTACGTTCAACCTCCACTTCCCTGAGTTCGATAAACCTTGGGTTATTCACTTAAGGGAAATTTGCTGCTGTCCTACAAACCTCTGCTCTTGGAGGCCCAACACTGTCTACAAGAATAGAAGCGTGTGTAGACATCAGCAGTTTACCCAGGTTCGGGCCGCACGGATGCGTAAAACCCTACTCCTGCTTTGGTTTGTATTGAGTTCTTGGCTCAGGAGCGCTGAAAGCTACAGTACACTTCCGCGGCTGGCGAGACCGAGCGTGAGAGTGTTTGAATGTCTAACCCCTCTCTACGTTGTGCATGGGCCTCCTTTTATATGCTCAAGGGGTCACCGACAGGTGGCAACGCAGTTGAGGGTAAAAAGGGAGAAGTGGTGTAGTTGGTACACCTACTTGTACAGTGTTCCATACCTAACCCTGATGGCAGGGGACAAGGGCATTAAATGCCCATCGCCGTCGCCCAAACAGTGCAAAAAGGGCCGTCAGGGGCGCCACCGTCCGCCACGATGGCAACCTTGTCAGCGCCGCTTGCCACCGCGTACCCCTGGCTGCACAACCTTCCGTCACGTACGCTTGGAAGGGTCCCAGAGCGACACGTGGGTGGATGCGCTGGAGCACGGGTACTGAGTGGAAGGTTGCCGCGGCAAGCGCCTTGCCGCGGTCGCTATCTTGTCGCTTCCGGGAGCTTGTCGCTCACCGGGCCTTGCCGGGACGCGTGGCGCGTCGCGGCAAGTTTCTTGAGATGCCTTGGTTGGCCTTCCCGGCAAGCTCCTCTTGCCAGGGTCTTGCGCCTAGAGTGGTCTTATGCCTTGAGTGGCCTTCCCGGCAAGCTCCTCTTGCCGGGGCCTTGTCTCCTTGACTTGGATACTTTGTTCTTGAATGGCTCCAAGGGAACCACGGAGGATCTTGGTGGTCACCCGGCAAGCCCTGCCGCGGGGTGCTACGACTGCCCGTGCACAAGTTCGAGATACTAAGGGTACCCCTACTTTAGTACACCGACAACTCTGGTGCGGAACGTGTCCTCATGGACCTACGAAGTTCAGTAGTAACTTGATCTGAAGTTTCATGATCATTATGATTAACTTCCTCTCTAGTCGGTGCAGGCACTACAGAAACATCTTCCCGTGCTGCGCTACTTTCCGGTTCAAGAGGGGTTACAACCACCTCATCAAGTTCTACTTTCCTCCCAGTTACTTCTTTCGAGAGAAACTCTTTCTCCAGAAAGGATCGATTCTTGGCAACAAAGACCTTGCCTTCGGATCTGAGGTAGAAGGTATACCCAATAGTTTCCTTAGGGTATCCTATGAAGACACATTTTTCTGATTTGGGTTCGAGCTTTTCAGGTTGAAGTTTCTTGACATAAGCATCGCATCCCCAAACTTTTAGAAACAACAACTTAGGTTTCTTCCCAAACCATAATACGGTGTCGTCTCAATTGATTTATACGGTGCCCTATTTATAGTGAATGCGGCAGTCTCTAAAGCATAACCCCAAAATGATAGCGGTAAATCGGTAAGAGACATCATAGATCACACCATGTCCAACAGAGTACGATTACGACGTTCGGACACACCATTACGCCGAGGTGTTCCAGGCGGCGTTGTTGTGAAACAATTCCACATTTCCTTAGGTGCGTACCAAATTCGTGACTCAAATATACTCCTCCACGATCTGATCGTAAGAACTTTATTTTCCTGTCACGTTGATTCTCTACCTCATTCTGAAATTCCTTGAACCTTTCAAAGGTCTCAGACTTGCATTTCATTAGGTAGACATACCCATATGTACTTAAGTCATCGGTGAGGGTGAGAACATAACGATAGCCACCACGAGCCTCAACGCTCATTGGACTGCACACATCAGTATGTATGATTTCCAACAAGTTGGTTGCTCGCTCCATTGTTCCGGAGAATGGAGTCTTGCTCATCTTGCCCATAAGGCATGGTTCACACGTGTCAAATGATTCATAATCAAGAGACTCCAAAAGTCCATATGAATGGAGTTTCTTCATGCACTTGACACCAATATGACCAAGGCGACAATGCCATAAGTATGTGGCACTATCATTATCAACCTTACATCTTTCGGTATTTACACTATGAATATGTGTAACATCACATTCGAGATTCAACAAAAATAAACCATTGACCAGCGGGGCATGACCATAAAACATATCTCTCATATAAATTAAACAACCATTATTCTTAGATTTAAATGCGTAGCCATCTCGCATTAAACGAGATCCAGATACAATGTTCATGCTCAAAGCTGGTACTAAATAACAATTATTGAGGTTAATTTAAAACTAATCCCAAAGGTAGATGTAGAGGTAGCGTGCCGGCGGCGATCACATCGACCTTGGAACCATTCCCGACGCGCATCGTCACCTCGTCCTTCGCCAGTCACCGCTTATTCCACATCTCCTGCTTTGAGTTACAAATGTGAGCAACTGCACCGGTATCAAATACCCAGGAGCTACTACGAGCGTTGGTAAGGTACACATCAATAACATGTATATCACATATACCTTTGATGTTGCCGTCCTTCTTATCCACTAAGTATTTGGGGCAATTCTGCTTCTAGTGACCCGTTCCCTTGCAATGAAAGCACTCAGTCTCAGGCTTGGGTCCATTCTTTGGCTTCCTCCCGGCAACTGGCTTACCGGGCGCGGCAACTCCCTTGTCGTCCTTCTTGAAGTTCTTCTTACCCTTGCCTTTCTTGAACTTAGTGGTTTTATTCACCATCAACACTTGATGTTCCATTTTGATCTCCACCTCTGCTGATTTCAACATTGAATATAACTCGGGAATGGACTTCTCCATCCCTTGCATATTGTACTTCATCACAAAGCTCTTGTAGCTAGGTGGGAGCGACTGGAAGATTCTGTCAACGACCTCGTCATCTGGAAGATTAACTCCCAGCTGAGACAAGCGGTTGTGCAACCCAGACATTTTGAGTATGCGCTCGCTGACAGAACTGTTTTCCTCCATCTTACAACTGTAGAACTTGTCGGAGACTTCATATCTCTTGACCTGGGCATGAGCTTGGAAAACCATTTTTCAGCTCTTGGAACATCTCATATGCTCTGTGTTGCTTAAAACGCTTTTGGAGCCCCGATTCTAAGCTGTAAAGCATGCCGCACTGAACCAGGGAGTAATCATCACTACGCGACTGCAAGATGTTCATAACGTCTTGAGTTGCTGGGAAAATGGTTGCGTCACCTAGCGGCACTTCAAGGACATATGCTTTCTTAGCAGCTATGAGGATGATCCTCAAGTTATGGACCCAATCCGTATAGTTGCTACCATCGTCTTTCAGCTTGGTTTTATCTAGGAACGCATTGAAGCTGAGGGCAACATTAGCATGGGCCATTTGAACTACAAGACATATTGTAAAGATTTTTAGACTGTGTTCATGATAATTAAGTTCATCTAATCAAATTTAACGAAGTCCCACTCAGATAGACATCTCTCTAGTCATCTAAGTGATACATGATCCGAATCTACTAGGCCGTATCCTATCATCACGTGAGACGGACTAGTCATCAACGGTGAACATCTCCATGTTGATCGTATCTTCTATACGACTCATGTTCGAACTTTCGGTCTTCCATGTTCCGAGGCCATGTCTGTAAGTGCTAGGCTCGTCAAGTCAACCTAAGTGTATAGCGTATGTAAATCTGGCTTACACCCGTTGTATGCAAACGTTAGAGCCTATCACACCCGATCATCACATGGTGCTTCGGAACAACGAACCTTAGCAACGGTGCACAGTTAGGGGGAACACAATTCTTGATATTTTAGTGAGAGATCATCGTATTTAAGCTACCGTCATTCTAAGCAAATAATATGTAAGACATGATAAACATCACATGCAATCAAATAGTGACATGATATGACCAATATCATTTTGCTGCTTTTGATCTCCATCTTCGGGGCTCCATGATCATCATCGTCACCGGCATGACACCATGATCTCCATCATCGTGTTTTCATGAAGTTGTCTCGCCAACTGTTACTTCTACTACTATAGCTAACGGTTGGCAATAAAGTAAAGTAATTACATGTCGTTTTCATTGGCACCCAGGTCATACAATAAAATAAGACTACTCCTATGGCTCCTGCCGGTTGTCATACTCACGGACATGCAAGTCGTGATTCCTATTACAAGAACATGATCAATCTCTTACATCTCATATATCATTCATCACATCCTTTTGGCCATATCACATCACACGACATATGTTGAAAGAACAAGTTAGGCGTCTTCTAATTGTTGTTACAAGTTTTTACGTGGCTGCTATAGGTTTCTAGCAAGAACGTTTCTTACCTACACCAAAACCACAACATGATATGCCAATTACTATTTACCCTTCATAAGGACCCTTTTCATCGAATCCGATCTGACTAAAGTGGGAGAGACAAACACCCGCTAGCCACCTTATGCAACTAGTGCATGTCAGTCGGTGGAATCCATCTCACGTAAGCGTACGTGTAAGGTCATTCCGGGCCGCTTCAGCCCACGATGCCACTGAATCAAGATAAGACTAGTAATGGGCCGTAAATTGACAAAATCGATCCCCACAACAACTTGTGTTCTACTCGTGCATAGAAACTACGTATAGACCTAGCTCATGATGCCACTATTGGGGATCGTCGCAGAAATTAAAAAAAATCTACGCATCACCAGAATCAATCTATGGAGACTAGCAACAAGAGAGGGGAGTGCATCTTCATACCCTTGAAGATCGCGATGCGAAAGTGTTGCAAGAATGTGATTGGTGGAGTCCTACACGAAGCGATTCAGATCGCGGCCGAATCCGATCTAAATGCCGAACAACAGCACCTCCACGTTCAACACACGTATAGCCCGATGACGTCTCCCATGACTTGATCCAGCAAGGAGAGAGGGAGAGGCTAGGGAAGACTCCGTCCAGCAGCAGCACGACGATGTGGTGGTGATGGAGGAGCGTGGTACTCCGGCAGGGCTTCGCCAAGCACCGCGGAGGAAGAGGAGGAGTTGGGAGGGGGAGGGCTGCGCCAGGCAATGGGGTGTGGCTGTTCTCCCACCTCCCCACTATATATAGGGGCAAGAGAGAGGGGGGCTGGCCCCCTTAGATCCAATCTAGGGGGGCGGCGGCTAGGGAGGGGGGATTGCCCCCCAAGCAAAGGGGGGCTCCCCCCTTAGGGTTTCCCCCCAAATCCTAGGCGCATGGGCCATAGGGGGAGGCTCCTTGCCCACTTAGGGGCTGGTCCCTCTCCATATACAGCCCATAGGGCCCTCCGGGGCAGGTGGACCCTCCCAGTGGACCCCCGGAACCCCTTCGGTGCTCCCGGTACAATACCGGCACCCCCGAACCTTTCCAGCGACCGTATAATGACTTGCCATATATAAATCTTCACCTCCGGATCATTCCGGAACTCCTCGTGACGTCCGGGATCTCATTCGGGACTACGAACAACATTCGGTAACCACGTACATACATTCCCTATAATCCTAGTATAATCGAACCTTAAGTGTGTAGACCCTACGGGTTCGGGAACCATGCAGACATGACCGAGAAAACTCTCTAGCCAATAACCAACAGTGGGATCTGGATACCCATGTTGGCTCCACATGTTCCACGATGATCTTATCGGATGAACCACGATGTCAAGGATTCAATCAATCCCGTAGACAATTCCATTTGTCTACCGGTATGATACTTGCCCGAGATTCGATCATCGGTATCCCTATACCTTGTTCAATCTCATTACCGGCAAGTCTCTTTACTCGTTCCGTAACACATCATCCCGTGACCAACTCTTTAGTCACATTGAGTTCATTACGATGATGTCTTACTGAGTGGGCCCAGAGATACCTCTTCATTATACAGAGTGACAAATCCCAGTCTCGATTCGTACCAACCCAACAGATACTTTCATTGATACCCGTAGTGCACCTTTCTAGCAACCCAGTTACGTTGTGACGTTTGGCACACGCAAAGCATTCCTACTTTCTCTGGGAGTTGCACAATCTCATGTTCTAAGGAAAATATACTTGACATTGGAAAAGCTTTAGCAGACAAACTACACGATCTTGTGTTGTGGTTAGGATTGGGTCTTGTCCATCATATCATTCTCCTAATGATGTGACCCCGTTATCAACGACATCCAGTGTCCATGGTCATGAAACCGTGACCATCTATTGATCAATGAGCTAGCCAACTAGAGGCTCACTAAGGACATATTATGGTCTATGTTTTCACACATGTATTAAGGTTTTTGGTTAACATAATTATAGCATGACCAATAGACGATTATCATGAACAAGGAAATATAATAATAACCATTTTATTATTGCCTCTAGTGCATATTTCCAACATAGATGTGTACGTGTTCAATTAGTGGATGTCTCTAATTAGCCTCCTTCAATGTGACTAGAAAGATTCGATATTCCTAGGGGAGCTGCAGCCGCGGCAGCCGAGCCTGGTGAAGATGATCGGCTACTACTACGAGGGGCTGCACATGCTTCTCGTCTACGAGCTAATGGGCAATGGCAGCTTGGGAAACTACCTCTCCAATGGTAAGTCAGTATGCACGAAACCTCCCAATTAACGCGTTGACTTTAAACCACATTTACAAAAGTAGTACTCATTTTGAAAGTGATTTGTGGTGCGTGCAGAGCATGATTCATGATTAATTGTTTCTGCTAGAACTGAAATGGATTAAGTTAATTTTCTAGTGATATGTACAGTACCTGTAAAATAATTTAATGTGATATCTGTTGGCAAAATAATATCATGTATCATATGTTTTAGATATTCCTGTTGTGTTGTCCTGGTCAACACGGTTAAGCACTGCTCTAGCTACCATAAAAGGGTTGTTGTCCCTCCACGGTGAAGAGAAACCATTGATCGCCATCAAATTTAACGCCTCCAACATCTTACTAGACTTGGTGATCATTCTTACTCTTTTCTTATGTGATTATTTATTTATTCCATATGCACGTAGTTTGGAGAGGATAACTATTTTTTGATGAAAGAAACTTTGCACCCGAATTTCATTGAAATAAAATTGATAGCACAACACCCTAAACATTTTTTGTTCGGTTGACTATGGCCACTAGCCAGCGATTGCAAAGGAAGAAATAGCCACCTAATGCGGGAGGAGCGGACAACAATTAACAAAACTATACATAGAAATAGAACCACTCAGCATTGCAACTTTTGAAGTGTCTCCCTATATCTTCCCATGGGACAAGTAAAGAAAATGCGTCAATTCTTTCTTCCCTACTACCAAACATACATTTGTCACTCTCGTCCGTCCCCTATGCAGCGTTAACGTCTCTAGCTAGAATGCTCTTACAAAAACCAATCCATGGAAAGACGTTGACTTTCGTTGGCATTTTTGGAACCAAATATCCTTCAAAGGAAAAGCTTCTTGCGTAGGTGCACGATATATAGTGAACACTAAATTGTCCAGAAGAACAAAGACTCAAAATAGATTCTTCATATTCATCACTAAGAGAGAAATCATGAAGCAATTTGAGTAAATCATACCACATCATAGCTACCCTCCCCCCTCACAGCATTCAGAGAGAACTCTACTAACAGTGATGTTCTTACTATGTGACAAGTCATATGGCCTAGCATATTCGGAACACTTGGATTTATCACCAATCCACCAATCCTCTCATAACCTAGTCTTTGAGGATAACTTGTTTGACTAGCACAATAGTTGTTGTATGTTTCATGTTATGTTTTTTCGGGTAAGCTAGTGTCAAATATTCATGCCCATGACTTACTGTTGTGTTTCCATAAATATCGGCATGAGATTGGAGCATGTGCTTGCATAGGCGTGTCTGTTTGTACGCGGATGTGTGTCATCTTAATTTACTTTTGCAATCATGATTTTTTCCATTTGACAAGAACTTCATATTTTCGTTTATGCACTGAAAGAGTTATGGGCATCGTAATTAAGCATTTTATCAGTAGGGCCACTAGAAAGACCATCGATTACCACTATTACCTGGCTAGGCCCAACAAAAACTCGCTAATGATTTTTACCTTGTGTACACTTCAGTATAACAATGTCAAGCTCTCGGACCTGTGGTTCGCCAGGAAAATACGGGAAAGGTGATGATCCTAACGTGTACACTCTCGTAACAAGTGGGTATGGCTGTGCGCCGGAGTACGTCATGTCTGGGGACTTCACCATGAAGAGCGACGTGTACTGCTTCAGAGTGGTGTTATTGGAGATCCTAACCGGTCAGAGGTTGGCCTAGTTGGCATGCGCTTCAGAACAGAACCTATGAAACCTAAGACCGCGTCTAAGATACCCTCTCAAGCTAAGGAGGGTCATGGACCCTGTGTTGAAATACATTTACCTAGTGGCCGCGGCACACGAGGCTTGCATGGTCACATATAGGTGTACTACAAAAAAAAGACACATCCGTGACATTTTGGGCCGAACGAAACTTTTTTCTGTCATACTTATGACACTTCTATGACAATAATTGTGACAAAATGCGATATCATCATAGATGTGGTGGGGTCCTACTTCTATGACAAAAAATCATGACAGAAAATGGGATTCTCGTCTATGGCGGGTCGAGACTCAACTGCATGACATTCTTTGGGCCGTCCATGACGGAAAAAACCGTGGTAGAAGCGAGGGCGAGGAAAATATCGGGGTGTTCCTGGTTACAGTGGGTGGTCGGGGCCGAGCGGTGCGCGTTCTCTCGTACACGCACGCGCGTGGGTGCGAGGCGTTGGGCTCTAACTAAACCCGAGCGAGGCGTTGGGCTCTAACTGAACCCGAGCAATTGCACTGCAGGCTACGCGTTACTCAACCCGAGCGATCGATCGATGGCTATTAACTGAACCCGATCGAGCGATTCCTTCACTACTGCTGCTAACTGAAGCTGATCGATGCTGCCTCTGCATGAACAGTGAGCGTTGCTGGGGGGGGGGGGG
>LR738710.1:84134756-84147305 GCA_902687465.1 Secale cereale | reverse complement strand
GAACAGTTCCCGGTGGGGGTGACTGAACAGGACCCCGTGGTGTTGCTTCTGCATGAACAGGAACCCATTCGATCGAGCCGGTTGGGGCTGCATGAACAGGACCCCGTGGAGGGCTGCATGAACAGGACAACCCCTTGGAGGGTTGCATGAACAGTAGATGGTGGAGGGCTGGATGAACAGTAGCCCGTGGAGGGGTGGTTGAACAGGAGCCCGTGGAGAGGGCTGGTGGAACAGTAGCTGGTGGAGTAGCGCGCGGTGGAGGCTGAACAGTCGCAGGTGGAGGCTGGAGGAGGTCGACGGTGGATGAATAGTAGCCCATGGAGGCTGGAGGGGGTCAACGGTGGTGATGAACAGTATCCCGTGGAGTCCCATTTTTCAGTACGCCACATCCCTCCCGATGAACAGGACCCCGTTTCGACCGTAGCGCTCCAACACAAGTCTGTTTCCTCCGTATTGTGGTACGCCAGACCCTTCCCGATGAACAGGACGCCCGTTTCGACCGTAGCGCTCCAACACAAGTCCGTTTCCTTCGTTTTGCGGTATGCCACACCCTTTCCAATCAACAGGACCCCCGTTTCGATCGTAGGAGGTCCGTTTCCTCCGTTTTGCGATACGCTAGACCCCTCCCGATGAACAGGATCCCGTTTCGAATGTGGCCGGTCGAAACAAGGCCGTTTCCTTCGTTCCGCGGTACGCCAGGCCTCGTTTCCATCAGCTGTTCCGTCCAAGCCCTCCCGATGAACACGATGATGCATTTCGTTCCGACCCAGCCGGTTGGCTCCCCATGAACACGACGACGACGCTGTTTCTCCGTTCCAACCCAGCCATGTACACGAGCCCTGGCCATACGTATGCGCGAGTATGCGTTCGAGACCCTGCCCGTATGTACATACGTAGCCGCATTTTATTTCTTGCACACTAGCCGTTGTACGTACGTGTACATGCTACGTGCACGCCTCTACTACATCACGTGCGTGCCTCTACATCGACCAGTATGTACGTGCACGTTCGCGACCAGAATGACAACGCTACGTACGCTTCGACCAGGTGGGTCCCGACTGTCAGGCATTTCCTTGCGTGCGAAGATGTAGCTGGTGGGTCCCAGCAGTCAGGGGGCGAATCGTTTTTTTTTTGCCCAGACGCACTTCCTTGCGTGCGACGATGTAGCCGGTGGGTCCCAGCAGTCAGGGGGAAACGTTTTTTTTTCGTGAAATACGATGGCCCGTTCGGTGGGTCCCCGCTGCCAGGTGGGGAATAATTATTTTGCGCGTAATAAGGAGGCACTTCCTTGCTGCGGTCGTGGACCCAGCTGTCATCCTCTCCACGTACAGTACTCTTCCGATGGAAGTCGGTCGTTGACCACATTGACCATGCCGCGCCGAGAGAATCATGGCGGTGGACGACTGCAAGGCCTAGGAAGGGGACGACGCAGAGCCAGGGAAGACGCGGCAGTGGATGCCCACGCGGAGAGGAGTACGAGGGTTCACTGGTTTGGCTGCGGTGTGAGGTTGTCGTCGCCGTAGAATAACAGGGGGTGTGGGTGAGTGGAGGGATGGCCTGGTCAGCGGTGGGAGTAGTAGGGGCGGTGATGCCTCCGCGGCAGCACAACCGGCCACGGGAGGCAGGAGCACGAGGCACGACCGGCGCTGGTTTGCTAGCTGGTTTGGGCGGCTGGAGCAAGAAGACCAGAGGTTGAAGAAGCACTACGGCCGTTGGATGGACATCGTACGGTCACTGGAGCTAGAATCGTGCATATTGCCTAAGTTGACAAAGCCCTCCGTGCCCGTCAACTTAGTAGGCCCCCAATTCAGCCTGCCACTATACTGGGTCCCAACTAATAGGGGGAGTATTCATTTTTTATGCGTAATAAGGAGGCACTTCCTTGCGTGCGAAGATATAGCTGGTGGGTCCGAGCTGTCAACAGCGGTAACGTTTTTTCGTGAAATATAGAGGCCCTTTCGGTGGGTCCCAGATGTCAGGTGGAGGAATCATTATTTTGCGCGTAATAAGGAGGCATTTCCTTGAGTGTGGCCATGGACCCAGCTGTTAGCCTCTCCACGTACAGTCCACTTCGGATGCATGTCGGTTGTTGACCACGTTGACTAGGCTGCGCCAAAAGCACCAGGGCGGTGGACGACGGCGAGGCCTAGGAAGGGAACGACACGGAGGCAGGGAAGACTCGGCAGTTGTTTCCCACGCGGAGGAGTACGAGTGTTTACTGGTTCGTCTGCCGTCCCCGGAGAAAACCATGTCTCTTTATCCTTAGATGTCAATGAATGTGAGGAAATAGACAATACAGTAGGCATGCTACATGGACATATGTTCTGAAAGTGATTTTATTATGTAGTTGGCACTACAATACATGCTAATGTATTATAGTAGTTCACCAAAATAAGTTATGTATAAACATGTAACCTACTTTGTTTGTTTTTGTCTCATTAGTAACTTATCTCGTACACTAATCTACAAGTTCAAACTTTCAGGAAGCTATGGAAAGATGATTAAACAGCCACAACCACCTGAAGGTGACGAGGCTACCACAGGAACAATGTCACCTGTTGTTGCAATGCGTCAGTATCTCTCCACTAACTGCACAAAAAGCACCTTCCTGCGTAATTCTGGGTTGGTTGTCAAGATAACCTCGTCCAAATCACCTACTGAACAAAATCTTCCTGCTAGACAGAGTGATATATCTGTGGTCCAGACATAAGTCCAATCCCTAATGGACGTCATTTTGGAAGCAAGAATAGAGATTGACAAATGTCATCAAGATATGAATGGTTTTGAAACCAGACTATCAGACGTTTGCTTCGTTGTTCAAGAGCAATGGTGGAAAAAAGGTGAAGATCGTGCTGCTCCATCAGATTCTACAGCCTGAAACATTAGCACTCAGGTTAAATGATCTGTGCTTCTATACATCTGATGGTGCTTTTATCTGCAAGGACTGTAAACTTTATGCCAACATGCCTTTTGTTGTGATACAACATTTATGATGCTGCTAAAGGCTGCAATAATTACGACGCTATTTTTGTATAGTGTAGGTTTATCTTAGTAATGTATTCGGTCGAAAGCTTCGTAGGAGCCCAACATGCCACCATTCGTCGGGCCCATTCCAATTGGGCTAAAAACGATTATGGGCCAAAATTTATATGTAGCCCACTAAAAATATTTGGGCCTAAATCAGCATAAGATTTCATATTTTTCTGGTAGGCATGTGCCCATAGTGGGCCTTTAACATGCCTAAACATAATTTGGGCCCTCGGTAACAATAGGCCGTTTACATGTGTAAATATATCGAGCCCATTAAAACATGGGACTTTCAAAGACCTAAAGTGAGATTGGGCCCATTTACGATGTGGATCTTTCACAGGCCGAAATTCGGACGGGCCGTAAAAGCGCCGACCTAATACACGGGCCTTTAATAGGCCGGATGTTCGGTCGGGCTAGATTATCGTCATTTTTATATGGGCCGTTAATGGGCCCGATGTGACGTTGGGCCACATATGGCCCATGGATTTCGTCCGACGTTAACAGGCCGAAAATCACAACAGGCCGAAAGTGGCCCAAATCTGTAGTGGGCCTCTAACATGCCGAATGTCAGACATGGCCGAATATGACCCAAATCCTTCACAGTCGTTTATGGGTCGAAAGTTTCAATGGCATGTAAATGGGCCCAAATGAAGCAGGACCTTTAACAGGCCGGAAATACACCGGGCCGTAATTCGGCCCATATACTTAGCGGACTGTTAACGGGCCAGAAGTGACCATGGGCCGCGATGATGACAAGTTTAGGACAGGCCGTTGACGGGCCGATTTGACACTAGCCGTACGGGCCTTAAGTGAGAATGTTGGGCCTTTAGCTGGGCTGGCCCATTATGGTCCGCAAAATCTCGCGGGCCATTAGCTGGGCCGGCCCATTATGGCCCGCAAAATCTCGTGGGCCTTTAGCTGGGCCGGCCCATTATGATACGAAAAATCTCGTGGGCCCTTTTCTGGGCCGGCCCATTATGGACCGCAAAATCTTGTGGGCCTTTGGCTGGGCTGGCCCATTATGGACCGCAAAATCTTGTGGGCCTTTAGTTAGGCCGGCCCATTTAAACTTTATGGGCCACTTTTGGGCCGGTCCACGTGTCAACATATCATAGTCGCATCTCGCCCATTGGATGAGTGACACCTGTGCCAACGCGGAGCTGACACGTGTTTCCGTCAGCCAATCAGAATTTTACACGTGGAAAATCCCCATTGGTCAGGGCTGTTAACGGGTTATCGGATCCAAAACTGGACCAGATAGCTTAACGACGTTCCGTTACGGTGGATGCCACGTGTTGGTCACCCTTGACGAAAGCACTTCTGTGACGTGCAATTTATCGTCATGGAAGTGGACACTTCCGTGATGATATTTTTCGTAATGTCATGGAACACTTCTACGACAGCACAGGTATGACTATCTTCATTCTGTCATAAGTTTGTCATGGATGTACATGCATGACAGAAAACGTGAGCATCTATGACAAACACGTATCATCACGGAAGTGTACTTTTTTGTAGTGGTGCCTTCATGCAAGCCCCAGGAATCGTCCAAGCATGTTGGCTGTCGTGGAGGCGCTTGATTTGCTTGTTGGTGTCACCGTCGCGGACGAGGTCGATGTTGGTCAGACAAGCACAACGCCGTGATCGTGAGCTGAGCTTTGTCATTGTTTCCATGTAAATTATGTTAGTCCGGTCTCTATTTTCTTGTAAATTATGTAGACGATCATTGTCCTTGTGTTTATACTTATGTACTAAGGCGTGTTTCCATGATTAATTCACTATGTTGTTTCTCTCTTATGGATACATCAAAAAAGACATATTATATCTGATACTATTTAGCAAGGAAAATAATAGGCAGTAAAGTTGAAATACAACTGAGCGGTACAAACAAAATTACATTGCCGACACACTACTCCCTCCATCCTAAAATAAGTGCTGCTGATTTAGTACAAAGTTAGTACAAAATTATACTAGATCAATGATACTTATTTTGGGATGAAGGGGGTTATCGGCGTCCTAGGAACCAGGGTACCCAAACTTGCCTGTCTGCGGGCCGCGACGCGCTCCTACCACGGTCTGGTACGGCCGAGCTGATTGACCATCTGCCCAAGACCTTCGCAAGGGAGCTAAGCCTTGCGAGGAGAACAACATCAAGACCCCCTCAGGAGCGGCCTCGGCAAGGTGCTTCGGAGGGGCGGAGAATCCAAGGCCAAGCCTACCTTAGGAGGAGGCAACGACGTAAGCAGTAACACACCGTGCCAGTAGGTGCTGGCGTCCGCCAGCGGCGCAGTTGCCATTTTGGTGCAAGGGGGACAGCGCAGCCGCAGTTTCCCAAGGAGCGGGACAAAGGTTTCCCCATTGGTGCAACAAGACCGAAGACCGCAAGGACGACAGGGAGGATGTCACCGCCGAGCCCACCACCGCGTCACCGCCTGGTCCTTTGCAGGCGAAGACTGCTTTTGTCAGGGTAGGAATGTCCTTGTGTTGTCGCTCCAAAATGCCCGTTGTGGGATCCCTTCCCACCTAAACATTTCGGGGGAAGAGGACCCTGGACGCCTATATAAGTAGCTAGGATCCCCGCTATGAGGGGGGAGAGAAGCAGACCCATAAACTCTGCCACCATGCAAAGAAGCAAGACACTTGCCTCCTGACCCTCCTGAGCTCACCTCCTGAGCTCAGGAACCACTGTACTAGTTCATATTCCAGCCCTCCTGAGGCCAATCCACCAAAGCCGGAAGTAGGGTTTTACACCACACGGTGGCATGAACCTGGGTAAACTCTTGCATGCTTCATCTGTTGTTTGCTTGAATCTCTTCACTAGGCGAGGGCGAGACGCTAGGTAGACGCGAGCGGGAGAGATCTTTGGTCACGCCCCTGTGTTCGAACTTCTTGGGTTTTGCGGAGCCCGAAATCCGGCAGGGTTATTATTCTTCTTCCTTCCATGTACGCCACTCGGTAAAGATTGAAATTGCACTCAACCAACAGTAAAAGAAAGAGATATAGGAAAATGTCTTCGTCGTACCATGCTTTAACGACCGCAATAACCACTCATCCGTTGAAATGAAATCTAGAAGTCGTTGAAGAAACATCAGTTGGACAGTTTTCTATGAAAACGGCTTATGATTTTGCATTTGAGGAAGCGAAGAGAGAACACGCTTCAGCATCTAGCTGCAATCCAGATGGCAGAAGGGCAATGTTGAAAATGATTTGGACTATGGATGTTCCTCCAACTGTTCAGAATTTTGCATGGCAACTAGTCACGGATTCACTTCCTACATGGTTTAATAAACATAAGAGAACATTGGAGACCACTAATTTTTGCCCCGTTTGCGGTTTGGAACCTGAAGATAATTTCCACCCCTTTTCTCGATGCCCTAGAGCTCGTGATCTCTGGCGATATATGGCAAAGGTGTGGAAGTTGTCAGTGGTAGATCAAATACAAAACACAGGGAAAGAGTGGTTGTTTCATGTGATGATGCCCCTACACAAAACTGAGAAATGCATGCTGCTGATTACTTTGTGACGTTGTTGGTTCATTAGGAATGAAATCGTACATTGCAAGAAGCCACCACCACTTGAAGTTTCCAAGAATTTTCTTGTCAGTTATTTGGAGTCTCTGATATCTATCAAGCTGAATACACATATGGATCCTAAAAAGGGGGAAACTGCTATATCTTTTGATCGCATGGTGTATAAGACACTAGCTCAAGTCACTCCTGTAACCGCCCCACCATGGTCTCAGCCGCCAGCTGGGTCGGTCAAGCTTAGCTCAGATGGCTCTCATTCAGTTAGTAGGGCTGGTGCAGGCATGGTGCTTCGAGATGCTCAGGGAGACATAATCTTTTCCGCTTGCAGGACGCTATACTCGTGTCGTGAAGCTCTAGAGGTGGAGCTGTGCGCTTGCATGGAAGGTTTGTCGCTCGCAATTCAGAGAAGTGAGCTCCTAATAGCAATTGAGATGGATTCTTTAGCTGTAGTGAATATGATTCAGGGGCAAGATCAAGATAGTTCCATCTATGCTTCTTTAGTAAAGGAGATTAGATATCTCTTAGCTCTTCATGGAAATTGTATTACTCATATTAGTCGCAGTCAAAATAAGATTAGCGATATCCTAGCGAATTTTGCTCGTGTAGAGGGAAGAACCCTGAATTGGAATGGATCTGGCCCAGCAGATGCAGTTGAGCTGGCTAGGGCTGATTGTAACACTTTGGTATCCTGAGTAATACTATTTTTGACCCACAGAAAAAACATCAGTTGGAGCATCATCCCATGCAAAACAGGCTTGCAATCCGTCAACATCTTTTCAAAGGGTTGGATAAACCAGACCATGCCAGAGAACAATATAAATAAGATGTCAAAGTCGTCACACTAATGTCTGGCCAATTGCTCTACTTGAATGACACACCAGAAGACAAGATCTAAAGAGAGCCAACATACCCGGGGATGCAAACTCTCATAGGCCCCTTCATGGCGGAACGAACATCGTTAAGGTAGGAAGAGACAGAAGAGACCTTATTCCAACACATCGTTGACGCCGCCGCCTCGTCGATGTCAATGGAAAAACAAAACCTAAGGACATAAAACAGAATGGGCAGACGGTTCCCCACTCCTCTTGCTGCCGGTGAGGCCATTAAACAGGAACCCGATGCAATGGCGTGGGGGAGAAAGAAACTTGGTGGCGACGGCTAAGGTTGAGAAAGGCTGCGCTCGCTTTGACAACAAACCTGAGTTAATTCATGAAGTTTTTAGTAGACAACATAGCGGTCAACTTTTCTAGACCCCCTGCACAAAAATTATGTCATGTTTAAACCTTTTTTAACTAAAGTATCTGAATGCTACATGAAGAATATAAGCCAAATGACTGACACAGAGACCGTAAAATGTATGAAAGCATTTAGATCACTAATTTTAGTTATCTAAATGCTCTTATATGTTTTTACAGAGTGAGTATCACTTAAACTGGTTTATGCCTTCCGATACGCAATTTTTGAGTTAATGGACTGCTAACTCGGCCACCCCTTGGACCTTGGTAACACACGCGACAGAATGGACAAGGGCCCATTGACTCAAGCAGCTGCCGCCCCATTTGCTGTGGGACTGGGGAGAACCTGTAAAAAAACAATTTGGTGTGGGGAGAAGGCGAGCAGCGAACCCGTGATCCATCCCCAAAATTTCGAATCTCAAAAGCGGCAAGCAACTCCACGACATTTGGGGCTTGTATGGACTGCAGCCCCGAGCTGCCTTATCAAAATTTTGGAGTTGACCAGCTGGGTTGGTCACCGCTTGGATTGCAACTAAAATTTTGGTAGTACGCCAAACCTTGGGGTCATCCCTTTATTTTTCACGCCATTTCATGGGCAAAACCAGGGCGGCAGATTTCCTCAACAGTAATTTGGCGAGCCCTGAATTGGCATGGCGGCATAGGCATCAACCAAACAGGCCCTTGGTGCGGCAAGGCGCCAGGCCCCGGCGCCGTCGCGGTCGACCACCTCAGCGCCCTCCTGGACACGCTCCTACACCACATCATGTCGTTCCTCAAGGTGTGGGAGGTGGTGCCCACCTGCGTGCTCGCGCGTCGGTGGCGCCACCTCTGGGAGTCCGCGCCCTGCATCGACCTCTGCGTGCGCTACATGAGCTACGACGGCGACCCGCCACAAGAGTTCTGCGACTTCGTGCACCGCCTCTTCCTCCTCTGCAACGCGCCGGCGCCGGTGGACACGCTCCGCCTGTAGCCTAGCAACGAGGATGCCGGCTTCAACGAGGACGATGCCAGCGTCTGGATCAGGGCTGCTCTCAAGCGCAAGGCACGGGTAATTCATCTTGTTGGGCATCACAAGAGAGCCGCGTCGTTGGATGGCGTGCCTTTCGTTTCGTGCCACCTCAAGATCTTGAAGTTGTCGTATGCCAGGCTTGATGACAGTATCCTCCGACAGCTTTCTGCTAGATGCAAATTCTTGGAAGAATTGGATCTCAAGGATTGCTTGGTGACATGCACTGGGATCGTGTTCGCCTCTTTGTGGACTTTAGTCATGCTTAAGTGCAAGATCAATTCGGGCTTATCCATTGCAGCTCCTAACCTCGTACTTCTGCGCCTCATCACAACCTATGTCCAAGTTCCGTCATTAACCAACTTTGGGTCACTGGTCACTGCCACTATCTTACTTGATGACCATTTCATGGGCAATGAATTTGAACACATCAGTGATAAAGATGACTGTGAGGAAACTACTGACGATGACGCTAATGATGATAGGAAGGAGAACTATACAATTCATGATTGCTCTTCCTTGAGCGATGATGATGATTTTGGATACAACGGCGATTTTGATAACTTTGGATATGGATATGGTTTTCCTAAAGAAAGATATGGGCACGGTCGTTACAAGGATAGTTCTAATTATGGTAGCGATATGGATAGTGATGACAATACCTATGAATACTGTTAGATTGCAAATGATGCAAAGTATGGCTACAAAGGTAAAGGCAAGCTTTGTAGTGAAGATGGTAACTATGGAAAATTCGGTGGTGGAAATTATAGTAATAATATTCTAGGTGGCCATCATATGCTTGACAGCCTTTCCACGACTGCGAGTTTGGAGTTGTTAACTGATGCTGGAGAGGTATAGGTATCACCATCTTTTACTGATTCTCTTTTTCCTCTCTTATTTTCTATTGAAAATTGGCACAAACATAGTCATAATGGGACTTTTTTTTTCCTGGATGTTTCACAATGAAATGTCGGGTTCCCTCCAACAAAACGCATGTGTCGAATGGGCACATTTCCAACCTTCTGCTCTAGTCTAATACTAGTTTGCTTAATCATCAATTGTAGCTTCAAGGGAGTAATATTCATCATTTATGTTCTCATAGGAATTTTGCCGTTTTTCTCTTTGTTGCAACAGTGTATCTTTTCAACTGATTATATATATATATATACTCATAACACATCCGCACTGCACGCATAACACGAGGGCACTTCACTCTTACTGCAACACAGAGACCAGTAAACTTCATGTTGAAAAAACTGTACGTGTTGTTTTTTCGGTACTTTTTTTGCTCTAGTTTTTTAACCGTTTGTCGGAAAAATGCATGTAATATACCGTTGAAAAGGTATGGATTATGCGCTACTTTTCCATGTTGAACACTTTTCGAGATTCCGCACGGTTTAAGAGCAGTTTTGAAAACGGTGCGACCGACGAATAATGGCAGGGAGTGTTGTTTTACGTTTTTTTTTCTAAACCGCTCGTCGGAATGAAGCATATGATACACCGTTGGAAATATATCGTCGGCGCGCATCTTTTTCATATATAACTTTTTGTCTAATTCGTTACGGTTTAAAAGCAGTTTCAAATTTACTAAATCGCGGAATTCTGTTTTTCGATATTTTTTGAAATTTTCGGTACATTTTTCACTCCAGTTTTCTAACCGTTTGTCGGAACGAGGCTTGTAATATACCGTTGAAAAGCTACGGACGTGGCGCAACTTTCATATGTTGTAATGTTTTTGAGATTCCTTACGGTTTTTAGTTAATTTTGAAAATCGTGCGGCTGACTACGAGAGGCAGCGGCCGTTTTTCATGAATTTTTTACAAACCGCTGGTCCAAATGATCCAAACGATACATGGTTGGAAAGATATCGTCGAGATGCTATTTTTTCATCTAGAACACTCCCTCTAATTCATTACGGTTCTAGACCAGTTTTCAAATTACAAAAACGCGGACACTCTATTTTTCGCGACACCAAAATCGACGAGTGAACCGCCTCGGGCAGAAAAGCGCACTGCTTCAAACTAAAAACTGCACTGCATCAGACAGTCAAGTGAACTTCATGATTTCTTTTGTCAAATGTAGATTTTTCTCAGAGGAGTTTTTGCTGTCTTTTTTTCAATGAACAGCTACACTACCGAAAGTGAACCGAGACACTACCGAAAGTGAGCCGCATGAGTTTTTGTTGTCTTTTTGTAATCTTTTTTCTATGGACAAGAGTGGACCGCAGACGAGGGCAAGTAACCATATTGAAGGAAAAGTGAACCACAACACACGTCTAAGTGAGCCGTATGATCCTTTTTGTTCTTCTATAACCTTTTTCATAGGCTTATGTGGACTACATAGTCAATGGTAGTGTACTACTTCATTATGTTTTTCAAACTATGTCCATATTCAAACTTCCTCAACAAACAAGAATGGAGTGAGCTGCAACGAATGCACTGCGTCGTAGGCAAGTGAAACCAAAGTGAGCCGCGGACAGGAAACCAAAGTGAGCTGCAGATACCTTTTAAAGTGATTTACATAAATAGAGTGCACTCCATGAACCTTTTAAACACACTTTTTTTCTTGCCTCCCTAGGCGGGCTGACTGCGCCCACGAGTTTTCATTTTTTTTGATCCGCACATGCCCATCAATCCATACTGCAATTTTGATCGTGGAGGACTGCACACACTTTTGATCGACTCCGACACGGCTTGCAAAACTTGAAAACTCTCAAAAAAAAATGCAGACTGCATAACAAAAATCTGAAGAAAAAATGCAAAAAAAAAAACAAGTGGGCTGCTCGCCCCGCTACTGCTCTTTCCATCGGTCATTGTCGTCGCTATGGAGCAGACCACCTCCCCCACTTCTTCTGCTACTTCAGTCTTCGGTGGTGTGGGCTCTCTCGCAGGAGTGGACTGCATGCGATGCATTGGGTGGAGATCTTGGAGAGCAGAGGAGGCCGATGTCGGAGGTGGGGAGGAGGGAGCCGATCTGGACGAGGAGCTTGGGGGAGGCAGCCACGGCCTCGATCCAGACGAGGATAGGGCAGCTGCACTCAACGAGCGGAGATGCAGTTCGATGGGGAAGGGAGTGGGGTGTAGTCCTTTTCCCTTGGTCGATGATGGCGGCCGTCGGTGCCCACGGGTGAGACAGAAGACGGATCCGACAACGAAAACGGGGGAGGGGCAAAGAGGGAGACCTTTGGAAGATGGAGCCGCCTGGATCCGACGACCACCGGGGCTTGGCTATGCGGGGAGGGGGTGGGGGAACGGTGTGAGGGGACGCCTCACCTCTGTTTGGAATGGGCGCGTCGATGGGCCGGCACGGGAGGAGGATCTCGCCGGAATCCAGTGGTCGCAGGGGCGGGTAGGTGGCTAGGCGAGGTAGGTAGGTGGAGGAGGATCCCGTCGGCTGCTACTCGAAGGTGGATCGGGGGCGGCGCTGTGGGAGCCGCTCGTCGCACCGTGGTTGGGGTAGGGCAGTGCCCTGCAGGCTGGGGGCCTGAGGAGGGCCGACGCGACGGCGAGCTGGGGATGGGCGGCGCGGTGGCCTTGGGAGGGACGGGCGGTGCGGGCCCTAGGTATGGCCCGTGCGGTGGCAGCCTGGGGAGGGTTTTCTCGCTCCAGCGGTGGGGCACCTCGAGGGGGCGTCATCGCCTGGATCCGGCGCCGGGACTGGGACGTCACGGGGGCTCGCAGCGGCCTGGATCCGGCCCAGGCTCGTGCTGAGAGGTGGCCGGGGGAGGGTTTTCTCGCCGGCGAGTGGATGG